>QXEO01000398.1:1614640-2214640 GCA_007115705.1 Dactylis glomerata | reverse complement strand
CCGTTATTTACTTATGTTATTTACGGATCACCAAAAGCTAAAAAACGGGCAGGTCCGAGCTAACAGGCCGCGCCATCCCATGACCACTCATCCACCTCCCAACATCGCTGCCATGAGCGCATGAATATAGCTGGGCATGGGCAGCCCGGCCCGAAAATGGCCTGGCCCGTCGGGCCAAAGCATGCTGTCGGGCCGGGCCTGGGCAGGTTTTTTTGGCCCGATAGGAGTAACGGGCCGGGCCTGGGTTGGAAAAAACAATGATTTACTGAAGGCCTGATGAATTTTTAGCCCGACGGGCCGGGCCTGGGTTGGAAAAAACAATGATTTACTAAAGGCCCGATGAATTTTCAGCCCGCCGGGCCGGGCCTAGGCTGGAAAATGCGGCCCGACAGTCGGGCCAGGCTGGGCCTGGGCCGCAGAATATTGAGTCGGGCTTTTTCTTAGCCCGGCCTGGCCCGAAATAATGCCCAGGTATATGCATGATCTTGTGCCATCCCACGATACAAACACAACATCCAAACTATTAGCTAAGACAAAGGGAAATGTTCATGGCACAAAGACTCATGCACATGCTGTATTATTATATGCTAAAAGCAAAACTAAGCTCGCTCGCTAGAATCAAGAACAAGAATCATATGTGAGTGGCGAATTGAGCTAGCTGTTCAAAAGATGAAGCAGGAAGTTACTGGACAAAGAAGATGAATTGATCTACTAGCAGCAAAACAGAGTGCATATAATATTTACTTAACAGGCTACTAGTAGTGTGAATCTGAAGCACAAACATCTAATGGACTTGTAACTCAAGGCCCAACTCAAGATACATTGGAAATAAGGTACTCCCTCCGATCGGAAATAAGTGTCGGCAATTTTGTACTAATTTAGTACTATGTCCCCGACAGTTATTTCCGATCGGAGGGAGTAGCATTTATTCCAATTAGCCTAGTGTTACTGTCATGTATGGCAATCGGCAATATATAAAAACGACACTCACACCTAGAAAAGAAGCCATCATGCAGAGAATAGAAAACTAGCAATGATCAATAATTTCAATATCCAGTACCCATATATACACCAGAAATAGAGAGAGGAAACAGGTTGAACTACAAATCGGTAGCGTCTCTAGCTATCACAGAATATCATGAAAACGAGTACACAAGATTCTACCGTCTCTACGAACAGGGGACGGGGGCGACAAACAAGTCAGAGCTTGCACCAAGAAACCCTAGAAATTGTGGCAGGAGGAGGAAGAGTGGGCGCTTACTAGTACACACAAACTCAAACCATTATTATAGTGCAAAAATGGCAGACTACATCAACATGCATTGGAAAAAAATGTGGCATTTATTCCAATTAGCCCAGTGTTGCTGCCATGTATGTCAATCTACTATATAGAAAAAAGACACCCGTACCTAGAAAAGATACAGATCATGCAAAAATAATAATCTGCCATTGTTCCAGCTCGATTCAAATTGGGTGACTATAGGTTGCATCGGTTTCAGAAAAAAAGTAGGCAGCGATTCACTCCCTCACCAAGTGTCTGAGTTCTTTTTTAGACTTAAAAGTATCAGTAGTTACTGTCTACCTACCAGGCTCATCCTGGATATCAGACAATTTTTTACTTCAAATCCATGTTGCTGGAAGAACAGATGAATCCTCACCCGGGATGCATGTGTCTACCTACCAGGCTTAGCTAATTTGATACAGAAGGGAATAAATGATTATACCACGCTGTCGAAATCCATGGCAGCAGCGAACCTAAAACTACCGCGGCATGTCCTAGCTTGTGCAAGAACACGAACACGCAAGAACCCTAGAAACCGTGGTCCTAAAAACTATGGTAGGAGTAGGAGGAGGAAGAGGAGGCGCTTACCAGTGCGAAGCAGCTGGAGTTGGAGAGGACGCCGGAGATGGAGAGGACGCCGGAGATCTCACGGACGCCGCCGAGCTCGCACGGGGATGAGGTCACCGGGTCAATCTCACAGGTGCCGCCGAGCTCTGCATCTCGTTGGAAAGGGGGAGGGATTTGTTGCGCCGTTGCCGTCCTTCCGCCCCCGCCACCGCCGTCCCTCAGCCGCCGCCGCCGTCCCTCAGCCGCCGCCGCCGGTCGCGCGAGACAAAATGTTTGGCGAGAGAGAGAGGAGCGTCTTCGCGATTGGGGGATTGTTTCCACGGGATGAGGGTCGTGTTTTGTTTCCTTGCGAAAATGAAGGGGATCGGACGGGAATAGGGAGGGGTGGAATCCCAACAGGGTTTAACCGAACGTAACATGGAAGAGAGCCGGGATTTAACCCCCGCGAGTCTGATCCCGGCTGACCCGCGGGTATTTCGCCACAATCCCGGCCGGGGTGGGATGAAGCGGACAAGGCCTGATAGGGTTGTGTCAAATCAAGTCTCGCGTGCTGTTTGTGTCACAAAAGATTGGTAAAATTTTCTGCTTGGGTCAAGGTGATTACTAATACATTATAAACTTCTGTGCAGGAGCTGAGGAGGGGATTTATGCATGGGTTGCGGCAAATTATGCACTGGGTACTCTTGGTGGTGCTACACAAGATACTACTGGGATAATTGAGCTTGGTGGGGCTTCTATTCAGGTTTTGTTATTGTTTTCATGCTAAGAAATTACTTCTTGCAGTAAACTTTGTTAAGATTTCTTACTGTTGTCGTATTTGTGATTAATAGGTAACGTTTGTCACCAATAAACCTATGCCTCCAGAGTTCTCCCACGTGCTCAAGTTTGGCGATATCACATATAACCTGTACAGCCACAGTTTTCTACATCTTGGTCAGGTGATTTCTATGCACAAATATTTGCTTCTTGTGGATGCACCAGTATCAAGTACAGTATAAAATATTCTCTTATTTTATCTATGGTATAATTAAAAGAAGTAAAGTACAAATTTTGGCACCTCATCACCATGTTCTCTACATAGTGCTGAACATTAAATGCAATTTTGCTGTTATATTCGATGTGCTAACTGTTGTATTTTATTTTGTGTGCAGAATGTAGCATATGAATCACTCCATGAATTGCTGAGCAAACCGGGCCTTAAATCAAGTAAGTTGGTTAAAACCTATTTATAGGTGCTAATTAGGCTAACATGTGCATATATCTAATGATCTATATGATTTAAGCCACATTCCATTCCATGACTTAGATGATGCACAGGCTTTTTGTATGATCATGCTTCTTTTCTCTCCTGTGTTCATCTCTCTGGTCATGTGCATGGGGCTTAGATGACATCTATGATGTTAGGCTAAATAACCTGGAAAAGTAGTTCACATGCAAAGTTAAAGTCTCTGTACTTAAATTTCAATTTATCTTGCAGTGGCCACCCATTTAACTCATCAAGCTACATACAGAGATCCTTGCACCCCAAGGGGATTTTCGCGCATGGGTGGAGAAGTTAAACTTCCTGCTAGCATTCTCGAGTCAAAGGCGGAGTACAGCCCATTTGCTCATGCTGCTGGTAACTTCACTGAGTGTAGATCTGCAGTGAGAACAATATTGCAGAAAGGACAAGGTAAATATCACTCATATACTTCATCTCTGTCCTATTCCTTTTTTTTATCTAACACCAGGGGAGATATGTTCTACTTTAACTTTAGCAAATATGTTCCCTCTAAAAAAGGCTGCTTGACTTTTGAGTTGTGTAGTGTTTTGATGAAGAAACTGTAGACTACTTAAAAAACTTATCTTTACTTTATCTTATACATGTAAAAGATGCCTAAAGATGAAAAACATGACTTTGCAGTGACTTTTTGTGGAACATTGATGGTTGATCAAAGTGATCGTAGTGTTGATGGTAAAAACTTTCCTGGTTCTTGGCATTTTTGGTATGGTCTGTGACTAGGACACATTGACAATTTAACATTTTGTGTTGCTAAATAATTGTTTTTTTCGAGAGTATGCCAAAGGCTTACCGTATTTTTATTGAAGTCAGCAAAGAGTTTTCGACAATCAACAGTCACAGAGAATTATAGCATGCCTAAACCTGCAAGGGATTACACTCTCATGCCACGATTATTTGCTCCTCCAACACCCACTCTCTCCCACAGTTTGAAATCATCTACCACTCTAACCGCCAAGTGGTCAGCTGTCATTTGTTGTCTCCGATTGCCAAACAACCATACATTGCGATGCATCCAAAGGGACCAAACCATCAGCACCACTAGGCCATCCAGATGCCTCCTTCCATCTTTCTGCAATCCCTTGCGTTGCTCAGTCCACCAATCTTGGAGTGTACCGTTGTTTCAAGAAGCGTGGCCTGCAAGCTGTAGTTTGTTGAAACAGATATAACAGACGTGTCGAGCATAGCTACATTGCACCAAAATGTGGTCTGTATTATCCTCCACCTGCAAGCATGCATAACAAGCTGCTGAGTTGTCTTGCAATCCATGTCGATGACGGCGGTCAGACATCCAGATTCTATACTATAAGGCTAACCAATAGAATATTTTGCACTTCAAAGGTGCCTTGCATTTCAAATCCTTTCTGCTGGTTCAAACCAGATGTTTTGTACATTGAGCTGGCCGTGTATTGATTGGAGGGTTTCCCATGGCCAGCGGAATTGGCCCTCCATGCCAGGTCTCCTCTATACTCTTTGAATTGCCAGCCACAGCTGCAAACACTAACGCCCCATTTCATTTGTCATCTCCCTGAGTAGTTCAAGCAGCCAGTTATTGTTGAGAAGCGCCGCTTCCACTGTCCAGAAGTTCTGCCTCCTTGTGATTACTGGCGGAGCAATTGCATTCACCCGCACCCCTTGGATCCATCTGTCCTTCCAAAAAAAGTATCCTCTTGCAGTTCCCCATATGAATCTTCACCAAGCTGTCGAAAACTTCATTGGCCATTGCGTCCTTTAGCATCAGTAGACTAATTTCATTTGCCAAGTAATTGTCAACTAAATTCATTTCCTTACGTTGCTACATTCCAGATACAAAACTTGCAAATACTATTACGCTATCAAAGTTCTATCGAATCATGGAATATTGGTTTGCTGCTCTCCATTCATACCGTAATAACGAGGAGCTAAACATTGTATCCCTTTACAGAGGAATGTATGTATCATGATTGCCGTCTGGGAGCAGCATTTGTACCAGATCTGGAAGGAAAATTCATAGCAACCGAGAATTTCTACCACACATCGAAGGTTTGTGCCTCTCCATACCTCCCTCCCTCCCTTGGTTACTTGGTACTCCCTCTGTTTTAAAATATAAGATGTTTTAACCTTTTTCTAATACATATGTATCTAGATGCCCTTTAGTGTGTGGTTCACTTATTATGCTTCACACCTACACATTAAAAGATGACTAGATACATGCGTGTCAGAAAAAGGCTAGAACATCTTATATTTTGGAACAGAGGGAGTATTCCAAAAAGTTCAAGTTTCGTTACATATTAGGCAGATAGGACAAAAGCCATTTTATTGGGCTGCATTCGAAGTCCTAATGTTGAAATTCTTTTGAGTTCCGTTACAGACTCCCTCGTTTCAAATTATTTGTCTTAACTTTGTCTGGATACGCATGTATCTAGACACGTTTCAGTGTGTATACACACGAATCAAGACAAAGTTGAGACAATTAATTTAGAACAGAGGGAGTAATAGTTTTGTGTTTTGTTACATAATGACATTTTTTTCTGAGGAAATAATGTTGAATTCTTGACAACTTAACAGTTTTTTGGGCTGCAATCGAAGTCCTTTCTTTCTGATCTGATGCTAGCCGGTGAGCAATTTTGCCATGGGGACTGGTCAAACATAAAAAAGAAGTACCGTTCTTTCAATGAGGGGGAACTGCTCCTTTTTTGCTTCTCTTCGGCATATATTCTGGCCTTATTGCATGATACTCTAAAATTTCCCATGGATCATAAGAGGTGGGCACCCCTTTCACTGCTTAACATCATCACTATGCATCTCTAGATTT
Source organism: Dactylis glomerata (assembly GCA_007115705.1). NCBI lineage: Eukaryota > Viridiplantae > Streptophyta > Magnoliopsida > Poales > Poaceae > Dactylis > Dactylis glomerata. The sequence goes on along the minus strand of QXEO01000398.1, from coordinate 2,208,718 downwards.
AGTATTTACATTTTTTCTGTTTCAGCATTGATGTTACAAATCAAATTCGGGGTGTCCCAGTTGACTGGGCATTGGGCGCTTTCATTGTGCAGAAGACACCACACCGGACAGAGTACTCAGATCCTTCAGTTTCATATCTAGACAACTATGACTCTTCTGGCTTGGTGCCACTTATTTTCATTACTACTGTGGTTGTATTTACAGCATGCTCCATCCTGAAGTGGAGAAGACCTCACCTCAAGACAATATACGACATGGAGAAAGGACGGTACATCATAACCAGGGTCAGCCGATGAGCCTCACGCCTCGTCGCTGGGAGTTGATGGAGTTCCTGCGACGGGGCACTAATGACCGTAAATGTAGATATTCCTGATCTGATTTTGTACTGCAGCCATTGTATAATTCGACATGCTGCCCTGCTGAACTGGACCGAGTGTAAGCAGCCCTTTTGTATATTATGACGACTTGGGTTGCTGCAGTACTTGTGGTCATAGATCTGCTCTGTTGGTCCCAGATTACTGCTGATTTTTAATCAGGTATTGTCCTGTTGAAATTTCAGAAAAAGTGCCTAATATATCGTGTTTGGCCATCTCCTCCAGAAGAGGCGTACATTGTACTGATCTGAAGTGCTGCACAGTGAGGCCTCCACCAGTCCAACTGCAATCTAGCAGATGGCCAATGCCAGCGTTAACACTTCAGGGGTTTCATGCTCTCCCTACCACAGGTATGTAGCCGAGTCATGGAGCAGTATTGCTCTCCGTTGACACCGGTGTATTTTTGCTAGGATGTGGCCCATAATTATGCACACATAGAATAGGTAGTTTACGAAATAGAGCTGCATTATCCTACTTGGAGAGGAATTTTTGGAACCCAGTCACTTGAAGCCTCGACAGGTGCACAGCCTCTCGGAATCGCACCAAGAGCACTGTTCTGGACCAAGGAGGGGCAAGGCGAGGCGCCATGAACTCATGTAGGTTGAGGAGAACATGAGGCCGGATGTAGAAGAAGGAAGGGAGTGTCTCGTCCCCAGTCCCCTCCAGGTAGCGCCCGGAGAAACTAACCTTCTAAATTAGGGGTACAAGTAAAATTTACTGTTCAGACATACCCGTCAAAATCGACTCCGTGTAGTTGTAGATCCCATCTAAAAGGAAAGCTTCTGATACTACATCACCATGCGATTAGATCGCTCTGCCGACGCCCGCTTCAGATCTATTTGATCCGATTTCTTCGAGGAGAGCTCTGCCGACTGCCGACACACAACGCGATTGCCACCATCATTTTCAGCGCTCACCGATCTTTATTTCTCCTGGCACCATCCCCTAAATCAACAGTCAGCAGCCTTCAATCTCACTATATATTTGGTACCACTTGTTATCGAGACGAGATCGATCTACCGACAAACCAAGCAATCACAACACGAAACTACACTGAGATTTGTTAACTAAGTTCGATGAACACAACTATTCTTCGGGGCATGACTAAGGACTCTCCTCCCTTGATGATACCATAACACCGGCCGTCCTGGGCCAGCAAATCGCCGGCTCCCTCTGTAAATTAATTGCCTTCCATCCTATGAAATTAGGTCTTTGATCTTTATAGTCTAGTTATTACTAGTAATCTAGAGATCGCATGAAGCAAGAACTAGGATTTCCATGAAGAAAGGAACACCAGGTTTTTCCTTGATCATAAGCCCATCATTGTGCTGCAAGATGTCAATTTCAAAAGAGATGAATGAGAGTCTCTTTGATGAGGGTTAACTCGACAAATGTCCAATATGAAGGACTTAGGATCGGGGGAGTAGGGCGTCGGATGAACTCGAAGGTAAAGTCAGTCAAACAAGGTGTGTATCGAAAGTAAACGTAAGAGTAAACTTGGCTTGCTTTCAATTTGTCCCTTACCGTCCTCTCCTGGCCCTATATATAGGTGGCCAGATCTCAAGGATCGGGAGGGGTCCGACACAGATTACAGTATCGACATGCGACATGAACTCGTATTTCGACTAGCATTACAATTGGGCCTAGCTTAATGGGCCTCAGGGGTACTTAATTGACGGGCTCTATTATCTATACCCTTATCAGTAGCCCCTGAGATTCTATCAGAATTGCAGATTCGGGTTGAATCCTAAATCTTTATTTCCTTGACTTGATCAATCTTTCGATTTCTTCTTTCTGTATTAAAAAATAAACACTTTTCATTATATCATTTCGCAAGGGGTTTTGATGAACAAGCCTGACAACTCTGACGGATCAAGAGGTCAGTTAACTGCCGGAACAGATACTTGTCACCTACTTCAAATTCAATCTACTTGGACTTGAATTCGAGAAACTGGTTAAACCCATTCTTTTACCGCATATAGGACTTACAAAAAATGAGTCCCAGTGGTTCTCAGGGTACCTAGTGCGTCCACCAGGATTTTCTTCGCGTCGTAGACACGGATAATTTCTAGCAGAGCGCATCCATGTGCGTATACCAGGCCACACAGGACAGATCCTGGGGTCTTACCTTCATGATATATTTCAATCATGGCATTCAAGCTTTGTCACGATGACGCAACTCGAGAATCATATGTCGCATTCTTGTTTGACTGTTTCAGTTCCAGAAATATTCGGGTTATTCAACCTTGATTAATATAGACTTCCTCCCGATGGGAGTAACGATGCTGTCCAAGTCTTCTTTCTCCTTCTTTGCTTTCTTTATGCATGGAAAAATATCGTCGGGTGCGCGGCCAGCGCTCCCGATGGGAGTAGCCCTCGAGGCTATAATCGAAAACTTGTTTCAAGTATAGACTCAAAAAAAATCATCTCTTCTTTGATCATCAGATAATAGCTTATTTGATAATATCGTCGGGTGCGCGGCCAGCGCTCCCGATGGAAGTAGCCCCCGAGGCTATAGTCGAATATTCTCGGGTATAGACTCAAAAAATGAGTTTTTCTTCCTTGATGCCTCTGTATCTTTCATAACAATTTTTTGTCGACTTCCTTGGTCATCATCAAAACGCAAAATGTCATACCAGACTTTTGCAGAATTTTTCCTATTAGTGTCCACAACTGTCACGTTCTTACTTTCCCGTAACTCGAATTCTTGTGACGTCATTAGTAGAATCACTCTGTATGTGATTTGACTGGGCGCTGACCGTTGCTTGTGGGCAGCGCGGTAATTTTACAGTTTTCCTGCCCGTTAGTGGGCTGCCGTTTCCGCTCCTTGCGCCACATCTCAGCCCACGTTCCTTCATCACGAAGCTTTATAAGGGGGAGAGTGGGGTTTTTACTGTTTACCAGTTCCTCGCTTCTTCCGCCGCCACCATAGCTTGCAATCCTCGCGCGCTTCTGAGCTCCTGCACAGCCCCCGCGCGTAACTTGTAGATGCACGTTAAGAGATTTGCCCTCAAGAATCAGATGGGGAAGAAGAAGATCACCAACTCGTCGACCACCTGGGTGCCGTCGGAATTCTCGCAAACCGATCTCACCAAGGCCCAAACTGATGGTCTCATCGCCGACGGGGACCAGGTCATCTTCCCCAGCACCGAGCGCATCCCCAAGCCCCCGAGCGGCTACCGGGTGATGTTCTTTGCCTTCCTTTTACGCGGTCTATCTTTCCCTGCCCACGAGTTTCTCCGTGGGCTTCTCTTTGTGTACGGTGTGCAGCTTCACCAGCTCACACCAAACTCAATTCTACACATTGCTTGCTTTGTCACTCTTTGTGAGTCTTTTCTAGGGATCGAACCCCATTGGATTCTCTAGAAATTTCTCTTTCACCTCCGCCCCAGTGTTGCTTTGTCGAGGAAACCTGAGCTGGGCTGTTATTTCCGCCCGTTCTGAGGTTCATTATTTGGAGTTTACCATGGCTGCCTCAGTGCAAGGTTGGAAGAAAAAATGTTTTTACATCAAATACCAGAAAAACTCTCCTTCTGACCATTACGACATTGCCCCTTTTGATGCCAACCAAGACCTGAAGAAGTTGTCATCGTGGGATTCGCCTCCCATGGAAGCTGAGATGGAAGACATCAAGCCACTGCTAACTCGCATCCAGGCTCTGAAGAGTGGAAGTGGGGGTGCGCTGTTGTCGTGGGAATTTAGAGACAGTAGCCACGGGGTGGCTTATCGAGGGGGCTCGATGGTGGTGACGATGGGTCCGGCTCGGGATTGTGCCAACGGAGACACCTCGGTTTACCCAGGTTCAGGGCCCTCCCGGGTGGAGGTAAAGCCCCTACTTCCTGCCTGCTTCGTATTATCTAGACAGTAGCAATTACAGTGCTCCTCGAGCTGTTCGGGCTAGAGGAGGAAGAAGAAGATCAGATCTCCCTAGACTAAGGGTCCAGACCCCCTTATATAGGCGGGGGTCTGGTTACAGGTTAGGTGGCGATTCGGCCGGCTGCCGGCTTCTCCGTGGCCACGTCCTTGGCGTGATCCTCTTGCTCTGCTCTGACGATCACGCTTTATAAAGCGCCTTTCCCCTTGGACCGGCATCTGGGAGGCATATACCCTCCCTTTTACCTCGGATCCTGGCGTGGGGAAGGCTCCTTGATCGCTGATTGGCTGGGTCCGGTCGTGGCGCTCGTCACTCCCGTCCTTTGCCTCTGTCGCTCTTGTCGGGGCCAGCCCACTTTCGGTGAGGCAGCCGTTGGAGGGCTTTTGTCTTCATCGCCCTGGCTCCGGCTCTCCACGGGGGAATCGCCAGCCGGCTGCTAGTGCAGCCGGCCCTCCGGGCGGAGCCGGTCTTCTCATCCTAGAGTCGTGGAGATTCCTGGGACGCCAGCCGGCAAATAGCTCGGCCCGTGGCATGCCCCGTTAGTCATCCCCACGACACTAGCCCCCGAAACTGGCGAAGTCTCATGGGTTAGCATGGGGCTTCAGCGGGTTCTCTTCCTCGCCGAAGTCTTGTTTGTTTCCGTCGAAGTACCAGGATTCTTTGTCTGGCCTAGAAGTTATTTGCCTCAAGGTCAAGTCATGCGGAGTGTTGCCAGCCGTCTCGGGACGAGCCGGTTCCGAGACCGATTCGGCTGGCGACCGCCACGCGGCCGCCCGCCGTTGCCCGGCTCCTTGGGACTTGCTCCCTCAGGAACTGGACCGAAACTCCACTTGTCCGCGCGCCGTCACGCCACGTCCAATCGGTCCCGGCCCCATGATCCTTTGCGGCAACCGCGGCGGTTGCCCGATCTTTACGCGGTGGTGGCTCGTGATGAAGGGGTCAGTTGCCAACCCATCGTGGGCGAAATACGCAACTGACCCGCCCCCTCACTTTTAAATCGGGAACCGCTCCTGAAGCAAAGCACCGGTCGCTCGCTTCCCTTCTTCCTTCGGCATTCGCTCCACCTGAAATCCTCTGTTCCCAAGCTTCGTCTCCACGGGATTAGGGTTTTCCGCTCGCTCCGCCGCCATTCCGCTCATCGAGATCCGCACCCGGATGGCTCCCAAAGCATCCCGGCCTAAAGGGAAAGGGGCGGCCTCGGACAAGGACGCCGCTCCTCCCGCTTTGCCGAAGGGGTCCTGGGAAGGCTCTTGGGTGAAGGAGAAACAGATCGAGCTGCTGCGCCAAGGTCGAGTGCTTTCGCCCGCGGATCTCGTGGGATGTCGCCCTGCCGGCGGCGAGCGCGTCCCCGCTCCGGAGCCCGGGGAGGCGGTGGTCTTTTATGACCATTTCCCCCGGGGCTTCGCGCTGCCCGCCAGCAGCTTCCTGCGTCAGTTCCTGGACCATTTCCATCTGCAGCCGCACCACCTCGGGGCGAATGCGATGATGACGCTGGCCGTGTTTGCGGCCCTTTGTGAGGCGTATTTGGGCATCTGGCCCAACGTCGAGCTGTTCCGCCGGCTGATCTACTTCAAAACTCAGACGGTCGACACCATTCCCGTAGTGTGCGGGACGGCCTCCTTCTATGCACGCAAGATCGCGGACTTCCCCGGATTGAAGGGGAAAGAGTCTTGCAAGAAGTGGCAGCGCTCCTTCTTCTATGTGAAGAATCTGAAGGAGGGCGCAGATCATATCAACCTGCCGCCTTTTGACGCGAACGGGCCTGAGCGGGACAGCTGGAGCGCTCCTCTCCCTCGCGCCGCGTCGGACATGGAGAAGATTCTTCAGCGGATCTCCGCTATGCAGAAGGAGGGCGGCCTGAAGCCTCACGACCTCCTGCTCGCCTTCTTGGTCGCCCGCGTGTCGCCCCTCCAGCGTCGCTCGCACAAGATGTGCTTCCTGGGGTCGGCCAGGGATCCAACTCATCACTCTTCCAAGGAGCTGTCGGCGACTGAAGTGGCGCGGAAGGCGAATCGGGCTGCCGATGTCAAGCTCCCGACCTCGTGGAAATGGGGCTTGAAGCCTCACGATCGGAGTAATCCAATCGCTTAGGTACGCTTGCTGGGCTTGGTTTCAGTTTCTCCCTCTTTGCGATTTGGGTCTTCTGATCTTTACTTGCCTGGCTTGGGCAGAACTTGTTCGCTCTGCAGACCGTAGAGAACTCGACCCAACATCAGGCCGGCCTCGCCGCTGATAGGGCGGAGTCGGACGACGGGGTCGTCTGGGACGACGCTGAGGAGGATGAGGATGCCGGCTCTCGCGCCACCGTCGAGAGCTCAAGCGCCACCCATGGCGACAAAGGAAGTGAAGAGCTCGTGGACTCGGGCGAGCCCCTCAGCCATTCCAGTAAGTTTCCAGGTCCTTCCTCCTTACGAGACTGGTCCGAGGATGACGATGACGAAACCGGGTCGGTTGCCGCCCCCGGGATTGCAGCCCTTCATGTAGCCACCGCGGCCGCCGCCGGAGCTCAAGCTTCCCCGGTCGTGGACTTTCCAGAGTCTCCGGAACAACATCCTGTTGTTCTAGAGCCGGCCAGCCCGAAGCCGGCGGACCCCGAGGGAACTGGAGGCAGGCCGGCTGGCGCCAAGAGAAGAAGCCAGCTGGCTCCGGCCGACCCGGCTGAGAAGCGGAGGAAACCGGAGCCGGCGACGAGGAGCCAGCTCCAACCCAAGATGAAGAAGGTGACCAAACGGCGGGCCACCACCGTAGCCGGGTAAGTTCGCCGTCTCAGCGCCTCTTACCGCTATTGGCCGCCGCAGCTCTGATCGGCTTAACTTTGAGGTGCCTCCTTCGTAGGTCTCCCATTGCCATCGACATGATTACACAGCCTCCCCCCGCTTTCGCGTCAGGGGAAGCTGAGACCTCGACTCCTGACCTCCCGCGCAGCAAGAGAGTGCGCAAGGAGGATACTGGCGACGACTCGGGTCGCGTTGAAGAAGACCGCCACTCCCTGCGGTTGGAGTCTGTGGCGAGCGAAGCTGGGGCAGAGGACCTGCCCGCCCGAAGGTGGCTGCGGGCGCTGTTTCCAGCCCGGCTGCCGCGACTGGGGCCGACCCCATGCCGGCCGGGGGGATCACCCCTGCGGAGGCTGCCCCGCCTCCTCCTCCCGCTGCCGAAGACGCCGCGGCGGGGAATGACGCTGCTGCCCACGCGCCCTCTGACCTGCCCAACCAAGAAGATACGCGTGAGGCCGCGGCGAAGGCGCCGGAAGAGACCCCGGAGCCGGCTGCCCGGACTCCTTCCAGCCCTAGGCTCGCGTCGAGCGTGCAGGCTGTAGTGCCTCCACTTGGGACAGTGGCTGGCGCGGCCGCTGGTCCCCTTCTCTTCGGGCTGGCCTCCAATTTTGGCGAAGCTTCCCAAGGACTCCTCACCACTCAGGTGGCGAGGAGTGAGCGCGGTGAAAACTCTACGGCTCCTGAGGTTGCGACCAAGGATGCCTCAAGGGGAAAAGCTCCTGCTGCTGCGGCTGGGTCCGGCGTCGGGAGTTTGAGCTCTGCCAGCCAGCTTCAGCAAGAATGGGCGGACACTGCCTCGAGCGTCGATGTTGGAGAAAAACTCAAGGTCCAGGGTAGCAAACCGACCCTGGCGGAGCTGAACAAACAGTTCTCTATCGTCAAGGAGTCGCTACAGAACGTCGGGCTCCAGTTCCTCGATGCTGTACGGACGACCAATGTGAGTACCGTGCCTTTAGCCTCTGATTTCTTCTGCTGGTTGAGAGACGAGGCCCGCAGCTCTGTGGCCAATTTCACCATGCACCCTAGCCCCCGAGTTTCGAGGCAGCTGGCTTGAAAATGAATTTCGCTAAGAAACGTTGCCTTTCTATCTTCCACAGGATCTGAACATGCTTCGAGCCAATGTCTTCCAGAAGCTACTGGCGAAGTATCGCACTGGCAAGGTTCAGTACCAGGATCTGAAAAGGGAGCTGGAGAAGCTGTCAGGTAAGCCCAGGATCCTCTGCTTTGGAATTCCACTACCGCCCTTCCTGCTCACACGGTTCCATTCTCAGACGCTGCCTCGCTCGTCGCCTCGCTTGAGTCCCGGCTGGCCAACTCGATGTCGGCCGACGCGGTTGAGCTGCTTAAACAAAAACATGCGGAGGAGCTTCAAAGCCTGCAAGCTCAAGCTGCCCGGGCTCAGGAGTTAGAGACGGAGCTGACGAAGGCTCGAGAGGCGGAGTCATCGCTGCGGCTGGAATTCGGCCGCCAGTTGGCCAAGGAGCAAGAAGTTCTCTCTGCGAAGTACGCTAGCGAGGTGGATGAGCTTCGCGCGTTGCTAGAAAGCAAGGTCGAGAGCCGCGATGCCCAGATCGACGAGCTGAAGGCTTCCAGAAAGCTTGACAGCGAGCGGCATGATACGGAAGTCGGCGTTTGGCGCGCCCGCGATCGCAAACTTCAGTCCGGCCTGCTGGGACTGGAACATGCTCTTCGTGGTACATGTCCCTTCCTGTTTCCCAGCTCTTGCTCTTTCACATCGTCTCCTCATTCTCTGATTGCCCCCGCAGAAGCTTTCCCCGACTCCAACAGGGCCGCGGCGGCTGCGCTGAAGGAATATAGGACGGACCAGAAGATCATTCCTAGCAGCGATCCCAAGGCCCAGCTTTCCTCAGGGGAATTGATGGCATTGGTTAAAGGCCGGCTTCACCCAGTCGCTAAGCTGGGCGGGGATCTCCGCCAAGCCGTTGTTTCTGTCTTCGGAACTTTGTGGCCAGGGCGAGCGGTGCCTGACGAGATCCAGGCGCTCCTCAAGTGGATCCCGCTTGCGTCCAACCGGGTCGATGTCTGGAAAGAGTCCGCGGCTCGAGCCGGCGCTGCGCAGGCTCTGGAGTTTGTGCTCTGATGGTATCCAGGCGTTAACCTGGACCAACTGGAGGACGTTCGCGAGGGCGGATTGGCAGGCCTCGACAAAGCCAAGCTCCGCCAACGCGCTTGCGCCATTGCTGAGTGTGCCGAGACCGACGTGCTTTTTGACGTGGGGGATAGCGATGAGTCCCTGGACGGCATGGACTTCGAAGAGCCCAGCTCCGCGGAAGAACCTCAAAAGGCCCCCGAGGATCTTGCTGACAACTCCATTCCTCCATCTCCCAGCGGCGACGACTTCGTCTTGGCAGCTCGAACTGGCGACGCTGCTCCGCTGGAGCCGGCTGGCTCGCCAAGCACCCTCTGACTGTGTCAGGACATCCTTATTCGTTTGTATGCACATTGAACTTATGCCGTGCCCAATGACATTTCGTTCGTGCACACCGATGACATTTCACCCTAAGTCCCTTACGCATTAGTTTATAGTTATTTGTGAACCGGATTTAGCCTGACCCCTTTCGATTTTTTCCTTTATCTCCCCATCCTTCGGCCCTTCTACCCCCAATCGGCAGCCTGGTGCCGGTTGGTCTTCCTTGGACCGGCAGCCGAATGCCAGTCTAGGGTGGGAGCGTGCCGCGGGATGAGGAGTAGTACTTCGGTGTGTAAGAGGTCTGGCTTGGTCCAGTTCACGCACAACTATCAACCAATGCACGCGGTTCTTGGGTGAACGCTCGTTAACGTTCTCGCGTTCTGTCCTCTTAGCGATTTTCCTGTGTGGGTGACCTGCCGGCTCCATCGCCCGCTGTTCGGGGTGGAGGTTGGGCACGGGGTCTGATCCGCACATAGTACTCGTTCATCTGACAAGAGATTCAGTTCGTCGGGTTGCGGGCGTTTCCTCTTAGCGATTTTCCCAGGTGGGTGACCTGCCGGCTCCATCGCGCACGACGCGGGATGGAGGTTGGGCTCGAGGTCCGGTCCACACACAGTACTCATTCGTCTGACAAGAGGGTCGGTTCGTCGGGTTGGGGGCGTTTCCTCTTAGCGATTTTCCTAGGTGGGTGACCTGCCGGCTCCATCGCGCACGACGCGGGATGGAGGTTGGGCTTTAGGTCCGGTCCGCACACAGTACTCGTTCGTCTGACAAGAGGGTCGGTTCGTCGGGTTGGGGCTGCCGGCTCCCGTCTGGAGCCGGTTTCCAGCCCCCGTGAATAACGCTTAGAAAGATAAAAGGTACTTTAAAGCACTTTTTCCCGGGATCAGCCGTATGCCGCCCAACTTTCTTTTATTCATCGGTACTTGTTCGGGATACAAGGTTTTTTGCCTTGGCTTAGCCGAAGGTCTTAAGCGATCGACATCTCGACTTGTCTCGGGTGAGGCTGTGGGGTGCTCCCTCCTACCTCGAGGAAGGGCTAGCCCCCGAGACAAGAGCTTTCGCCTCCTTGCCCGCTTCGGGCGGGACTTCCTTGGCGCTGCTTGCCGGCTTGAGGTGGGGAGTTGGCTGGCTCAACGCCGGGTGGCCCGGCTGGACTGTCGCCACCCGCTGCAGCAACTGATGCTTTTCCTCAGCAATGACCAAAGCCTCCGCCAGCTTAGAACTGGCCCTCGCGCACTCTATCGACTTCTTGTAACACCCGGTGACAGTGATCACCCCACGGGGGCCCGGGAGCTTCATCTTCAAGTAGGCGTAGTGCGGGACCGCCATGAACTTGGCCAAGGCAGGTCGACCAAGCAGCGCATGGTAGGGGCTATTGAGGTCTACCACCTGGAACCAGATTGGCTCGCGACGATGATTGTCCTTTCCTCCGAACATCACTTCCAATTCGATCCTCCCCATCGGTGTACAAGAGTGTCCCGGCACGATCCCATGGAAGGTTAGCTTGGTTGGCTTCAGCTGGATCTCTGGGATCCCGAGCTTCTCCATCGAAGTGCGATAGAGCAGGTTGATGCTATTGCCTCCATCGATGAGCACGCGCGAGAATCGGCAGGTGCGTGTCTCTGAGAACACAATTGGATCCAAGACCAGCGCGTAGCCCCCGGGTCTCGGCATGAGTGGTGGATGGTCTTCGCGCCCCCAAGTGATAGACGCATCAGACCAGTGCATGTACTGCGGTCCAACTTGTATGACTGCATTCACCTCGACACCAAACCACGGCTCATCCTTTGGATCCTCCATCTGGGAAGTGAACACGTGATACTGTTCCACATTTGCTTCCTCGGGGTAGTCCCCAGCTGCTTTAGCCAGTTGCCGATTCTTGTTTCCTTGCTGCTTCAGCTGGTAGGCTAGGCGGAGGACCGGACAATTGGTGGTTACCTTGCTCGAGGTCTCTGGTGAAGCTGCACTGGCGAGTGGTATGCGCTGTCGGCTTGCCTGAGACGCTATGGAACTTGCAGGGTTGATCTAGCATCACCTCGATGGTGTACTTGTCCTTGCTGAATTTGTCTCCTTTGCGCTTCTGGCTTCCGCCCGTAGCCCCCGGGCTTCCTTGAACAGCGGCCACTTGCTGGGAGCCGTACTTGTTGTCACGGCGCTCATCTTTCCTCTTGCCGTGTCGATCACGGTTGTGATGTCCTCCTTGACCGGCTGCCGGCTGAGATTGACCTCCGGCTGGCGCTGGCTCAACGTATTGCACTCTTGCAGCGGAGTCGGCGGAAGCGTACTTGTCCGCTATTGCCATGAAATCCGCCATTGTCTTCGGCTCAGCCCTATGGAGCTTGTGCTTCAACAAGGTTCCTTCTCTGCATCCGTCCGTGAAGTAGCCGATGGCTTGCTCCTCGCCCACTCCTTCGCATGAGTTGCGCAGCTCGGACCATCTCGTGAGGTAATCACGGTCTGGCTCATCCGAGCCTTGCTTGCAGAGGGCCAGTTGTCGCGGGTGGGGCGGTCGCTTGTAGGTTCCCGTGAAGTTCTTGATAAATGCTTCTTGGAAATCATGCCAGGAGTTGATTTGCAGAGCCGGCAGGCTGTTGAGCCACGTCCGAGCAGATCCCGTCAGCATGAGCGGCGCGTAGCGCACTGCTGTCCTCTTGTTGCCGCCCGCGATGTCGACGGCGGTGACGTAGTCTGACAGCCAGTCTTCCGGCTTCACCGCCCCAGTGTATTTGGGCAGGTCGCGCGGGAGCGCGAACTTGGCCGGAAAGGGCTCGTTGCGGATGCAAGGGCCGAAACAGACCGACCCCGCTGAAGATTCCTCCTCGTCGAACTTGGAGTCCGCTAGCTGGTTGAGCCGATGGCGAGCTTCATCCTTCGGCGGGTCGACGCATTCCCCGATCCTCTGGCTCACGTGCGAGCGAGCTGGCTGATGACCTTGAGCGCCTTGGCCGGCCCCCTGAGCCGGCTGGGCTTGCACTGCGGACTTGCCGCGCGCTGGCTCCACCGCATCTGCCCGAGGAGGGTGACGCGGCTTGCTGGTGACCGCCGCTGGATCTCGGGGCTGCCGGTTGTGGTGGCCAGAGTGCTGGGTGCGATGGTTTCCACCGCTCTTGCCAGGAGCTCGGTTGCTCCGGCTGTGCTCTGCCGGGCTGTGGTTGGGCGACGAAGCTTGTCCCTGCGACTTGTTTTGGCCGGCCACGACGATGCGGTTCTCGTATCGTGTTCCGCTCGCCTCTCTGCAAGGTTCCATCGCCTGCTGCTGCAGATTGGCGGCGTCCAGGAGTTCTTGGATCCGGGCTTGCTTCTCCCGCAAGTCCTCGCCTTGCAGTCCATCCAGTTCAGAGGTGATGTAGCGCGCGGCGCGGAGGTTCTTCGTGGGCGTGCTGTAAGTGGGCTTGGTGATGATCGGCGGCAGCTTCATCGAGGGCGCTGCCTGGTTCAGCTCCGCGCCCAGCTCGCGGCCTCATTGACAAACTTGTCCCGCCCGGCTAGGGCCGTCTCCAGCCGGGGTGAAGCCGTGGGCGACGTTGTACTCGTTGATCGTGGAGAGGACGCGCCGACGAGTGTCGTCGACATCGACCGCTTCCTTGAGAAGGTTACGGCGCGTCCGCTCCAGATCCTCGGAGACCTTGACTGGATCCGTGGTGATGTTGAGTGGAGCGCGCAGGTCCGTGATGGCTGCGTCCAACACGGCCCGCTCTGGAGGTGGAAGATCTTGTTCCGGTGGAGGTGGGCGTTCAAGCGGCGGGCGCGCGGAGCGCGGTGGGCCGCCGCCACCATCCTCCTCCAGGGCCAGCACTTCAACCATGTTGCAAAAGTCGCTGCTTTTGCCGTCGTCGGAGTCTGTGTCACAGAGAGGGTCAAGCACATCGGTTACCTCCTCCGGGAAGGGCTTGGCGACGTAGAAGCGGTGGCTGCCGACGTCGAGGAAGGAGCCGCCATCGCCGAGGCCGTTCTTGAAGTAGGCCAAGTTGTCGTCGACGCAGTCGAAGGTGCCGAACCTCCAGACAAGGCCGGAGGCGACCTTCTCGCCGAGAGCCGATGAGGGTCCTGGCCGAAACTTGACTCTGCTCGCCGCCGCGCTTTGCCCCACGGTGGGCGCCAATTGTCGTGGGAATTTAGAGACAGTAGCCATGGGGTGGCTTATCGAGGGGGCTCGATGGTGGTGACGATGGGTCCGGCTCGGGATTGTGCCAACGGAGACACCTCGGTTTACCCAGGTTCAGGGCCCTCCCGGGTGGAGGTAAAGCCCCTACTTCCTGCCTGCTTCGTATTATCTAGACCATAGCGATTATAGTGCTCCTCGAGCTGTTCGGGATAGAGGAGGAAGAAGAAGATCAGATCTCCCTAGACTAATGGTCCAGACCCCCTTATATAGGCGGGGGTCTGGTTACAGGTTAGGTGGCGATTCGGCCGGCTGCCGGCTTCTCCGTGGCCACGTCCTTGGCGTGATCCTCTCGCTCTGCTCTGACGATCACGCTTTATAAAGCGCCTTTCCCCTTGGACCGGCATCTGGGAGGCATATACCCTCCCTTTTGTCTTGGATCCTGGCGTCGGGAAGGCTCCTTGATCGCTGATTGGCTGGGTCCGGTCGTGGCGCTCGTCACTCCCGTCCTTTGCCTCTGTCGCTCTTGTCGGGGCCAGCCACTTTCGGCGAGGCAGCCGTTGGAGGGCTTCTGTCTTCATCGCCCGGCTCCGGCTCTCCACGGGGGAATCGCCAGCCGGCTGCTAGCGCAGCCGGCCCTCCGGGCGGAGCTGGTCTTCTCATCCTAGAGTCGTGGAGATTCCTGGGACGCCAGCCGGCAAATAGCTCGGCCCGTGGCATGCCCCGTTAGTCATCCCCACGACAGCTGTCAGGGACTCAGCTGATGTCGTTCTTTCTGCAATGGCGAGTCCAGCCGCTTCAGCATCGCGTTTCCAAACTTTGGTCATATTCTGGCTTGAAAGATCCTTCTCGAGTATCTGAAGAAGACACAGATAAGAAGGATATCGACAAGCGAGTCAGATCTCTGACTACTCTCACCAAAGATCATGACATTCCAGCATTAGCCGCCGATTTCTTCGACTCCGTGCGTCCCTTGCCTTCGGTACGCGCGGTTTCACTCACGGATTTTATTCGCCTTGTTCTTTTAACGTTGCTACTCTGCTGATAATTTTGTTACTTTATTTTTGCAGGGCCATCAGTTCCTTGTTTCTCGTCCTCCTCTGCCAGAGAAAGGACCTATTCAGGCTGATCCTGTTTCTGCTACTTCCGAAGCCCCTGAGGCCGAGGAAAACCAAGATGGAGATGATGCTGAAGATTCACTGGAGGGAACTAGCTCAACTACGTCGCCTCCTCCTGCTTATTCAGAAGATCCTAGTCTCAACAGGAAGAGGAAACGTGTTGAGGAGCTCATTTCTTCGAGTACCTCCGCTTCCAAGGCTGCTATTGGGGAACCCTCTGTTCCCCATGAGGATGACGAGCTTTTCGACCTCTTAGACTCGTGAGTTTTTGCTGATTCGAAACTTTATCTTGTACTCGCTTCCCCCCTTTTTCCCCGACTTATGTGAAGTCTTTGTTTTTTATTCCTTTTGTAGTGACAACGAGAACCCGAAAAAGCATGCTGTCACCGCTCCTTCTGTCGAGGCTACTGCTGCCGATGAACCTTCTTTCCAAGAGGCTGCTCCGGTGGTGAAGTCGAAGGAAACTCCTGCTAAGAGGGTCCCCTCTTCTCGTGGTTCCAAGCATCTGAAGAAGACGACAGATGCTAGTACTTCACTCGACGCCCATCGACCAACGACCTCCTCTGACGATGTAACTATTAGTCCTGGTGCTTTGCTTTGTTCATCGGCAAGAACTTTCCTGCTCATGTCTTCCTTTTGACAGATTCTAATGAAGAAATTCATCTCTTTGGGCACTGAATGTGTCGAGTTCCTGAAAGCTGCTCGAGCTTCCCAGGGTAAGCTTCTTTATTGTGTTATGCCCTCTGCCTGTCTCGCTGATTTTCTCCTGATTCTCTTCTTGACTTTCTTTTTCCCTTTGTCGTGCTGTAGATGCTTTGGCTACGGCCAATGCTCGCATAGCGTCCCTTGAAGTCGAACTCGAAGCTTCCCAAAAAGCTTGGGATATTGCCACTGCCGCTAAGGCCACTGCTGAGAAATCTGCTAAAGCAGCAACGATCAAGGCAAAGAAAGCGAAGAAGGCACTTGCTGACGCTAATCAGGAACACATTCAGAGAGAGGAAGCCATTACTAAGCGTTTGAACCAAGTTTCGGCTCTTGCTGGTGGTAAGTATCTTTCTGCTCTTTTCATTGTCTGCTTGCTCATTTTGCTGATGGTCACTTACTTTTCCTTTTTGTTTCTGCTTGCAGAGAAAATTGGGGTATCCTTGGCGCCGTTGCAGCCAGTTGACGAAGATCCTCTCATGGTGGCGGTGAATTTGCTTGAGTTGCACTGGATATCTGTCCAGGAAGGTCTCGAGGTGACTCGCCGTGTGCTAACACGGTTTTTTGTCGAGTTGTGGCCGGGGAAAAAGGCTGATATGCCTACTGATGATCTCAAAAAGCTTGCCGCAGTCTTCGACACCGCTGAAGATCCTATCTTGTCGATGAAGAGCCGACCGGTGAAGCGAGGCGCCGAAGGGGCTATTGCACTTGCTTACGCGCACGGCGAGGAGGTTGATTGGGAGAAGGTTAGCTCTTCTCGCGGTCGACCTCTTTCGGAGTTGCTGGGTTTCTTTGAGAAGGCGAAGAAATACGCGCCAGGCATCGTGTCCATTATCACTCCTTCGGCGGCTTGATGCGGCACGGTGTTGATGTAATTTCACCATCCAGTTGGAAACCGCAAGAGGAAGGTATGATGAGCACATCAGCAAGTTTTTTCCCTCACTAAGAAACCAAGGTTTGTCAGTCCAGGAAAAAGCCAAACTCCAGAAGGTGATGCTTGCTAGCCTAATGACACTCCAACAAGGGCGCCGTTTACGACACTTGTTAGTGCGTCTTCAACTAGTAGCAACGCGAAACCTGCACACAACACAACCAAATACTTTGCTCCCAACTTACGATGAGGTTGTCAATCTCACCGGTTTGCTGTAAACAAAGGAATGAGCGTATCGAATGGAAAGCAATATTAGTATGCGAGAAAGTAAACAATGCGAGTAAAGTAAACAGTTGATAGCAATATAAAGAAAATTGGACCGGCGTCCACAGTTCACTAGTGGTGTGTCTCCATAAGATAAATATCACATGCTGGGTAAACAAATTACAGTTGGGCAATTGATAAAATAAAGATAACGTGCATATGTCGTGAGGATCACTATGAGATTTACTCTGGGCATTACAACAAGATACATAGACCGCCATCCAACTGCATCTATGACTAATAATCCACCCATGGGGAATCATCCGAGGACCCCGTGAGTATTAAGTTGCGAACAACAGATAACTGCATTAAGAAAAGTGTGTAATGTAAACAAAGCATATGCCCTTGGGCATAAGAATTTTGTTTTCTCCCTAGTGGCAACATCACATCTACAACCTTAGAGGTTTCTGTTACTCCCCCAGATTAAATAGAGGCATGAACCCAACTATCGAGCATAAATACCCCCTCTTGGAGTCACTAGTATCTACTCGGCCAAGATAGCTACTAACAACGGAGAGCATGCAAGATCATAAACAACATAGAGATAACATAAGATATATGATTTAGCACATCAACTCAACACAACACCAATATTCATCGGATCCCAACAAACACAACATGTAGAATTACATAACGGTGATCTCGATCATGTAAGGCAGCTCACGAGATCTAACATGAAGCACATGGTGGAGAAGACAACCATCTAGCTACTGCTATGGACCCATAGTCCAAGGTAGACTACTCACTCATCGCGCCGGAGGCAAGCATGGCGATGAAGAAGACCTCCGGTGGTGATTCCCCTCTCCGGCAGGGTGCCGGGAAGAGCTTCTGGACCCTCCCGATCTCGGGTCGACGACGGCGGCGGATCGCGATGTGTTTCTGGAAAATTGATCGGGTACTTAGGTTTTTCCCGTCGGGGGGGGGGGGGGGTCTTTATAGGCGAAGGGGCAGCGTAAGAGGTGGACCAGGGGGGTCTCACCCATAGGGGGCGTGGGCCAGGGGCAGGCCGCGCCGCCCTATGGTGAGGCTGGCCCCTGGCTCGGCTCCGTCTCCACTTCGCTGTTCTGGAAGCTTCGTTTAATATCTGGACGTTTGGCTTTTGTTTCGTCCAATTCTGAGAATATTTCCTATGTAACTTTTCTGAAACACAAAAACAGCAGAAAACAGGGAACTGACACTATGGCATCTTGTTAATAGGTTAGTTCCAGAAAATGCATAAAAACGCCACGAAGTGTAACAAAACACTAAGCAAATGGTGTAAAATAAGCATGGAACATCAAAAATTATAGATACGTTTGAGATGTATCAGCATCCCCAAGCTTAACTCCTGCTCGTCCTTGAGTAGGTAAGTGATAACAAAAGAAATAATTTTTGAGGTGACATGCACCTACACAATCTTGATCATTTATGTAAAGCATTGAGTGCTGGGATCAAAAGAACTTAAAACATGGGCATAAAAGATATAATCTTGATAGAAGAAACTTAGCAACCATGTTATAACATGAAAAAGAACACAAACGAAAGATCATGAAATGAAACAATGAAAGTCAAACGTGTGTTCAAATCATATGGAAAAACATAGCAAATGGTTTTAAGCTTGTCCTTCATGAGAGAGCAAAACATAAATGCATAGGACACCTTCAAGTTTAAGAGGGCGACTAGATACAAGTAATTTAAGAACAAGTGAAACCAACATCATGAATCAATCAATGAAAACTTTGGGACAATGCACATTATACTCAGAATGACAACTATGCTCTCTTAGACGGTGCATAAAGGTAGAAGGTGGTGACTCAACATAAAAGTAAAAGAAAGGCCCTTCGCAGAGGGAAGCAGTGATTAAACATGTGCTAGAGCTTTTCATTTGTAAAATAGAGAGATAAAAATTGGGTTTTGAGAGGTGGTTGCTTTTATCAACGACTGGCAATGGGGTTCTTACTATCTTCCATACAAAAATGAAGCAAGTTTTTGAGAGAGATTGGCACTTTTGTGCTCTTTTATAAAGCTTGGCACTTCCTCCCCACCTTTTTCCTTTCTCAAACCATAGCTAACCGATTCCATCGGGTGCCCACCAATATTCACATACCATGGAGGAGTACCTTTTTTTCTTTTTCTTTTTCTTTTTGGAATAAAACAATATGGAAGATAGCAAATCCGACCACTACGTCCCCATGAGCTCAAAACAGTGTCACAAAACGAGAAGTATGTTGAAGGTTTTTTTCAAAGGTAGCACATGAAAATTTACTTGGAATGGCTTGCAAATACCATGCATATGAATTTATAGTGGACACAATGGAACAACTTGGTTTTTAGGAGTTGGATGCACGAGTAGAGCTCATACTCAGTACAAAATGAGGGCTAGCAAAAGACTGGGAGCGACCAACTAAGAGAGCAATAACGGCCATAATCATGCAAAGCGACAAAGCAACATTAAAAGAAGCATAAGATGGCATTAAAAGTCAAAAACTAAATGATCATAGAGGCTTATGGCGACTTTGTATGAGTCTAACATGTGTGAGCATGCGCCAAGTCAACCCAAATAAAGCATCAAGGAGAAAACCAAAATAATGCTTCCAAATAATAAAAAACAATGCATGATTTTTTCAAAGGCTCATTAAGCAATCTCAGTCATTAGAGACAAGTCATGCTACAGCAAAACCACTAAGCATACTATCAAAACGACATCAAGCACGACATGCAAAAGTTTAAGCCGCAGTCTAAACAAGCTCCTTTTTGTACCAATTTTTTCCATAATTTTTTTCTCTTTTCTAACACCATTCGAACCTTTTTGAAACAACTCTTTTGATGAATACCAACATGGACTAGAGGTCAAAATACACCTTGATGCAAAGATATAACAAGATCTGAACACAAATCAAGGCAAAAAACGAAAACTAAAAGCAGTAGCATAAAAAGAGAATACTCGTTGAACGATAAGAGTGAAAAACAGAGTGTTCTTGGCAAATGAAAAGCAAAGGCAACTTCTCCAAAAGGAATTTGTTGGGGGTCCAACCATTTATTGCAGCAAACAAAACAAAACTAAACTGAAAACTAAAACAACTGACGCTCCAAGAAAAACACATAATGCATGAAGCAATAAAAATATAGTGTGTTGAAAGATGACCTGATTTTTGCCGATGAAGAAGGGGTGCCTCAGGGGCATCCCCAAGCTTTGACGCTTGTACCTCTTGGATATTTCTTGGGGTGCGTGGGCATCCCCAAGCTTGAGCTTTTGTCCATTCTTCAACTCTTCTCATCATTCTCCAATCCCTACACTTGAAAACTTGCTTCATACAAAACTAAACACAATTCTATTAGCAACATTAGTGTAAGCATAGCAATGAATCAACCCTTTTTGCTTCAGATTTCAACTCAAAACCACCACATATAAAGCATATACTACTGTAGCAACTTCCCCAAAAGTTCCGTGATCAAAAGAACTTAAAAAGAAAGCGATAAAGAGGCAAACACAAATAGTGGCAGAAATCTGTCAAAACAGAATAGCTGACAAAGGTCGAATTTTTAGAGGGTTTTCTGTTGCTCAAATCAAAAAGTGTATAACTAATGAAAGTTTGGATATAACCTGGGGCATATGCACAAGAAATCGCAGGTCCAAAAGATATTCTGAGAATTTTCACGTGCAGCACCGAAATCTATTTCAGGACATCAACATCCCCAAATCTTACCTCACTCAAATTAGTGGCTTCTCTTGGCACAACAACAAAATAAAAAGGATAAGGAGCGGTTATTACAGAAGTAATAACTTCCAAGACTCAAATAAAAGAAAAAAACTGAAAGTAAAACAATGGGTTATCTCCCAAGAGTGTTTTTCTTTAACGCCTTTGAGCTAGGCGCAGAAAGTGCGAATCAAGTATTTTCGAAAGAGGCATTAAGATCAACGGTTTCCTCAAGATCACCACTTACCACACTAGGCACTTTAGAAGTTCCCGAAGATGATTCAACCTGCAAGTCACTCTTAGTTGAACTAAAAGTCTTACCAATCTTAAAAACATGCTGCGGTTTAGGCACAGATACCTTGAGAACATACATAAATTTTTGCTCTTTTTCAACAAAAGGTTTCTCCTTCTTAAACTTAAGAGAAGAGAAAATTGAACTTAAAGTTTTCATAGATTCCTCTAGTTTCCCAATCCTAAGGTTTTGACTATCAAGAGTAGTGCTAGCTTCTAAAACGGTGATTCTCTTACCGATACTTTCTATCGCTTCAATAACTCGGCTAGCGTTATCAAGGATATTTGGCAAACTTTTTTCTAAAGAGCCTAGTTTTTCTATAACTACCTCAAAAGTGATCTCAGTTTTAACAACATGAATAGGTGGTACTCCCACTAAACTTTCTATTAGAGTGCATGCTTCAAGAGCGGGAGTACCCAGAAAATTACCTCCTGCAAGAGTATCAAGAACGTACCTATTCCAACTAGATATACCAACATAAAAATTTCTAAGGAGGATCATGGTAGAATGCTTCTTCGTACACCTATGATGAGAATTGCTAATACGGTACCAAGCATCTTTCAAGCTCTCTCCTCCTTGTTTCTTAAAAGTATGAACTTCTACTTCAGGATTACTCATTCTAACAAAACTAAAAGCAGACAAGTAAAAACAACTATAAAGGAAACTATTTTTTGTGTGTTTTTGATAAAACGATGCAAGTAAAAATAAAGTAAAGCAAAACAATAAACAAAGTAAAGGATGTGCGTGCGAAACTCCCCTTGCAGAAGTCTTCTTTTTCCCCGGCAACGATGCCAGAAAAAGTCCTTGATACGGCACGGTGTTGATGTAATTTCACCGTCCAGTTGGGAACCCCAAGAGGAAGGTATGATGAGCACAGCAGCAAGTTTTTTCCCTCAGTAAGAAACCAAGGTTTGTCAGTCTAGGAAAAAGCCAAACTCCAGAAGGTGATGCTTGCTAGCCTAATGACACTCCAACAAGGGCGCTGTTTATGACACTTGTTAGTGCGTCTTCAACTAGTAGCAATGCGGAACCTGCATACAACACAACCAAATACTTTGCTCCCAACTTACAATGAGGTTGCCAATCTCACCGGTTTGCTGTAAACAAAGGAAGGAGCGTATCGAGTGGAAAGCAATAGTAGTATGCGAGAAAGTAAACAATGCGAGTAAAGTAAACAGGTGATAGCAATATAAAGGAAATTGGACCGGGGTCCACAGTTCACTAGTGGTGTCTCTCCATAAGATAAATAACACATGCTGGGTAAACAAATTATAGTTGGGCAATTCATAGAATAAAGATAACGTGCATATGTCGTGAGGATCACTATGAGATTTACTCTGGGCATTACAACAAGATACATAGACCGCCATCCAACTGTATCTATGACTAATAATCCACCCACGGGGAATCATCCGAGGACCCCGTGAGTATTAAGTTGCAAACAACAGATAACTGCATTAAGCAAAGTGTGTAATGTAAACAAAGCATATGCCCTTGGGCATAAGAATGTTGTTTTCTCCCTAGTGGCAACAACACATCTACAACCTTAGAGGTTTCTGTCACTCCCCCAGATTAAATAGAGGCATGAACCCAACTATCGAGCATAAATACCCCCTCTTGGAGTCACTAGTATCTACTCGGCCAAGATAAATACTAACAACGGAGAGCATGCAAGATCATAAACAACATAGAGATAACATAAGATATATGATTCAGCACATCAACTCAACATAACACCAATATTCATCGGATCCCAACAAACACAACATGTAGAATTACATAACGGTGATCTCGATCATGTAAGGCAGCTCACGAGATCTAACATGAAGCACATGGTGGAGAAGACAACCATCTAGCTACTGCTATGGACCCATAGTCCAAGGTAGACTACTCACTCATCGCACAGGAGGCAAGCATGGCGATGAAGAAGACCTCCGGTGGCGATTCCCCTCTCCGGCAGGGTGCCGGGAAGAGCTTCTGGACCCTCTCGATCTCGGGTCGATGATGGCGGCGGATCGCGATGT
The DNA here is from genome assembly GCA_007115705.1 of Dactylis glomerata. NCBI lineage: Eukaryota > Viridiplantae > Streptophyta > Magnoliopsida > Poales > Poaceae > Dactylis > Dactylis glomerata. The sequence goes on along the minus strand of QXEO01000398.1, from coordinate 2,186,152 downwards.
GTTTCTGGAAAATTGATCGGGTACTTAGGTTTTTCCCATCGGGGGGTCTTTATAGGCGAAGGGGCAGCGTAAGAGGTGGACCAGGGGGGTCTCACCCATAGGGGGCGCGGGCCAGGGGCAGGCCGCGCCGCCCTATGGTGAGGCTGGCCCCTGGCTCGGCTCCGTCTCCTCTTCGGTGTTCTGGAAGCTTCGTTTAATATCTGGACGTTTGGCTTTTGTTTCGTCCAATTTCGACAATATTTCCTGTGTAACTTTTTTGAAACACAAAAACAGCAGAAAACAGGGAACTGGCACTGTGGCATCTTGTTAATAGGTTAGTTCCGGAAAATGCATAAAAATACCACGAAGTGTAACGAAACACTAAGCAAATGGTGTAAAAACAAGCATGGAGCATCAAAAATTATATATACGTTTGAGACGTATCACGGCTTCTTCGACTTCTACGCCAGTTTCTTCGACTCCGGCGACAAGTGGGTCGATGCCTCCACCCAACGCTGGTGCTACCTCTTCCGCGCCTACCTCTGCCGCGGAGCTTGATGCTGAGGTGGCGTAGACTTAGTCTTCCCTTGTAGTCTTCATTTCTTTTGGTGTAGTGAACTTTATTTATATTTTGCCCGAGAACCAGTCAGAGGACTTATACTCTTTGTAAATACTTTTCCTTTATGAAATGTCGTGCTTGATTGAGTTTCTAAGATGTTTTCTTTTTCTTTCTGTTGGCTTCCAGCCTGTGCATGCTGGTAGGTCGCCAGGTCGTGGTCGGGAATCACCTCCCGCCGATATGTTTGACTCCGGAGCTTCTTCGCCTCCTCGTTCTTCTTGTCGATGTACTGAATATTCGTCGAGGATTTCGGACCTCGAAGGCCGTTTATCCTTGATGAAGCATCAGACAAGGATTGCTTTGGACAAGGCCAGCAAATCTTGCGGCTTTATGAAACAGATATCCACACTTGAGGATAAGGTGTCGGGTCTGGTGGCCAGAATCATGCATCTTGAAGAATGCGACTCCTTTCTTGTTGGTATCGTTGAGTCTGTCTGTGAGATGTTGCGATGTAAGGTTCCTTGCAGCCTTTCTCTTTTTCCTTTTACTCCACTATTGTTGGTTAATATCTTTTCGTATCTCAGGTACTTGCCTGGACCTTGTTGGTGAGACACGTCGGGTTTCTGAACGAACCGCGGCTCTTGAGAAAGCATCAGAGGGAACCGACAGTTTGTGGTCTGATCCCCGGCGCCGTCGTGCCATTGTGCTTCTTCAAGATCATGCTCAGCATATTGGGGAAGCGATTGATGATTGTCAAAGATGTTTGACGACCATGTATTCTATCATGCTTCCTCGCAATCCTCTGCCTGGGAGCTTTCCGCAGCTACTCGACGCTTTTAGATCTAGTCAGCGAATTCATCGGCTGATAGAGCTCAACCTGGTGGCTGGCGCCAATTTTGCTCTTGGGTGGATACGTAAGTGGCATCTAAAGCTCAATTATAGTTCTATGTCACTAGGTTTTCCTCCAGGGGGAGTTAGGTTGCGAGTCCACATGGATTCTACACTTCAACCAGCAAGGAGGATCATAGCTAGGTTGCTTCGAGAGGATGCCGTGTTTTTCCGTGAGCACCATTACTTAAATCCCTTAGGAGTAGATGATTCTGATCAGCCAATGTTGTGATGCTCGTATTGCATATATACTTTTGTATGTAGAACGCGAGAGTTTTTGTTTCCGAATCCTTTTATCAGAAATTTTGTTTTATTCTCAAAGCGTTTACGTTTATGTGTTTAGTGTGTCTACCGCAGTTTTGTTTAAAGACACGTAAACTCGAATAGGAGGAACTTTGTCTTTATTTATGCTTGTAATGTAAGATACATGGGTTGTCTCAAGAGATCTGGCCAGTGACCCGTGTTCTGGATCTAGAGGGCCTTGCCCTAGGATAACTTGTGGCTTTTACAGCCTTATTTTTCTACTCTACTTCTTTTGTTGTACTTGTTGCCTATGTCACCGAGGTCTTCTTTTCTTCTCCTATAGGTTTCTCTTGTTCTGACGACTGTACCCGCGGTTTTTTCACCTCTGGCTCTGCTGGGTGCCCTTCGAGTTGTTGTGTGATTCCTGTAGTCATGCTTTTTGCCTTGTCTTTGGGTTCTCCGTAGCTTTCCATCATGCCGAAGTTTTGGGCCATCTTGTGAAATTCCTTGTCGCATAGATCCGATAGCTCAAAGCTTCCTTTTATTGTGATGATTCTATTGGGTCCTGTCATTTTTAGTACCAGGTATGTATAGTGAGGTACTGCCATGAATCGCAAAAACGCGGGTCACCCGAGGATCGCGTGATATTGTGATGACCAGTCCATGACTTCGAAGTCGAGCTTCTCTCTTCTGTATTTTTGTCAATTCCCGAAGCAATAGTTGAGTGCTATTCGAACTAGTGGATAGTTGGTGATGGGTTCGTAGCATAGAAAACAAAAAATTTCCTACGCATGAACACAAAACTAGCCAAGAAAAACTCTACGAGATGGTAGCAACAATTAACTAACCCTCGAAGACCGGTAGCGGGGATTACGTTCCCGCACAAACGTTGCCGATGGAGACTCGACGAAGACGCACGTAGTCGACGTAGTGGTTCACTTGACGTAGTCGACATAGTGGTTCACTTGACGATCTCGAGATCGTGTACACGGCGCCACAACCGGCAGCGCCTCCGTACTCGATCACACATACGGCTTGTCGTCGTCTCCTCCACGCCCTCGGTCCAGCGGGGCAGCGGAAGAAGGGATCCGCCGGACACTCCAACACTCACTTCTCCAAGTGTGTGAATCTCGAACTAACAATCTGGCAGAGCTTCGCTAAGCCAAGACGGATTTGGGGCAGCAACTTTGGGAGGAAGGGAGGGGATCAAGAAGTGTATGAAGAGGGAGAAGAGGGGTCCTTTTCTAGATGAGGAAGGGGGCAGCCCCCTAGGGGGGTGGCCGGCCAAGGAGATCCTCTCCTCCTCTTCATGGTCCTCTTCATTGTGGTAACCCCCTCTTCATGGTGGTAACCCCCTCATCAACATGAGGTAACCCCCCATTTAATTTTGCATGACATTCATGCTAATTAAAATTCACACTAATTGAATTAATAAAACATTTTTATTTCTTTAATATTTGTTAATTCAATCAATTAACAAACATTAACAAATACCCCCTTGAGTTATTTCAATATACCGAAACAGTTTCGGCGCTTTTCTGAAACAACCCGCATGCTGTCCTGTAATTCGATCGGAGTATCGTATCCACTCAAAAACGACGGAGAACCTTAAGTGTGCCACCCTATGGTTCATGAATAACGTGGACATGATCGAGACTCCTCTCCGATCAATAATCATCAGCGGGATCTGGAAATCCATGACGACTCCCACTTACTCAACGATGAACTAGTGATCGTGTGAACCAATAACGAACATAGTTAATTCCTTTTGTCTCGCGATATTATTACTTGTCCGAGATCCGATCATTTGGTATCAAACATACCTAGTTCGATCTCGTTCCCAACAAGTCTCTTTACTCGTTCTGTGATAATGCATTCCCGTGACCTAGTCACATGCTTGCAAGCGATTCCAATGCAATATCACCGAGAAGGGCCCAGAGAATATCTTTTCGTCATCCGGATGGACAAATCCCACTCTTGATCCATGAGCCTCAACTAATACATTCAGAATACCCAAATCAACCTTTATAATCACCCTGTTATGGTGTGACGTTTGATATCATCAAAGCACTCTTCCGGTATCAGTGATTAACATGATCTCATGGTCTGAGGATTAGAACTATTTCGTATGAGTTTGATATAGCAATGAAACTTGATGACTTGATCGTATTGCTATTCGTACTATGGGTGTGAGTGTTCATCACATCATTTTTCTAATGATATGACCCCGTTATTAACAACATCCAATGTTCATGATCAGGAAACCTTGATCATCGGTTAATCAACGAGCTAGTATAAAAGAGAGGCTTTACTAGGAACCTTTTAGTTTATTAATCACACATGTATTAATGTTTCCGATTAATACAATTCTAGCATGAGAAATAAACAATTATCATAAACATGGAATATGTTAATAACCACTTTATTATTGCCTCTCGGGCATATTCCCTTCAGTCTCCCACTTGCACTAGAGTCAATAATCTAGTTGATACTTGCGTATATAACACTTATGGCATTCACGTGTTATCCATACGCTTTGCATGTGGTTAATCTGATCTCCAGATCTGACACTTTCAGCTCTGTGTGTATTTGCATGTCTTTGCGTCTCTACGCATCACTCATTCTCAAATGAGATAGTTGGGTATAAATTTGGTCCTTAGGTGAGACCTTAGTTCCTTTAGCTAAAATCATGTTGTCACTATTGTCGCACAATAGATCTTCATAGTAATAGCCATCTTGGAACTACACCTAGTTTGATAACAAACTTCTTGATACAAATGCCCTCTTTTGCTACTTCTAAAGCAGCCATATACTCAACCTTTGTTGTAGAATCCATCACAATGTCTTAACTTTGGAACTCATCCAAATCCAACATGGAACTTCCTTCCATTACATTGTGCCGCTTAAACACATAGCTAAAATTGAGATAAACTTAATTTGTATCTTGTGACAAACTTAGTATCAATGTAACACTTTACAATGAACTATGTGTCACTTCGTCATTCATAATATATATCCTTAGTCCTTCCAGAGCACATAAGGATATGCTTTACTATTGTCCAGTGATCATCTTATGACATTTATCACTCTGGTATATACTCATAACATTTAGAGCATATGACATGTCTGGATATATACATATCACGGTATACATGATTGATCAAATCATTCATATGGCTTCACTCATCAAGTGTCAAAAACACTTGAATCTTGTTTCAACCTCTTCCATGCGGCAGGAACTTTTCTTGTCGTTTCCATATTGAACTTCATTCAATATTTCATCTATGTACGTTGGCACAACCATATTGGCACCTCGATCTATCTACATAGACATCGAGACCCAATATTTTTGTTTTGCCTAAGTCTTTCATTGAAATCTAATTTTAATGAAAGGCTTAACCTATGTCAATAAAAGATACATCATTTCCAATTAACAATATGTCTTCTACATAATGTACTGAAAAATATGTCTCAACGCTCCCACTTAATTTCTTGCAAATGCAAGCATATTCATCGTATCTGATGAAACTAAACCTTTTAATTATTTCATCATGGTGAATATTCCAACTTCGCGATGCTTACTTCAACCATTGAAGTTTGCATGCCTTTTAGCATCCTTTGAATTTACAAAACCCATTGGACCATGTCATGTATATGTCCTAGGTAACCATTCTATTAGAAGAATGTTGTCTTGTTTGTTCAACTAACATATACCAAACTTGGCATATGTAGTGGTTGCTACAGTAATCCGTCCAGACAGAATATCGCTATGAAAGATCAAATCTTATCATAGTCAACTCATTGAACATAATCGTAAATAGTTTAACGATATGTCGACTATTTCATAGATGTTAAACATCCACGTCTGTCTTTATAGATCCTAACACGTTCATTAGGCTTCATGCCTTTTGAGGGTCTTTCAAGTTCAGAAACTTGAATTCTCGTGTATGAAACTATCATGGATTTTATGGCTTCTAGCCATTTGACGGAGTCAGGGCCCATCATTGCTTCTTTGCATGTAGTCGGTTCATCATTGTCAAACAATAATGATCCACTCTCAAATCTAATTATTTGATTGTTACCCGACTCACGCGGTTCAATAGGAACTTAGATATTTGTGACCACAACCTTTGAGGTACTGTATCCATGCGCATTGTGGCCACCTCCGGGACATTTCCCGGCGATGCGCTACTCAGCACATATAACTTAGGTTCAACAACCTAATCAAAGTTCTATTGTCCTCCCACTTGACTTTTCGTGAAAAATTCCTTCTCAAGAAACTTGACGTTTTCAGCGACAAACAATTTTGGCTTAGGTGTTCTGGAGGAATACCCAACAGTTACTTTGGGATAACCTACAAAGACGCATTTATCCGACTTTGGTTGTAAACATTTTACGTATGCCTAGCATACCAAAATTTTAGAAAAGACAACTTGGGTTTTATCCCATGCCATAACTCATATGGTGTCATTTCAACGGATCATGATGGCGCTCTTTTCAGTGTAAAAGCGGTAGTCTCTAAAGCTTTATCCTTAAAATATAATGGCAGTTTTATAGACGACACCTTTGATCCAACGATGTCAAACAAAGTTTGATTTTATTTCTTGAATACTCCATACTCCTATGGTGTTTCGGGAAATATAAGTCTATGGAACGATTCCTCAACTTTTAGGTGTTTGCTAAACTTGTAACTCAAATATCTTCCTTTATGATCAAATCATAAATTCTTTATTCTCTTGTTACAATGATTTTCAACTTCATCTAGAAATACTTTGAACAATATTCAAATATTTCATGCTTCTTCCTTATCAAGTAAATATACACATATATCTACTCAAATCATCGGTTAAAGTAAATGAAATTCAAGAATTCACCACACACGGCTACACATAATGGACTATATACATCAACATGTACAATATCCAATAAGTTAGTCGTCCATTCTTCTTTGGCCTATGAACGGAGTTTTAATCATCTCTAGGAAATTCTCACAAGTGTCAATTGATTCAAAATCAAAAGGCTCCGGAATTCCATCAATATGGAGTTCCTTCATGTTTTCTTTCCAATATGATTTAAATGGTGGTGTCACTCATAAGTGATCTTCCAATCATTTGTCTTAAGATATTTTTAGCATCAGTGTTATGGATGTGATTTCTCCAACAAGATAAGCGTTCATCCATCTTTTATGAATGCGGTAATAATTTGAATAACCATTGTTCTCATAATACCTGAACAAAATAACAATTATTAAAACAAATCTTGAAGGCTAGGTTTAATTCCAACGAAACACAATAACACTTTATTTGTTTTCGATGAGAATCATCCTATATTCATTTGCTAGTTAATTAGGCCATTGTAGTTCTTGTATTGCGTTGTTCTGTATGACAGTTCATACCAACCAATTTAGTATCAAATACCCAAGCACCACATTGTTTTAACAAGCAACGAATACACCCATAACATGTATGTCTTCTATATACCTGAGCTGGACATTTCTAGTCTTTTCTTTTCCGCCAGAATAAATTTTGGATTCTCTTTTAGCAATTCTTTTCCTTTCTAGAAGAATCTATCAACATCAATAGTGGCGCCATTCACATGGCACATAGTTCAAGGCATGATTAGTCAAACACTAATACCCTTGGACTCACACTTTAAAGTAGATCACCATAATCACATATTTGGCGTTCTTTCAAATTCCATTCTTTAGTAATCTATTAATGTAGTAAACATTTTACCGACATCTTGTATTCATCCTCTCATGACAACTTTCATGATCAAGCTACTATAGCTCATGAGGATGAATTGTGAGTATAATGCTAGTTCCCAAAACCTTTTTTAGGAGATCTAGACGGCTAGCGTCTCTAATCTTCGCAAATTCTCATACAATATGAGAACATGTGTCTTACTAAATTATACTCTATCATATTGCAACCAAACATTGTTTCAGATATCAAAATATCTTCCACACATGATAGTTTATGAAACAATCATATCAGCTCCTAGATAACCTTGATACTAAAAACAACTTTTGTATATCAAGGATTATGGAGGCAAGTGTGATACTTAGATCCTAACACTGGAATTGTTACTCTTGATTTAATACTACTTATTAAATTTTATCGAGTAACCAAGGTTTGCTAAAAGTTAGCAATAGGACTTTAAACTTTAGATTGACATTCAAACAATACGATACCAGTTCGTAAAGTTAACATCCAGAATTCTATAGTTCTATTATCTCAATTATAGCTAATCGCAAGGTAGTAAACGGATGCCAATGCCTACAACAAACTATGCAAATTCACTTTGATTTAGTTCATGATAAATTGAGTTCTATAATTCAAAATTACTAAGTGAACTCCCACTTAAAAACAACATCCCTCTTAGTTTTCTTAAGTGATTACACGAACCAAATTCACTATACCGCAACCGATCATCACGTGCAATGGCATAGTTTCAAAGGCGAACATCACCATGTTCATCATATCAACCATATGACTCATGCTTAACCTTTTGGTTTGTGTTCCGAGGCCATGTCTGTACATGCTAGGCTCGCCAAGTAGAACCATAGCACTTGTGTGTGTAAAACTGTCTTACACCCATCGTATGTGAACGTAGAGTCTGTCACACCCGATCATCACGTGGTGTCTCGAAACGACGAACTTTCTTGACGGTGCATGCTATGGAAGAACACATTTTTATCTTGATATTTATGTGAGAGGGATCATCTTATAATGCTACCGCACGATCAAATCTAAGCAAAATAAGATGCATAAAAGGATAAACATCACATGCATATATAATGTGATATGATATGGTCCTTCACGCATTCGATCTCCATCTTGTGCGTCATGGCATGATCTCCATCATTCCACCGGCGCAGCACCAAGGTCCATGGCGCGCCACCTTGATTGTCGTCCTCCATTACATTATATCGCTTGGATATATATATTCGGCATGCATGCCATAAAATGAAAAAGACAACCATATGGCTCCTGCCGGTTGTTTATAACTTATAAAAAGGATCATTGCATACAATTTGTAACATAAATAATTTAACCATATCACATCACATGCCCTGCAAAAACAAGTTAGACGCTTTTAATTTGTCTTGCATATTTTACGTGGTTTAGGGCTTTCTAGGAAGAACCGTTCTTACCTACGAACATGTAACCATAATGGTGATAAAAATATTATTAACAACTCTTTGTAAAATAGATCATAACTATAGTGGGAGAAACATGCACCCGCAAAGCCACATATGCCGAAGCATGTCAAGTGTGGGACAAGTCTTATGAACGCGGTCACGTAATGTTAGTCTCGAGCAGCTTCAATCCCACTATGCCACTATGATCAAATAATACAAAAAATAGCAATAACATGATCATCAACGCCCACATCTCCATGTGTTCTAAATGTGCATACCAACTACGCATAGAGATGGCTCTGATACCACTGATGGGTTCATAGCATAGAAAACAAAAAATTTCCTACGCATGAAGACAAAACTAGCCAAGAAAAACTCTACGAGATGGTAGCAACGATTAACTAACCCTCGAAGACCGGTAGCGGGGATTACGTTCCCGCACAAACGTTGCCGATGGAGACTCGACGAAGACGCACGTAGTCGACGAAGTCGTTCACTTGACGTAGTCGACGTAGTGGTTCACTTGACGATCTTGAGATCGTGTACATGGCGCCACAACCGGCGGCGCCTTCGTACTCGGTCACACGTACGGCTTGTCGTCGTCTCCTCCACGCCCTCGGTCCAGCGGGGCAGCGGAAGAAGGGATCCGCCAGACACTCCAACACTCACTTCTCCAAGTGTGTGAATCTCGAACTAACAATCTGGCAGAGCTTCGCTAAGCCAAGACGGATTTGGGGTAGCAACTTTGGGAGGAAGGGAGGGGGTCAAGAAGTGTGTGAAGAGGGAGAAGAGGGGTCCTTTTATAGATGAGGAAGGGGGCAGCCCCCTAGGGGGGTGGCCAGCCAAGGAGAGCCTCTCCTCCTCTTCATGGTCCTCTTCATTGTGGTAACCCCCTCTTCATGGTGGTAACCCCATATCAACATGAGGTAACCCCCATTTAATTTTGCATGACATTCATGCTAATTAAAATTCACACTAATTGAATTAATAAAACATTTTTTATTTCTTTAATATTTGTAAATTCAATCAATTAACAAACATTAACAAATACCCCTTGAGTTATTTCAATATACCAAAACAGTTTCGGCGCTTTTTTGAAACAACCCTCATGCTGTCCTGTAATTCGATTGGAGTATTGTATCCACTCAAAAACGACGGCGAACCTTAAGTGTGTCACCCTACGGTTCGTGAATAACGTGGACATGATCGAGACTCCTCTCCGATCAATAATCATCAGCGGGATCTGGAAATCCATGACGACTCCCACTTACTCAACGATGAACTAGTGATCGTGTGAACCAATAACGAACATAGTTAATTCCTTTTGTCTCGCGATATTATTACTTGTCCGAGATCCGATCATTTGGTATCAACCATACCTAGTTCGATCTCGTTCCCAACAAGTCTCTTTACTCGTTCTGTGATAATGCATTCCCGTGACCTAGTCACATGCTTGCAAGCGATTCCAATGCAATATCACCGAGAAGGGCCCAGAGAATATCTTTCCGTCATCCGGATGGACAAATCCCACTCTTGATCCATGAGCCTCAACTAATACTTTCAGAATACCCAAATCAACCTTTATAATCACCCTGTTATGGTGTGACGTTTGATATCATCAAAGCACTCTTCCGGTATCAGTGATTAACATGATCTCATGGTCTGAGGATTAGAACTATTTCGTATGAGTTTGATATAGCAATGAAACTTGATGACTTGATCGTATTGCTATTCGTACTATGGGTGTGAGTGTTCATCACATCATTCTTCTAATGATATGACCCCGTTATTAACAACATCCAATGTTCATGATCAGAAAACCTTGATCATCGGTTAATCAACGAGCTAGTATAAAAGAGAGGCTTTACTAGGAACCTTTTAGTTTATTAATCACACATGTATTAATGTTTCTGATTAATACAATTCTAGCATGAGAAATAAACATTTATCATAAACATGAAATATGTTAATAACCACTTTATTATTGCCTCTCGGGCATATTCCCTTCAGTCTCCCACTTGCACTAGAGTCAGTAATCTAGTTGATACTTGCGTATATAACACTTATGGCATTCACGTGTTATCCATACGCGTTGCATGTGGTTAATCTGATCTCCAGATCTGACACTTTCAGTTCTGTGTGTATTTGCATGTCGTTGCGTCTCTACGCATCACTCATTCTCAAATGAGATAGTTGGGTATAAATTTGGTCCTTAGGTGAGACCTTAGTTCCTTTAGCTAAAATCATGTTGTCACTATTGTCGCACAATAGATCTTCATAGTAATAGCCATCTTGGAACTACACCTAGTTTGATAACAAACTTCTTGACACAAACGCCCTGTTTTGCTACTTCTAAAGCAGCCATATACTCAACCTTTGTTGTAGAATCCATCACAATGTCTTAACTTTGGAACTCATCCAAATCCAACATGGAACTTCCTTCCATTACATTGTGCCGCCTAAACACATAGCTAAAATTGAGATAAACTTAATTTGTATCTTGTGACAAACTTAGTATCAATGTAACACTTTACAATGAACTATGTGTCACTTCGTCATTCATAATATATCCTTAGTACTTCCAAAGCACATAAGGATATCCTTTACTATTGTCCAGTGATCATCTTATGACATTTATCACTCTGGTATATACTCATAACATTTAGAGCATATGACATGTCTGGATATATACATATCACGGTATACATGATTGATCAAATCATTCATATGGCTTCACTCATCAAGTGTCAAAAACACTTGAATCTTGTTTCAACCTCTTCCATGCGGCAAGAACTTTTCTTGTCGTTTCCATATTGAACTTCATTCAATATTTCATCTATGTACGTTGGCACAACCATATCCTGCATCCATAAACACTCTATCGACGTCGTATGTCCCAATTTGGGCTTTGAGTACCAGAGGTGCGTTTCCTGGCCAAGGTACTGTTATAGGGTGATCATCCCTGCTGAATTCTATGGGTTGCTCCGACCAGTGTAGATATTCCGTTGTTGCTCGAGGCAAAGTTTCTATGAGGTTAACTTGGCAAGTTATGCTTTTCTCCTCTTTGTTCGACTTTGGCACTGGTTGTATCATTGCTGTGATGTGCCCCTTAGATGGAATATATGCTCCGTCATCGTCGCGTCCCTGGTTCGGCTGTTCTTGACCTTGAGGAGCTCCATTGTTTCCTTGTTGACTTGAAGGCGCGTTGTTTGTGTTCCCTTCGTATCCTTGCCTCTTTGCATCAGCTTGCTTATTCAGTGCTGCCTCCTGGAGTTTCAAGAATGTCGTGCAATCTTTCATCGCTTGTCTCGATACTCGTTTCCCATCAATGAACGCGGAGTGTATGTGACATGGTCCGTTTAGCATATCCTCTGGTGATGGGTTGTACTCTCTAGGTTCTTTTGTCTGAAATTTTTTGCTGCTCCCGTAGTCTTCTTTTCCGTAGCTTCGGTATCCCGAGCTTCTACGGTCGTTCCCTTGGTAGTTATTGTCTTTGTACCCTGCGGCTACTTGGCTGTGGGAGCCGTAGTTATCATAATTGCGGGATCTCCTCCTTTGGCCTCCATATCTGTTTCCTCTATCATCCTCTGGTGATCGTGTCCGTTTGTTGTTGCACGCATCTTCTCCATCTGCGAACTTGTTTGCTATATCCATTAAATCTGATACTGTTTCGGCTTAATTCTGCCCATCTCTTCGACTAGGTCTCGTCGCCGCAACCCGAGTGTGAATGCATCTATTGCTCTTTCGTCTGAGACTTCGACTGCTGAATTTTTGATAATGCTCCACCTTTGGATATACACCCTTAATGTCTCATTGTGTTGCTGTACGCAGGCTTTCACTTCTTCTATGGCCGCTGGCCGCTTATATGTCAATTTAAAGTTGCTCGTAAATTGCTTTGTGAGCTCCTCCCAGCTTCCAATTGTTTTTTTTCTAGTTTGCTCAACCATAACCTTGCCGCGCCGGTGAGGTGTAACTGCAAACTTTAAATTGCTGTTTCCTTGGTTCCTCCTAGTATTTTTACTGCTTGCAGATAATCCGAGAGCCATGACTGTGGCTCCTGAGATCCATCATATTTTTGCCAATCATGGGGTAGTTTGAAACCTTTGGGTACTAGCGTGGTGCGAACCCTATGAGTAAAGCATGACGCCCCCATCTCCTTTTCGTCGTCTTCGTAGTCATATGCTTTGTTGGTAGTCCTGGATCTTCGGGTTCCTCTATGCTTCGGACTTTTATGTCGCCCTGGTGATGGTGTTCTAGATCGTCGACTGCCGCTTCTATGCCGAGGACTGTTGTGACGGCGTGGTGATCTTGGTTTATGGGTTCCTTTGTTGCGGTACGCCTCCTCTTCTTTTGCTGATAATTTGTTGCCTACCATCTTCAATCCTTGTAGTGATGCCCGGTGCATATGTTCCCTTGGGTCTCCTGGATTTGGTCGTGTTGTATGTAGGTATGCTTGAGCTGCCACCAGTGCTGCTTCAGGTGTCTTTGGTATAATGTTTCCTTGCTCGTCGACTGATAAGAAAGACGAGTCAAGGTTTTTGGAGAGGCTTTGCCTTTTTGAGTACTCGAGGTTTTCGAACCTTGATCCATGTCGACGATGCCTTTTGCTGTTCGTGTATGACGCGTCGCTACGTGCTTTGTGATAAGCTTCGCTTGCCGCAATGGTTGAGTCTCTTCTCTTCTGTATTTCAATCCTCTCTTTCGCTAGTTGCTTCGACTGCTGTCTTAAGGCAAAGTGGTACCCCAAAAGCATATTCTTGCTGGCGTTTGTTGGTATTGGCGTGCAATGCTCCACGGCTGTTTTGATTGTCCTCCATTCGTCGACTGATAGTCGAACTTTCTCCCTGTTTGCCAGGGAATCTGCAGTTTCTCCTTCTACTAGGTAATTTGCCCCTCTGTTTACGTTTGCTGGGTTGAGCACTGGATTGTTGTTTTCGTCGAGCTCTTCTGAGTTATCCCCTATAATGGCGAGTACTTGGAACCGATTGTCGAACTTGCTATTGAAGCTTGAGAAGATTGAACTGTCATCCTCATGAAGCTCTAATCCTGTCTTCCAGGTGTCTGTTGATTTGTCTGAAGTATCGCCATGGCAGATCATGAGGTCTTCGAGCTGCACTTCTAAGTCGAAATTTTCCATGGTTTCGTCGCCTTCTGCGATTTCTCTCTCTTCTGTTTCTATTTCTGCGAAGCTGACCGGCGAGTTTACCTCGCTGGAGGAGCCTTCTGATGATTCTAACATTGTTTCTGTCTTGGACTTGCTTGCCGACGGACCCGGTTTCGCCGGATCTGAAAGGCGAATCGAACCTAAAGATCCGACGCGAAAGTTTAGACTTCCGATCGTCAGGTCCATATCTTGATCCATGCTCTCGAATACTTGCGTAAAATTTGACTGGTGAGGTTGAAAATCGACAGTTCCGAAGGGTATCTGGATTTCGTCGACTTCCGGACTGCTGTTGGCTAAAGGCGCAAAAGCCGTCGAATTCATGATTCCAATGCCCAGAGTCCCCACAGTCGGCGCCAATTGACGAGGGTTAACTCGACAAATGTCCAATATGAAGGAGTTAGGATCGGGAGAGTAGGGCGTCGGATAAATTCGAAGGTAAAGTCAGTCAAACAAGGTATGTATCGAAAGTAAACGTAAGAGTAAACTTGGCTTGCTTTCAATCTTTCCCTTACCGTCCTCTCATGGCCCCTATATATAGCTGGCCAGGTCTCAAGGATCGGGAGGGGTCCGACACAGATTACAATATCGACATACGATATGAACTCGTATTTCGACTAGCATTACAATTGGGCCTAGCTTAATGGGTCTCAGGGGTACTTAACTGACGGGCTCTATTATCTATACCTTTGTCACTCTTCTTATGCATATTGTAAGGTTGCACAACTGTAGGATTGTAGTTGGAAATTTTTCCAGACCAACAAGTTTCTAGTGTTTAGTTTATCATGCAGGAGCAACCAAAAGAGTACCTTGTACTTTTCGTGACAAGTGCTCTTCTAGACCCATTTGATGTGTGGTGGCACTGAATGGAATCAAATTAAAATCTTATAGGCATTTGGAGAGTAAAAATATGCATTTCGATATTTGGCAGCCACATGTTTCCTTCTATAAAGAGTACCGGATGATTTGGAAGAATAGACAGCCGCCACCGCTGCCAAGAAACCTAGCCGTCTACACTTCAGCCTCCTCCATAGACTGGTTCCTCCTCCTTCAATCGGTTCTGTCGGCGTTGGGAGGAGTGGGGAACCCGATCTATGCGTGAATTTTTTAAATAAAAGTAGTGTTTTCAATACATTAGGTTAGGGTGTTTGTAGCTGTTGACGATTTCGCTTCCGCGTCAATGGAGATATCGTCTACAATAAGTGATCTTGACCCTTCGTTTGACGACGAGATCTCCTTCCAGCGTCAATGGTGGTTTTGATATATTAAAATTTTCTAGGTATGGACCTTCAGATCTTGCTTCTCCAAATCAATTTTGGATCTGTTCTCATGGTTGCCGCGAGGAGGATTGTCCCGGCTGCTACGTCCTCGATAATGGTGATTCGTACTCTCGGCTCCCTAAGCGATATCGTTTGGTTACTTTTCCATGGTATACTGATATTGGTACTCTTACCGATGATTATTGACTGCTTTAATGGCTACATGCATATATGTAGCCTTGGCATTGTAGCTCAGATTAAAATTATGAGAGAACCTTTGTAAGTATTTCTGTAGTTTGGTTTTCTTTGGCTGCCTTCAGAAAAATACAAGATTGTGTCATAGAAAAAAGAGAGTATGAAGACCCTCAAAGATTTGCTATTTTGTAATTGATGAAGACAGATTATGTAGTATATGTATCTTTACCATGTATTGTTTGTTTCAATGAATATGTATGGTATCGATTGTGAAATAAAAATAAAAATATGCATTTCCCCAAATATGACTCCACACATCAACCTAGCCATTTTGGCTATTTTAACTGCATGCTAACATATATCTTCCGCTTGAATACTTTCCAAACAAGCCTGTTGGGATATAGGCGGACGGAAAAGATCGTCCAGAAATATATGTTGAATTGCTTGATGCATGCACAACTAGATTTGTATCTTTTTATGTTAAAGAAAAGCGTTCGTATCTTTTGCATAGGTTAGCAAGTGTGGGAAGCTTTGATTCAAACACCTATCATGCCATAAATCATGCAAAAAAGTAGTACATGTGTCCATCACCCAAATTACATCTAGACACTGATTATTGTAAATCCAATAGATGAAGATAGCTCTCCACTAGAAGGAACCTTCCAAACGAATTCCTGGAACTCTGCCATCACTATAGTAGGTTCCCAAAGTTAAGTTAACCCAAGGAAATGTCCAACCTGTTAAAGAACTTGCGCAGGTTCTTGAGCATTAAGGCCTTATTCTGAACTTCAAGATTAAGAATCCTAGTTCTCCTTAATTTTTCAATCTGCTGACTTTGGACCAAGCAACTAGTACTGGTTTGCATATCTAGGCTTCTCCAAAGAATTGTCCTAAATGTCGGATCACCCGTTGATGATAACAGGGACATCTAAGCAGCACGTGAAGAAAATAGACATTGAGGTTAGAACCGATTTGACCATATGAAGTTTCCAACCGTAATTAGGAGATTGGCAAACCCAGCAAGTCTCATTTAAACTCTTTTAACCACAGGGATAAAAGATGCAAGAGACGCTTAGCTATGCCAAGTCGAAGACGAAGAAATATGAAAAGAAAGGCCCCTTCTTTGTATCCTAGTCATAGTAAATTGGCCAACTCTTTGCTTTTCCATGTTAAGACACTATGACTGATTTGTGAAAGTTCACCTTCAAACCTGTTGAGTCTGCAAAGGGCAGCTAACGCGCCTTAAGACATACCAATTGTTGCGCATCTGCTTGAAGAAGAATGTCCAAAGTGTCATCAACATGTTATACCACTCCGAAGTCAGGACAACTTGGACAACTTGGAATGTCTAAAGTAAAGAAAAATCTTGATTGAAAGAGACCAGTTGCGAGCACAACGATCAGAGGTGAAAGAGAATTCATATTGACAGCAGAGCCTTAAGGCAACTAAACACAACTCATTTAGTTTCTTCCCGTTTTGAAAAATGACACATGGATTGGCGAGTTTTAAGTTAGATGGGCTGGATAATTGTTCTCACTCGTAGAAATGGCTCATTGTTGTCTTCTTCTCTGTTTGTGCAATTGGTCAATATAACCCAATGTAGGTAGGTCAATGGTGTGTACAAAGGGAGGCTTGTTGCCCCAATTCGACCTTTCAATGGTGACCGGCTACTCGCAAGCTACATGTGTACGCATGTTCCAATATTCCAACCTCAACAAAAATAATGAGACACCAAGGCACACTCTTCCTAGGAACAAACCTGTTAGAAAGGGAACTTGCCCTGTTTATTGTTAGTCTATCGGTTATTTTGGTTTTTAGATGGTGTTCTGGAGGAAGAAAGCACGTGCACGACAAGATATGGATGTAGCTAGTTTTCCCTCCAATTGGAAAAGGTTATCAGATGATTTAGTATAACTTAGTACAGACTTGTACTAGCTCACCAACAACCTTTTCCGATCAGAGGGAGTATATGGCAATCCCAACAAGTCTCATCTGGACTCTTTTAACCATAGTGAGAAGGTATGCAAGAGAGGCTTAGCTGTGACAAGGGGAAGACCAAGAATTGTGAAAAGAAAGGTCCCTTCTTTTCATCCTGAAGTCATAGTAAAATAGCCAACTCTTTGTTTTTCCATGTTAAGTGACACCATGATTGATTTGTGAAAGTTCTTCAAACCTGTTGAGTCTGCAAAGGGCTGCAAACGCGCCTTAAGACATACCAATTGTTGCGTATCTGCGTGAAGAATGACCAAAGTGTCATCAACATGTTATACCACTCTGAAGTCAGGACAATTTGGAATGTCTAAAGTAAAGAAAGGCATTGCTGCAAAGCTTTGTTTAAGATTGATTGCAAGAGATCAGCTCTCCAGTACAAGATCAGAGGTGAAAGAGGGTTCATATTGACAGCATGCAGAGCCTTATGACAACTAAACACAACTCATATATTTTATTCCCGTTATGACAAATCACAGTTGGATTGGTGAGTTTTTAGTTAGATGAACTGGATAATTGTTCCCACTCGTAGAAATGGCTCATTGTTGTCTTCTCTGTTTCTGCAACTGGCCAATATAACCCAATGTAGGTAGGTCAATGGTGTGTACACAGGAAGCTAGTTGCCCCAGTTCTACCTTTCAATGGCGACCGGCCAATCGCTCGCTACATGGGTACGCATATGGTTCCAATATTCCAACCCCAACAAAAACAATGGCGTGCCGAGGTACACTCTTCCTAGGAACAAACCTGTTAGAAAGAGAACTTGCCCTGTTTATTGTTAGTCTACCAGTTATTTTGTTTTTTCTGTGGTGTTCTGGAGGAAGAAAGCACGTGCTCGACGACATATGGATGTAGCTAGCACCTTAATTTGACTAGTTAGGGGGTCATACTACATAACATAACACCTTGCTCAACTTGACATACAAGTAAGATCAAGCTGAGGAGAACCGGATGACCGGGACTCTTTACCGCTTGACACGTTGACCAAGCGGCAGCAAATCTAGCTGCTCACAGCCTGATTGGGAGATCTGAAGTTGAAGAAGTGTGTATTATTGGGCCGGCATGCGCGTCCGGTCGAACGTTGCACCGGTCGGAAACTCAGAAGCAGCATAAATAATTTTTGGTCCAGCAGTATAAGTACCCCTTGCTCACAACGATACAATCCACAACTCAAGCACTGCTAGCTAGCTTGCCAAGAAGTAATACTACTAGAGCTAGCTGGTTAGCCTGCAGCTTGAGCTGAAGAGATCGATGGTGAAGGCGTCTCTTAGCGTGCTGGTGACCTTGGTCCTTGTCGTCCTCCTCGCCGCGGAGGCGCAGGCGATGTCGCCGGCGAAGACCTCACAAGCTGTCATGGACACAGTTGTGAAGCAAGAGGTGCAGAAGGCCATCAACCGCAACCCCCGCGTCGGCGCCGCCCTCGTCCGGCTCGTCTTCCACGACTGCTGGGTCCGCGTAAGTCTATTCAGTTCAGAGCCATGCATGCAATTACTGAGAAATCTTGAATGCTGGTCTTCCACCCTGAATTCATATTCAGTTCAGAGCCATGCATGCAATTTCATGCAAGATTTTATATACAACTTAAATCTTGCATGTAAAATACTGATTATTTCAGGGTTGCGATGGATCCGTGCTTCTGGACAAGTCACCGTCCGGCAGCAGTGTCGAGAAGAACGCTGTCAACAACATCGGCCTCGCGGGCTTCGACGTGATCGATAGCATCAAGGCCAGGATCCTCGACGTCTCCTGCGCCGACATCGTCGTCTTCGCGGGGCGCGAGTCGGCCCGCATCCTGAGCAATGGCAACATCAACTACACCCTGGTGTCGGGCCGCCTGGACGGCGTGGTGTCGTCCGCGGCGGAGGCCGACGCCACCCTCCCGGAGCCCACCTTCAGCTTCCAGCAGCTCAAGGACAACTTCAACCGAACGGCTGGCTTTGACGTGGAGGACCTCGTCATCCTCTCCGGCGCGCACTCCATCGGCGTCGCCCACCGCTCCTCCTTCCAGGACCGCCTCGACGACGCCACGGAAACCCCGATCGACCCAAGCTACCAGACGGCCCTCCGCGTGCGCGTCAAGATCGACGAGCTCAAGACGCAGAACCCGACGGAGAAGAACAACATCCGCGACATGGGCCCGCTCTTCCGGGGGTTCTCTGGCTACAACTCCTCTGGGGTGACCCTACACCCTCCGGAGGCGGGCATCCTGGACAACAGCTACTACACCGCCAACCTCCAGAAAATGGTGCTCTTCAGGTCCGACTGGGAGCTGAACAATGACCCCACCAACTTCGCGACAGACAGGCTTATCGAGTATAGGGACAACGCCACGGACTGGGATCTCGACTTCAGCGACGCCATGGGCAGGCTCAGCAGCCTCACTGCCCCTGGCCCCAAATTCGAAATAAGGAAGAACTGCAGGCGCACCAACAGTGGCACCAACTCCTACTAGAAAAGGGGATACCGAACAAAGGCTCATTTATATATCTCTAGTACCTACATTCCATAATATAAGGTGTATTTCCTTTTCTGTGAGCAATGCTTTGAACAACAATTACTCATTTAATATATGTTTATGTGATAAAAATCATAATCATATATAAAGTACTTTTGAAGAGAAATAATTTTTTTATCAATTTTATGTCACAGAAAGTATGATAGACTAATTGTTGGTCAAAGCCTTGGTCAACAAAAATAAATGACGCCTTATATTCCGAACCGGAGGTAGTACTAATAAGTCCAAAAGTTGGGTATTGACTTTGACACACTCTATGTTAACCTTCGATCTATCGGATTGGATCAAAGGCCATCATTTTGTAGTCTCATTTAGTTGTAATTACCAATAATATTCCGCTAATCGTGCCTTCTAGGATTCAAAGTCAATGCCCACCTCAAAGAAAACCCAACCTCCTATAATCATTCAGCTTACCTCATCCGGATCCAACAGTACCCAGTCTCAGTCTCGGTAGTACTCTCTCCATTCCATAAAATATATCGCTAATATAGATACAACAGGGGCGAACCCAGCCCAAACAATAAGTGAGGGCCTTAGGTCAATGGGGGCCTATTAGGTGGGCTGACTGGGGGCCTTTTTAAGTAAATTATTGGGCATTAAAGCCTAAAAAGCAAAAATTGAGTGGGGGCCTAGGCCCCCACTTAGCTCTAGTTCTTAGTCATAGTCAGGAGATTACAAAGCAATTTTAAGTCAGCAAATCGAGAGAAAGGAGGAAAGAGAATGGAGCGGACGTGACATCTATCGCAGGATATGGTGCGAGAAACAAATACCACGGCGCACTGCGCACATGTGCAACCTAATACAAGGGAATTATGCCCCATGCACAAAAGTGTAGAAATTATATACTTTAAAAAACCGTGTGAAATCTCAATTTAAAAGATTCATGATGCATAAATGTGTGCATAATTTCATTTATATTTTTCATTTTTGTGCTGATGCCCATGTTAACATGTGCACGGGGCGACTGTTAGCTGGCGATTGGTGCTTTTACAGCAATATTCTTATCGAGTCGAGGCGGCAATACATAGTGAGTTTGGTTTTGGTGGTACTCTTCGAGTATCGAGTTCGATCTCCGCGCTGAGAACCCTAGGTGTGACCTTGATTAGTTGTACTACCTGGCATTAACGGACTTCTATGTGCTTCTTTTAAAAGCTGTTATATGGAAATCGATTGAACTTTCTCCGATGTGAAAAACCGTGATATGTCTTTCAAGGTCAGATAGGGCGACAACAACGTCATTGCACCGTTCTCTTACTGAAGGCGTCTTTCTAGAAGGACTTCTCTAAAGTATAGGTGTTGTTGTAGAGCCAAGATATAATTGAATCTTTTGATAGTATAATAATAGCAGAATACCCGTGCGTTGCAACGGGTTTATTACTAAATAACACACAATATAAGAGTCTGACAGGTTGAAAGAACTAAACCCACATAAAATATAGTTATAAGGCGTTGAGATATTTTAAAATATAATATCGTTCTTCATGACGAAGTATTTACCATCAATGTGATTGAATATTTCCCATAGCTGGGGATGACAACCTATCCCTGCATATTCACACACTCTAAACAATCAGCAATATTATGTGCTACTAACACATATATCTAGAGGCTCTACTTAAAATGGTTTGCAGTGCTAGCACGACATCACCTGAACTGATCCTTACTATGTGCTATTACAGTACACTGAGACACTTTGAAGTTCACACTATAAATCAATTTCATAAGCTTCTGGTAGCGATTTTACATGAGATTCCAATGCAGAAAATTGTTATAAACTGCATACTTGTCAGCTAAAGATAATTCTAATCAAGTGTCTAATCAAGTATGAAGCGTGCATTAAAAGAATTGTGCTGTGTAGGGATTGTCCACAACAGAACACAAAATAGTACACTTGCTTATTGTTTCAACTTTTTGTTTTCGAGTTGCCTATGATTGACGAGCACTTAAGCCAAAGATGCTTGTTTATCCAGTTCTGCAGTCTTTTAAACACACAATGCATTGTCAATCAGTTACCTCGTACAGGAAGAAAAATACGTCTTTGTTTCACGGTTTTTTGGGCGTCACCTGATTACAGCGCCATCAGAAATCGTTACTGTTGTTTGTTTGAGCTGGGCTGGAAGTATATTCTGTGTAATCCAGTTACAGCGCTACGCCCACCTCTGAACAGTAAGCGATTCAGTCCCGATCTCTTCTTCTCCCTCTTGTCCCCTTTCTCTTTTCGCTCGGCATCTCCAATCTAGCGATACAGTGGGACTCATTTGTTGAGAAGCAAAAAGAAGTCAAAGAAAAAAAAATGAAGATTCGAGGAGAATCTCGAACGAACTACAATTCAGGATTTCTGCAACATGGTGAGTGGGACAGAGGCAGCAACCGAGAGCAGAATCCTGAAAAGAGTAAGTTGTAACAGGAACCAAAGTAGACATAAGACTAATCTCCCTAATGTGGAAAATAATGGAAACTACTCCATTAATTTGCAAAATGTCAATTTAATCACATGACCACAATTTAACTTGCATATTTCCGTGCACAGCATCACACCATTTACGTCCATAATCATCTGATCTTTGTTCCAAATTGCATTTATTTAAAAGTAGTAAAGCTATGTCCAGACCATTCTGCTGACCTGTTGCTTGACTTCTTAATGCTCCCCACTGTACCTGCAATTGGATTAGCTTTTACCACCAAAATACAACAACGTGGAATACACTATTCAGTAAGAAAACGGAAAACATGAACTGTAATAGAGAAACAAACTGCATTGAGCCATTTGAATATTAGCATTACAGGAAAATGCATTACAACCTAGTTTCTGAAATCTGTAGCCCTCAAACTTCTTGACCATTCCTTGTGGCTGAAACAGGGGTACGGAGTGGTGGTATTAGCTATCTGAGAAGGATATTTCAGAAAAGAAAGTCAAAAGGATCCTAACTGAGAAGCAAGCTGTAACGGATTGATGGAAGTTTTTCAGCGTGTATCAACACTACCAAGACATTAACAGTTCAGCATAAAAAGTTCAGTAAAACGATATCACATCTCACTCAGAGTTTGAGCAGAAGAGCACATAAGAGCTCGTTGTTGCTGACTTCCACTGGGCGCCAATGGACAGGACGAAACCCAGCCGCCTCTCCATGGAGAACCTCTTGGCATGCACATGCGGACGCACAGCCTCCGGGCGCCATCGGCAGCGCCTCGTTTTGATTGACCACGCGCGGAGAGGCTGCCTCCTCTGATGCGTCACACGCTGCGGCGCCTCTGCTTGCGCGGCGACGCCGCTGCCGCTAATCTGACCTCCAACCGCTGCCACCGGTATCTCACCTCCAACCGCCGCCGCCGCTGCCGTCGGTATCTCACCTTCACCCGCTGCCGCCATGCGACCTCCCGACACATCTTCCACGACGGGAGCGGGACATGGTGAGTTGGGGCGCAGAGGAGCTCGTGACCGTGGAGGGCTGAGTGCTCGGCAACGGTCCTAGGCGGCGGCGCCGATCCGATTGG
This sequence comes from Dactylis glomerata, assembly GCA_007115705.1. Lineage (NCBI taxonomy): Eukaryota > Viridiplantae > Streptophyta > Magnoliopsida > Poales > Poaceae > Dactylis > Dactylis glomerata. The sequence continues at coordinate 2,162,725 of QXEO01000398.1, read as the reverse complement.
GTTTTTTTTTTTGAGGTAGATCCGATTGGGGTTTGGTGACGAGGAAACGACGCGAAAAGAGGAGAGAGACGAGTCAAGAGGCAGGGACTGCGGGTTGAATATCAAATCTTAGAGGGACTGAATTGCAAATGACCGCGACGTACGTACCTACATACGTACCGGTCGCATTGAGAGATTATTTGTAGAGATAATGTATCCCCTTATAACAGGAAAAACTTTATGTTCTGCCTAAGAAAAGAGTATGGGTACGTAAACATCGTGTAAACCGACCGGAGAGGCGGAAGCGTCACCGAGTACGAACTTGCGGACGACACGGACACGATCGATCGATTCAAAAGTCTAATTAATCACGACACGGAATTCATGTGTCACGCGTACTGGCGGACCTTAATAAAAGGCAGCAGGAGGGATCTCGGGTCCTCGCCAAGAAAGACACAAATCCACACACGAGCGCGAGATCCCGTTGTACGCGATTGCGAAGCGATTGATCCTGCTAGATCAGATCACCGTCGACCGATGGCGTACGGGCAGGAGTCGTCGACCGAGGCCGCCGCCGGCGGCCCTGCGCGGTGCGTGAGCGGCTGCGGGTTCTTCGGGAGCCCGTCGACGAAGAACATGTGCTCGAAGTGCTACATCGACCACGTCAAGGCCGCCGATGCGGCGGCAGCCCCCGCCGTCGAGGAGAAGATGATGAAGGCCGACGAGGCGGTCGTCGCGTTGAAGACTCCGGCTAACGTGGATGGATCTGCCGCCGCCGCCGCTGCCGCTGATGTTCCGGCGGCGGAGGCCCCGGTGGCCGAGGCGCCGGCGAAGAAGGCGGCGCCAAGCCGGTGCATGGTATGCAAGAAGAAGGTCGGGCTGCTGGGGTTCGCCTGCCGCTGCGGCGGCACGTTCTGCTCGATCCACCGCCACGTCGACGGGCACGCGTGCAGCTTCGACTACAAGACGGCCGATCGGGAAAAGATCGCCAAGCAGAACCCTCTCGTTGTGGCGTCCAAGGTCGACAAGATCTGAAGGCGGAGTGGAGTTGGAAAACATGCGCAGAGTTTTAGTTGTTTTACTCGATCGTTGCCTTTTCTATCAGTTTCTTTCTAGATCTTTCGTGAACTAGCTCGTCCAGGTTGAATAGTCGATGTTCATCTTTGCCTTCTGTAAATATTATCCGATTTAGTTATCTATGCTTCCCGATGAATCCATGAGTCCATCTGAATCGATCTCTCTTACCTGTCTGGCATCCAAGATTCCTGGAAGTCTCAACATAGACGTCTACTATATCCGTCAGGTAGTCAATCAGTCGCTCTTGTTAGGTCAACTTGTGTTTGGCAACCATGCTAGGTGAATTATCCATGGGATACTGGCGACGCTTGTGTTGTAGTAGTACTCTACACATATATAGATCAGATAATGCAGAGATTGTTAGAAGCTCATACAGAGGTCGTAAATCACATCTCAAAGGAAACCGGAAATGGGTAACGGGTAACGGGTCTGGTGTGGGAGTCTTGAGCGGAAAGCATCGTCAAGACGTCCGGCTTCTCTGTAACAAACTCGCAATCGCACCAAGCATCCTCGCCATCTCCAACCTTGATCTGCTGCCTCGGAGCATCTCGGTTTCGCTGTTCTGCGCATACCGCAAGCCCTCCGCTGGCGGCTTTGGCGACGTGGTCACAGCCTTCGAGACCAAGCTGCCTTTGCTGCTCCTTGGGTGAGGCGTTCATGTCAAGCCCCTGACGACCTCCAGCGTCAAGGCTATATATTCAGTTATCGGACAGTCTCTATGGAATAGATTTAGGAAAACATCAATAACACGTATATTATCTCTACTAATAATATTGCTAGAGGTATGGTCCGTGACTCGTAAGTACGCTTTCAATCCATCTAAAATACGCTTTCTTCCCACGCTAGCCCGAAACGTTTTCTTTTAAGTCAACACTCCCATCCAAATCCCATCTCGCTGGCGCCATTGTGCTCCGCGACCTGGTTGCCCTCCTCTGCTCCGTGCCAGCCGACCTCCACCGCTACGCCGGCATCAATAGCGGTCCTACACCTGGCCGTCTTCCTTTGGCGAGTACTCCGCAACCCGGCTTTCCTCCTCAGCTCGCGGCAATCCATATTCCTGCAGTTTGCCCCGTATCATCCCTAACACAATCTCATCTGCCGAACCGCCCTGACGCCTGCCTTCCCAATCCCTATGGCACCACGCGCCGGCGGGCGCCGCCGCTCTGAGGAAAGTTGTGCCATAGGTCCATGCACGCCACGCTGGGAGACGCCTCCGCACTGGGAATAGCGGTTGCCGGTGCCCCCACAAGGATGCGGTCTGTGCAACGTTGCAGGCTCCTCGGGTCGGTTCCTGCCGGCTGTGGGCAGTGCTGGAGTACAGCAAAGGGCATGGGCGTGCTCCTCTGGAGTCGAGCAGGCAGAGGGCGCGGGCTGCGGCACCGGACTACATGAAGCCAGGGCAGGGACAGCGGTGTAGGAGTCCAGGAAGGTGGTGGGCACGGGAATAGATGCGTACTCGGGGAAGATGTGGGCTCGGGGACGAGCGGCAACTCCGGCTTCGGACGGCCGGGAGAACGTGGACGAGGAGTCGAGGACGACGAGGAGTCACTACCGATTTCGAGATCCTGAAGCTTGAATAATTTCAAAGGATGTGTGCAATTGATAATAGTTGAGCTTCTGTTATGTTTGGTCTGGGCGGGGATGAGGATTGAGAAGCTGCTGCTTTTTTGCTTCGATTTTGTGAAGAAAGATTGGACCGAGTAAGTTAGCTGACTTCTAGGAAGAGAAACAAAATGAGATTCGATGGTATTGGTACAGATTTGAGAGACTAGAAAATATGTATACATTTAGGAAATAATCTTTAGTAATACTGAATATTTGTCCGCTGTTGCTGGTCTGCACAAGCCTACTGTTTTTCGCTCTGCATATTATGACATAGATGTAATGTCCGTGTCTAATGTTTTGAGGTGTCTATCTATGTAGAAAAGGTCCTCTTAAAATTATCTTAAAATCCAGGGCAACACTATGATACAGTTCGGATCAATATGGAAGTGTATTGAAATCTTTCAAGGAATAGCAGATCCGCATTCAGCAAATTTATTTGCTCCAGATTTAGTTTTTAGCACTATTCTAAAGATTAAACTATGCTCCATGTTTGAAAATTAAAGATATAAAATGCTGTATAGCTATACAGTTAGTTGCAAGACGCATGGAAGTAGATCTATGTCTCTTCAGATTAGTGAAGTTATTAGGAGCAACAATAGGATACATTCAATTAGCAAACAAAGATTAGGTGGTAAATGTGCCCCGAGAAACTATCGTTTAGTTGTCAGGGACAGAATTTTGAACGCTAAATGGTGAAATAAAATAAAAAATGGTTGTTTTCTGGAGTTCTAATTCACACTGTAAAGAAGCGTTTGCTTTAACCTGGTATGTACATCATTTTTTGTATTGTCAGCAAAGTTTGGAGCATGCGTTCAATCTTGTAATGATTCTCATTGGATTACTAAAGTGAATCCACTTCCTCAACGCTCAAATATGCACATCATTCTAATTCAAATGTCAATACAAAGTACAAATATCGTTTATTTTTACAAATGAATCTTCTACAACTCAAAACATGACCTTAATAATATATTTCCGTAGCAACGCACGGGTACGTTTGCTAGTCAAGTATATATCTTTGATGTTGCCAACCTTCCTATATGCCAAGTGTTTGAGATAGTTGCACTTCTAGTGACTAGTTCCCTTATAGGAGCACTCGCTTAGGTCCAGCTTAGGCTTCTTCGTGGGAGCGGCAACATTCTTGCCACCCTTCTTGAAATTTCTCTTCTTTTTCTTAGCTTTCTTGAAACTGATGTCTTATTGACCATCAACACTCGATGTTCTCTCTTGATGTCAACTTCCGCAGCTTTCAGCTTTGCGAAAAGATCAGGGATTGACTCCTTCTTCCCTATCAGGTGATAATTAATCACAAAGTCTTTGTAGCTAGGTGAGAGTGATTGCAGCACGCTGTCAGTCTTAAGCTCATTTCAGATGTTGCATCCTAGCTGGTTAAGATGGGTGTAGCCTGTTATCTTAATGGCATGCTCACTCACGGAGATTCTCTTCTCCATCTTACATGTGAAGAACTTCTCAAAGATCTCATATCTCTCAGCACGGGCTTTAGTTTTCAACTCTTCAACTAATTCAAAAGCCTCTTGATGTTCAAAACATGTTTCTAGAGATTTGGTTCCAAACATGTAAGAATGGCGACTTCATTATCATGTAGTCATCACTACGTGCCTCAAAGAAATTGATTTCATCCCGAGACGCTTTCTCGCCCAGAGAGTGACCAAGATCTGCATCGAGTACATAAGCTTTCTTGCACTCACTGAGGATGATCCTCTAGTTGCGGTGCCAGTTTGTGAAGTTTGACCTAGATGTTTTCAATTTTTCTGTGTCAAGGAACGTATTGAAGTTGAAATGAGCTATGACTTTGGCCATTGGTCTGCAACAATATTTGCAAAGACAATTTTAGACTATCGTCATGGTAATTGGTTCAAGTTAATCAATATAGTTAACTTCCACTAATTTCAACATCCCTCATAGTTGTTTAGTGATACACGATTCAAATATACTTCACCAAGTCTGATCTTCACAAGAGAAGATGTAGTTTAAATGGTGAACATCAACATGTTGATCGTATCACCCATACTCTTGGTTCATTACGTTTTGAGGCTATATCTGTACGTGGTAGGCTCCTCAAGTTTAACTGAAGTATGTGAATGTGTAAAACTGACTTATACCGGTTGTATGTGAATGTAGAGTTCATAACATCCGATCATCACAAGATTCTTTAAAACGACAAACTTTCGCCAAGGTGAATACTAATATAGAACATATTTTATCTCGATATTAAGTGTGAGGGATCATATTATAATGCTACCGTCGTGTTCAAGCAAAATAACATCACATGCACAAATAATATGACATGGTATAGCCTTTTCCTGCGCTTTTGACCTCCATCTTCCATGTGGTCCATATGGTCCCTCCGGGCAGGTGACCCCTTCCATTTCCATGTGGTCCCTCCGAGCAAGCCAAGGTGGGCCCCCACTATGGACCCTAAGAACCTTCTAGAAATTTCTTGGTACAATATCAAAAAAATCCTGAACTTTTCTAGAACCATAAAATCACTTTGCTGTATATGAATCTTAATCTGTGGACCATTCCAATGCTCCTCGCGATGTCCTAGATCCCATCGTGACTCCAAACAATCTTCGGTCTCACCATTATGAATATCTCATTACTACCATAGCGTTGTGAGTGATCCTACGGGTTCGAGAATATGTGGACATGCTCAAGACACGTCTCTGATATCAATAGTGGTACTTGGATGTCCATAAGGACTCCCACACATTCAACGAAGAGCATTATCGGTTGAACTAGGATGTCGGGCATTCAGAAAATCCCATATTATGTTCACTTTGTCTCGCGATATTTTACCTTGCTCAAGATTTGATCGTCGGTATCATCATACCTAGTTCAATCCCGTTCCCGACAAGTACTCTTTACTCATTCTTAATAAAACACTCCTTGTGATCAAACTCTTTTGTCACGTGCTTGCAAGTGATGTAGAATATGCATTATCGTGAGGGCCATAGTATATCTCTCTATCATATGGATGGAAAAGTCCTATTCTTAATACATGCAACTCAATAAGTACTATCCGAGATACCTGAAAGACACCTTTATGATTATCCATTTACCAAGTGGCGTTTAATGCCCCCGAAGTATTCTTCCAGGACTAGGGAGTAACATAATCTCATGGTCTTAGGATTAGGATACTTGACATCGAAAAGCTACAAAAAAACAGTGACACTGTCTAATTGCTACGCTTAGTGGGTATGTCTATCACATCATTCTCCTAATGATATGACACCATCATTAATTGACAATGCATTCTATAATTAGGAAACCTTAAGCATCATTAATGAACGAGCTAGTCTAGTAGAGGCTTACTAGGGACACATTAATTGGTGTTTATAAAATCACATATGTATTAATGTTTTTGCTTAGTACAATTCTAGAATGGAATATAGAATATAAACATTTAACATGAACAATAAATAATATAATAACTTGATTATTATTGTATCTAAGGCATATTTCCAACAAGAGTATGCGGTAGCAACCAATTATGTTATTAGGACGCATCTCACACTATAGTATCATATCTATATTATGCATGCCACACATGTGTCATTTATTTAACATTTTATATCCCCATTTATTGCATAGTTGCACGTGAAACCTTGGCCCTGATCTATCTACATCCATCGACACAAAACAAAGTGAAACAAGTGTCCAATGAACAACACTAAATGAAATCTCAAAGCCTTGTTTGCAGTGATCTTGCACCAAAAGGATTCTTCCCAGGAGTTTGATAACCTAGGTCTCTAGGAAAAATGTAAAGTTATACAATCAAAAAATCTAGATCGAAGGTATCACCTGTGTCACCATTACCATTAGTGTCGAGGTGGATGGTTGGCTCACTGAATCTCTTTCTCCACACTCCATCTCTCCCTTGTCGGGTGCGAGGAGAGGGGAAGATATAAGGCTTTGTGGGACACACATGAATCTTAGCGCAATGTTCAACGATGGTGGAGTCAACTTAGCACCAATGTAATTAGCAAAATAGTATTTATAATTCCTATTTTGTGAAGTTTTTAATAGCTTAAGTTCAGAACAAATTTACCCGTGAGCCCAAATCGAAATGCTTCTATCAGGCAGAAGCGGAGGCATTTTGCAAAAATAATCAGTGCAAAGTTAATGTGAAAATAACAGTAGGGTGATTATGTTTTATCTATTTATTTTACCAAAGAATTGGTTTCTCCAAAAGAGCGGGAAAGGTCAGCCTGCAACAGACCTCCTCACCTCACAGTCAACCTACACTAGTAGAAATTGGTGTATTAGCACCGGTTGGTAACCCCCATTTGCACTGGTTTTGCAACCGATGCAAAGCATCAGCACTAAAGCCTCATCCTTTAGCACCGGTTGTGCTGTGAACCGGTGCTAAAGGGGTTCCACATGGCCCGTGCGGATGGAGGACCCTTTAGCACCGGTTTAAGATACGAACCAGTGCTAAAGGTCCAGACGAATTTTTGTTATAAATTTCGAAAAAAAATGAATTTATTTTTTGGAATTTCTCAATTTTTGAATATTTGAATTGTTTGACAGTTTCCACTCTAATCACCCCTATTCTCTCTAATCACCCCTCTTCTCATGTCAAAGTATATACTAGTGGTCCCACTTCCCAGTCGGTCACCCATCCTCACACTGCTCCACCTTTAGCACGCTTAACTTCTCCATTCTTTCCCTACTAGCTTCCAAGACTGCGCTCGCGACTTCTTGATAATACTATGCTATAAATTCTATTAACCCATACACTTTGATAACATATGATTTTACTTTTTTGAATTCCAAATAATTTTAAAAATAAGCAACAATGATTAATTATTAATAAGCATAAATGATTTCCAAATAATCTTTATGTATAATTTAATTACTAATTTTAAAACTCAAAATATTCAAAAAATAAAAAAACTTAAAAAATCCAAAATAATATAAAACTTCAAAATAGCTAAAAAGTAGAAGAAATGATAAAAGAAATTCAAAAATCCTTTAAAAAATTATTTTTCTCATTTTTTCTGACAAAATCTTAAATCTTCCTCCTTTCATATTTCCCTTTGGAATTTTGAGAAGCAAAAATTTGTGCAAACGGCCTATGGTTGTTGAAATCGGATGTAACTTTTTCCATAGATACATTTTCATGTATTACACTTTTTTTCAAGTCCATACACAAAAGTTAGAGCCGTTTTAATTTGGAACAATCTTTTTTTACAAAAAATATCAAATTTCAAAATTTCAAAATTTCTATAAAAGTTGGTTGCGTGAGGTACATGCATGTCAAAGGATTTTGAAATTTGAAGTTTTTATCATTTTGTTTATTTTTTTAGATGTTTTTTCTGCGCGGGGGGGAGGGGGGGCGTAGGCATGAGAGGAAAATTGGGCACCGGTTCATGCCACGAACCGGTGCTAAAGGTCACTACCTTTTAGCACCGGTTTGAGCCACGAACCGGTGCAAAAGGGGGGACCTTTAGCACCGGTTTGAGCCACAAACCTGTGCTAAAGGGTTAGCGCCTGCACACAACCCCTTTAGCACCGGTTTGTGGCTCAAACCGGTGCTAAAGGTCTCTTACGAACCGGTGCTAATGCACTGGCCTTACGAACCGGTGCTAATGCAATTTTTAGTCTGGGTTCGTAACACAACCGGTGCTAAAGCTCCGGGCAGCTCCAAACGAAAGCCCTTTTTTCTACTAGTGCTACAAGTTGTTCGTAAATACTCCCCTCACCCACTTTATCGTTCCTCCCTCTATGAGTGTGCTCCAAAAGATACCAACTGATCGACCATGTGCTTGTGCAGGTCGGCAATGCCAGCGACATTGTTCTTCGTAGGAGGAGATCATTTTGGAAAGATTTCTTTCCCGAGTTGAAGGAGCATCTCACCAGACAGATCTTTGACTTTGCCAAGCGTTTCTTATAGTAGGTGAGGACGGAGGCTGACGATTTAGCAGAACACTGCAATGTCACCGCCATCGATTGTCCTCTCTCGTCGAGTTCTTGACAAAGAGCATCTTCATTGTGCCCTGCTCGCCTATTCTGTTTTGGCCCGCCAACGGGACAACCCAGCCAGGATTCTTCTTGGACCACATAGAGCTGATGAGTTTCCTATGTCGATCATATTGAGGTGCCCCAACTCCTTCATCTTCCCGTCAGACGCATGCCTCACCAAGGTGTCGGAGTTTGTTGACCGAGCGTCGTGCATCAGCCGATCCTATGATGTGGTTCTCCTCTCCTACCATCACCCAAGCCGACCACGACGCATATGCTCCCGCTTCTAACTCCACCTCCACCACCTAATGGAGCCACCACAAAATCACCCCGTGGACCCATCAGATGGGATTTTCTCTTAGTGGGCATGACAACGACCATGATGGTGGTCACGCTTGCGGTCTATGTGAGGAGGAGGCGGGCGTTGCACTAGGAAAGAGCCTGGCACCATGCAATATAGGAGGAAGCCCACCGCCACGCTGAGCAAGAATTCAAGGCCGGTCCAAACAACCCGGAAAAATATACATAAATATAATTTATACTACAATTTTATACTTTCCTAGTAAATTATATTTATTGGACTCAAATATGAATGATTGTATCTTTTCCATAACATAGTGAGAAAATTAATTAAATATGGAATATTACTAATATTAAGTTTAGCATAATATTATTGTACAATAATTAACTAAGTTATTTTGTTGTAATATACATTTAAATGTTGAAAGGACACAGATGTCGCCTAGAGGGGGGGGGGGTGAATAGGCGATATCAAATTTTACGAATGGCTTGAACAAAAGCGGAATTAAACTAGCGTTTATTTTGTCAAGCACACAAAACCTAAATAAACTAGGCTCACATATGTGCACCAATAACTTATGCTAAGCAATACAAGTAACAAGGTGATAGCAAGATATATAACTTCAAGCACGAAGGCTATCACAATGTAAAGTGCATAAGTAAAGAGCTCGGGTATAGGAATAACCGAGGCACGCGGAGACGATGATGTATTCCCGAGTTCCTCCCTTGAAAGGGAGTACATCTCGTTGGAGGGGTGTGGTATCGCCACAAAGGCCTAACCAACGCCACAAAGGCCTCACCCTATTCTCCGGTGTGAGCTTGCGCCACAAAGGCCTAGCTCACTCTTCCACTAAGGGGTTCCTCAAGGCGGAACCGGGCCTTTACACAAAGCTTGGGGCACGCATCCACAACTTAATTGGAGGCTCCCAAGAATAGCCACAAAGGCACCACAAAGCCACAAAGCCGTCTAGGGTTCCAAGAACCCAAGAGTAATAAGCTCACAAACTTTCACTTACTCGAATCTCCGGGGAGAACTCAAACCGATGCAACTTATGCAATGGCAAGATCACACAAGGTGCTCAAATCCTTCTTACTCAAATCCTACCAAAGCAACTAATGCTATGGAGAGATATGAGAGGAAGAACAAAGGAAATCCACAAAGAACTCCAAGATCTAGATCCACTATGTTCCCCTTACTTAGAGGAGAGATTGATTGGTGGAAATATAGATCTAGATCTCCTCTCACTTTTCCCTCAAAGATATGCAAGAATCATGGGAGGGATTGAGAGAGGGGCAAACTTTCCAAGGTCAACAATGGTGGGAGAGAGAGAAAGAGAGGAAAACCGAGCTAGCAGCCCTTGGGGAAGAAGGGGGTCCTTTTATAGGTCCTCCCCACGAAATATGACCGTTACAGCCATTTAGACCGGCTAAAGCCGGACTTAACACCGGCTAAAGCCGGCCAGACCGGCTAAAGCCGGACAAAAATCCGGACTGAAACAGAGAGGCAATCGAGCGCCCCGGTCTGGCTATTTCCAGCCCTGGGCCGGCTAAAGCCGCCCCTCCTGAAACTGGCAGAAACACCAAAACGAAAACGGCAATAACTTGAGCATCCGGACTCCGTTTTCGATGATCTTGGGCTCGTTGGAATCACAACAACAAGCTCTACAACTTTATGCAGAGAAACATCATAGTCCAACAAAGGAGGATAAAACCAAATGATGAAAGGTTTGACCTCTCTTCGAAGACAAACCGGTAAAACCTCCAAACACCAAAAAATGCAAGAAGTGTTCCATACGGATTCCATTTTTGATGAGCTAGGGCTTGTCATGGAAACAACCACAAGCTCTAGAACCTCACATGGATAAAACCCAAATAAGAACCAAGAAAGATGATGCCAAGTATGCAAAGGTTTGAGCTCTCTCCGAACGATACGATTAAGTTACTCACTCGAGAGCCCCTCTTGATAGTACGGCTACCGATCCTATAACCCGGTCTCACAACTAACACCATAAGACCGGTAAGAAAGAAACCCTATCAATATCATATCTTTGCCTTGAGCATTCCACTTGAGGTGGATAATGACGATCTTGATCTTGTCAAGTTGGATCACCTTTCTTGATTGAGCTTGCTTGGTGAAGTCTTGCGAATTGCTCCCCCATACTCTACTATGGAAGAGACTCTCTTTAAGCATATCTTCACATATCCATGATCACAATATAGATGGCAAGCTTTAAGCATATGTTCTCTTCTAGTTGCTCATCTTGAACTTGCGCTTTGACTTGATCAATCCTCGAGCCAATTCTTCTTCCTCCGTAATGATGGTGTCTCGAGGATACACGAGAGAGCTCACTCAATCTTATTCTTCAAGACACACTTGACATAAGCTCAACTCCCTTAAGACCAATCTTTGGATCACTCCTTGAATAACACCTTGGTCAACACATAATCTTCTTTTTACAACCTTGAATCCAATAAATGGTTCAAGCATTGTCTATGGACAAGTCCTACACATATAACTCAATGCAACCATTAGTCCATAGGGATTGTCATTAATTACCAAAACCACACATGGGGCTCGACATGATCTTTCAATCTCCCCCATTTTGGTAATTGATGACAATCTCTTTGAGAGGGTTTATATAATGAATTCAAAGAACCAAAATGGTTGTACTAACATCAAATACTACAAAAGTATGTGATGTTAGTAGAACCACCATATATAGAGCAAACTCCCCCACAATCTATGCATGTGTGAATGATCTTGATTTCATTGCATATATTGCCAACCAAGGTTGTTGGTGGAGTTTCCGCTATATACTCAACCATGCGAAGCAACACACAACGATGCAAAGCATCCAAGGCAAATGCTTAAGAACAAAACCAAAGCATAAAACCCAATTCCCTTTAAACCCTCGAAACTTCTCCCCCATTGGCATCCATTGCCAAAATGGGCAAAAAAAGCTTAGAAGGCCAATATAGTGAGAGTTCCTCCAAAACGGTGTGCATATCCAAAATAAATGAGTGAAAACACATGCACATATACAAAGGAAAATTTTTGAAGGAAATGAAACTATATTGAGGATCAAAGATTGCAAACAAAATAAGAAAACACGATGAATAAACTTCAACAAATGAAGAGAGCAATCGATCCAAAGAACAATTGAATAAAGATATTATGATAAGACCAAAAGGGTGCTCTAAATAATATGAGGAAGCTCCCCAAGGTGTGTGCACAAAATATTCTATTTTAGTTGAAGTATAAGGTGCACAAACATGGAATTATCACGCCCTCAATACTATTTAAAAAAATGATACCAAGTGAAATCAAATATTATGATAACCAAAAAATGGTGCTTTAAATGAAATGAGGAAGCTCCCCAAGGTACGTGCAAAAATTGGAATGTTTGCATTTGAATACAATTTGCACAATATGGAATCCTCACTCCCTCAATAACATTTAAAACGCAACCATTTGCAAGAGATCATAGAGAAGAAATTAAGCTTACACTTGCATCAAAAAAATGGTTGAGCAACAAGCAAGGAACAATATATTAAAAGGCTCAACCAAAGGAATGTGTAATAGGAATGACAAAGAATATTATAAGACTAACACAAGGATTAGAATAGAGCATCCACATAGTCTTCAATGAATGATATTGCTTAGCATTCCATCCTAACACATAAGGTTCAAATAAGATATCAAATAATAAGATATCATCTCTCATGTGTATAAGTTTCTAAGTAGACAATATCACAAAGATAATTATCACAAAGAAACATGTACACACAAAATAGATACTAAGAATAGAACATGATATCCAAAATGAAGTCATGCAATATACCAATGAGATTTTTGCTTTTAAAGCATGGCCAAAGGCTCAATTTATCTTATTGTATATTGACGAACTTCAACCACCAACATGTCAAAGACATCACAAATATCAACAAGGGAAAGAAGATAGTTGGGATGCTTTGAAAAAAACAACAAGTATCATAATGAGGGATACCAAACGGAAGAAATAAATTTGCAATTTCATCAATATTGCACATGTGAGCTTATTGAGGAATTGATATGCAAAAAGATTGCTAAGTTGACATATATGGGATAGGAGAATCATGACCATGATTTTTAGATGTTCCCAATAATATGTCCTCATCTCAACTTGCTCACATTTGCAATAAAGAGGTTTCATTAGAATCCTTGCAAGAACCACATGGTTTTCAAATAAAGATATCCATGCCAAGAAACAACCTACACAAGGTTGGACGCTAGAAAAGTATGCATAAAAAGATACTTGTTACCGAGATATTAAAGGTAGGATGTAGTAGATAGGAGTTCTTCAATAATCCTAGCTTGCCTCAAATTATTATTTAGTCACCACTTTATCCTTATTATTGAGACAAGCACCAATATATCTCCATGTACCTAAAACAAAGTTCAAGTACAAGATGGTCCCCAAACTCATTGGGTCCAAAGTAGTTAGAAACTACAACATATAGGACAAACTCCACATAAATATGTGCATATATATATGAAATAGAATTTCATGCACATCTTAGCCAATTTAGGATTTGATGGAGCTTCTCCTATATATTTGATCAAAGAAAGCAAAGCATGCCATAAAGTATACATTTAGTAAATATGCATGCACAAGACTTTCAAGAGCCCAAAGGAGATACAATTTGGACAAAACACCAAGAAGAACAAGCGAGCACACAAAATTGTGAAGCGACAAAAAGGTTGTCCAAATTATATCAAAGAATCAAATCAACACAAGATTGAATCCAAAGTTCACCAAGTGAACAATGCAAAAGCCAATGAGCATAAAGCATAACTAAAACACACATGCTCAAAGACATATCTCATTTTAAGAGTAAGAAATAAATAACAAGGAATGAGATAACCAACTCCCAAAGAAAGCAAGGTTCAAACAAACCAAACAAACTCTCCACACTTTTTAAGATGGCACACTAAGTACCAAAAAGAAAAGATTTGTCTTCCAATAAAAACCAATACCAATTGAAATAAGCACAAAGAGTGTGTTATAACAAATATAGGAGAGCTCCCCCAAGATTAGTGCATTATTTATGATTTTGCATTTGAATACAAAATGCACACAAGTAGGATCATCACATATACCTACATAGAAATAACACAAAAAAGTTCAACGAAATCAAATGGAATAACAAAAGTCACGGAAGACAATGGGAGCTAAAACAAATACATTTTTGGCTAGAGATAAGGCAATAAAAAGCAATAGCCAATGTAAAGATGATCAGTATACATGTGCCACATGATATAGTACCAATTGTCCAAGAACAAGAGGTATTTGGATTTATTTCCCGGTGGTAGTTTACATATAAATCCAAGATCATCTTCACAACAAAGAACCATACGGAGAAGGATAAGAATTAAAAACCATGCTAAAGAAGATATTCTTGATAGACTCAAATAGTTAAACAATCATGCAAGGCAATGATTAGGATAACTTGAAGCGAATGGTTTTCCAACTTTGATGTAGAATTCCACATTTTAGGAAAACCCTACCAAGAAAGTATCTCACAAACAAGATCCAAAACAAGAGCAATAAAACAATTTGGCAAATTAGAATTTGTTTGAGAAAACATGCCACATAGAAGCAAGATAATTTACAATATCAGCACTATGTGACACAACCTCAAATATACACATTATATTGGTTTGTAGTATGCACAAAGCATATTACTCTCCCATAATGTGATAAAACATTTATTTTTCACAAGAGGCAAATAAAATCCAACAAGATGATTAATGGACATAATAGAATTTAAATTTCTCATGAGAATGACATACCACATAGAGACTAGATAATCTTTAAATATCAACACTAAGTGGTATTCCTCATGTACACACATTTTTAGGATTGTGAAGTGCAAAGCATATCACTCCCCCAAAATGGGATGGTCCAGTAATCTCTCACAAGAGCCAAGTAAGATAAAACGAGATGCAATAGGCTCAACAAGAACAACCGTATATGGTGTGCAACCCAAAATGCACATACTTAATTACTCAAAATTAAGCAAGTAGGAAGCACAACATATACAAACACATGGGAGGTACAAAACCCAACACATGCAAAGGGGCGAGTAACTTTCAAGGTAGATAAGTTGAATATATGTTACCGCAAGGAGGAACATTGGATATATGATAGAAATAAGATAATCCAAATTACTTGACTTGAGAAAATATAATTGATGAAGATCCCTTAATTCTTCATGATATAGCCAAGTCTCCAATGCCCTCCAACAACACCTATTGTTCAAGTAATGGCTTGTTGGTCCCCAACCAAGTTGGGTCCTAAGAAGTTAGAAACAATAGGTTTGGCAACCCAAATGGTTCTTTTCTTGACACCACTTTGAGCACCAACAAATTTGGCAAACACATTGCCAACCTTATCCTTGCAAAGCGAATAAACATCTTCAATTATGATAGGGTTGGATGAGTTACCACTAGTGCATGAAGAAGATAGGTGACCCTTCTCATGGCATATGTAGCAAGTTCTTTTCTTCACCTCTTCTCACTTGATTTCTCCACAAGGGGAGCATTAGCTTGATTTTTCTTGGGAAGTGACCTTTCTTCAACTTGAGGTTGAGCAAGGGCTTGAAGTTGAGACCGCTTCCCTTGTTGCTTCTCACTAAGTGCCTTTTTCTTCAAAGGGCAAGATCTAACATGGTGCCCTTCAATTTTGCACTTGAAGCAAACAATCTTGGCCAAATTCTTGACTTGTTCTTGGCCCTTCTTCTTCTTGTATATTTTGGACTTCTTCTTGTTGTTAGAGATAAATCCAAGTCCACTCTTGTCATTGGGGGATTTTTGCACACTCAAGATCTTATTGAGTGTGGACTTCCCTTCATGACGTTTTTCCAAGTCTTTCTTCAACGAAGTAACTTGGGCCTTGAGCTCTTTGATTTCCTCTACATGGTTAGTGACAACACAAGTACTAGAGGAAGTAGAGGCTACATTGTTAGAGCAACAAGGCAAGGAGGGTAATTCATCACTAGATGTAGAAATAGTATGAGTGGATGAATTACTAGTACTAGCACATGGCAATATTGCATTTTGGGAAATAGTGCTAGTACCCACATGAGGCTCACAAGATGTTACCTTTGTAGATATAGCCTCATGAGCTAACTTTAGGCGAGCATGGGACACTAGAAGATCCTCATTAGAGCTAGATAGCTTTTCATGAATTTCTTCCAATTTCCCATACTTGCTAGTTAGCAATTCAAGTTGAGCCCTTAGCTCAACATTCTCCTTCAAAATAGATGCTTCACAAGAAGTAGAGTTAGTAGCACATGCATCATTATCATTATGAATAGGAGAAGACAACTTGGCAAGAGCGAGGTCACGTTCTTTAGTGAGTTTAGAAATAACTTCATTACATGACTCCTCAATGGATTCAAGCTTCTCCTCAAGAGAAACCCGAAGCTCTTGCTCTTCCTCTAGAGCATATTTTAAATCATGGATATCATTGGCATACTCACGCTCAAGAGAAAACATATTATCAATTTGTTCTTCCTTCATCTCAATGAGTTTCGTGCTCTCAATAGCACAACTCATGATTTCAAAGAAGTTGGGCAAAATATTTTTATGGTTATGCAAAGCATCAAAGACCACCTTACCCTTCTTGTTTAAATACTCAATATAGTCTTCTTCATTTTCCTCATCCTCACCATTGTCCTCAACATCATTATGATTTGAAGACCTAGCCATAAGGCATATGTTGGAACTGTGAGAAGAAGAAGATGAAGAAATACTTGAAGCTCCATTCAAGACCTTGTCTTGGCCCAAAGACTCTTCGGTTTCCTCTATATGGTTAGCATCGCAAATACTAGAGGAAATAGAAGCATTTGTATCATGGCAACAAGACAAAGCAAGCATATCATCATGAGATTTATTCAAGAAATTTACACATGATATGCAAGGACTATCAACACAAGCATGTAAAACATTTATGGGGCTACAAGTGTTTAAGTCCAAAGATGAAGCATTGCAATGAGATAGAGATGAAGGATCATCAAAAGTAAGCATACTATCACCATTGCAAGTTTCATCATCACTCACCATATCATTACCTTGTGTCTTGCCACACTTTGGTGAAGTGGATGAAAGTTCATTGCGGCCGGAAGTGGAAGGAATACAATCATCCTCAATAATCTTGGACACACCATATTTTTCTTGAAGCTTTGTCCATATCTCATGAGCGCTCGAAAAAGGCGTGATGGAGAAGGTAACTACATTGCTCAAAGCATTAACAATCACATGAGTAGCTTGAGCATTGAGATACAAGTTTTCCTCATCCTCTAAAGATAGATTTTGAGTATCCTTTGGAGGAGAAAAACCCGCATCTACAATTCGCTCCATAGATGGGTCCATGACCCGAAAATAATTAAGCATGTGAATTTTCCAAGTATCATAATTTGTGCCATCAAATATAGAAGTGTTATTGTGCACTAATCCCCTAGCCGACATCTTTGCTCTCAAGGCGGTGAAGCCTAAAATGAGAGACCGGGCTCTGATACCAATTGAAAGGACACAGATGTCGCCTAGAGGGGGGGGGTGAATAGGTGATATCAAATTTTACGAATGGCTTGAACAAAAGCGGAATTAAACTAGCGTTTATTTTTTCAAGCACACAAAACCTAAATAAACTAGGCTCACCTATGTGCACCAATAACTTATGCTAAGCAATACAAGTAACAAGGTGATAGCAAGATATATAACTTCAAGCACGAAGGCTATCACAATGTAAAGTGCATAAGTAAAGAGCTCGGGTATAGGAATAACCGAGGCACGCGGAGACGATGATGTATTCCCGAGTTCCTCCCTTGAAAGGGAGTACGTCTCGTTGGAGGGGTGTGGTATCGCCACAAAGGCCTAACCAACGCCACAAAGGCCTCACCCTATTCTCCGGTGTGAGCTTGCGCCACAAAGGCCTAGCTCGCTCTTCCACTAAGGGGTTCCTCAAGGCGGAACCGGGCCTTTACACAAAGCTTGGGGCACGCATCCACAACTTAATTGGAGGCTCCCAAGAATAGCCACAAAGGCACCACAAAGCCACAAAGCCGTCTAGGGTTCCAAGAACCCAAGAGTAATAAGCTCACAAACTTTCACTTACTCGAATCTCCGGGGAGAACTCAAACCGATGCAACTTATGCAATGGCAAGATCACACAAGGTGCTCAAATCCTTCTCACTCAAATCCTACCAAAGCAACTAATGCTATGGAGAGATATGAGAGGAAGAACAAAGGAAATCCACAAAGAACTCCAAGATCTAGATCCACTATGTTCCCCTCACTTAGAGGAGAGATTGATTGGTGGAAATAAAGATCTAGATCTCCTCTCACTTTTCCCTCAAAGATATGCAAGAATCATGGGAGGGATTGAGAGAGGGGTAAGCTTTCCAAGGTCAACAATGGTAGGAGAGAGAGAAAGAGAGGAAAACCGAGCTAGCAGCCCTTGGGGAAGAAGGGGGTCCTTTTATAGGTCCTCCCCACGAAATATGACCGTTATATCCATTTAGACCGGCTAAAGTCGGACTTAACACCGGCTAAAGCCGGCCAGACCGGCTAAAGCCAGACAAAAATCCGAACTGAAACAGAGAGGCAATCGAGCGCCCCGGTCCGGCTATTTCTGGCCCTGGGCCGGCTAAAGCCACCTCTCCTGAAACTGGCAGAAACACCAAAACGAAAACGGCAATAACTTGAGCATCCGGGCTCCGTTTTCGATGATCTTGGGCTCGTTGGAATCACAACAACAAGCTCTACAACTTTATGCAGAGAAACATCATAGTCCAACAAAGGAGGATAAAACCAAATGATTAAAGGTTTGACCTCTCTTCGAAGACAAACCGGTAAAACCTCCAAACACCAAAAATGCAAGAAGTGTTCCATACGGATTCCATTTTTGATGAGCTAGAGCTTGTCATGGAAACAACCACAAGCTCTAGAACCTCACATGGATAAAACCCAAATAAGAACCAAGAAAGATGATGCCAAGTATGCAAAGGTTTGAGCTCTCTCCGAACGATACGATTAAGTTACTCACTCGAGAGCCCCTCTTGATAGTACGGCTATTGATCCTATAACCCGGTCTCACAACTAACACCATAAGACCGGTAAGAAAGAAACCCTATCAATATCATATCTTTGCCTTGAGCATTCCACTTGAGGTGGATAATGACGATCTTGATCTTCTCAAATTGGATCACCTTTCTTGATTGAGCTTACTTGGTGAAGTCTTGCGGATTGCTCCCCCATACTCTACTATGGAAGAGACTCTCTTTAAGCATATCTTCACATATCCATGATCACAATATAGATGGCAAGCTTCAAGCATATATTCTCTTCTAGTTGCTCATCTTGAACTTGCGCTTTGACTTGATCAATCCTCGAGCCAATTCTTCTTCCTCCATAATGATGGTGTCTCGAGGATACACGAGAGAGCTCACTCAATCTTATTCTTCAAGACACACTTGACATAAGCTCAACTCCCTTAAGACCAATCTTTGGATCGCTCCTTGAATAACACCTTGGTCAACACATAATCTTCTTTTTACAACCTTGAATCCAACAAATGGTTCAAGCATTGTCTATGGACAAGTCCTACACATATAACTCAATGCAACCATTAGTCCATAGGGATTGTCATTAATTACCAAAACCACACATGGGGCTCGACATGATGTTTCAAATGTGCTAAACAAATATATTGTGTAATAAAAACAATGTTAGTTTCGTACTCCTTCCACCCCATATTAATTCTTGCTAATTTAGTATAACTTTATACTAAATCAGCGTAGCTAATATTGAATGTAAGTAGTATTTTATGAATATTGTCTTGATATCATGCGCCTTCTAATTTTTTATATTTGCATTAATATGAAATATCTTTAATATTTTGGTAGGCATATGTAATAATATATTCTAAAAATTATCTTATGAGTAATTTTGAGTGTATCGTTAATGTAATCAAATTTAGAGAAATTTCTAGAGTATAGAGTAAATCATCAACTTGACTCTCTCTATATAGATTCTTGGTCAGATATGTGTTACAAGTTACGGTGCGCTGAATAATAAATGAAACAACACATGTATGATATGTACTTGATATTGAAATATCATCATCAGCAACTATCATAAAATATTATGGATTCTACAAGTTTTTGATAAACACTGTTTTATTTGAGCCCTTCGCAATGTGTTTGGTAGATGTGATGCATCCATCTTCTTGTGTTTGTTTGTCAAATAACAAGTTATTCATAATAATATCTTTCCTTAGAGATATACAAATAACATAGCTAAAATCGCCACCGCATTGATTAGGTTGTATGTTAAAGTGATAGACGGTATGTGGAGCAGACTTGTTCTTACATACAAGCCAAGACCGTTGAAATCTTGTGTGAGCATGTGTCCTGCGCTGAGAAGACTAGGAGGATGAACTACTTTTTGCGCTTATAAAAAAACTACTATCATGGTGGTAAGAAAATTGTTTAGGGAGAACAAATAAAACTGTTGAGAGTTGGAGAAATTGTCCTTAAAAAATAATGGTATTACGTCGCTAGTCTCTATTAATGGCTATCTTTACTATTGATTTTAAATTGGTGGTGAAGGTACTTTACAAATACATCATTTGAATTCCGATTTTACTCCTAAGCCAAAAAACAATCACTTAAAATAATACACAAATTAATCATGGTGAGGCAAAAAAGACAACCGCACAATCAATCTTTATTAATACATACAACAATCAGCCTAAACTTTCGGCCAACATCAATTACAAAAAATCACGGAAAATCTCTAATCTCTACTATAATTTCTGGATCCGCTGGTAGGTACGATCATCCCGCGCTTATAAAAAACAATGATTAAAAAATCAGGCAAATTAATCACGGTGAGGCAAAAAAGACAACCGCACAATCAATCTTTATTAATACATACAACAATCAGCCTAAACTTTCGGCCAATATCAATTACGGAAAATCACGGAAAATCTCTAATCTCTACTATAATTTCTGGATCCGCTGGTAGGTACGATCGTCCCGCGCTTATAAAAAACAATGATTAAAAAATCAGAACCATCGAAAAAAATTGGTTGGGGACGCGATGGAGAGCAAAGCCCAGACCCTGGACCGGTCCTGGCGGACGGCGGAATTCTAGGACAGCGCGCCGGCACAACAGAGGCGGTGGCCCAGCTGCCCCGCGCAGCCCCTGCATCACCCACACCAGAGGCCTCCTTCTTGTGATGGGGCGCTAGGAGACCGGGCCTGCTGTAGGGCCGCAGCCAGGTCCTGGCGGACGGTAGTAGATCGAGGAGGCACGTCGGTCCAACGGAGGCGGTGGGCGCGGCCGTCTGAAAGGACGAGATGTCGCATAGAGGGGGGTGAATAGGCATTTTAAAAACTTTTACGGAATTGGCTTGAAGGAATGCAGAATTAAACTAACGTTTATATTCTTGAAGCACAAAACCTAAATATGCTAGGCTCAACTAAGTGCACCAACAACAACTAGAGATAAGCAAGATAGAACAAGATATAATTCACAAGTGATAAACGAGATATAAGTACTTCTAGCACGAAGGCTATCACAAGGAAATAAACTCGGGTATAGAGATAACCAA
The DNA here is from genome assembly GCA_007115705.1 of Dactylis glomerata. Taxonomy (NCBI): domain Eukaryota; kingdom Viridiplantae; phylum Streptophyta; class Magnoliopsida; order Poales; family Poaceae; genus Dactylis; species Dactylis glomerata. The sequence continues at coordinate 2,141,117 of QXEO01000398.1, read as the reverse complement.
GGCACACGGAGACGAAGATGTATCCTGATGTTTACTTAGAAAAAGTAAGCTAATCACCATTGGAGAGATGCGGGAAACCACGAAGGCCCCCGAATGCCACGAAGGCTCACCTTCTTCTCCGAGTCCCCCACGAAGCTAGGGACCCCTTCTTATGGTTAGCTTTTCCTCCACTCCGGAGATGGAAAGCTCCACAACCACTTCACAGCTCCCACGAAGGGAAAGCTCGGGCCTCTTCACAATCTTCCACGAAGAGGTCACCGAGGCACCAAACGCCAAGCCAACTAGGAGTTCACCCTCCAAGAGTAACAAGCTCACGGTCTCTCACTCGAACAAATTGTAATGGAGAGCTCAACACTATGCAAGGACACAAAGCAAGAACACAAGGGAAAGTTCTCAGATCCTTCTCTCTCAAATCCCACCAAGGCAACAAATGCTATGGAGGAGTTAGAGAGGAAGCACAAGGGTGGAGGTCAACCAATGACTCCAAGATCTAGATCCAATGGGTTCCCCTCACTTAGAGGAGGAATTAATTGGTGGGGATTGTAGATCTAGATCTCCTCTTCCAAATCCCTCAAAAATATGCAAGAATCATAGGAGGGAAGGGAGAGGAAGCAAGCTCAAGAGAGGCAACAATGGAGGTGAGAGAAATGCTCAAGAACACCCTTGGAACACTTGAAAACCATTGGGGAAGAAGCCCCTTTTATAGCAAATTGAAATAGGGCCGTTGGGGGCAAAACTCAGGCAAATTCCGGTCAAAAGTCGGTTTCGCCGGGCCCTGCGCTGGCCCTCCCGGTGCACAGCCCGGTGAGCACCGGACCTGCACCAGAAAACATCCCAGAGATGGTTTCCGATGAAGAACCAGTGCATGCCGGGGCGCGCCCGGTGTACAGCCCGGTCACACCAGCCCAAAACCGGCCACCCGGTGTACAGCCCGGTTGACAAGGGTTAACTCAACAAATGTCCTAGATGAAGGACTGAGGATCGGGGGAATAGGGCGTCGGATGAACTCGAAGGTAAAGATCAGTCGAACAAGGCGTATATCGATAATAAACGTGGTGATCAACTTGGCTTAATCTCAATCTGTCCCTGACCGGCCTCTCCTGGCCCCTATATATAGGTGGCCAGGTCTCAAGGAGCCGGTCAGGTCTGATACATATTACAATGTCTGTATACGACATGGACTCGTACTTCGACTATGAATATTCTTGGGCCTAACTTAATGGGCCTCAGGGGTACCAAGTAACGGGCTCTATTAGCTATACCCTTGTCAGTAGCCCCCGAGATTCTACCAGAATTGTAGATTCGGGTTGAATCTCAAATCTTCATATCTTCGACTTGATCAATCTTCGACTTCTTCTTCTCCCTGTACTCAATTAAACAACTTTCATTATATTATCTCGCAAGGGGTTTTTGGTTAACAAGCCTGACAGCTCTGACAGATCAAGAGGCCAGTTAACTGCCAGACCAGATACTTGTCACCTACTTCAAACTCAATCCCCTTGGATTTGAGTCTGGGACCTGGTCTGACACATTATTTTACTGCATTTAGGACTTACAAAGAAAGAGTTCCAGTAGTTCTCAGGGTACCCAATGCGTCCACCAGGATTTTCTTCGCATCGTAGATATGGAAAGTTACTAGCAGAGCGCATTCAGGTGCGTATACTGGGCCACATAGGACGGGTCCTGGGGTCTTACCTTCATGATCTTTTATGACCACGGCATTCAAGCTTTGTTGCGATGACTTAGCCTGAGAATCATTAATTTCCCTTGCAAGCTTTGTTTCACTGTTGAAATGTGCAAAATCTTTGAGTTGCTCTTCTTCAAATAATTGCGAATAGCTCCCGATCGGAGTAATCGATGTTAGTTTGTCGACAATTGATTGCTGGTTGATGGCGCCAGAAAAGAGTTGGTGCATAGTTGAATGACCAGCCCGTTGGGAACCCCAAGAGGAAGGTGTGATGAATATAGCAGCAAGATTTTCCCTCAGTTAAGAAACCAAGGTTTATCGTTCAGGAGAGGAGCAGACAAACGACTGAAGGTGATGCTTGCAAGCTTCGCGACAGCTCCGACAAGGGCGCCGTTTCACGATAAAACGAGTTAGCGCGTCTTCAGCTAGTAGCAACATGGAACCTGCACACAACACAACCAAATACTTTGTTCCCAACTTGCGATGAGGTTGTCAATCTCACCGGTTTGCTTGAAACAAAGGGTATGAGCGTATCGAGTGGAAAATAGTGAAAGTATGCGAGTAAAGTAAACAGTGCGAGTAAAGTAAACAGGTGATAGCAATATAATGGAAATAGGACCGGGGTCCACAGTTCACTAGCGGTGTCTCTCCATAAGATAAATAACACATGCTGGGTAAACAAATTACAGTTGGGCAATTGATAGAATAAAAATAAACGTGATATGTCAAGAAGATCACTATGCGATTTACTCTGGGCATTACAACAAAATACATAGACCGCCATCCAACTGCATCTATGACTAATAATCCACTCACGGGGATATCATCCGAACACCCCATGAGTATTAAGTTGCGAACAACAAATAATTGCATTAAGCAAAGTGTGTAATGTAAACAAAGCATATGCCCTTGAGCATATGAATGTTGTTTTCTCCCTAGTAGCAACAGCACATCTACAACCTTAGAGATTTCTGTCACTCCCCCAGGTTAAATAGAGGCATGAACCCACTATCGAGCATAAATACCCCCTCTTGGAGTCACTAGCAACTACTCGGCCAAGATAGCTACTAACAATGGAGAGCATGCAAGATCATAAACAACATAGAGATAACATAAGATATATTTCAGTATAGCAACTCAATCATAACACCAATATTCATCGGAGCCCAACAAACCAAACATGTAGAATTACATAACGGTGATCTCAATCATATAGGGCAGCTCATGAGATCTAAACATGAAGCACATGGTGGAGAAGACAACCATCTAGCTACTGCTATGGACCCATAGTCCAAGGTAGACTACTCACTCATCGCTCCGGAGGCAAGCATGGCGATGAAGAAGACCTTTGGTGGCGATTCCCCTCACCGGCAAGGTGCCGGGAAGAGCTTCTGGACCCTCCCGATCTCGGGTCGACGACGGCGGCGGATCGCGATGTGTTTCTGGAAAATTGATTGGGTCCTTAGGTTTTTCTCGTCGGGGGGGGGGTCTTTATAGGCGAAGGGGCATCATCAGAAGTGGACCGAGGTGCTCTCACACATAGGGGGCGCAGCCAGGGGCTGGGCCGCGCCGCCCTGGTGTGAGGGCCCCTCGTGGCCCCACTCCGTCTCCTCTTCGGATCTCTGGAAGCTTCCAGGAAAAATAAGATTTCAGGAACTTGTTTCGTCCAATTCCAAGAATATTTCCTGTGTAGCTTTTCTGAAACACAAAAATAGCAGAAAATAGGGAACTGGCACTGTGGCGACTTATTAATAGGTTAGTTCCGGAAAATGCATAAAAGTGCCACAAAGTGTAACGAAACATTAGGCAAATGGTGTAAAAACAAGCATGGAGCATCAAAAATTATAGATACGTTGGAGACGTATCAGCATCCCCAAGCTTAACTCCTGCTCGTCCTCGAGTAGGTAAGTGATAACAAAAGAAATAATTTTTGAGGTGACATGCACCTACACAATCTTGATCATATATATAAGCATTTGTGAGCTGGGATCATAAGAACTTAAAACATGGGCATGAAAGATATAATCTTGACAATAAAAACTTTGCAACCATGTTATATAAACATGCAAATGAACACAAACAAAAGATCATGAAAATGAAACAATGAAAGTCAAACGTGTGTTCAAAATCATAAGGAAAAACATACAAATGGTTTTCAGCTTGTCCTTAATAGAGAGCAAAACATAAATGCATAGGACACCTTCAAGTTTAAGAGGGCGACTAGATACAAATAATTTGAGAACAAGTGAAACCAACAATATGAATCAATCAATGAAAACTTTGGGAAAAATGCACATTATACTAAGAATGACAACTATGCTCTCTTAATGGTGCACAAAGATAGAAGGTGGTGACTCAACATAAAAGTAAAAGAAAGGCCCTTCGCGGAGGGAAGTAGTGATTGCAAGTTTTATAACCTTCAAATATTATGGTACTTATCGGCTTTGAGCTCTCATTGCCCCCATCATAAGCATCTTGAATGGTTAAAGTTAATGCGAGAACAATTATGATGCATATGCTTGACAAATCATAAGTTGAAAACCTCGTGTCCCGTGAATACGAGTACCCAAACCTCATGCTACTTTACTTAGAGTCCCAAGCAAGGCTCTTGTCATTGTAAGTATATGCGTATCATTGAGAACCGCCAACGAGGTACCTCCGTGCCCGATGACATGGAACAAGCCCACATCAAAATGACAGGACAAGCAGACAATGAACATCTCGACATCTCTTTTATTTACCATTTGTTTAGCTTTTTATTTTGAGATGCGTCGTCGAATGTCCACTATGGGTATGCTGCAAATTTCCACCATGAATTATGCATGTCTTAGATTGGCGGCCCAGGTGTTTCCCTAACACATATACAAACTCCATGATCCCCACAAGATTCCCAATTCATTTCACACCGCGGGCATCCATAAACAAAAGATCACGATATCAACTCAAATAAGGAGTGCAATGTTGAAATCTTGCCCATGACTGCATGGCTGGGCTAGTCTCCAACTTACAACTCGCAAGCATAACAACTCAACATAAGAGACCACAATGTCAAATTTTTAAGAACAGGAAAAAGTAAAGTGTGCCTTCCGGTTCGTGAGAGCTTTACTGACCAATTTTCGCATAACACTGGTAAGAGTTTAATTGAAGAGAAAATAAAAGCAAGTCAAATTTACTTGGAATAGAAAATTGCTAATAGGCATGTATGGTGGACACTTTGGACTAACTTGGTTTTAGGAGTTGGATGCACGAGTAGAGCTCATACTCAGTACAAGGCGAGGGCTAGCAAAAGACTGGGAGCGACCAACTAAGAGAGCAATAATGGCCATAATCATGCAAAGCGACAAAGCGACATTAAAAGAAGCATAAGATGGCATCAAAAGTCAAAAACTAAATGATCATAGAGGCTATTGGCGACTTTGTAAGAGTCTAACATGTGTGAGCATGCGCCAAGTCAACCCAAATAAAGCATCAAGGAGAAAACCAAAATAATGCTTCCAAATAATAAAAACAACGCATGATTTTTTTCAAAGGCTCATTAAGCAATCTCAGTTATTTGAGACAAGTCATGCTACAGCAAAACCACTAAGCATACCATCAAAAAGATATCAAGCATGACATGCAAAAGCCTAAGCCGCAGTCTACACAAGCTCCTTCTTGTACCACTTTTTTGCATAAAGCTTTTTCTCTTTTCCAACACCATTCGAACTTTTTATAAACAACTCTTTTGAGGAAAACCAACATGGTCCAGAGGCAAAAATACACCTTGATAAATAAATATAAGAATATCTGAACGCAAATCAAGGTGAAAATGAAAACCAAAAGCAGTAGCAGAAAAAGAAGAACACTCGGTTTTTTATAAGAGTGAAAACTAGAGCGTTCTTGGCAAATGAAAAGCAAGGCAACTTCTCCAACACCCTGTTTGGATGCTTAGAATTAGCCCAGAAAATCAGAATTCTGGAATTCGGGTCCGAATTCCGTCGTTTGGACTGGATAGGAAATTGGGTCTGGAATTCGGATCAAATTCCATGCCTACCACCCGAATTCCATCGCAGGTATGCTAGGATTCGGACCCCCTCTCCTCCGAATTAGGCTGGAAACTGTCGTACCGCTTCGCATCGCTATCTCTTCGTTTCGCTCGTGCGAGACCTCGGCGGCGGCGGCCAACAGAGGTGATGTTCTCCCTTTCCCTCCTTGCCCACTGCCCTCCTCCCTCCTTGCCCACCGCATCCTCCTACCATCCGCCATGTCTCTCCCAATCTCGGGCGCGAATCCGATGGGTTCAAGAATTTGGAACTGTGTGTCGGCCTCCTTCTCCTGCCCGCTTCATGCTGCCTCTAATCTCCATGAACCTGACTTGCTCTTATTCTAACTTGCTCATAACCAGGCTTACAATCATGCCGCGCTGCAACAAACCAGATCCCGTCCTGCCTTGCTCGATCTATTAATTTTGTCTACCGTGTTGCCACAGACTAGCTTGTCGTCACCCGGAACCGCCTAGACATGATTTTGGGAGCAAGACGAGCCGCACGGAAAGGTATGGATGGGGAAGAAAGGACTTTTCTAGAGATGGTGCGTCCCAGTTCAATGGTGGCCTCTAGCCCTCTACACAAAAAAGAACAGTACAATGGTGGCCTCACATAGTCACATCGATGCGCTGGAGCATTTCTTGATTTTACACTACTTCATCCTAGTTTAATTGTAGGTTCTATGGGGCTGGCCCTGTTCAAGTCATTCGGTTGCTTAATAGATTTTCTTTTCTTATTTTGGTCTCTTAGTATGTGTAATTGTTTGTGTCCTGTGGAGCATATAAAGAATTCACTACTACCTTTGATCCACATAAATTATCCAACGTTCGATGAATATTGACACATTTTAGGCAGCACTTTGTCTAAATCTACGACAGTTAATTTGGATCTAAAGAAGTATACGAGAATGTGTATTTATATGCCGGTGTCGTATACCAATATAACATAATTTGAGTATTTTTCATATTGCATATTTTCCATCTCCCTCTGCTACATGCATGTTCGCTAGTATGTTCTAATATACAAGTACAACTATTTATATATGTAAACAACTTTATATTATCCAAACTCAAATAAAACATCCAATTCTATAGTTTCTATATCCAAACAGGAATTGGAAATGGGTACCACTATCTGATTCCAACAGCAAATTCAAAGCCACCCAAACAATATAATTCGAATTGTAACCCATTTCCTTTCCACCCCGAATTTGGAATCTTAACTTAATTCAATTCCAGAAATTATTTCTGTGCATCCAAACAAAAGAAATTTGTTGGGGTCCAACCATTTATTGCAGCAAACAAAACTAAACTAATAAAGAAAACTAAAACAACTGATGCTCCAAGAAAAACGCATAGTGCATGAAGCCATAAAAATATAGTGTCTTGAAAGGTGACCTGATTTTTGCCGATGAAGAAGGGGTGCCTCGGGGGCATCCCCAAGCTTTGACGCTTGTACTTGGATATTTCTTGGGGTGATGCATGGGCATCCCCAAGCTTGAGCTTTTGTCCATTCTTCAACTCATCTCATCATTCTCCAATCCCTACACTTGAAAACTTCCTTCATACAAAACTAAACACAATTCTATTAGCAACATTAGTGTAGCATAACATATAATCAACCTCTTTTTGCTTCAGGTTTCAACCTAAAACCACCACATATATAGCATATACTACTGTAGCAACTTCCCCAAAAGTTCCGTGATCAAAAGAACTCAAAAGAAAGCGATAAAGCGGCAAACACAAATATTGGCAGAAATCTGTCAAAACAGAACAGCTGACAAAGGTCGAATTTTTAAGGTGTTTTATGTTGATCAAATCAAAAAGTGTTTAACTAATGAAAGTTTGTATATAACCTGGGGCATATGCACAAGAAATCGCAGATCCAAAAGATATACAGAGAATTTTCACGAATTTTTACGGTGCAGCACCGAAAACAGTTTCAGGACAGCAACATACCCAAATCTTTACCTCACTCAAATTAGAGGCTTCTCTTGGCACAACAATGAAATAAAAAGGATAAGGAGCAGTCATTACAGTAGTAATGACTTCCAAGACTCAAATAAAAGAAAAATTACTGAAAATAAAACATTGGGTTATCTCCCAAGAGTGCTTTTCTTTAACGCCTTTGAGCTAGGCGCAGAAAATTGCGAATCAAGTAATATCAAGTGATGAAGCATCACTTACCTCAGTAGGCACTTTAGAAGTTCCCAAAGATGATTCAACCTGCAAATCACTCTTAGTTGAACTAAAAGTCTTACCAATTTTAAGACCATGTTGAGGTTTAAGCGCAGAAACCTTGGGAACATACATAAATTTTTGCTCTTTTCCAACAAAAACTTTCTCTTTCTTAATTTTAAGAGAAGAGAAGATTAAACTAAGAGTTTCCATAGACTCCTCTAGTTTACCAATCCTTCAGTTTTGATTATCATGAGTAGTGCTAGCCTCTAAAATGGTGATTCTCTTACCAATATTTTCTACTGATTCATTAACTCGGCTAGCATTTTCGAGGATACTTGGCAAACTTTTCTCTAAAGGGCTGAGCTTATCTAAAACCTCCTCCAAGGTGATCTCAGTTTTAACATCATGAATAGGCGGTATTCCCACTAAACTTTCAATTATAATGCATGCTTCTCCAGCGGGGGTACCCAGAAAATTACCTCCTGTAAGAGTATCAGGAACATACCTATTCCAACTAGATATACCAACATAAAAATTTCTAAGGAGGATCGTGGTAGAGTGCTTTTTTGTACACCTATGATGGGCATTGTTAATATGGTACCAAGCATCTTTTAAACTTTCTCCCCCTTGCTGCTTAAAACTACGAACTTCTACTTCAGGATTACTCATTTTAGCAAAACTAAAAGCAAATAAGTAAAAACAACTATCAAGGATTCTAATTTATTTTGGGTTTTTGATAAAACGATGCAGGTAAAAATAAATAAAGTAAAGCAAAACAATAAACAAAGCAAAGGATGTGCGTGCGAAAAACTCCCCTCATAGAAGTCTTCTACTTCGTCCCCGGCAACGGCGCCAGAAAAGAGCTTGATTGCTGGTTGATGGCGCCAGAAAAGAGTTGGTGCCTAGTTGAATGACCAGCCCGTTGGGAACCCCAAGAGGAAGGTGTGATGAATATAGCAGCAAGATTTTCCCTCAGTTAAGAAACCAAGGTTTATCGTTCAGGAGAGGAGCAGACAAACGACTGAAGGTGATGCTTGCAAGCTTCGCGACAGCTCCGACAAGGGCGCCGTTTCACGATAAAACGAGTTAGCGCGTCTTCAGCTAGTAGCAACGTGGAACCTGCACACAACACAACCAAATACTTTGTTCCCAACTTGCGATGAGGTTGTCAATCTCACCGGTTTGCTTGAAACAAAGGGTATGAGCGTATCGAGTGGAAAACAGTGAAAGTATGCGAGTAAAGTAAACAGTGCGAGTAAAGTAAACATGTGATAGCAATATGATGGAAATTGGACCGGGATCCACAGTTCACTAGCGGTGTCTCTCCATAAGATAAATAACACATGCTGGGTAAACAAATTATAGTTGGGCAATTGATAGAATAAAGATAAACGTGATATATCAAGAAGATCACTATGCGATTTACTCTGAGCATTACAACAAAATACATAGACCGCCATCCAACTGCATCTATGACTAATAATCCACTCACGGGGATATCATCCGAACACCCCATGAGTATTAAGTTGCGAACAACAGATAATTGCATTAAGCAAATTGTGTAATATAAACAAAGCATATGCCCTTGAGCATATGAATGTTGTTTTCTCCCTAGTAGCAACAACACATCTACAACCTTAGAGGTTTCTGTCACTCCTCCAGGTTAAATAGAGGCATGAACCCACTATCGAGCATAAATACCCCCTCTTGGAGTCACTAGCAACTACTCGGCCAAGATAGCTACTAACAACGGAGAGCATGCAAGATCATAAACAACATAGAGATAACATAAGATATATTTCAGTATAGCAACTCGATCATAACACCAATATTCATCGAATCCCAACAAACCAAACATGTAGAATTACATAACGGTGATCTCAATCATGTAGGGCAGCTCATGAGATCTAAACATGAAGCACATGGTGGAGAAGACAACCATCTAGCTACTGCTATGGACCCATAGTCCAAGGTAGACTACTCACTCATTGCTCCGGAGGCAAGCATGGCGATGAAGAAGACCTCCGGTGGTGATTCCCCTCTCCGGCAGGGTGCCGGGAAGAGCTTCTGAACCCTCCCGATCTCGGGTCGACGATGGTGGCGAATCGCGATGTGTTTCTAGAAAATTGATCGGGTCCTTAGGTTTTTCTCGTCGGGGGGGTCTTTATAGGCGAAGGGGCATCGTCAGAAGTGGACCGAGGTGCTCTCACACATAGGGGGCGCGGCCAGGGGCTGGGCCGCGCCGCCCTAGTGTGAGGGCCCCTCGTGGCCCCACTCTGTCTCCTCTTCGGATCTCTGGAAGCTTCCGGGAAAAATAAGACTTCAGGAACTTGTTTCGTCAAATTCCGAGAATATTTCCTGTGTAGCTTTTCTGAAACACAAAAATAGCAGAAAACAGGGAACTGGCACTGTGGCGACTTGTTAATAGGTTAGTTCTGGAAAATGCATAAAAGTGCCACGAAGTGTAACGAAACATTAGGCAAATGGTGTAAAAACAAGCATGGAGCATCAAAAATTATAGATACGTTAGAGACGTATCAACAATATAGTCAAAGATTTTGTTGTCGACAAAGTAGTCGATGATATTTTTGATCATTACTCAACGTTGTCCATTATCATCGGGTGCACGACCAGTGCTCCTGAAGGGAGTAGCCCCCGAGGCTATAGCCGAAAGTTTTTCGGGTATAGGCTCAAATATATTGTCTTCCATCTTCCAACTGTAGTATTCTTTGTGTTGATTCATCGGATGCGCGTCAAGCGCTTCCGATGTTAGTAGCCCCCGAGGCTATAAGGGGGTGCATTGCAACCTTTTATAGACTCAAATATTTTTCTTCTGCATCACCTTTTATCTTTGGAGGATTGCACATATCGTCTTTTCTTCCTTTATACATGTTTCCACTGTTCTTTTCTATGCTCTGAGTGAAATGTCAAAGCCCGTAACTTTAATTGGACCTGTTATTCATAAAGGCCCACGAAAGGTTACTTATAAATAAAGTACGCCAGCTTGCCAGTGAAAACCCTAATCCCTTCATTGTGAGCTTCCTCCGCCGCATCGTCTTCTTCCTCCCAATCTCATATAGGGTTTTCTTTCCACCAAGCACAACCTTCCAATGGCAGATGCTGGTGCTGTCAACTTTGACACCAGTGCGCTGATGGAGAAGCGGGGGCGTGGCCGTCCCCGCGATAGTAAGAACAAACCGAAGGATGCCTCTCTGGTGGCTTCGTCGTCCGCATCTGCAAAGCGGCACCCCGGCCGCCCCTTGGGAAGTAAGAACAAACCCAAGGCATCTGCCACTGTTGCCCCAGGTGCCAGCGCTGCTCCTCGCAACACCTCTCCTCCTTCTCCTGTCAAGATTTACTCTTTCTTATGTATCGCTGGTGCTCAATGCCGTGAGCAGCAGCGTGTTCCGCTGAAATTTACAAGTTTATGGACAGGCGCGAGCTTCGTGAAGCTATCCTTCATGAACAATCTGGAGGACGAACTCCATATGAAGTGGAGGTGTACTACGACGGGCGCGGTGAGATGTACATCAGGGGCGGCTGGCCCCAATTTGCAGAAGAACATGATCTTCATCAAGGGGTTTTCATGCTCTTCGACTACCATTGCAGTACGTCGAAGTTTGACGTGAAGATCTATGACTGCACTCAGTGCCAGAAGACTTATGAAGCTGAAGTGCACTTCCAGTAGATTTCTCTTTTCTCGTGATGTAATCCTCTTATCTGTGCTCCTTTAGCCCATTTTATGTAATAAGTGGATGTAACGAACTTTTGCTTTATACTATTGTTGTCAGTAATAGACCAGGGGAACTGTCATTGTTCCGAGGTGTATTCTATCTTAATTTGCTTTTGTGTTTTTCCTAGCCGTGTTTTTTCTTATCGAATATAGGGTTGTGAGCAACCTCGTGGGAACTCATGACATATTATACATATTGTCGATTTGACCCAAGGAACCCGACCTGTGGCCTCATGTTCTGGGTTCAGAGGGTCATAACTCGCAGTTTTCTGTCGTCGTGCCTTTTCTATGCGTAGAAACGCCAGAGCTATTCTGCATTCCACGGGTTGCTCTCATCTTTTCCTGTCTTCTTGTCTTGTAGTCGATAAGCTCCTCGTGGGATGACTTCTATAACGATGTAAGGTCCCACCCATGGGGATTCTAATTTGCCATGGTCATCCTGCTTGAGTCGTAGGACTAGGTCTCCTACTACGAAAGATCGGGGGCAAACTTGACTACTATGGTAGTTCCATATACTTTGCTGGTACTATGTAGCCCTGGCTAGTGCCACGTCTCTTGCTTCATCGAGTGCATCAACATCATCTTGAAGTGCTTTTGTAGAAGTTGTTTCGTCGTAAGCCACAATTCTTGGAGCTTCATGAGTAATTTCGACTGGAAGCACGGCTTCTGCGCCATGGACCAGGAAGAAAGGTGTTTCCTGGGTAGCCGCATTAGGCGTAGTTCTCAGACTCCAGAGCACGAAAGGTAAACCGTCTACCCAAGCATGTTTGGCTTTCTCCAGGGGCGCTAATAGCCTCTTTTTTTTATCCCATTGCATATTAAGCCGTTTGCTTTCTCGACTTGCCCATTTGTTTTGGGATGTGCGACAGATGCGAATTTTAACTTGATTCCCATACTCTCGCAGTAGCTTCTGAACTCCTTGGACGTGAAATTTGTCCCATTGTCTGTGATGATGTTGTGTGGTACCCTGAAGCAAAATACTATGGATTTGATGAAGTTGATTGCTGATGTGGAATCTTGAGTTGTTACCGGGGCTGATTCTACCCACTTGGTGAATTTGTCTACTGCCACCAACATGTAGACGTGCCCTCCTGGCCAAGATTTGTGCAGTTTCCCTACCATGTCCAAACCCCATTGTGCAAAGGGCCAGGATAGTGGTATTGGCTGTAGTTCTGCTGCCAGTGCGTGTGGTCTAGATGCGAATCGTTGACAGGCCTCACACCTTCGGACTATGTCTTTTGCATCTTCGATGGCCGTTAAACAGTAGAATCCTACACAAAAAGCTTTGGCTGCTATGGCTCTGCTGCTAGCATGGTGCTCGCAAACTCCTGCATGGATGTCTCTTAATATATCTTGTCCTTCTTGAGGGGTGACGCATCGCTGCAATACTCCAGTTATACTTTTCTTGTACAACTTCCCCTATAGTACGACAAAAGCTTTGGATCATCGTATTATCCTTCTTGCTTCGACTGTATCTTTGTGTAGTGTCTTGTTCATCATGTACGCCAAGTATGGCTGCATCCAAGTTTCTTCGATCAACATGACTTCCTCTGGTTCTTCTATGCTTCCTGTTCCTGGCTTACCAGCCCCCGAGCCCATCGTCGGATGCTGACTTGGTTCCCCTGGGGTCGAACTTTTTCTGCCCTTTATTGACCTCTCGATGATTTCTCCCAAAAAACTTTGGTGGTATAGGCAAGCATTGGGACCCGAGGTTTGCTAGATTGTCGGCTTCCTCATTGTTGGCTCTACTAACGTGTGAAACTTCGCACCCATCAAAAGTTCCTTCTAGGTAGTAATTAAAATTTCTGTACATCATCATGTTGTCACTAATGGCATCGCATCGAGTCATCACTTGCTGGACGACGAGGTTCGAGTCCCCGAATATTCTTAGTCGGGTTGCTCCATATGCTTTGGCCATCTTCATTCCGTGAAGTAGGGCCTCGTACTCGGCTTCATTGTTGGAAGCTTGTGGAAAACTCATCCTTAACACATACTTTAGCTTGTCCCCTTGTGGCAATATTAAGACTACACCTGCTCTTGCACCTTGGACCCTTTTTGACCCGTCGAAGTACATTGTCCATACACTCGACAGGTCAGGTGGTCCTATGTTTTGTAGTTCGAGCCACTCTGCTGTGAAATCTGGTAGTACCTGAGATTTGATTGCTTTCCTTTTCTCGTACGTGATGTCCAAGGGAGATAGTTCGATTCCCCATAAGGAGACACGTCCTGTTGCTTCAGGGTTGTTCAATATATTTGATAGTGGGGCTTCATTAACCACTATGATTGGATGCACCTCAAAATATTGCCGTAGTTTTCGTGCTGTTGTAAACATGCTGTATGCAAGCTTCTGGTAGTGCAGGTAGCTTTGCTTTGTTGGTTACAGGACTTTGCTAAGAAAATATACTGGCCACTGGACTCCAGGCGCCTTTCCTTCTTCACTTTGCTCGACTACTAGTACCATGCTTACCACTTGATGTGTCGCTGCGATATATATTAGTAGTGGTTCTCTTTCTTTCAGTGCAACCAACACTGGTGGTGTGGAAAGCACTTTTTTTAGCTGCACGAAGGCTGTATCTGCCTCTTCTGTCCACTCAAATTTGCTATCTGACTTTTTCATGAGTGCGTAAAAGGGGAGAGCTTTTTCTCCTAATCGGGCGACAAATCGACTTAATGCCGCCACGTGTGCTGCGAGTTTCTGCATGTCGTGTAGCTTTGCTGGTTTCCCCATTGTTAGTATTGCTTGGATTTTCTCTGGGTTTGCCTCTATGCCTCTTGCTGACACCAGGAATCCCAGAAGTTGCCCTGCTGACACGCCAAAGGAGCATTTTGTCGGGTTGAGCTTGAGCTTGTACCTGTTTAGGTTGTCGAAAGTTTCCTGCGAGTCACTGATTAGAGACTCCTCCTTTCTTGTTGTGATGACTACATCGTCGATTTAGACTTGGATGTTGTGGCCTATTTGACTTCCGAGACAATTTTGCATCATTCGTTGATACGTTGCTCCTGCATTTTTGAGACCGAAGGGCATGACTTGATAGCAAAAAACGTCGTATGGTGTGATAAAAGATGTTTTTCTTTGTCTTCTTTCTTTAGCTTGATCTGGTTGTAGCCAGAATACGTGTCCAGGAAGGAAAGCCTCGCACACCTCGCTGTTGAGCCGATTATCTGATCAATGCGAGGTAGCGAAGAGGGATCCTTAGGGCAATGTTTGTTGAGAGACGTGTAGTCGACACATACTCTTTGTACGTCCGTGTTTTTCTTGGGGACGATAACTGGGTTAGATACCCAAGTGGATGCTTTGATTTCTCTAATGAAGCCTGTGTTTTCTAGCCTGTGTAGCTTGGCTGCTATCGCTTTTCTTTTGGGTTCATCAAACCATCGTAGAGGTTGCTTGACTAACTTTGCTTTTGGATCCACATTTAGTGCATGCTCGACGAGTTCCCTGGGAACCTCTGGCATGTCTAAAGGACACCAGGCGAAGATTTCCCTGTGCTCACGGAGGAACTCGATGAGCGCGCTTTCCTATGTGGGGTCCAAGTTTACCGCTATTGAAGTAGTTTTGTTTGGGTCCGTAGGGTGAACCTGAATTTTCTTGGAGTCTTGCGTTGCGTCGAAAGCCTGCTCTGGCAGGAATTGACCGACGTCGGGTAGTACATTATGATCAGTTTCGCCCTTGAGTCTTGCATATTCAGCAGTCATGCCGAAGGTTTGCGCCATCGTATTGAATTCTTTGTCGCAGGTATTGGATACTTCGAAGCTTCCTTGTACTATGATGGTTCCCTTAGGTCCTAGAATTTTGAGTGTTAGATATGCGTAGTGAGGAACTGCCATAAATTTTGCAAATGCTGGTCGCCCCAGGATTGCATGGTACTGTGAGGGCCAGTCCATCACTTCAAACTCCAGCTTCTCCCTGCGGAAGTTGCCACTGTTGCCAAAACAAACGTCGAGTTTGATTTTCCCGAGGGGGTAATTTGCGCTCCCTGGTACTATTCCGTGGAAAGAGCAGTCTGTCGGCTTCAAGCTTTCCAGCGAGATGCTCATTGCCTTTTGGGTCCTTGCGTACATCAGATTTATTCCACTGCCTGCATCCATAAATACTCGCCCAATGTCGTATCCTCCTATTTATGCCTTTAACACCATTGGCGTGTGCCCTGGCCTGGGTACTTTCCTTGGGTGGTCTACTCTTTTGAACCTGATTGGCTGGTCGGACCACCTTAGGTATTCTGTGGTAGCTGGTGGTGACGATAATGCTAGGTTTACTTGCCTTGATATGCTCTTCTGCTCTTTTTTGGACTTTGGGATAGGTTGAATCATTGCGGATATGTACACTTTTGACTCTAGATGCCTTGCGTTATGTTGGACTTGATATCCTTGACTTGTGTTCCTACCTCCTTGATGTGCTCCTTGGTTTAACTCCAGAGCGTCTTGTAACCTTAGGAATGTTCTGCAGTCTTTCATCTGATGATTGGAAACTCTCTTCCCATCTAAGTATGTGTAGTGGATGCGGCAGGGTCCATGGAGCATGTCCTCCGCCGATGGGCCAGAATACTTCGGTTTTTCTTTTTCTCGATTGTTTTTGTCTCGGTACTCCCTGCTCCTGTCGCCTTTCTCGTTGCTTCTTTCGTATCCTGCCGCTACTTGGTTGCGTCTTGTGAGTCGACTTCTGGTGAACGTGCCCTTTTATTGTTGTAAGCGTCTTCTCCATCAGCGAATCTGCTTGCTATTTCCATTAATTCCGACACTGTCTTGGGCCTTGTTCTCCCTAATTCTTCCGCGAGGTCCGAATGGCAAAGGCCAGCCGAAAAAGCATCTACTGCCCATTTGTCGGAGACGTCTTCCGCGGAGTTTTTTTATTATACTCCACCGCTATATGTATGGACATAGGGTTTCACCTTTCTTCTGCATGCAGGATTTGACTTCCTCTAGGGACGCTGGACGCTTGTATATCGAATGAAAGTTTCTTGCGAATTGACTCTAGTTCTCCCTAACTTCCGATGGAATCGTTGGGTAAAGTGTTTAACCAAGACCATGTTGCGCCTATGAGGTGTAATTGCAAACTATGCATCGTTGTTCCTCTTGTTCCTCCGAGTATTTGTACTGCTTGAAGGTAGTCTGATAACCACAGTTTAGGTTCTTGCGACCCATCGTACTTTTGCTGATCGTGCGGTAATTTAAAACCTTTGGGTACTCGCGTTCTGCGAACCCTTCGGGTAAAGCATAGCGCGCCCATCTCTTTTTCGTCGTCCTCATAATTTTCTTCCTTCCACACGTAGCGTGCGTTATTCACTCTTGTTTGTGCTATGATATTCCTTGCGTCCTCCTTTTGTGCCCTACACTTTTTGTCGCCTGATGAGTCACTTATTTGGCTTTGTGAGGATTGGTACTTTATGCTTTTCTTTCCCTTATCCTCGTAACGTGTCGTCTCCTTCTCTGGAGAATGTTTCCTTAGTCTGCCTTCTACTAACCCAAGACTTCTTATTGCGGCTTTGTGCATATGCTCCCGTGGATCTCCGGGTTCTGGTTGCATGGCTAGTAGGTACGACTGTGCTGCTACTAGTGGTGCTTCTAGTGTTTCTTGCGCAAATTCTTCCTCGTCATCTGATGGATATGCGCTTATGCTTCTTGCGCGATTCTCTTCCCTTGCTTGTGTTGTTGTCCTCCTATTGTGTTTTGGCTCTCGATGTCTCTCTCTGCTGGAGTCGGACGCTTCGCTGTACTCATCCCAGTATGCTCCACTTGATACACTATTGTTTTCTTGACTTCTCTTGATCTCGTCTTTTTCCTCCCGTAGTTTCTTTTTGTGCTGATGCAGGGCATACTGATACCCCATCAAGACTTCCCTTCTTGAATTGGCGGGTACCTCTGTGTCGTGGTTGATGGCTGACACGATGATTCTCCACTCTCCAGTGGAGACGTGAATTTTCTCCTTTTCCTTTTTACTGTTGCTCTGTGATTTGTCGACTTTCGCGCGGGTTGCTGCATTGTCTGCAGGGTTGTTTTCTTCTGCTGCTTCAGTGATGATGACGCATAGTTGGTGTATATTGCCGGAGACACCACCGCTTCGGGTGATGAAGTCCCTTTGGCTAGGATACGATTGATCCACTGTTCCTCCTATGTCGAGTTTTTCCATGGTTTCATCGAGTTCTTCGATTTTTTCCTCTGTATTTTCCGTTGTTGTGAAGCTGACCGGCGAGTTTTCCTCGCTGGAGGAGCCCACCGATGATTCGAACATTGCGATTTGATGACCCACAAGTATAGGGGGTGTATCGTAGTACTTTCGATAAATAAGAGTGTCGAACCCAACGAGGAGCAGAAGGTGTTGACAAGTGGCTTTGATCGAGGTTTCACTGTAAATACTAGCAAACGGGTTTTCAGGGGTATTTGGTAATGCAAATAAATAAAGTGCGAGTAAATAAAAGACAGTAGTAATAATTGCTGCAAGTGTCCCAATCCTTTCTTTAGCAAAGGACAAGCCGGTTGTGTAACTTATGATGCCCAAACGTTCTCGAGGACACATGGGAGTTTCTGTCAAGTGCTTTCGCTTCATAGCGCTAAATAATCTTTATTGGTTTGATAAGTGTTATGGGGGTGAACCTGTGCTAGCGCACTACCCTTACTAGGATAAATACACACTTGTGATTATACCCCTTGCAAGCATCCACAAATACAAGAAAGTAATTAAGATAAATCTAACCACAGCCTTAAACTCTAAGATCCTACGCTCCCTGATGCAATGGTTTCCCAACGGAGGTTTAGGTTTCTGTCACTCCAGCAACCCCACAATTAGTAGCCAAATACACAATGCATCTCACTAGGCCCATAAATGGTGAAGTATCATGTAGTCGATGTTCACATGACACCACTAGTGAAATAGCACCACAACAAATAAATATCAAACCACTAAATATTACTTAACAATAATTCACTACTAACATCTTGACTTCTCCCATGTCCTCAAGAACTAAACGAACTACTCACAAGACATCATATGGATCATGATCAGAGGTGAAATAATGGTAAATAACAATCTGAACATAAACCTTAATTCAACGGTTCCACTCAATAGCATCAACTACAAGAGTAATCAACACCGGGAAAGTTTCCCCTAAGAATTTAACAAGATCCAACTCAAGATGTTACAGCGGGATGGCATGGTGATGGTGAAGATGAAGATGCTGGTGATGGAGATGATGATGATCCCGATGAAGTCCGGTGCGATGGTGATGACGATGGCGATGATCTCCCCTCTTCGGGAAGGAATTTCCCTGGCAGATTCCTGCCTGCCGGAGAGCTTTTCTCTCTCTGGTGTTTTCCGCCCCGCAGAGGCGGCGGTGTCTATCTCTGAGCCCCCCCTGACTTAGGTTTTTGGGGACGATGAAATATGCGAAGGGGCGACTGCAGAAGTGGGCCAGGGGGCTCTCACCACAGGTGGGCGCGGCCAGGGGCTGGGCCGCGCCCCCTGGTGGTGAGGCTGCCCTGTGGCCCCTCTCGCCACCTCCTTCGGCTTCTTCAGTCTTCTGAGAAAATATAATTTTCTGGTATTTTTCTAGAATTTTCCTGATCTTCAAAATATGGTGCCTTGATGGTCCTTTTTCCAGCAGAATCCTGACTCCGGGAGCAAATCCTCCAATGATCATCAAACATGCAAAAACAGAGGAAACAACATAAGTATCATCTCTAAATATGAAATATATCAATGAATAATAGTAAATTATGATACAAAATAGTGATGCAAAATGGACATATCAACCTCCCAAGCTTAGACCTCGCTTGTCCCCAAGCGAAAACTAAACTCGGTAAACATGACCACATGTTTATGGAGTGAAGTGTCGATAATCAAAATACGGACAAGAAGCATCACATTCACCAAGGCACAATTTATAATAGTCAGCAACTTCCCTTTATATGATAAAGACTTGCAATAAGTAAAAGGGAATCACAAATAAGGATGCACAAGGTAAACTATAATTGGTGGTGGCAAACCTTAGTTCTTGGTCAGAGAACGATGAACAAGCTATTCTTTCTTTTGAACGGAGCCTTTTTTTAACAGAGCTAATATAGCAAAAACCATATGCTCAACAAAACAAACTTTTTATATTCATAGAAAGCTTTCAAAGATATATTCCTTCAGACCAAAGCATTGTACTAATCAAAAGAAGTTAGTAAACATGATTAAACAGATCAACATATGGATGAGTGAAACATAACAACTCAAATGCTTGCTTGAGATAGAGGGGAATAGGTTGACTCAACATAAAAGTAAAAGATAGGCCCTTCGCAGAGGGAAGCAGGGATTAAACATGTGCTAGAGCTTTTCATTTGTAAAACAGAGGTAAAAGTTATTTTGAGAGGTGGTTGCTTTTGTCAACGACTAGCAATGGAGTTCTTGATATCTTCCATACTAAACAAGTGAGAGCAGTTCCGAGATGTTTGATTAATTGGCACATTGGTGCTCTTTTATAGCTTGGCACTCCTCCCCACCTTTTCCTTTCTCAAACCATGTCTAACCGATTCCATCGGGTGCCAACCAACTTTCACATACCATGGAGGAGTGCTCTTTTTTTTATTTTTTTTGAGATTATAATGGTCTGACCAGCTCCCTTGCAAAATTAATGACGAGCAGATGAAGCTGCCTAGTCGAGGGGTACTTAATTTAGTATGGAAGATAACAAACCCATCCACTACGTCCTCATGAGCTAAAAACAGTGGCACAAAATGAGAAGTAATTGAAGGTTTTTGAAAGGTAGCACATAAAAATTTACTTGGAACGGCTTAAAATACCATGCATAGGAATTTATAGTGGACTCTTTGGAATTAACTTGGCTTTTGGGAATTGGATGCACGAGAAGTATTCCCTCTCAGTACAGGTTTTTGGCTAGCAAGGCTGGGTAGCAAGCATAAGAGTTGCATGAAACAAACAAACATACATATAATAAGAACAATCATGCAAACTTCCTTGAAGGTACAATGATTTTAACTTTTAGAATAATAATGCTTATAAGCCAAACATGAAGGAAAACTGAAGTGATGTAACTACAAGCACTTCTTTCTTTCTATTCTACTCAAACCTCAAGGTAATGTTGCTACTGACCAAGCTAAGTTTGCCAAAACCAACTAAATTTACTCATGCTCCCAAAGTGATACCAATACTAATCAACAAGACTAGCCATATAAGAAAGATTACAAACTAAAATAGAGTGTGCGGAAAGTAAACGATAAAACTTCTCATTAATATTTCATTACCGCAACTCACACCAAGGGATACATAGATAACCAGCTAAGGAGGATACTTCCACACTGCAAACTATTCTATAAGATAACTTCTCTATTCATGATATGACTCTACTTGAAAAGTAAATGAGCAAAAGGTAATTATGTGATACCGCGGCACTCCCCCAAGCTTGGAACAAGCCAAGGGGATGCCAATACCGATGGCGAATTACTCCTTTGGCGGTGGCGGGATCACCCTTGGATTAATTATATGTTCCAGTATCCTGCGAAGCCTGAGATTCTCTTCTTGAAGTATCTCTATCTCCCTCTCCAGAACCCGGTATTGGGCACAGAGCTCATCAGTGACCAGCATACCTTCCTTTATCACGGGCATGAAATTCAGATCCAAGACTGGGAACATCGGTCCCCGCAAATCATGAGAAAAGGCACGTCCGGCGTTCATTGATCCTACAAAAGTAGAGTTTCTTGCCCTTGATTTTCCAGCTTCCTGTTCCTCTTTCAGCTTGGGGTCTTCTTCTCTAGGCCTCTTCCCCTTGTCGTCGCTTGAAGGAGCCATGGTGCTCTCAAAACTAAGATTAACTCCTGACAGAAACAGCTCGAAACAAAAACATGACAAAAACACGATATACAGACCTCGGGTACTCCGGGGGGTTATATAGCCAAAAATTATACATCGAGGGGAAATCACAGGAGGAAACCAGGACGGAAACAAGCTCCGAGGTGGACTCACCACAGGGCAGCGCGGCCAGGAGCTGGGCCGCGCCCCCTGGTGGTGAGGAGCCGCCGGACTCCGTCTCCTGCCCTTTTTCGTCTCGCAATTTTTCATATTTAATAAAAACATCAAAAATATTAATGGAAAAGTTTTTCGCGAACCTTTTCTGACTAGAACTGTTACCTATTCAAAAACGAACTCTGGAGGTTCCTGCAAATTGTCCTGGATGAATTCTTCTGGAGAAACTGTTTCAATTACATCAACATCTTCATTATAAGAATCTCCAGCAATATAATGTTTGAGTCTGTGCCCATTCACCACTTGTGTAGTGTCATCTTTCAATGAAGCAATCTTTATCGCACCTGAGCGGTACACTTCCACAATAACATATGGTCCTTCCCATTTAGAGAGTAATTTTCCTGCAAAAAATATGAGACGAGACCTATACAATAGAACTTTCTCACCAACATGAAACTCTCTTTTAAGAATTCTCTTATCATGCCATTGCTTGACTTTCTCTTTGAAAAATCTGGCATTCTCATAGGCTTCGTTTCTCCACTCATCTAGAGAACTCAAATCTAACAACCTTTTCTTACCGGCAAGTTTAAAATCTCTATTAAGCTCTTTCACTGCCCAAAAAGCTTTGTGTTCTAATTCTAAAGGCAAGTGACACGCTTATCCGTAAACCATTTTGTAAGGAGACATGCCCATAGGGTTCTCATAAGCAGGTCTATAAGCCCATAAAGCATCGTTTAACTTGCTAGCCCAGTTTTTCCTAGATCTATTGACAGTCTTCTGCAAGATAGACTTGATCTCTCTGTTTGAAAGCTCTACCTGCCCACTAGTTTGGGGATGATAAGCAGAAGCAATTCTATGATTAACGTCATATCTAGCAAGAGTTTTTCTGAAACCGCCATGAATAAAATGAGAACCTCCATCAGTCATAAGATATCTAGGCACACCAAACCTAGGAAAAATAACGTCCTTAAGCATTTTTAACGAGGTCTCACCATCGGCACTCTTTGTAGGTATGGCTTCTACCCACTTAGTAACATAATCAACAGCAACAAGTATGTGAGTATAGCCTTTTGAAGGAGGAAAATGACCCATAAAGTCAAATCCCCAATAATCAAATGGTTCAATAACAAGAGTGTAACTCATAGGCATTTCATTGCGTCTAGAAATATTACTAACTCTTTGACATTCATCACAAGATAAAACATACCTTCTAGCATCTTTAAAGAGGGTTGGCCAATAAAAACCTGATTGTAGAACCTTTTGTGCAGTTCTATCTCCAGCATGATGTCCTCCATAAGCACTGCCATGGCATTTTCTTAATATTTCTTATTGCTCATATTCCGGAACACATCTCCGCATAATACCATCAACTCCTTCTTTATATAAATGTGGGTCATCCCAAAAGTAATGCCTCAAATCATAAAAGAACTTTCTTCTTTGCTGAGCTGTAAAAGTTGGAGGCAAATACTTGGAAACAATAAAGTTAGCATAATCAGCATACCAAGGAAGGTCTCACGAAGTTACATTTATAGAAGCCAACTGCTCATTTGGAAAACTATCATTAACAGGAATAGGATCAAAAGAAATGTTTTCCAATCTAGATAAATTGTCAGCAACAGGATTTTCAGCACCTTTCCTATCTACGATATGCAGATCAAACTCTTGTAAAAGCAACACCCATCTAATAAGCCTATGCTTAGCATCCTTCTTAGTCATAAGATATCTAATAGCAGCGTGATTAGTATGAATAGTAACTTTAGAATCAACAATGTAAGGTCTAAACTTATCACATGCAAAAACAACAGCAAGAAACTCTTTCTCAGTAGTAGCATAATTCTTCTGAGCAGCATCAAGAGTCTTACTAGCATAATGAATAACATTCAACTTATTGTCTACGCACTGTCCAAGAACAACACCAACAGCAAAATCACTAGCATCACACATAATTTCAAAGGGTAAATTCCAATCAGGTGGTTGAACAATAGGAGCAGTAGTTAAATCCTTCTTAAGAGTTTCAAAAGTTTCCTTACAATCATCATCAAAGACAAATGGTACATCCTTTTGAAGAAGATTAGTAAGGGGCTTTGAAATCTTAAAGAAATCTTTAATAAACCTCCTATAGAAACCAGCATGACTGAGAATACTACGAATACCTTTAACATCTCTGGGACAAGGCATTTTCTCAATTGCTTCCACTTTTGCTCTGTCAACTTCAATACCTCTTTCAGAAATTTTATGTCCAAGGACAATTCCTTCATTCACCATAAAGTGGCATTTCTCCCAATTAAGAACAAAGTTAGTTTCTTCACACCTCTGCAAAACTTTATCAAGATTGTGCAAACAATTATCAAAAGAAGTTCCATAGACGGAGAAATCGTCCATGAAAACCTCCACAATTTCTTCACAAAAACCATGAAAAATAGCAGACATGCATCTTTGAAAAGTAGCAGGAGCATTGCATAAACCAAACGGCATACGTCTATAAGCATAAGTTCCATAAGGACAAGTAAAAGTGGTTTTCTCTTGATCTTCCTTTTTAACAGTAATCTGAGAGAAACCAGAATAACCATAAAGAAAACAAAATTGAGTCTTCTTAGACAACCTCTCTAACATCTGATCTATAAACGGTAAAGGATAATGATCTTTCTTAGTAACTTTGTTAACTTTTCTATAGTCAATGCACATCCTATAACCAACTACTACCCTTTGAGGAATAAGCTCGTTATTCTCATTAGGCACGACAGTCATACCTCCTTTCTTAGGAACACAATGAATAGGACTAACCCATCTACTATTAGCAATAGGATAAATAATACCAGCATCAAGGAGCTTCAATACCTCATTTCTTACCACATCCTTCATCTTGGGAATTAAGTGGCGTTGATGCTCCACAACTGGCTTCGCGTCTTTCTCCATATTAATAGCATGCTGACATAAAGTGGGGGAAAATCCCTTTTAAATCATCAAGAGTATATCCCATAGCTCCTCGATGTTTCCTCAATATCTCCAATAACCTTTCTTCTTCCTTTCCTGAAAGCTTAGAACTAATAATAACATGATATATTTTATTATCATCTATATAGGCATATTTAAGATTATCATGTAAAGGTTTTAATTCAAAAACAGGATCTTCTGTAGGTGGCAAAGTGGTACCAAGATCCTCCACAGGTAAATTGTGCTTGATCAACGGTTGTTGATGAAGGAAAATATCGTCGATCTCTTCTCTTTCCTTCCTGAAAACATCACTTTCATGGTCCTCCATGAATTGCTGGAAAGCATTATTAGGAGCAAGAGCAATAGAAGCAAGCTGTTCAACTCGAAAATTTTCATCAGGCATGTCATTTTCATAAGAAGTCTTAGCAAACTTAGAAAAATTAAACTCATAAGACTCTCCATTAAACTTAGTGAAAATTTTCTCCTTCTTACAGTCTATCACAGCACCACAAGTATTCAAAAAGGGTCTACCAAAAATAATAGGACAAGTTTTACTAGCCTCCTTACCAAGTACTAGGAAATCAGTGGGATATTTGGTCTTACCGCAAAGAACTTCCACATCTCGAACAATACCCAGAGGCCAAACTGTCTCTCTGTTAGCAAGCTGAACAACAACATCAATATCTTCAAGTTCACAAGCGCCAATCTCATGCATAATTTCTTGGTAAAGCTCTAAAGGAATGGCACTTGCACTAGCACCAATGTCACATAAACCATAATAGCAATGATCTCCAATCCTGACAGAAATAACAGGAACACTTGTTTTCCTATGCCTTTTAGGATGTGAGATAATGTTAGAAGCATCTTCACAAAAGAGAATATATTCATCCCCTACATCTTTAGTAACAAGGTCCTTCAATATAGCCACAGGAGACTTAATAGTAATTTGCTCATCAGGCTCTACAGCTTTCTTAGTACTTTTATTAGACACACTTACCAAAGTAAAATACTATTTTACCTTAGCAGGGAAAGGTGTCTTCTCAAAATAAGGTTCAGGCACAATGCTATCAAAAGTACAAACTTCAGTAGCTGCAGCAGGAATATGACTAATAGAATCTTTATAAGGCGCATGATATTTGTTCCAGTCTTTCTTTGGAACATCAAGATAAGAGGGAAAAGCCTTAAAACAATTAGCAAGTATTTCAGAATCAAGACCATAAGCAATGCTAACACTATGAAAGTCATCGGTTCCCATAAAAGTTTTAATGCATTCATAATCATAGTTTATACCTGACTTCCTACCTTTGTTGTTTTCCCATCCTTCAGTATTCTCTTGGATACGGTCAAGAAGTTTCCACTTAGCATCTTCTTTCATATGAGTAAATGATCCAAAACAAGAAGCATCCAAATAATCCTTATCAGGAAGAGTAAGCCTCGCATAAAAATTATCAATAACAATATTATTGGGGAGCTCATGAATGGGGCATTTGAGCATTAGTAACTTCAATCTCCCCCACGCTTGGGCAATACTTTCTCCATCATGAGACAAAAGTTATATATCCGATTACGATCTTTATGAATTTCACTTGGAGGATAAAACTTGGAATAAAAGAGATGTACAATTTCCTCCCATGCAATAGATGGACCATCTTTAAGCAGCCGATACCACTCCTCAGCTCTGCCTTTCAATGATAAAGAGAATAGCTTCCTTACTTGCACACTTAAACAACTCGCATAATTCATGTATAAATAGTAAGTGATCACCCGGA
This sequence comes from Dactylis glomerata, assembly GCA_007115705.1. Lineage (NCBI taxonomy): Eukaryota > Viridiplantae > Streptophyta > Magnoliopsida > Poales > Poaceae > Dactylis > Dactylis glomerata. Next base: position 2,114,831 of record QXEO01000398.1, on the reverse strand, counting down.
TGGACAGTTCCATCTCCTGAATAGCAGTTATCCATAACACGCTCAACAATTTTCATAGGTATTTTAAAAGGATCTAATTGAGCAGGTGGTGGTGGTGGTGGTTCATCCACATGTGAAAAAGTGGTAGAAGTGTTCCCAAATAGGAAACCAAATGAAGAATTCTCCATAGCAAAATAAAATAAAAGTAAAAGACAAAAATAAAAACAATACTCATAGCGACGGTTACCTTTACCAATTCCACTCTTCAATAGCGCTTCACTCCCCGGCAACGGCGCCAGAAAATAGTCTTGATGACCCACAAGTATAGGGGGTGTATCGTAGTACTTTCGATAAATAAGAGTGTTGAACCCAACGAGGAGCAGAAGGTGTTGACAAGTGGCTTTGATCGAGGTTTCACTGTAAATACTAGCAAACGGGTTTTCAGGGGTATTTGGTAATGCAAATAAATAAAGTGCGAGTAAATAAAAGATAGTAGTAATAATTGCTGCAAGTGGCCCAATCCTTTCTTTAGCAAAGGACAAGCCGGTTGTGTAACTTATGATGCCCAAACGTTCTCGAGGACACACGGGAGTTTCTGTCAAGTGCTTTTGCTTCATACCGCTAAATAATCTTTATTGGTTTGATAAGTGTTATGGGGGTGAACCTGCGCTAGCGCACTACCCTTACTAGGATAAATACACACTTGTGATTATACCCCTTGCAAGCATCCGCAAATACAAGAAAGTAATTAAGATAAATCTAACCACAGCCTTAAACTCTAAGATCCTATGCTCCCTGGTGCAATGGTTTCCCAATGGAGGTTTAGGTTTCTGTCACTCCAGCAACCCCACAATTGGTAGCCAAATACACAATGCATCTCACTAGGCCCATAAATGGTGAAGTATCTTGTAGTCGACGTTCACATGACACCACTAGTGAAATAGCACCACAACAAATAAATATCAAACCACTAAATATTACTTAACAATAATTCACTACTAACATCTTGACTTCTCCCATGTCCTCAAGAACTAAACAAACTACTCACAAGACATCATATGGATCATGATTAGAGGTGAAATAATGGTAAATAACAATCTGAACATAAACCTTAATTCAACGGTTCCACTCAATAGCATCAACTACAAGAGTAATCAACACCGGGAAAGTTTCCCCTAAGAATTTAACAAGATCCAACTCAAGATGTTACAGCGGGATGGCGTGGTGATGGTGAAGATGAAGGTGCTGGTGATGGAGATGATGATGATGATGATCCCGATGAAGTCCGGTGCGATGGTGATGACGATGGCGACGATCTCTCCTCTCCGGGAAGGAATTTCCCCGGTAGATTCCTGCCTGCCGGAGAGCTTTTCTCTCTCTGGTGTTTTCCACCCCGCAGAGGCAGCGGTGTCTATCTCTGAGCCCCCCCTGACTTAGGTTTTCAGGGATGATGAAATACGCGAAGGGCGATGACAGAAGTGGGCCAGAGGGCTCTCACCATAGGTGGGCGCGGCCAGGGGCTGGGTCGCGCCCCCTGGTGGTGAGGTTGCCCTGTGGCCCCTCTCGCCTCCTCCTTCCGGCTTCTTCAGTCTTCTGGGAAAATATAATTTTCTGGTATTTTTCTGGAATTTTCCTGATCTTCAAAATATGGTGCCTTGACGGTCCTTTTTCCAGCAGAATCCTGACTCTAGGAGCAAATCCTCCAATGATCATCAAACATGCAAAAACAGAGGAAAAAACATAAGTATCATCTCTAAATATGAAATATATCAATGAATAACAGTAAATTATGATACAAAATACTGATGCAAAATGGACGTATCACGATTGTCTTGGTTTCGCTTGATGATGGATCTAGTTTCGCTGGATCTGAAAGGCGAGTCGAACCCGAAGATCGAACGCAAAAGTTCAGGCTTCCGGTCGTCAGATCCATCTCCTGGTTTCCGTTGACTTCTGGATTGCTGTTGGCTAAAAGCGAAAAAGCCGTCGAGTTTATGATTCCAACACCCCGGGTCCCCACGGTTGGCGTCAATTGACGAGGGTTAACTTGACAAATGTCCTAGATGAAGGACTTAAGATCAGGGGAATAGGGCGTCGGATGAACTCGAAGGTAAAGATCAGTCAAACAAGGCGTATGTCAAGAATAAACGTGGTGATCAACTTGGCTTAATCTCAATCTGTCCCTGACCGGCCTCTGCTGGCCCCTATATATAGGTGGCCAGGTCTCAAGGAGCCGGTCGGGTCCGATACATATTACAATGTTTGTATACGACATGGACTCGTACTTCGACTACGAATATTCTTGGGCCTAACTTAATGGGCCTCAGGGGTACCAAGTAACGGGCTCTATTAGCTATACCCTTGTCACCAGTCACACCGGCCGAAACCTCCCTCCCGGTGAAAATCCCGGTGCACACCGGATTTGCACCAACTGAAAAACTCGAAAGACGAAAACGGTGATAACTTTTGCGTCCGGACTCTGATTTTAGCAAACTTAGGCTTTTTGAAAAGCTAAGAGAAAGATCTATCCAATGAACAACATAAAGCCCAAGAATTAGTTAGAGGTAAAAAATCAAATAAGGAGAGGTGATAACCTCCCTTAAGAAAGAACCGGTAAATCCTCCAAACCCGAAAACGCAATAAAAGATGCATACGAATTCCGTTTTCAATGAACTTAAACTTGTTGGAAAGCTAACAACAAGCTCAAGAACCTCACACAGAGAATGACCTATAAGAAAAAAAAATAAGGAGAAGAAAAGTATGCAAAGGACTGAGCTCCCTAAGATGATGTGATCAAGTTACCCAACCGAAAGCCCCTCTTAATAGTGCGGCTATCTATCCTATAACCCGGTCTCCCAACAAACACCTTGATACCGATAAAAGGAAAACCTAGCAAGAACAAACCTTTTCCTTGCGCATCCCGTTTGATCTTGATGACGATGCTTCATGCTTCTGTCAAGCCGGAATGCTTCACTTGATCATTGTTGCTTTGTGAAGACTTCCAATTTGCTCCCTCATACACCACTATGGGATAGATTCACTAAGGCATGTCTTCACAATTCCATTATCACCAAATGGATGACAAGCTTCAAGCATATGATCTTCTCGAGATGCTTATCTTGAACTTGCACTTCTCAACCTTGATGACAACCACCACTTGATGTCATCTTCTCATGGGCTATATGTAATATCACTAGTTATGCATATCCATGACACAATACCTAGCCCACATAGACAACACAAACACACATATGTAATGGGTTAGTTCACAAAGCATAATTGACAAACCTTACCATACCACAAGACCGATTGGTCCAATGTGGCACATTCCTTATGCTTCATGTGTTGACCAATCTAGAATCCAATCTTTGATCTTTGTCTTGGTCAACCTTGAATCTTCTCATGCTCTATCACAATATCTTGAGCCACAGAAAGGATTCTTCATTTGATTGCATGCTCTAGGTATTAGTCAATCATATCTCAACTCATGAGACCATCATGACCTCGACATAGAGCCATATCTTGAATTCTTCTCTTGTAGCCAAACTCTCAAGATCCTGAGACTCCATGGCATAACACATAAGCTAGAGCATGGATTACTTGAGTTCTGCACAAGAACTACATCTTTATTTCTTCTTCTTGATCATATTGGATTCACCTCTTCTATTCAATGATCTTGATGCCAATACTTAAGATATATCTTTATCTTCATGGCATCCAAGCCTTGAATCCAACACATGGACTTCAAGCGATTCCTATGAACAATTCCTTCATAAAAAGCTCAATGAAAACATTAGTCCATAGGGATTGTTTTTAATTACCAAAAACACACTTAGGGGCAATTTACCCTTACAATCTCCCCATTTTGGTAATTGATGACAATATCAACAAGAGGGTTTATATAATGAATAATAGGAACTAATATGCAACTTATTCGGGAATAAATTGCATACAAGATGTTGTATTTGATATGGTCAAGTAACACGAAGCTACTAACGCATATCAAAACAAATTGTACTCACATAAACTACAACGGATATGATCGATGTGAGTACAACCAAAATATATAGAGCAAACTCCCCCACCGTATATGCACGTGTGATGAACTTGAATTTCATTGCATACATTGTCAAGATAAACCTTTGATGGAGTTTACACTATATATTCAACCAAGAAAAACATCTAACAAAGAAGAGATGCATGAAAGGTAAAACACTTAAGCACAAACCAAACTTAAGTATAAAAACCATTTCCCTTAAACCCTCTAAACTTCTCCCCATTGGCAATGATTGCCAAAATGGATGAAGAGATTTAGAAGGCCAATATAGTATGAGTTCCTCCCTAAGATGTGCATTTCTCATACAAATGAATGAAATCATATGCACTTATCCAATTAACAATATTTGGAGGAAGTCAAACCATATTGAGGATCAAAGATTGCAAAAAGATGACATAGTGAAGAAAGCTTCAAAGAATGAAGCAAGCAAGCAATCAAGAGACCCAAAGAACCAATTGGACACAATAAGATATGCTGATAAGAGCTACAAGGTGCTTTAAATGAAATAAGGAAGCTCCCAAGGTTCATGCATAAATTTGATTTTTTGTTGTATTTGAATACAATATGCACAAACATGGAATCCTCACTCCCTCTATATCATTTAAAAAACAACCATGAGCATGATAGGATACAAAAGAATCAATACACTTATCAAAGTAAACTTTAGTCCAAAAAGATTCACGACATATGAGTGCGAGAAGAAGCAATAAAGAATAAACAAGCACTCATAAATCAAGTTCTTACCAACACCATCAAGAACCAAATGGATAAGAAAGATGGTCGGCAAAGAACAAGGATATCAAGGAAAGAAATTTAACACTCTTATGCATATACATTTCTAAGTGGACAAAAAAATCATGATGAACAATCCACAAAGGAACATGTATACACAAGAGGTTAGTTAATAAAGGAAGACATGATATCCAAGAGAGAGTCATAGAATATACCAAATAACTTTGCTAGAAAGCATATATAGCTCAAGGCTCCATTTTCCATTATGGTATATAAATGAACTCCCCACACAAAATCATCAAAGCCATCACAACTAGCAATAAGGGATCAAAATATAGTTGGGATGCTTTGAAAGGCAACAAGCATAATAAAGAAGGGTACAACTTGCAACATTATCTATATTGCACATGAGAGAGCGTTGAGGAATTAATATGTAATAAATTGCTAAAAAGGCATATTTGGGATTGGTGAATCATAAACATGATTTTATATACTCCCCATCATATGCAAGCATCTCAACTTGCTCGCATATGAAATAAAGAGATTTCTTTATAAGACCTTTGCAAGAACCACAACATTTGCAAATAAATATTATCATGCCAAGAGCCAACCTACAACAGTTGGGATGCTAGAAAAGTATGCATGAAGGTTATACTTGTTACCGAGATTGCAATGGTGTGATGTAGTAGATAAGAGTTCACCGATCATCCTAGCTTGCCTCCAATAATCATATGGTGACAACACCTTCCTTATAATTGAGACAAGCATACATTGCATCTCCAATGTACCTAAGACAACATTCAAGTACATCTTGGTCCCCAAACTTATTGGGTCCAAAGTGGTTAGACTAACCACAATATATATGATAAACTCCATATGAATATGTGCATAGTTCGAGGGCGAAGTATCTGGTGAAAATGGCTATTCAGTGAAAACCTGCAAACTTTCTCGGTACTCCATCAGATCGACAACACACGGCACAGATCAACAGGGAGCACTAACCACCCACAAAACAATCTTTGCAGATAACCCCTTAGTGATTAGCTTGGAAATGATTTGGTATCATCCTCTTGGCTGAATCGTGGCGGCGACCGGGACGCGCGGATCTTCCCCCAAGCGACGAAGATTCAGATGTTGCAGCACTGGTCCTCAATCGTCATGTGACGGCGACTCGAACGCCTGTGGTGATACCACTCGACAGCGACCGAGCGCTGACCCCAGGAGATGGCGGCCGCGGCGCTTGCCCTACCGGTGGCTACGACGATGCCTTCAAGCCATGGCAACCTGGAGCAGCCCCACGCCACGATAGCTTGTCGGACAGAAAATGGTGACGCTGCGCCTTCCCCCGGAACTCAGTGGCCCTCGTTAGTCTCGCCGTCCAGCAGAGGACTATACTTTGTTTCCGTGTAACTAATGCAGCTCTGTAGTCTGTACAAAGTTGAGGCTGTTCTGATGCAACTCATAGATGTTGTGATGCAATCTTGTGCTTATTCTTACGTGATCTATTTCACTGATGATTGACGATGTGAATAACTGAATCCTTGATTTTAAGTTTTCAATCGGTTGTGAGTTTCAATCTGTAGAAGACAGATGAGTTGCGAGGCCGTTGCGTACGAGAGTAATGGACAGCAGAGGGCGGTGTCTGAAGGCTGGTTCAAGCCGAGAGTTGGGGCTCATGGCCGGTTCCAGCGGAGGGCGGTGACTCACAGCCGGCTCCATCAGAGGTCTGTGGCTCACGGCCATTTCCATCAGAGGGCGGTGGCTCATGGCCGGTGCCGGCGGAGGGCGAGGGCTCAGGGCCGCCGGAGACAAAGAACTCGTGGCCGGCAGACGTAGAGGGAAGGTGAACGGCGATTCTCCATCGCGGCGCAAGATCGAAGACGAAGCACAAAAGTTCCTCTGATCCTGGGTTAGATTAGGGGGTTAGCTGCAAAATATTGTTTAAGTGGCTGGTTATGCTCCCACGTTTGATCTATGCCATCTTTTGTCGATCCAATGGTCGAACGCGGAAGTTTTCAAGTTTTCACCCAATAGCGGTTTTCACTGGATACTTCCCCTAGTTCGAGATGAAATTTGAATTTCATGCACATCTTAGCCATTTAGGATTTGATGGAGTATAACATATATATTGGATCAAAGAAAGCAACTAAGATACAAAAATAAGCATAAAGAGAATATGCATGCACCTATCTTTCAAGATCCAAAGAAGATACAATTTAGACAGAAAAACCAAGAGTACAAGGAGGTATAAAAGGTGAGGTAAAACACATTATTTGTCCAAATGATATCAAGGGAACAAATCAACAAATAATTTATTCAACAAAATTCAACAAATGAACCTAACAACTTATTGAGCATGAAAGAATAAAAAAACACATGCTAAAAGATTTATCTCATTTGAGCAAATAAATCATAGAAGAAGGAATGAGATAATTAACTCCCAAAAGATCCAGGTTCTAATAAATAAATCAAACCCTCTACACTTTTCACAATGGCACAAGTACCGAAAAGAAAAGGTTTGTCTTACATCAACACACACTTGATGGGGATCAAGAGATGAGACAAAGTCAAGCAAAAGGATCCTCAAGAATGCAAATAAGACAACGAGAGTCAAAATAAAATTTATTGGCAAGAGATAAAGGCAATAAGAGGCAAATTCCAAGGTGAAGATGATCTAGAAGAATTACCACACATATATATATATATATATATATATGAATACCAATTGTCAAAGACAAGAAGTTCATATTGGAATTATTTTCCGGTGGTGTATTGCAAAGATATTCAAGATCAACTTCATAATAAAAGGCATATGGTTAATTTTTCAAATTAAGCACCATGCACGAAAAAGGATTCTTGGTAGCTCCAATAATAGACAAACAATCATGCAAAGCAATGATTAGAGTATCTTGAAGCAAACGGTTTCCTACTTATGATATAGAGAAATATATATGAGTAAAACCGCACCAAGAATTCCTACTCAAACCAAGACCAAAGAAATGAGCAACAAAATCCTTTAAGAAAGAATGGAGCTTGTTTGAGCAAACATGCCACCTAGGAACAAGATAATTAACAATATCAACTCTAAGTGGTAATACCTCAAATGTTCACATTTCCTAGGCTTGTGATATGCACAAGGCATATTACTCCCCCATAATGTGATATTAAATTCTTTTCAACAAGAGGCAAACAAAATCCAACTAAAGATAATTAATGGAGATATGGAATTTGAATTTCTCATGAGCATGGCATACCACATAGTGACTAGATAATCTTGCTATATCAATACTAAGTGGTATTACTCATGTGCACATATTTATAGGGTTGTGAGGTGCCAATGGCAAATCACTCCCCCAAAATGGGATGTTCCATTAATCACTCGATAAGAGCCAAATAAGATACCATCAAGATGCATTAGAGGCTCGAAGCAAACACATAAGTATATGATGTGCCAAACAACCAACACATACTTGAGTACACAAGATAAGTAGGTATAAGGAACAACATATACAAATACATACTTGGTACAAAACCAAAACATGCAGAGGGGCAAGTAACTTACAATGTAAAGAGGTTAAGTACAAGTTACCGCAAAGATGCACATTGGATATAAAATGATAGTGTCAATGACTTGGCTTGATGACATAAAATTAATGAAGATCCCTTACTTCTTCATGAGGTAGCCAAGTCTCCAATGCCCTCCACAACCACTTCTTGATCAAGTTTTAGCTTGTTGGTCCCCAACCAAGTTGGGTCCTAAGAGGTTAGTCACAATAGGCTTGGAACCCAAATGGTCCTTTTCTTGGCACCACTTTGAGTTCCAACAAACTTGGCAAAGACATTGCCATACTTATCTTTCCTAAGAGAATAATCATCATCAATCATGATAGCATTAGATAAGGTATCGCTTAAGCATGAGAAGCAAAATGCCCCTTCTCACGGCAAATATAGCAACAAGTGCTTCCCTTTCTATTCTTCGTTGATTTCTTGATTTGGGAAGCTTCATCTTGTTTCTTCTTGGTAAGTGGCATATCTTCAACTTGAGGTCGCGCTTGAGCTTGAACTTGTGGTTGCTTCCCTTGTTGCTTCTCACTCAAGTGATTCTTCTTCAATGGGCAAGATCTCACATGATGCCCTTCAATCTTGCACTTGAAGCAAACAATCTTGGCCAAATTCTTGACTTGGTCTTGGCCCTTCTTCTTCTTGTTGCTCTTGGACTTGTTCTTGTCATTGGAGTTTAATCCAAGTCCACTCTTGTCATTAGGGTATTTTTGCACACTCAAAATATTATCGAGTGTAGATTTCCCTTCATGACGCTTATCCAAGTCTTTCTCTAAACTAGTGACTTGGGCCTTGAGCTCTTTGATTTCCTCTACAAGGTTAGTAGTAATACAAGTACTAGAGGAAGTAGAAGCTTCATTGTTAGAGCAACAAGGCATAGCAAGTAATTCATCACAAGATGTAGAAATATTATGCCTAGACAAATTACTAGGACTAGCACATGGTAATATAGCATTTTGGTTCAAAGTAGTGCTAATGTCCAAATGAGGCTCACAAGATATTTTCTTAGTGATACTTGCCTCATGAGCTAAATTTAGCCCATTATAAGAGATTGGGATATCCCCATGAGAGCCCTGAGAGCTTTTCATGGCTTTCCTCCAATTTCTTATAATTGCTTGTTAGCAACTCAAGTTGAGCCCTTAGCTCAACATTCTCCTTTAATATAGAAGCTTCACAAGTAGTAGAGTTAGTAACACAAGCATCATTAATAGATTTAGCATTTGCAAGCTCATAAGATTTAATAGATTGAGATAGAGAAGAATTAGTATGCTTCTCTTCGGATAGCTCTTGCTTGAGGAGATTGAATCTCCATTTCCCCTCATTAACGAGGGAGTTCAATTCCTTAATGGTCTCCTTGTGTTCAAATAAGGTTTCCATTAAGTGTTCGACTTTAGCACGAGCATCATTATTACCACGAAGAGAGGCATACACAATTCCCATCTCATTCAAGAAAGCTTCATTAACATCATCATCACTCTCATCAATAGGAGATGTGTCGGAATTCAAAGTAGGAGTTACCTTTGACCCGCTTGCCATAAGGCACATGTGGACTTGGGTAGATGATGAAGGACCATCAATAGAGACGGGCTCTTCATTGTCGAGTGTAGGACAAGCTCTTGCGAGATGTCCATACTCGTGACATTCATAGCATTGCCTTCTTTTGATAGCAACCTTCTTGGTTCTTCTATTGATTTCTCCTTTAATTATGTGACCCAATTTTTCTTTAATTTCCTCTACATGGTTAGTCATACAACAACTAGAGGAAATAGAATCATTTTGATCATGGTCACAACTAGAGACAAGCATATCATCACAAAATTTAATCAAGCAAATTCTAGGAGATATGCAAGGACCTTTAACACAAGAATGAGTAAAGAACTTCTTGCAAGATGTGTTTAGGTCCAAACTCTCTACATCATTAGGATTTATAGAAATATAATCATTGGTGCAAAGAATAAGACTGCCATCATCACATATGATTTCTTCACTCACCATATCATTACCTTGTGACAAGTCACATGTTGGTGAAGTGGAAGAAATTGAACAATCATCACGACCGGATATGGAAGCAACTTGTAACTCTTCATGATGTGAAGGTGAAGAGAGCTCCTTGGGTTCACTTTCAAACTCAAGTGAAATGGACCCACCAAATGACTCTTCTAGCTTGGTCCATATCTCATGAGATGTCTTGCACTTTGAACCCACCAAGCAAACATAAACTATGGAGCTCACAGACAATAAAATTTCATTAGATACTTGAGCTTCAAGATGTAAATTTTTCTCATCCTCTAAAGATAGATTTTGAGGATCCATCGGAGGAGAAAAACCTACATGTAGAAATCGCTCTATATTTGGACACAAAGTCCGGAGATTACAAAGCATGTGATTTCTTACAAAGCATGCGATTTCTCCATAAGATATAATTTGTGCCATAAAAAATAATTGTGTCATTGTGCACTAAATAACTAGCCAACATCTTTACTCTCAAGGCGGTGAAGCCTAAACAAGGAGAGACATTGCTCTGATACCAATTGAAAGGACGAGATGTCACCTAGAGGGGGAGTGAATAGGCGTTTTAAAAATTATTATGGAATTCGCTTGAAGGAATGTGGAATTAAACTAACATTTATTTTCTTCAAGCACAAAACCTAAATATGCTAGGCTCAACTAAGTGCACCAACAACAACTAGAGATAAGCAAGATAGCACAAGATATAATTCACAAGTGATAAACAAGATATAAGTACTTCAAGCACGAAGGCTATCACAAGGAAATAAACTCGGGTATAGAGATAACCGAGGCACGCGGAGACGAAGATGTATCCCGATGTTCACTTACAAAAAGTAAGCTAATCACCATTGGAGAGATGCAGGAAACCACGAAGGCCCCCAAACGCCATGAAGGCTCACCTTCTTCTCCGAGTCCCCCACGAAGCTAGGGACCCCTTCTTATGGTTAGCTTTTCCTCCACTCCGGAGATGGAAAGCTCCATAACCACTTCACAACTCCCACGAAGGGAAAGCCCGGGCCTCTTCACAATCTACCACAAAGAGGTCACCGAGGCACCAACCACCAAGCCAACTAGGAGGTCACCCTCCAAGAGTAACAAGCTCATGGTCTCTCACGCGAACAAATCGTAATGGAGAGCTCAACACTATGCAAGGATGCAAAGCAAGAACACAAGGGAAAGTGCTCAAATCCTTCTCTCTCAAATACCACCAAGGCAACAAATGCTATGGAGGAGTTAGAGAGGAAGAACAAGGGTGGAGGTCAACCAATGACTCCAATATCTAGATCCAATGGGTTCCCCTCACTTAGAGGAGGAATTGATTGGTGGGGATTGTAGATCTAGATCTCCTCTTCCAAATCCCTCAAAAATATGCAAGAATCATAGGAGGGAAGGGAGAGGAAGCAAGCGCAAGAGAGGCAACAATGGAGGTGAGAGAAATGCTCAAGAACACCTTTGAAACACTTGAAAACCATTGGGGAAGAAGCCCCTTTTATAGCAAATCAAGATAGGGCCGTTGGGGGCAAAATTCGGGCAAATTCCAGTCAAAAGTCGGTCTCGCTGGTCCCCGTGTCGGCTCTCCCGGTGCACAGCCCGGTGAGCACCGGACCTGCACCGGAAAACCTCCCAGAGATGGTTTCCGGTGAAGAACTGGTGCACGCCGGGCCCTGCGCCGGGGCACCTAGTGTACAGCCCGGTCACACCGGCCCGAAACCGGCCACCCAGTGCAGCTCGGTGATACGTCGTAAACGTATCTATCATTTTTGATGCTCCATGCTTGTTTTACACCAATTGCTTTGTGTTTTGTTTACATTTCGTGGCATTTTTATGCATTTTCCGGAACTAACCTATTAACGAGATGCCATAGTGCCAGTTCTAGTTTTCTGTTGTTTTTGTGTTTCAGAAAAGTTACACGGGAAATATTCTCAGAATTGGACAAAACGAAAGCCGAAGTTCCTATTTACCTGACATGAAGACGGAGTCCAAAGGAGAGACGGAGGGGGGCCAGAGGACAACCGCACCATAGGGTGGCGCGGGCCACCCCCTGGCCGCGTCACTAGTTGGTGTGGACCCCTAGTCCGCCCCCTGACATCGCATTTCCGCCTATAAATTCCCTTCGACGGGGAAAACCCTAAGGGGATGAACACTTTTCCAGAAAACATACTATAAGCTGCCGCCGTTGTCGCCCCGAGATCAGGAGGGTCTAGAAGCTCTTCCTGGCACCCTGTCGGAGAGGGGAATCATCACCGGAGGCCTTCTTCATCACCATGCCTGCCTCCGGAGTGATGTGTGAGTGTCTACCTTGGACTATGGGTCCATGGCATTAGCTAGATGGTTGTCTTCTCCTCCATGTGCTTCATTTCTAGATCTTGTGAGCTGCCTATCATGCTCAAGATCATCGTTATGTAATTCTACATGTTGTGTTTGTTGGGATCCGATGAATATTGAGTATTATGTCAAGTTGATTGTTGATTTATTGTGTCTATGTTATTTATGATCTTGCATGCTCTCCGTTGCTAGTAGATATCTTGGCCGAGTAGATGCTAGTGACTCCAAGAGGGAGTATTTATGCTCGATAGTGGGTTCATGCCTCTAGTAATCTGGGAGAGTGACAATAACTTATAAGGTTGTAGATGTGTTGTTACTACTAGGGAGAAAACAACAATCTCTTGTTCAAGTACATTTGTATTGTTTACATTACACTCTTTGCTTAAGGCGATAATCTGTTGCTTGCAACTTAATACCCAAGGATTGTTCGGATGATATCCTGCGGGTGGATTATTAGTCATAGATGCAGTTGGATTACGGTCTATGTATTATGTTGTAATGCCCAAGTGAATCTCATAGTGATCTTCATGACATGTACATGCATTGTTATGCATTCTTTATTTTGTCAATTTCCCAACCGTAATTTGTTTACCCAGCATGTTATTTATCTTTATGGAGAGACACCTCTAGTGAAATGTGGACCCCGGTTCATTCTTTTACATTTATATTACCATCTACTGCAAGCACCATTTACTTTCCGCAAGCATTATTTATTTACTTACCGCAAACAAATATCATTTTCCACACGATACGTTTAATTCTTTGTTTTCAGCAAACCAGTGAGATTGACAACCTCACTGCAAGTTGGGGCAAAGTATCTTGGTTGTGTTGTGTGCAGGTTCCACGTTTCTTCTGACGCCGGTAGTGCGCCCTGCCAAAAGCCAGTTAGCATCAACCTTCAGAAGTGGTTTCTTTCTCCTACTGGTCGATTAAACCTTGGTTTCTTACTGAGGGAAAACTTACTGCTGTGCTCATCATACATTCCTCTTGGGGTTCCCAACTGGTAGTTAACGCTACGCACATCAAGCTCTTTTCTGGCGCCGTTGCCAGGGAGAAAGAGGATTTCTGCAAGGGGAGTCTCTCACTTCCAATCTTTTTACTTTGTTATTGTTTTGCTTAGTTTCTTTACTTTATTTCTGTTTGCATCTTTTTATCAAAAATACAAAAAAATAGTTCCTTTTATAGTTGTTATTTTTATTTATCTATTTTAGTCTTGCTAGAATGAGTACTCCTGAGAACACCAAGTTGTGTGACTTTACAAGCACAAACAACAATGATTTCATCTGCACTCCTATTGCGCCACCTCCTCCTGAGGCAAATTTTTATGAAATCAAACCTGCTTTGTTGAATGTTGTTATGAAAGAGGAATTTTCTGGTGTTAGTACTGATGATGCTGCTGCTCACCTCAACAAATTTGTTGAGCTATGTGAGATGCAAAAGTATAAGGATGTAGATGGAGATATTATTAAGCTTAAGTTGTTTCCTTTCTCTTTCAGAGGAAGAGCTAAGGATTGGTTGCTATCTTTGCCTAGAAATAGTATTGATTCTTGGGTTAAGTGCAAAGATGCTTTTATTGGAAAATATGATCCTCCTGCTAAGATTATATCTTTAAGAAGTGACATTATGAAGTTTAAACAGTTTGATAATGAACATGTTGCTCAAGCTTGGGAAAGAATGAAATCTTTGATAAAGAATTGTCCCACTCATGGACTGACTACTTAGATGATTATCCAAACCTTTTATGCAGGACTAAATTTTTCTTCAAGAAACCTTCTGGATTCAGCTGCTGGAGGTACTTTTATCTCTATCACCTTGGGCGCCGCAACAAAGATCCTTGATAATATGATGGTAAATTATTCCAAATGGCACACCGAGAGAGCTCCACAAGGTAAGAAGGTAAATTATGTTGAAGAAACCTCTTCCTTGAGTGATAAGATCGATACCATTATGTCTATGCTTGTTAATAGTAGGGCGCATGTTGATCCTAATAATGTTCCTTTAGCCTCTTTGGTTGCTCAAGAAGAGCATGTTGATGTGAACTTCATTAGAAATAATAATTTCAACAACAGTGCTTATAGGAATAATTTTGGTAGCAACAATTATAGGCCATATCCTTCTACTAATGGTTATGGTAATTCTTATGGTAATTCCTCCAACAACAATAGGAGCACGCCCTCTGATCTTGAAGTCATGCTAAGGGACTTCATTAGTAAACAAACTGCTTTTAATAAGTCTATTGAGGAGAAGTTTGGTAAAATTGATGTTCTTGCTTCTAAAGTTGATAGCCTTTCTCTTGATGTTGAACTTCTGAAATTAAAAGTTTTGCCTCATGATGTGAAAGAATGCAAGACTTTGAATGCCATTCAGGTTAAGATTGATGATAATGTTAGGATGTTAGCAGAATTGCATGCTAGGTGGGAAAGAGAAGATGAGATTGCTAGAAATATGACTAAAGTTTGTACTATTACCACCACTAGTGATGTTGTTTCCAATGCTAGCAATCCTCTTACTTTGATTGGTGTAGAGAAAATCCCTACTCCTTGTGCAAAATTGCCTAAAACCACGGAAACTTTTTCTAATAAAAGTGCTGAAATTTTTTGGAGTATGGGAGACGATAGTTCTACTACTTTTGATAGTAATGATTTTGATGTTGATGGTTGCAATATTTCTGAAGTAATTTTGTTCTTGCAAAATCTTGCTAGAAGTCCTAATGCTAGTTCTATGAATATGGCTTTTACAAAACATATTACTAGTGCTCTCATGCAAATTAGAGAGGATAAGTTGAAACAAAAAGTTTCTATTCCTAGAAAGTTAGAAGATGGTTGGGAGCCCATCATTAAGATGAATGTGAATGATTTTGATTGTAATGCTTTATGTGATCTTGGTGCAAGTATTTCTGTTATGCCTAGAAAAATTTATGATATGCTTGGTTTACCACCGTTAGAAAATTGTTATTTTGATGTTCCTCTTGCTGATGTTGCTAAGAAGAAACCTTTGGGAAGAATTAATGATGTTCTTATTATGGTTAACAATAATCTTGTTCCCGTTGATTTCCTTGTTTTGGATATTGAATGCAATGCTTCTTGTCCTATTATTTTGGGAAGACCTTTTCTTAGAACTGTTGGTGCTATTATTGATATGAAAGAAGGCACCATTAAATATCAATTCCCACTCAAGAAAGGTATGGAACACTTCCCTAGAAAGAGAAAGAAGTTACCTTTTGATTCTATTCTTAGAGCAAGTTATGATGTTGATGCTCCTTCATTCGAAAATACTTGATTTTTACTTTTTGTGCCTAGCTCAAAGGCGTTAAAGAAAAGCACTCTTGGGAGATAACCCAATGTTTTCTTTTCAGTACTTTTTCTTTTTGTTGAGTCTTTGAAGTTCTTACTACTGTAATGACCGCTCCTTATCATTTTTACTTTGTTTTTGTGCCAAGAGAAACCTCTAATTGGAAGAAGGTAAGATTTGGGGAAGTTGTTGTCCTGAAACAGACCTCTGCGCTTCACCGTAAAAATTTGTGAAAATTCCCAGTATGTTATTTTGATATGAGAATTCTTCCGCACATGCCCCAGGTTATTATCTAACTTTCATTAGTTTTGCACTTTTCGATTTGAGCAACAGAATATTTTCAAAAAAATTGATCTTTACGAGCTGTTCTATTTTGACAGATTTCTGCCACTATTTGCATTTGCCTCTTGATCTCTTTCTTTTTTAGTTCTTTTGATCACGGAACTTTTTGAGAAAGTTGCTACAGTATCTTATGTATGAATATGTGTTTTACTTGAGTTGAAACTGAACCAAAAGTGGATTTACTATCTTGCATAAACTAATATTGCTAATGAGAATTGTGTGAAGTTTTGTATGAAGGAAGTTTTCAAGTGTAGGGAAAGGAGAATGATGAGATGAGATGAAGAATGGACAAAATCTCAAGCTTGGGGATGCCCATGTCACCTCAAGAAATATCCAAGAAGTATAAGCGTCAAAGCTTGGGGATGCCCCATGGCACCCCTTTGATGTCTACGCACGCGTCTGTTCTTGTAGACAGTGTTGGGCCTCCAAGTGCAGAGGTTTTTAGGGCAGCAACAAGTTTCCCTTAAGTGGATCACCCAAGGTTTATCAAACTCAGGGAGGAAGAGGTCAAAGCTATCCCTCTCAAGCAACCCTGCAATTACGATACAGAAAGTCTCTTATGTCCCCAACACACCCAATACACTTGTCAGATGTATAGGTGCACTAGTTCGGCGAAGAGATAGTGAAATACAAGTAGTTGTGATGATTATAAGTAGTAAACGCAATCTAAAATAAAAATGGCAGCAAGCAAACATGTAACAAAATAGGAAGTAAACGGTGTGCAAAGCTTGGAAACAAGGCCTAGGGATCACACTTTCACTAGTGGACACACTCCCAACAAATATAACATAATTGAACCAATAGATACTATCATCAATATGCAACTCAAAACAGTTCTCCAATGAAAAACGAACACTAATCATGCATAGGGCTACGAAGCACTCCTCAAAGTCCGTATGTACCCAAACTAGATTGTCCCACACTATCACCGTGAACGCACTAGATGGTTCCAACAAACACCAACATTTCATAGAGACATTAACCAACAAGATACACATGATGCACACACTAGTCACCTTTACACCATGATACGAGGTATCTCCGGAGAGTACAATAATAAAGCATAGGAGTAGCATAATATCTGAATAATAACATCTACCAATTCAACTAGATACAAAGCTCACGATCACATAAAGATCACATCATGGGAGAGAGAGGTGAACCACATAGCTACCGGTAGAGCCCTCAGTCCCGGGGGAGAACTACTCCCTCCTCATCATAGGAGACGGCAAGGTTGATGGAGATGGCGGTGAGGTTGATGGAGACGGCGATGGAGACCGATGGAGATGGCTCCGAGGGGCACTTCCCCGTCCCGGCAGGGTGCCGGAACAGAGACTTCTGTCCCCCGAAATTCGTCGGCGGCGGCGGAGCTGCGGAACTCTTTTTGGAAAATTGCCGATTTATTTAGGGTTTTTCATTGGGAGGCTTCTTATAGGAGAAGGGGCGTCGTCAGAGGTGGACCAGGGGCTCCACACCACAGGTTGGCGCGGCCAGGGCCTGGGCCGCGCCCCCTCATGGTGTGGCCAGCCTCTGGCCCCTCTCCGACTCCCGTTTGGTCTTCGTCCTTCGTCTGGGAAAAATAAGACTTCTGGAACTTGTTTCGTCCAATTCCGAGAATATTTCCTGTGTAGCTTTTCTGAAGCACAAAAACAGCAGAAAACAGGGAACTGGCACTGTGGCATCTTGTTAGTAGGTTAGTTCCAGAAATCGCATAAAAATGCCACGAAGTGTAACGAAACATAAGGCAAATGGTGTAAAAACAAGCATGGAGCATCAAAAATTATAGATACATTTGAGACGTATCAGCATCCCCAAGCTTAACTCCCGCTCATCCTCGAGTAGGTAAGTGATAACAAAAGAAATAATTTTTGAGGTGACATGCACCTACACAATCTTGATCATATATGTAAGTGTTGTGCGCTGGGATCAAAGAACTTAAAACATGGGCATGAAAGACATAATCTTGATAGAAGAAACTTTGCAACCATGTTATAACATGAAAATGAGCACAAACGAAAGATCATGAATAATGAAACAATGAAAGTCACGTGTGTGTTTCAACCATATGGAAAACATAACAAATGGTTTTCAGCTTGTCCCTCATGGAGTAGCAAAACATAAATGCATAGGACACCTTCAAGTTTAAGAGGGTGACTAGATACAAATAATTTAAGAACAAGCAAAACCATAATCATGAATCAATCAATAATAAACTTTGGGACTATGCACCTTATACTCAGAATGACAACTATGCTCTCTTAAACGGTGCATAAAGATAGAAGATGGAGACTCAACATAAAAGTAAAAGAAAGGCCCTTCGCAGAGGGAAGCAGTGATTTAACATGTGCTAGAGCTTTTCATTTGTAAAACAGAGATAAATTTTTTATTTTGAGAGGTGGTTGTCTCATGTCAACGACTGGCAATGGGGACTTGCTATCTTCCATAATAAACAAGTGAGAGCGGTTCCGAGTTCTTTGAAAATTTGGCACATTGGTGCTCTTTTATAAAGCTTTGGCACTCCTCCCCACCTTTTTTCCTTTCCCAAACCATGGCTAACCGATTCCATCGGGTGCCCACCAACATTCACATACCATGGAGGAGTGCCTTTTTTTCTTTTTTAGAATTAGATTGCAATGGTCTGACCAGCTCCCTTGCAAAATTAATGACGAGCAGATGAAGCTACCTAGTCGAGGGGTACTTAATTTAATATGGAAGATAGCAATTCCGACCACTACGTCCCCATGAGCTAAAAACAGTGGCACAAAATGAGAAGTATTGGAAAGTTTTGAAAGGTAGCACACGAAAATTTACTTGGAATGGCTTTGAAATACCATGCATAGGAATTTATAGTGGACACAATGGCAAACTTGGTTTTTGGGAGTTGGATGCACGAGTAGAGCTCATACTCAGTACAAAATGAGGGCTAGCAAAAGACTGGGAGCGACCAACTAAGAGAGCAATAACGGCCATAATCATGCATAGCGACAAAACATCATTGAAAGAGGCATAAAGTGGTATCACAAGTCAAAAACCAAATGATCATAGAGGCTATAGGCGACTTATTTTGTAGTCAACATAGTGTAAGCATGTGCCAAGTCAACCCAAATAAAGCATCAAAGGAGAAAACCAAATTAATTCTTCCAAATAATAAAAACAACGCATGATTTTTTCAAAGGCTCATTAAGCAATCTCAGTCATTTGAGACAAGTCATGCTACAGCAAAACCACTAAGCATACTATCAAAAAGACATCAAGCATGACATGCAAAAGCCTAGGCCGCAGTCTACACAAGCTCCTTCTTGTACCACTTTTTTGCATAAAGCTTTTTCTCTTTTCCAACACCATTCGAACTTTTTATAAACAACTCTTTTGAGGAAAACCAACATAGACCAGAGGTCCAAATACACCTTGATGCAAAGATAAAACAAGATCTGAACAAAAATCCAGGCGAAAAATGAAAGCTAAACGCAGTAGCAGAAAAAGAGAACACTCGTTAAACGATAAGAGTGAAAACTAGAGTGTTCTTGGCAATGAAAAACGGAGTTCATCTCCTCCAAAAAGAACATGATGTGATCCAAATATTTATTGCAGCAAACAAAACAAAAGAAAACTGAAAGCAAAAACAACTGACACTCCAAGAAAAACGCATAGTGCATGAAGCAATAAAAATATAGTGTTTTGAAAGGTGACCTGATTTTTGCCGATGAAGAAGGGGGTGCCTCGGGGAATCCCCAAGCTTTGACGCTTGTATTTCTTGGATATTTCTTGGGGTGCATGGGCATCCCCAAGCTTGAGCTTTTGTCCATTCTTCAACTCATCTCATCATTCTCCAATCCCTACACTTGAAAACTTCATTCATACAAAACTCAACACAATTCTATTAGCAATATTAGTGTAAACATAATAATGAATCAACCCCTTTTTGATTTAGGTATCAACTCAAAACCACCACATATAAAATATATACTACTGTAGCAACTTCCCAAAAAGTTCCGTGATCAAAAGAACTCGAAAAGAAAGCGATAAAGCGGCAAACACAAATATTGGCAGAAATCTGTCAAAACAGAACAGCTGACAAAGGTCGATTTTTTAAAGGGTTTTCTGTTGCTCAAATCAAAAAGTGTTCAACTAATGAAAGTTTGTATATAACCTGGGGCATATGCACAAGAAATCGCAGGTCCAAAATATATACAGAGAATTTTCACGAATTTTTACGGTGCAGCACCGAAAACTGTTTCAGGACAGCAACATCCCCAAATCTTACCTCACTCAAATTAGAGGCTTCTCTTGGCACAAAAATGAAATAAAAATGATAAGGAGAGGTCATTACAGTAGTAATAACTTCCAAGACTCAAATAAAAGAAAAATAACTGAAAGTAAAAACATTGGGTTATCTCCCAAGAGTGCTTTTCTTTAACGCCTTTGAGCTAGGCGCAGTAATTTGCAAAGATGCTCATGTGAGCGCCATATAAGAGCTTGAGGCAAAGGCGCCTTATAGGAACTTAAAGAAATAGAGAGCATCAAAAAGCAAATGTGAAAGACATTTAAATCTGAACCACTTCCTATGAAAAATAATCTTGTAAAGAGACAAGTCATGAAAGCGCAAAGCAAAAAGCATAAGAAGGCAAAACAAGTACAACTTCAAGAGTTGCAACATAAAGAGGGGAACTCAATATTGTGGAGGTCCATCAAACCATGTTTCCCTCTCTCATAATAACTTTCAGTAGCATCATGAATAGAACTAACAATATAACTATCACATAAAGCATCCCTATCATGAGCCACATGCATAAAAGAATTAATACTCCCCACATGAACAATCGTAGTAGGAGCAGATTCAACAGAATAATTATTCTCATCACCATAATCATCAAAAATAGGAGGCATATTGTAATCATAACTAATTTTCTCCTCAAAAGTAGGTGAACTGAAAACATTATACTCATCATCATAGACATCATAAACTAGAGGTTTAGTATCATCACAAGCTAGAGAACAGCTATTTCTCAAAGCATATTCATCAAACATATCATCATAAGAAGGAACATGGATAGTACTAATGGTACAA
The DNA here is from genome assembly GCA_007115705.1 of Dactylis glomerata. Lineage (NCBI taxonomy): Eukaryota > Viridiplantae > Streptophyta > Magnoliopsida > Poales > Poaceae > Dactylis > Dactylis glomerata. Next base: position 2,093,466 of record QXEO01000398.1, on the reverse strand, counting down.
CAATTATTAACCTTAGAATTTGTACCAAAAAGATTTTCAATATCAAAAGTAGAGTGCTTTTCCCAATCATGATCACTAACATAGGTAACAGGCATAGGAACATCATCCCAATCAGAATTATCATAATCTATAGCAGGATCATAACGCTTAGGGGAAGGTACCGTGTCCTCTCGCCTTTTGCTCCTCTTCTTCTTCTTCATACTCTTCTTACTCTCTCCTTTAGGAGGGAGAGACTTGAAGGGCATCTTCTCCACAAATCCTTTAGGAGGGCAAGGCATCTTCTCCACATAATCTGGTTTACTGACAGAAATAACAGAAGAAACTTTGGAGGATTCCTCCTCTCTATTAATAAGATAGAAACATCTATGGGTCCTGTCATAGCTTGGCAAAACATCATGCTTTATAAGATTTTGTATGTAAAAATTTGCGAGGCAATCTTTAGCACAATAGAGACGACAACCATGAAGGGTGTTATTAATATCAACATCATTCATGTCTACCAAAGAAAGCTTCCTAGATATCTCTTCACACGCCAAGAAAAAGTGAGCTCATCATGCTGATTGAGAGTAATCTTGTCATCACAATACGAACTTGTGGTACTTATTCGATTAAATGGGCATTGAAAATTAAAGTGACCCATTTTATCGCAAAGTTCACAAAGAAAAGGATAAAGCTCACAAACCTTTTCACCAAACTCATCTAGATCCCTGGACCACATTCGGGTTTCTTCATTTGCGTGGTGGACACAATAATCTTCCTTGTTGTAACTCTGTTCACAAGGTCTATGTACTCCACAAAAATTAACATGCTGATAGGAAATAGGACTTTTAGAAGTTCGAGCATTTTTATTGCAATTATCAACAACAATATCATTTTCTACGCAGGTGTCCTTAAAAGGTTCATGATACACGTCCCCATTTCCTTTAGGAACATTAATATGAGAAGAAGAGGCTTTAAAACAATCAACCATAATTTGAGGCTTTAAAACTCAGGGAGGAAGAGGTCAAAGCTATCCCTCTCAAGCAACCCTGCAATTACGATACAGAAAGTCTCTTGTGTCCCCAACACACCCAATACACTTGTCAGATGTATAGGTGCACTAGTTCGGCGAAGAGATAGTGAAATACAAGTAGTTGTGATGATTATAAGTAGTAAACGCAATCTAAAATAAAAATGGCAGCAAGCAAACATGTAACAAAACAGGAAGTAAACGGTGTGCAAATCTTGGAAACAAGGCCTAGGGATCATACTTTCACTAGTGGACACACTCCCAACAAATATAACATAATTAAACCAATAGATACTATCATCAATATGCAACTCAAAATAGTTCTCCAATGGAAAATGAACACTAATCATGCGTAGGGCTACGAAGCACTCCTCAAAGTCCGTATGTACCCAAACTAGATTGTCCCACACTATCACCGTGAACACACTAGATGGTTCCAACAAACACCAGCATTTCATAGAGACATTAACTAAAAAGATACACATGATGCACACAGTAGTCACCTTTACACCATGATACGAGGTATCTCCGGAGAGTACAATAATAAAGCATAGGAGTAGCATAATATCTAAATAATAACATCTACCAATTCAACTAGATACAAAGCTCACGATCACATAAAGATCACATCATGGGAGAGAGAGGTGAACCACATAGCTACGAGTAGAGCCCTCAGCCCCGGGGGAGAACTACTCCCTCCTCATCATAGGAGATAGCAAGGTTGATGGAGATGGCGGTGAGGTCGATGGAGACGGCGGAGACGGCGATGGAGACCGATGGAGATAGCTCCGGGGGCACTTTCCCGTCCCGGCAGGGTGTCGGAACAGAGACTTCTGTCCCCCAAAATTCGTCAGCGGCGGCGGCAGAGCTGCGGAACTCTTTTTGGAAAATTGCCGATTTATTTAGGGTTTTTCGTCGGGAGGCTTCTTATAGGCGAAGGGGCGTCGTCGGAGGTGGACCAGGGGCTCCACACCACAGGTGGGTGCGGCCAGGGCCTGGGCCGCGCCCCCTCATGGTGTGGCCAGCCTCTGGCCCCTCTCCGGCTCCCGTTTGGTCTTCGTCCTTCGTCCGGGGAAAATAAGACTTCTGGAACTTGTTTCGTCCAATTCCGAGAATATTTCCTGTGTAGCTTTTCTGAAACACAAAAACAGCAGAAAACAGGGAACTGGCACTGTGGCATCTTGTTAGTAGGTTAGTTCCGGAAATCGCATAAAAACACCATGAAGTGTAATGAAACATAAGGCAAATGGTGTAAAAACAAGCATGGAGCATCAAAAATTATAGATACGTTTGAGGTGAACCACATTGTGGTATTCTCCTTTGATGCTTTATTTGGGTTGACTTGTCGCATGCTTACACCATGTTTGACTTTAAACTAGCCACATCAAGCTTCTATGATCATTTGGTTTTTGACTTGTGATACCACTTTATGCTTTGGTTAATAATGTTTTGTCGCTATGCATGATTATGGCCATTATTGCTCTCTTAGTTGGTCGCTCCCAGTCTTTTGCTAGCCTTCACCTGTACTGAGAGGGAATACTTCTCGTGCATCCAACTCCCAAAAACCAAAGTTTTTCCAAAGAGTCCACTACAAATTCCTATGCATGGTATTTCAAACCATTCCAAGTAAATTTTCATGTGCTACCTTTCAAAAACCTTCAAATACTTCTCATTTTGTGACACTATTTTTAGCTCATGAGGACGTAGTGGTCGGGTTTGCTATCTTCCATATTAAATTAAGTACCCCTCGACTTGCATGCTTCATCTGATCGTCATTAATTTTGCAAGAGAAATGATCAGACCATTGTAACCTCTAAAAAAAGAAGTTATAACAAACATAACCACTACGTCCTCATGAGCAGATAAAGTTATAATGGTCTGACCAGCTCTCTTGCAAAATTAGTGACAAGCAGATGAAGCATGCAAGTCGAGTGGTACTTAATTTAGTAAGGAATATAAGAAACCCAACCACTACGTCCTCATGAGCTAAAAACAGTATCACAAAATGAGAAGTATTTTGTAGATTTTAAAGGTAGCACATGAAAATTTACTTGGAATGGTTTGAAATGCCATGCATAGGAATTTATAGTGGACTCTTTGGAATAACTTGGTTTTCAGGAGTTGGATGCACGAGTAGAGCTCATACTTAGTACAGGTGAAGGCTAGCAAAAGACTGGGAGCGACAATCGAGAGAGCACATGCTTGCGACAAAACAAAATTAATAGGGGTATAAAAGTGACACAAGAGCTCTGAGGCAAAATAAATCATCAAGGCTTAATTGACTTTTGTTTAGTCATATGCATGCTTGAGCATGTGCCAAGTCGATTCAAATGAAACATTCAGAGGAGGATACCACAATGTCATACCGTTTTATGAATAGAACAATGCAAGCAAACATCTATATGACATGCTACATACTATTAGTAAATTGGAACTAATCATATGAGAGCAGGAACTACTAAACATCCATTAAATAACATACGCCTGACACAAACAAACTAAGCATGTCCACATGAATGAGTATATGTACAAAAATGAAAACAAATAGAGTTCATACCAGCCTCTTACCACATCTTGAATTGTCATAGATCGTCATTATTGCCTTTCACTTGTGTGGCTTGAATAATATGAAGTGATAACCAAGCTCCAATTAATGGACTCATGGAAGACTATTGAACTCTGCAGCAAACTTTACAAAACCAGAAGAGAATAACAAATATTTTTGGGTTTTCGAATTTTTAAAACAAGAACAGAAGGAAACAGCAAACAAAGCAAAATCTTTTTGGATTTTTTTGAATATCAAACCGAAACTAGAAGGTAAAGAAAACCAATACTAGAAACTAAATAAGCAAACAAAGAGAAACAACAGAAATAGTTTTGGCCTTTTTGTGTTTTGGAAAGTAGAAACAAAACAAGAACAACAAAAGAAAGAAAGCAAAACATGGATATACAAAGTTCCGATATAATATGATGTATAAATGAGTGAGATGTCGGTATACCTCCCCCCAAGCTTAGGCTTTTGGCCTAAGTAGAGATCAAGCCCATCGCGGCCAAGAAGTGGCACCTCCAAAATATGACGAAGAAGTACCTTCGTCCTGATATGAACTCGAGGACGCCTCGGTGTGATGCATGGCGTAGTAATCAGAGGGCGCCTTCCCCTCCTGGCTCTTGGAGCCCTGCTGCCTATGGAAACCAAGCAACCTAAGCTGCTCGTCCAACTCCTCCTTTGAGCATGACCAAGGCCCACTGCAAATACTAAACAAACTAGGTTGCGGCAAGGGAACTTCCCTTTCATCTCCATCAGTAAATAACATTCTATAGACTAAACTACCCGCACAAGAGTTAGTAGTAACAAAGTGATGGACCTTCATAGCAGCAAGATCAAGTTTCTGTGGGGTTAACAATGTATTATTAGGATCAACAGAAAGGCCCAGAGCAGCTATAATACGTGCAGCAATAATTCCTCCATAAATGGGTCCCCTAGCAGCTAAGCAATGAGCAATGAGAGCACCAAGGTTGTACTTATTACTACTGTTAAGTGCAGCGGCTAGAAAAGATAAATCATAGTTAGAAATATTACTAGTGTTCTCCCTACCAAGAATACTAGTGGCAAGATAATAAGTAAAGTATCTAATGGCTGGGAGTTGAATGTTCCTTATCTTGCCACGCTGGGCTGTACGGTCATCATCATTTGTCACCCCTCGGTAAAGCTCCAGCAAATCAGCGGGTCGACCTTGAATCTTCTTTGCCATCCCAAACATAGCAATACCTAGGATACTGCAAAATCTTTCCAAAGTCATGGTAATAGGCATATCATAGATCTAAAAGCAATAGACGACCCGAAGGCGGAGTTAGTAAAAGTAGAGCTCTCAACAAAAGTCTTAGTGAGCATAGCATATTGGTCACTCTCATCATTCATGTATGTAGTCAAACCAACCCTATTAACAAGAAGTAAGAAATCATCAAGGATCCCTGCATCTCTTAAAAAGTTAGTACAAGGGAAAGTGGATGGATGTGCATCTCCATCATCCCCCTCATCACCAATGCTTGGTGCAATAAGATCTTTATTGTAGGATGGCCTAAATCGAGCAGTTGATCTTGAAGACCTTGCTACCCTTGGTGCTTCTATCTCAAAGACTTCTCCATAAGTGTGATTATGCATCTCCATTTTCTAAAAAATTTAACAAACCTCATAAAAAATGATTTTGAGACAAGTAAATGAAGGAAACTACTATAGGGAGTTACAAGAGAGCTAAACATGCATCAAAATAATTTTATTAAGCAATAGAACAAGCATGCAAACTCACTTAACCTATTACCTACAGTACTAAAATACTCAAGAAATACTCCACTAAACAAAATTCTACTTGGACAATCGGAGGAGTCACATACCAGAGAACAAATGCTCCAAATCTCAGCAGCAAAGATGGGCTGAGCAGGGAGATTGAAAATTGCGAGTAAGAACAGCAAGAACACAAATCTGAGAAATGGAGTGGTGTTTTTCAGAAGAGAGAGTGGAGTGGCAGGTGGAGGAATAAGTGGAGGACCAGTGGGGCTCCACACCATGCCACAGCGTGGCCAGGCCTGGCCCGTGCCACCAGGTGGTGTGGTGGCATGGTCGGTCCCCTTGGGTCATTCCAGGTGCCTCTCTGCCCCATTTTAGACGTAAAATTTAATAAAAGTTTTCTGGAATTTTTTGAGAATCTTTATTTTTGAGGGATAAATGATTAAAAACACAGGAAAACGATTATGGAACGATGGAAAACAAATTCAAACCAAATCTACAAAAGTTCTAAGACATTCAAATATGCAACTAATCAGCGGAAACATGGGTGAACATGGTGAAAGCATAATTGGGAATGGTGAAAGCATGAGTAAACTTAAGTAAACATGGTGAAAACATAGTTTCATTCCTTCAAAAACCACGTTGTTAACAAGGTTGATCAAGTCTTGTTACCAAAACATTTTTTTATGAAACAAAGCTTTGCATTTCACTAAATGATTATGTTACCTCAACCTTTATAGGCATAGTTCCAACCATGATAATTTCATATTCTTCATGTGGCCTTAGCCTAGAACAATAGATTTCTCCAACTTTAATGGTCTCAATATTTTTAATTGAATTTAGACCATATTTCCTATCAATATTCTTGGGAAAATAAATCATGTGCTCCTTGTCATTAACATTAAAAGTTAGTTTCCCTTGGTTGCAATCAATAACAGCTCCTACAGTGTTAAGAAAAGGTCTCCCAAGAATAATAGACATATTTTTGAAGGTTTTAAACAGTGGGGGTGGCCCACTGCGATTTTTAAATTATATAAGAGTATCTGTACAAGCAAGATAATAAAGAATCGAACAAAGAGAAAAGAAGACCAGAAGAAAAAAAGAAAATTACACCTGGTTCTGCAACCATTCTCTAAAAGATTCTACAAGCTTCCTTTTCATTCTGAAGCTTATTAGTCTAAGTTCTTGCAAGTAAATGGCCTTCCAACTTGAAAATGAAGGCCTTATGTTGTTGAAGATCTTGTTATTTCTTACTATCCAGAGACTCCAAGTAGCAACAATAATGATATCCATACCAAAAGGTAGACCAATTTTCATCTTGATATCCTCAATGCTCTCCATGACTGAGAGGTTTTATCACGAGTAGGGCAAATGTAGTCCCAACAGTGATCAGCAAAAGGACATGACCAGAATAAGTGAATCAAAGTCTCTTCTTCCACACAAGGCACTGTTGCACAAGAATAAGTAGGCAGATGAAAGTTTTTCCTGCCCAGCAGGTTCCTTGTATTTAGTCTATCATGGAGTAATAACCAGAAGAAAAACTTGTGCTTTGCCTGACAGGAGGATTTCCAAATCCATGAAAATTGTGGTGGTGCATATTGATGACCACTCATTACAGCATAGGCCTTTTTGACTGAAAATTCTGAACTTCCCCAAATGTAAGACCAACTGTCAATTTCTCCCTCATTTATCTTTATCACAGTCTGGTTGCAAATTTCTTCAAACTGGTTTAGCTCCTGGAAAGCTTGCTGAGAAAATGGCAAATGGAATAAATCTTCCAAGAATTCAAAATTGACAATCTCACTAATAGTTCCATTGTTGCATTTTGAGAATGAGAGTAGATGAGGGAATTTTTGCTGAAGGCAAGACGATTGCCAAAGATCAGTCCAAAAATATGCTGACTTCCCATCACCAACATTGCACCTTGCCATTGCTTTGAAAAGATCAACCAGCTTAAGATGAGATTTCCACCAAAATGACCCCACAAGCTGATTACCAGGAATATTACCATCTGAATAATAAGAGTTCCAAATCAGCTTCACCCAGGGGATATCAAGCTTGTTATAGAATTTGTGAAGATTCTTGAATAGAAGGGCTTTGTTTTGAATACCAAGGTCTAGAACTCCTAGACCACCTTGATCCTTTGGCCTGCAAATTTTCTTCCATGCCACAAGGGTAGATCCTTTTGCTTGGACATCAGAGTTCTTTTTTCTCCATAAACAATGCCTCATATACTTGACAATTGTCTCATTTATAGTCACTGGAATATCCAAGCAGCTCATGAATGATATTGGCAGTGAAGAGAGCACTGACTTTACCATTAACAATTTTCCACCATAGTCTAAGAAATCAGCAATACCACAAAGCCTTTTTTCCACTCTCACTACCATTGGGAGAAAATATTCAAGATTTGGCTTGGTAATCCCCATAGGAAGTCCCAGATAGGTAAAAGGGAAGCTTCCTTTCTGACAGTTGAGAGTGTTTGCAAAGTGGGAAAGTCTTTCATCATCCAAGTTAATTGGAAACATGCTTGATTTACTGTAGTTGACTTTCAGGCCAGTAGATTCGGCAAAAGTATGTAACAAAGACTTCAGACAAAACAATTGAGCTACATTTGCCTTCATTACAATTAGAGTGTCATCTGCATACTGAATAACAGGGAAATCAGGGAAAAGAGGGCAGTGAAGGGGAGGCTCTAGGAGGCCTTGCATCATGGCTTTGTTCAAGATTGATTGGAGCAGATCAGCACCTAGCACAAACAATAGAGGTGATAGAGGGTCACCTTGCCTTACCCCCCCCCCCTTCTGCAGTAAAACTTCTTCCCTAGAACTCCATTCAAAAGCACAGCAGAGGTACCTGATTGCAAGATCATTTTGATCCATTTAATCCACTTTGGTCCAAAACCTCTTGCTTTGAGAATTTCAATGATGGTTGAGTGCTCAATTTTATCAAAGGCCTTCTCAAAATCCAATTTTAGAACAATAATTTCCTCTTTGGATTTATGACATTGAAAAAAATACTCAAATGCCCACCCAAGGCAATCATGAATAGACCTCTTCTTTAGAAATCCATAATAGTTTTTATGAACCAACTTTAGGATTATCTTTTGCAGTCTATTGGCCAAGATCTTTGTGATTATTTTGAGCACACTATTCAACAAAGATATAGGTCTGAAATCACTTGGAGTCATTGGAGAGTCAACCTTTGGGATGAGGGTGATTAGGGAGGAATTAATACTCTCAAGGGAAACCTTTTCATCATAAAAGTCCTGGATCAATAGAACAATATCTTCACCTATAATATTCCAGCAATTTTTAATAAACTCATTGTTAAAACCATCAGGACCAGGAGACTTTTCATTTGGCAAACTCTTCACAACATCCTCAATTTCCTCCTTAGAAATTGGAGCTTCCAGGGGGGTCTCTCAACTCAGGAGACAATCCCTCTCCAAAGTAATCATGCAAGTTAAAGTGCATTTTAGGGTTGTTAGATTTACCCATTCTATCCTTGAAAGCTTCCCATAGAATACCAGCTTTACCCTCATGGTCACTAATTTCAACAAGGTCTTTGTTCCTCAGCAAAGAAATATAATTGTGCCTGTAATTAATTGTTGCTTTTGTATGGAAGAACCTTGTATTTTCATTTCCCAACTTTACCCATTTAATCTTCCCCTCTGTTTCCAGTATGTTTTCTGATTCTGTAGAAGGACAATGACATGAGATTTAAGGATGTCTCTGAGATTCCATTCTTCAATAGTGAGAGATCTCATCTCTTCAGCAAGGTCTAAGAACTCAATGACCTCATTTATCCTCTGAATTTCCTTTTTGAGACATGGCAGATTTTTTGCCCAAAATTTCAGACCTCTTCTCAAATTTTTGATCTTTGCATTGATTTTCTTTGCACTATCAGTAAAGCCAACAGGAATGTTCCAGATGCTCTGCACAATTGTCTTAAAATCAGAGTGTTGAAGCCAATAATTCTCAAATCTGAATACTTTTGCTCTAGGAATCTTTGTGCCAATGGCAATTACACAAGGCACATGGTCTGAAGTTGGTTTCACCAGAGGGTAAACAAAAGTAGATGGGAAAGATAAAGTCCAAGAACTGGATGTGAAAAACCAGTCCAATCTCTCAAGCAGAGGATCATGCTGCATATTACTCCAAGTAAATTTTCTACCTTTTAGAGGTAGTTCAACCAAACCAAGATTACTGATAGCTTCATTAAATAAGAGCATGTCATTGACATCCCCTCCTAGCTTATTTCTATCAGAGGGTTTTCTGATGAAATTAAGATCTCCAAGCACTAACTAGTCCATGTCATCTGGCATATCAATATTGGAAAACGAGTCCAAAAAACTGGATTTTCTCTCAGTAGTACAAGGTCCATAAATATTTGTAAGAATCCAGGATTCATGAGACAAAGCACTAGTAAACTTGATGGACAGAGAAAACTCATTCTGGAAGGCCACTTCTCCACTAAATAAAGACCCATTCCAGATTATGATTAAACCACCAGAGGCACCAACAGAAGGCAGGTATTCAAATTTATTAAATTTCTTTGGACAGAAGTTTCTCAGATACTGAATGTCAAACAGCTCTCTTTTTGTTTCTTGCAGGCAGACAATATCACAATTTGATTCAGAGATTTTGCTAGCAAGAGCAAGCCATTTTTTCTCTGAATTAATACCTCTAAGATTCCAGTTCAAAATTTTCCATAATCTGTTACTCTCCATAGGAAACTAATTTTCTCAGAGAAATAGTGGAAGAAACAAGGAGTGTTTCCTTCCAAAACCATCCAAAAGCAGCCAGACATAATTCAGATATTATAGAGCACAGTCTAGTAACAATCCAGACAGTACTAGCAGGATTAAAACCCAACATAGGTCCATTATTACATATATAATGCAAGCCATCCACAGAAGGATGCTTCACCAAAACACTTGGTAGACTAATCATTGGGAAACTCTTTAAATATTTTCTTCTTCATCTGTTGTGCACACACACCAGCAGAACTAGACCCTGAGCTCTTGACTCCTTTCCCAGTGGCCTTGCCAATGACCTTGTCTTTGTCAGGTAGCTTTCCCTTTCTGAGCAACTTCTTCTCAATTTCCTCCTCCCCAACCTTGCAAAAAGATAGAGCCAGATTTTTAACTAGTTTATTATGCAAAGTGGGGGGCAGCATTACAGGTCAAACAATTTTTGTCCTTGCAATTAGAGTGATTCTTAAAACCCTCATTTAATTTCACAATTCTTGGACTTCTCCTTAGCTCTGAATCAACCAGAGGTAGTTTTGTTCTTCTCTTTCTTTTTAGGGCTGCAGGGGGTCTTGACTTGTCCTCATCCAGTCCAATGTCATCTTCTACAAAATCCCCTTCTTCCAGCAACTTGCAAGAAGGGGCCTGTTGGACAATGCACTTATCAGGAATGACAAAAGTTATTGATATCTCATTTTGAATTTGCTCCTTAATAATCTCCCAAAGAGAAGAATTTAGAAAGTGAATAGTCCAATCAAATCTTTCAGGAGTCATTAACATTAGGGTTATAAAATTGAACCAACTTACTGGGATCTGAAACCCTTGCTTGTTGCTGGCAGAATTTGAGGCAATATGAGGTGCAAAATATTTATCCCAGATCTCCATTCCTTCCTTTGGAAAGTACTGACATATAGAAGACTGCTCATTGACTGGGAAGAAATGGGTTTGCACCATACCAATCTGAATATGTGCTTCATTAGGGTGCAGCAAGTTGACATCTTCCAACATAAAATCTTCCTCATTATTCACATTGTCTGCTTCAATGACCTCTTCTTCATCAACATCCTGGTAAGCTTCAATTAGATTTAAGAGGCCCTGACCAATATGTTGAAATCCCAAGGCCTACTGCTCTGCATTTTGGTATATGGGCTGATGGACCTCTTCACCAAAAATCACCATTTGATTTGCTGGGTTTACTGAATTAGCACCCTCAGAGCTAGATAAACTGATTGTCAGACCACTGTCATCATCTTGAACAGGCTGATCACCATGATTATCTTGAATTTCCTCTACCTCCATTTCTTGAAGAATGTTGTTTAATCCAGCATTTGGATCAAGCTGCATTGGCTGGGCATTACCCTGCTCAGCACCCATAGCCCAATGCCCCCAGCCATCTTCCTCTTCTTCCTCTGGATTATTCTCCTGCACAGGACCTGGAGGATCAAAAGCAGGCTGAAGCACATGTTCAGGCAGAGGATGTGGGTCCACACCCTCATCTGGCAGTGGGTCCTCATCAGGTGGGCCAGCACCAAGCATGTCTTCTTGCAGAATTTCGACAGAAAAGGTCCAAGATTCAGAATCAGGTCTGTCCCCATCAGTGAACCTGACACTTTTGGGAATATCTTCCAGATTAGTAACTCTCACTTTTGCAATGATCCTTCCCAAGTTTCCTTCATCTTTCTCCCAAAGAAGCAATTTTCCAATGTTAGAAAAAGCAGCATTCAGATCCTCAGTAAAACGATAGTCCAAAGGTGGACCAACAAGGAGGAGCCAGCACTCCCTATTGAATGTTGCACGCCTCCAATTCACACCCTCATTGTGCTTGCAGAAAGACAGGTGTACATCACCAAAAGGAATTGGACTCTCTCTGATGAGACAGTCTCTATCTGTGACATGAGAAAACCTAACATAGGCAGCTCCGAGAGGGCAAGCTTGGATGTCTCTGAATCCCACTTGCATATGAACTAGGAACTCTTGCAAGACATCAGAAACATTCTCAAAAAGGACCTGACCTGGAGGGAATGGCGTGATGGTGACAATGGCAAACTCCTCATGCGCCTTCGGCCTCCTGGCCACCACCACCTTCTTGACTGCATTTCGACCAGGGACATGCCTAATCTGAAAACCTCTAGGAACGAACTGCCGGGGGTCAATCGGAATGTTTGCCATTTGCAGAGCTTCCGCCGCCGGCCAGGGAGAAGAGATTGAGGCGATACACTCAGAATGAATAGTATGCCATGAAGTCGAGGAGACAGGAATATTATTTGGCCGCAAATAGCAATGGCCTAATTCCTTAAAATTTGCAGCTTGCTTGATTTGGATAGGAGGCCCATGGGCCTTGAACCAATTTCGGTAACTTTCATCAGGCCATTCCACTTTAGGAAAAGAAGCAAATTTCATAAAAGGCAAAAGACCCGGTAATTTTTCCTTAACTTTGGCGCCAGATTGCCTATCAGGCGGTTTAGGAACCCAGATTTGATTAGCCATAACTCTACCCATGATTTTCACACGACCAAATGAAGGCACATTATTGCTAGAAATAATTTTGTCGGAGACAATTGGGGCATTAGATGTATTTGAAATGGCCAATTTATTAGCAATAAACTTGGGTTGCGCCAGAGAAGGAGGGTTACCAATTTGACCAGGATTTGAATCATGAAAAGATAATCTTTTGAATACAGAAGATTTCGAGGATTTTTTGATTTTTACCTTGGTCCATTCCAACTCTTGTTCAATGTAATACTTTTACTCCTCAAACTTCCAATTGGGACCACCTTCACCCCAAAGATTGATAAAGAATTCAAAATCCTTGTCAGAGAACTTTCCAATATTGTAAATTTGGAATCCAACTGATCTTGATGCCACTGCAAATCTGAAAGTTCTATCTCTCAACAATTTGACATGAAATAACGAGGCAATCCCTCCAAAACAAGCTTGAAGCACAATACCGACAGTGTGCACATCCAATTTGAATTTTGATCGACCAAAAGAGATCACTAAAACAAATTCCCTTCTTCTGAAACCCTCAGTAAAATTTATGGAGTGACCAAACTTAGATCTGATATTCTTTTCAAATTGGAGACCCTTAGCAAAATCCAGAGATGGAGCAAGATTATGGTGATGAACAGAAGTAGCTTGAGCAAAAGGAGGCGTCACATCTCCTTCCAACAAACAGCACCCACTGAAACAATATGGGAAGTCATTTCAATTTTTGAACCAGCTTGAACTTCCTCATTTTCCAAAAGATATCGAGCATCAATAATCACCTCATCCAGATCCAACAAAATCAAGCGTTTAGCTTGCGGCCGAAGCAACAAAAATCCAGACTTAGGAGAAACTCCAGAAAGTGCACCCAAAGGCAAACACGACACTTTCCATCTCAAAGGCTTGGAATTGCAAGAAGGAGATCTAGCCATAGAAGAATCAGCAGGGCAGTTGACACATACCATGTGTGAAGTAAAATTAAGAACAATTCCTTGGTGAATTTTCTCATTAGCATCAAAACTTCTACCCTCAAGGGGAGAACCATCAGAATTGAGGAGGGTCACCTAGCTCTTCTTGACACAAACCTTCAGCAAACCTTCAAGAAACTTACTCACCAAATTAGCGCCAGTGTAGGTAACTTTCCAAGCTTCCTCCATGAGCACAAGCGCAGAGAAAGGAGGTGCAGGATCAACACCAGAGAAGGAGATCGCCGACGTCTAGGCTATGGTGGGGAGGTGGAGGTGGGGTTGGTTCGATAAACCTTGGTTTCATACTGAGGGAAGACCAATAATAGACATATTATCATCTTCAGGTATTTCCAGCACAACAAAGTCAGTTAATATCAAACAATTATTAGCCACTTGAATAGGAACATCCTCACATATACCAATAGGAATAGTAGTAGACTTATCAGCCATTTGCAAAGATATATCAGTTGATATCAATTTTTCCAGATCAAGTCTCTTATAGAGAGAAAAAGGCATGACACTAACTCCTGCTCCCAAATCACACAAAGCAGTTCTAACATAATTATTTTTAATGGAGCAAGGAATAGTTGGTATACCTGGATCTCCAAGCTTCTCTGGGACCTCTCCATTGAAAGAATAATTAGAAAGCAAAGTGGAAATTTCCTCATTTGGAATCTTCCTTTTATTAGAGACAATATCTTTCATATACTTTGAATAAGGAGGCAATTTAATAGCATCAATCAAAGGAATTTGCAAAATCAAAGGTTTCAACATTCACAGAACTTGTTATAGTGTTCTTCTTTCTTTGATTTGTGTTTCTTATTAGGAAAAAGCATTGGTTTTTACACCCAAGGTTCTCTCTCACTACCATGTTTATTGGCAATGTAATCTTCCTTAGTGTACTTTGTATTCTTAGTATGCATTTTAGGTATTTCTTCAATTTCTTCTTTATCAGAAGCATCATTTTTATCATTACCACTTTCAGTTTCAGCATCAGAGATAGATACACTATTAGGATCTTTAACAGATTCAGAAGATTCTACAACTGTTTTATGTTTCTTCTTCTTTTTCCTAGAAAGAGTACCATTATCTATAGCTTGTTGAGAATCTTGTTCAATTCTTTTAGGATGCCCTTCAGGATATAAAGGATCCTGAGTAGAAGCACCACTTCTAGTGCTTATTTCACAAGCATTTTTTTCTCTAGAAGCGTTAACTAGCAAATCTTTTTGCACCTTAGTGGGCTGATCAATTTGTGTCTGAACCATTTGGAAACGTTTAACAAGCATTCTAACATCATCAGACGTTCTCTCCACAATATCATGCAACTTATTAATAGCTCTAGAATTTTCCAATAGATGATTTTGCACTCTCTTATTAAAGTTATCTTGCTTAACAATATAATTATCAAATTCATCTAAGCATTGATCAGGAGGTTTGGAGTAGGGAATATCTCTATTATCAAAGCATTGGAGAGAGTGTATCTCAATAGTGGATGAGTGAGGGATTGGCTTACATAATTCTTATATAGGTGGTAGATTCTTCACATCTTCAGATTTAATACCCTTCTTCTTAAGAGCTTTCTTGGCTTCCATCATCACTTCATCATTTAATTCAATCATTCCTCTCTTCTTTGGTGTTGGTGTTGGGGTTGGCTCAGGTATATTCCAATCATCATAATTCCGGCTTATTTTAGCCAGTAATTCCTCAGCTTCAGCAGGAGTCCTTTTCCTGAAAACACAACTAGCACAACTATCCAGGTATGTCCTAGATTCAACAGTTAGTCCATTATAGAATATATCAAGGAGTTCCTTTTTAGCTAATGGATGTCCAGGCCGTGCTCTAATTAAAGAACAAAACCTTGCCCTTGATTCAAGCAACTTCTCTCCTTCTACCTGCTCAAAGTCAAAGATTTTTTGCAAACAGCATGTTAAGCATTAGTAGGGAAATATTTCTGAAAGAAAGCATTAACCAAACCAATAGGACTATCAATAGATCTAGGAGACAGATTATTAAACCAAGTTTTAGCTTCATCTTTCAATGAGAAAGGGAAAATTTTAGCGACAAAGTAAGTGCGTTTCTTAATATCATCAGAAAATAAGTTACTCAAAGTAGAGAGTCATTCATATGTCCTATAGCACTTTCATTTTCAGTACCACAAAAAGGTTCTTTCTCAACAATAGATATATAAGATAAATCCAAAGAGAAATCATAATCCTTATCTTTAATGTTTATGGGAGATGTAGCAAACTTAGCATCAGGAGACAACTTATATCTAACAACACGTCTTGCAAGAAGATTTTTAATAGCACTAGCACTGCTAGTAGCATGAAATTCTTCAATAAATTCATCATTAAGTTCAATATAAGTTTCCTCAAGATCATCACTAGGACATTCTCTAGACTCAGGTGAACTAACAGGTGTAACCGTATCAATGTTTCCCATTTGTTTAGTTCTAGCAATTGTAGCATCTAGGAAAGAACCTAATGAACCACTCTCATCAAGCACAGTAGAAGCATCATCAAAATTATTAGAATCATTTTCATATTTAGCAGAAGTAGCAGTATGTGTAGCATGTGCATGTGGTGGTGTAAGAAGCTTACTCATCACAGATGGTGAATCAAGAGCAACAGAGGTGTTCAGAGTTATACCTCTTCTTGTAGTGGATGACAATATAGGAACTTTCCCATCACGAGGTTTACCCATGATGGATGGATTGCAACAAACAATATCACTTCCAAGTAAACTTACAAATAAAGCTATGCTCCCCGGCAACGGTGCCAAAAAATAGTCTTGATGACCCACAAGTATAGGGGATCGCAATAGTCTTCGAGGGAAGTAAAACCCAAATTTATTGATTCGACACAAGGGGAGCCAAATAATATTTATAAGCCTTAACAGATGAGTTGTTAGTTCAGCTGCACCTGGAAATAGACTTACTCGCAACAGTTTATCAGTAGCAATAGTTTTATAGTAGTGGCAGTAGCAAAATAATAGCAGCAGTAATAAAATAAAGACAACAGCGGTAATTGTAGTAAACAACAGGATTATAATACTGTAGGCATAGGGATGGATGAACAGGTGTTGCATGGATAAGATAATTCATATAATAATCAAGACATGGGCAATTGCAGATAAATAATGATAAAGCATCCTAGTACTAAGTAACCATTGGCATGTGTTCCGTATTTAGTCGTGCGTGCTCGCAATGAGAAACTTGCACACCATCTTTTGTCCTACCAGCCCGTTTGCAGCGAGGCCTCAAGGGAAACTACTGGTAATTAAGGTGCTCCTTTTAATAGAGCACCGGAGCAAAGCATTAACACTCTGTGAACACACGTAATCCTCACATCACAACCATCCCCTCCGGTTATCCCAATTGCTGTCACTTTAGGGCCTCGAGTTTCGGACAACGATATGTGTATACAACTTGCAGGTAAGATCACAAACAATAATTATCCTCATGAATCAATAACATGTTCAGATCTGAGATCATGAAACTCAGGCCCAAAGTGACAAGCATTAAGTGTTGGAATTATGCCCTAGAGGCAATAATAAAGATGTTATTATTATAATTCTTGTTCATGATAATGTTTATATTCCATGCTAGAATTGTATTAAGCAGAAACTTTAATACTTGTGTGGTTTATGAACAACACCGTGTCCCTAGTACGCCTCTATGGACTAGCTCATTGATTAATGATGGTTAAGGTTTCCTAACCATAGACATGAGTTGTCAATTAATAATGAGATCATGTCATTAGGAGAATGATGTGATGGACAGACCCAAATAAAGCAGAGAAATTAGATCATGTCATTGTGTTTATCTTTGCGAAGCTTTTTCCTATGTCAAGTATTGTATTCCTTAGACCATGAGATAATACAACTCCCTGGTATCGGAAGAAAGCTTTGAGGTCATCAAACGTCATCCTATGTGAGGGTGATCATAAAGGTGTCTCTCAGGTGATCGGAAAGTACTTGTTGGGTTGTATGTATCGAGATGGAATTTGTCCCTCCCGAGTCGGAGAGATATACTTCGGGCCCACTCGGTAATCGATATCAACACCGCTTGCAAGCATGTGGTTAAGGAGTTAATCACGAAGTGATATCGGATTACGGAACGAGTAAAGTACTTGCTATGAACGAGATTGAACTAGGTATGGCGATACCGACGATCGAATCTCGGGCAAGTAAAATATCGCGTGACAAAGGGAATACATATACGGGATTAATTGAATCCTGGCATCGTGGTTCATCCGATATGATCATCGATGAATATGTGGGTGTCAATATGGGTTTCCAGATCCCGCTGTTGATTATTGATAGAAGATCATGTCTGCATATTCTCGAACCCGTAGGGTCACACACTTAACGTGCATCGACGCTAGGATAGAATGGATAATTGGTTTATGAGTTTTTGGTCGGAGTCTCGGATGAGATCCAGGACGTCACGAGAGGTTCCGGAATGGTCCGGAGAATAAGATTCATATAAAGGAAAGCAGTTTTTGGATTCCGGAATTATTTCGGAGTTTATCGGTATTGTACCGGAAGGTTCTAGAAGGTTCCGGAGTGGGACCAACATGGGCCCACTTTTTGGAGGCCTATGTGGGCCTAAGGGGAAGTGTCCTGGCCACTTTGGGCCAGGCGCACAAGGCCCCTAAGGCCCAGCCGGCCAGCCCTTAGGGGAAACCCTAAGGGAACCTTCCAGAAGTGGGGGGGAAGACTTGCCCCCTACTCTTCCCCCTAGGCCGCCGCCCTAGGACTTGGAGGAGGGGCCAAGGCAGCCGGCCAGCCCCCATATAAGGGGGGCAGGGCCGCAGCCTCCCCCCACTCCAACCCTAGCCGCCGGCCAACTGCTGCCCCTCCACCTCTCTCTCTCGCGACTGTGCGTAGGCGAAGCCCTGCCGCAGAAACTCTCCACCATAAGCACCACGCCGTCGTGCTGCAGATCCAATCTATCTCTCCACCATACTTGCTGGACCAAGGAAGGAGGAGACGTTGCTGCACCGTACGTGTGCATCTCTCGGAGGCGCCGCCACTTGCGGCGTAGGATCGGATCGGATCGCGGGGAGGAGACGGCTAGTACGACTACATCATCCACGTTCTGTTGAACGTTTCCGCTATGCGATTTCTTCAAGGGTATGAAGATCTCATCTACCTCTCTTGTTGATTACATCTCCTAGATTAGATCTTGGCTTTCTTGTTCGCATCCGTAGGAAAATTTTGATTTACTATGCTGCGAAACCCTTCAATGGTATCAGAGCTAGATCTATGCGTAGATGTGTTTCACGAGTAGAACGCAACATGCTTGTTGCGGGCGTTGATGTTTTCTGTTGCAAACCTCTTTGTTTTGTATTTCTTATGGCGCGGCATAGTGAGATCGAAGCGGTCCAGGCCAACTTTACGCGACCTCGTTCGCGAGACCGGCTCCGCACTTGACGTGTGGCTTGTTCCACACATGCGGCTGGTGGATGCCAGTTTCTCTCACTATAGTAGTCATGAGATTTACAACGGATGTTAGCAACCATAATATCACCGTTGTGGCTTTCCGTAGGTAAGAATCATTCTTAACTTGTAACTCCCATAAGCCACGTAAAACATGCAACAACAAAGTAGAGGCGTCTAACTTGTTTTTGCAGGGAGTGTTTTGTGATATGGTATGGCCACAAGATGTGATGTGATATATGTGATGTATGTGATGATCATGTTTTGTAATCTTTCACGACTTGCATGTCGATGAGTTCACAACCGGCAGGAGCCATATGGTTGTCTTTATAATTGTGTATGACCTGCGTGTCAACTTCTTATACGCCATGTAATAGCTTTACTTTATCGCTAAGTAGTTAGCAATAGTTGTAGTTGCTATTCGTGGTGGAGTCAATCATGGTGGACTGATGGAGATCATGCCGGAGCGGACAAGATGGAGATCATGGCGCGGAGATTGGCTATACCATGTCACATAAAATTATATGCATGTGATGTTTATCCTTTTATGTATCTTATGATGCTTAGATCGCGACGGTAGCATTATAAGATGATTCCTCACTTAAAGATCAAGATAAAATTGTGTTCTCCCTCGTATGCGCCATTGCGAAAGTTCATCGTTTTCAAGCATCTCGTGATGATCGGGTGCTATAAACTCTACGTTCACATACAACGGGTGCAAGCCAGTTTTGCACACGCGGAAATACTTGGGTTTGACTTGACGAGCCTAGCATGTACAGACATGGCCTCGGAACACACGAACCGAAAGGTTAAACATGAGTCATATGAATGATATGATCGACACTTAGTTGTCCACCATTGAAACCACATCTCTTCTCGTGAAGATCGGATTAGGTGTGGTGAATTTGGATCGTGTTCACTAAACAACTTGAGGGATGTTGAATTTAGTGGGAGTTCATCTAGTAATTTGATTAAGTTGAACTAGTTATCATGAACATAGTCTAAATTGTACTTGCAATGTTGTAGATCAAATGGCTAAGTCGAACTTCAACTTCAACGTGTTTGCTGAGAAAGAAAAGCTTAAGAACAATGGGTCTAACTTCACCAACTGGTTCCGCAATCTGAGAATCATTCTCGCAGGCGGACAAAAAGCCTATGTACTTGAGGAAGCGTTAGGTAACACCCCTGCTGCAACAGCAAAAACTGAAGAACTTGCTGACTTCAATGCTCGTAGAGATGATTGTGATGCGATTATGAGTACCATGCTGTTTTCTATGGAACCGGAACTTCAAAATCGTTTTGAGAAGTACCGTGGGCCTTATGAGATTCTTGAGGAACTGAAAACCATGTTTCAGACTCAAGCCCGTTCTGAGAGATATGCGATCTCTGAGAAGTTCTTTAACTGCAAGATGGAGGAAGGGAGTTCCGTTAGTGAGCACGCCATTAAGATGTTGGGCTACACTCAACGCCTTGAGCAACTGGACTGCAAGATTCCAGAGGAGCTCAAGATTGACAGAGTTCTGCAATCACTCCCTCCTAGCTACAAAGGCTTTGTAGTTACTCACAATCAAATTGGTTCCACTGATACGATCACTGAGCTCTTCGCAAAGCTTAAAGCTGCGGAGGTGGATATCAAGAAAGACAATCATGTGTTGATGGTCAACAAGACCACTAGCTTTAAGAAAGCTAAGGGTGCAAAGGGATCCTTCAAGAAAGGCAGCGGCAAGCGCGTTGCCCCTGCTGAGAAGAAGCTCAAGTCTGGACCTAAGTCGGACACTGAGTGCTTCTATTGCAAGGACAAGGGTCACTGGAAACGCAACTGTCCAAAGTACTTAGCGGACAAGAAGGCTGGCACCATCAAAGGTATATTTGATATACATGTTATTGATGTCTACCTTACTAGCGCTCGTTGTAGTGCCTGGGTATATGATACTAGTTCAGTTGCTAATATTTGTAACTCGAAAGAGGAGCTACGGAATAGACGGCGGCTAACAAGGGATGAGGTGACGATGCACGTTGGCAATGGATCAAAAGTTGATGTGATGGCCGTCGGCACGCTCTCCTTAGTTTTACCTTCGGGATTAGTTTTAAACCTTAATAAATGTTATTATGTGCCTGCGTTGAGCATGAACATTATATCTGGATCGTGTTTATTGCAAGACGGTTATTCATTTAAATCTGAGAATAATGGTTGTTCTATTTATATGAATAACATCTTTTATGGTCATGCACCTGTTGTGAATGGTTTATTTCTTCTGAATCTCGAAAGCAATGAAACGCACATCCATAACATTGAGGCTAAAAGATGCAAAGTAGATAGTGCTAATCCAACTTATTTGTGGCACTGCCGTCTAGGTCATATTGGTGTAAAATGCATGAACAAACTCCATTCTGATGGATTTTTGGAGTCTCTTGATTTTGAATCATTTGACACGTGCGAGCCGTGCCTCATGGGCAAGATGATCAAAACCCCATTCTCCAGAATAGTGGAGCGAGCAACGGACTTGTTGGAAATCATACATACCGATGTGTGCGGACCAATGAGTGTTTCGACGCGCGGTGGATATCGCTATTTTCTCACTTTTACTGATGACTTAAGTAGATATGGGTATATCTATTTAATGAAACATAAATCTGAAACGTTTGAAAAGTTCAAAGAATTTCAGAACGAAGTGGAAAACCATCGTAACAGGAAAATTAAATTTCTGCGATCCGATCGTGGAGGTGAGTATTGGAGTTATGATTTTCTCACGCATCTTAAAGCAAGCGGAATCATTTCGCAACTCACGCCACCCGGAACACCACAGCGCAATGGTGTGTCTGAACGCCGGAATCGAACTCTATTAGATATAGTGCGATCGATGATGTCTCTTACAGATTTGCCGTTATCATTTTGGGGTTATGCATTAGAAACCGCTGCATTCACTTTAAATAGGGCACCATCTAACTCCGTTGAGACGACACCGTATGAACTATGGTTTGGTGCTAAACCTAAGTTGTCATTTCTTAAAGTCTGGGGATGCGAAGCTTACGTCAAGAAGTTGATGCCGGACAAGCTCGAACCCAAAGCGGAGAAATGCGTCTTCATAGGATACCCTAAAGAAACGATTGGGTATACCTTCTACCACAGATTCGAAGGCAAAGTCTTTGTTGCTAAGAACGGATCCTTTCTTGAGAAGGAGTTTCTCTCGAAAGAAGTGAGTGGGAGGAAGGTAGAGCTAGACGAGGTTATTGAACCTTCTCTTGAGTTGGAGAGTAGCGCAGCACCTGAAGTTGTTCCGGTGCCGTCTGCACCAACAAGAGAGGAAGCTAATGATGAGGATCATGAAACTTCGAACGATGCTACTACTGAACTTCGCAGGTCAACAAGGTCGCGTGCCACTCCTGAATGGTATGGCAACCCTGTCTTAACCGTCTTGTTGTTAGACAACAGTGAACCTGCGAACTATGAGGAAGCAATGATGAGCCCAGACTCTAAGAAATGGCTAGAGGCCATGAAATCCGAATTGGGATCCATGAGCGAAAACCAAGTATGGACTTTGGTGGACCCTCCTAGCGACCGTAAGGCCGTTGAGTGCAAATGGATTTTCAAGAAGAAAACGAACGCGGATGGTAATGTTACTGTCTATAAAGCTCGGCTTGTCGCAAAACGTTTTTGGCAAGTTCAAGGTGTTGACTACGATGAGACTTTCTCTCCCGTAGCGATGTTTAAGTCCATTCGGATTTTATTAGCAATTGCTGCGTTTCATGATTATGAAATATGGCAGATGGATGTCAAGACTGCGTTCCTCAATGGCAACATTGATGAAGAGTTGTATATGATGTAGCCCGAAGGTTTTGTCGATCCTAAGGATGCTAATAAGGTGTGCAAACTTTAGCGTTCCATTTATGGACTGAAGCAAGCATCTCGGAGTTGGAACCTTCGTTTTGATCAAGTGATCAAGAGTTTTGGATTTGTTCCAAATTGCTATGAAGCTTGTATCTACAAGAAAGTGAGTGGGAGCTCGGTGACATTTTTAGTACTATATGTGGATGACATATTGATTATTGGAAATGACATCGGTATGCTTAATGATGTGAAGAGTTATTTGAATAAATGTTTTTCAATGAAAGACCTAGGAGAAGCTGCTTATATATTAGGCATCAAAATCTATAGAGATAGAGAAAGACGCCTAATAGGTTTAAGCCAAAGTACATATCTAGACAAAGTTCTGAAGAGGTTCAGAATGGATAAAGCAAAGAAAGGTTCATTGCCCATGTTGTCAGGTAAGATATTGAGCAAGGCTCAGTGTCCAGCTACGGTAAAAGATAGAGATACTATGAGCAAAGTGCCATATGCCTCAGCCATAGGTTCTATCATGTATGCCATGCTGTGTACTAGACCGGATGTGTCCAATGCTCTTAGTTTGACGAGCAGATACCAAAGTGATCCAGGAGTGGAACACTGGACAGCCGTAAAGAACATCCTAAAGTATTTAAATAGGACTAAAGAAATGTTCTTGGTCTATGGAGGTGATGAGGAGCTCGTCGTAAAAGGTTACGTCGACGCTAGCTTCGACACCGACCCGGATGATTCTAAATCTCAGACAGGATACGTTTATATTTTGAATGGTGGAGCTGTGAGCTGGAGAAGCTGCAAGCAAAGCGTGATCGCGGGATCTACAACAGAAGCGGAATACATGGCTGCTTCGGAAGCATCAAGTGAAGGAGTTTGGATCAGGAACTTCATCACTGAGCTTGGTGTGGTTCCAAATGCCTTGGACCCACTGGAGATATTGTGTGACAACACTGGCGCCATAGCACTGGCTAAGGAACCAAGATATCATCCAAAGACCAAGCACATCAACCGCCGTTTCCATATAATTCGAGATTATATATCAGATGGAGATCTGAAGATTAGCAAAGTACATACGGATCTGAATGTCGCAGATCCGTTGACTAAACCTCTTCCACGAGCAAAACATGATCAGCACCTTAATGCCATGGGTGTTAGATTGTTGCCAGATGTAAACTAGATTATTGACTCTAGTGCAAGTGGGAGACTGTTGGAATTATGCCCTAGAGGCAATAATAAAGATGTTATTATTATAATTCTTGTTCATGATAATGTTTATATTCCATGCTAGAATTGTATTAAGCGGAAACTTTAATACTTGTGTGGTTTATGAACAACACCGTGTCCCTAGTATGCCTCTATGGACTAGCTCATTGATTAATGATGGTTAAGGTTTCCTAACCATAGACATGAGTTGTCAATTAATAATGAGATCATGTCATTAGGAGAATGATGTGATGGACAGACCCAAATAAAGCAGAGCAATTAGATTGTGTCATTGTGTTCATCTTTACGAAGCTTTTTCCTATGTCAAGTATTGTATTCCTTAGACCATGAGATAATACAACTCCCTGGTATCGGAAGAAAGCTTTGAGGTCATCAAACGTCATCCTATGTGAGGGTGATCATAAAGGTGTCTCTCAGGTGATCGGAAAGTACTTGTTGGGTTGTATGTATCGAGATGGAATTTGTCCCTCCCGAGTCGGAGAGATATACTTCGGGCCCACTCGGTAATCGATATCAACACCGCTTGCAAGCATGTGGTTAAGGAGTTAATCACGAAGTGATATCGGATTACGGAACGAGTAAAGTACTTGCTATGAATGAGATTGAACTAGGTATGGCGATACCGACGATCGAATCTCGGGCAAGTAAAATATCGCGTGACGAAGGGAATAGATATACGGGATTAATTGAATCATGGCATCGTGGTTCATCCGATATGATCATCGATGAATATGTGGGAGTCAATATGGGTTTCCAGATCCCGTTGTTGATTATTGATAGAAGATCATGTCTGCATATTCTCGAACCTGTAGGGTCACACACTTAATGTGCATCGACGCTAGGATAGAATGGATAATTGGTTTATGAGTTTTTGGTCGGAGTCTCGGATGAGATCCAGGACGTCACGAGAGGTTCCGGAATGGTCCGGAGAATAAGATTCATATAAAGGAAAGCAGTTTTTGGATTCCGGAATCGTTTTGGAGTTTATCGGTATTGTACCGGAAGGTTCTAGAAGGTTCCAGAGTGGGACCAACATGGGCCCACTTTTTGGAGGCCTATGTGGGCCTAAGGGGAAGTGTCCTGGCCACTTTGGGCCAGGCGCACAAGGCCCCTAAGGCCCAGCCGGCCAGCCCTTAGGGGAAACCCTAAGGGAACCTTCCAGAAGTGGGGGGGAAGACTTGCCCCCTACTCTTCCCCCTAGGCCGCCGCCCTAGGACTTGGAGGAGGGGCCAAGGCAGCCGTCCAGCCCCCATATAAGGGGGGGCAGGGCCGCAGCCTCCCCCCACTCCAACCCTAGCCACCGGCCAACTGCTGCCCATCCACCTCTCTCTCTCGCGACTGTGCGTAGGCGAAGCCCTGCCGCAGAAACTCTCCACTATAAGCACCACGCCGTCGTGCTGCAGATCCAATCTATCTCTCCACCATACTTGCTGGACCAAGGAAGGAGGAGACGTCGCTGCACCGTATGTGTGCATCTCTCGGAGGCGCCGCCACTTGCGGCGTAGGATCGGATCGGATCGCGGGGAGGAGACGGCTAGTACGACTACATCATCCACGTTCTGTTGAACGTTCCGCTATGCGATTTCTTCAAGGGTATGAAGATCTCATCTACCTCTCTTGTTGATTACATCTCCTAGATTAGATCTTGGCTTTCTTGTTCGCATCCGTAGGAAAATTTTGATTTACTATGCTGCGAAACCCTTCATTAAGCACAATCATACGTCCATTTTGCATCACTATTTTGTATCATAATTTACTAATATTCATTGATATATTTCACATTTAGAGATGATACTTATGTTGTTTCCTCTGTTTTTACATGTTTAATGATCATTGGAGGATTTGCTGTCGGAGTCAGGATTCTGCTTGAAAAAGGACCGTCAAGACACCATATTTTGGAAGATAAGGAAATTCCAGAAAAATACCACGAAATTATATTTTGCCAGAAGAATGAAGAAGCCGGAAGGAGGAGGCAAGAGGAGCCACAGGGCGGGCTCACCACCAGGGGGCGCGGGCCCACCCCTGGTCTCGCCGGCCTATGGTTAGGCCACCCTGGCCCACTTCTGCCATCGCCCCTTTGCGTATATCATCGTCCCCGAAAACCTAAGTGAAGAGGGGGGCTCAGAGATAGACACCGCCACCTCTACGGGGTAGAAAACACCAGAGAGAGAAAAGCTCTCCGGCAGGCAGGAATCTGCCGGGGAAATTCCTTCCCGGAGAGGGGAGATCGTCGCCATCATCATCACCATCGCACCGGACTTCATCAGGATCATCATCATCATCATCTCCATCACCAGCACCTTCATCCCCACCATCACCACGCCATCCCGCTGTAACATCTTGAGTTGAATCTTGTTAAATTCTTAGGGGAAACTTTCCCGGTGTTGATTACTCTTGTGGTTGATGCTATTGAGTGGAACCGTTGAATTAAGGTTTATGTTCAGATTGTTATTTACCATTATTTCACCTATGATCATGATCCATATGATGTCTTGTGAGTAGTTCGTTTAGTTCTTGAGGACATGGGAGAAGTCAAGATGTTAGTAGTGGAATTATGTTGAGTAATATTTAATGGTTTGATATTTATTTGTTGTGGTGCTATTTCACTAGTGGTGTCATGTGAACGTCGACTACATGATACTTCACCATTTATGGGCCTAGTGAGATGCATTGTGTATTTGGCTACTAATTGTGGGGTTGCTGGAGTGACAGAAACCTAAACCTCCGTTAGAAAACCATTGCACTAGGGAGCGTAGGATCTTAGAGTTTAAGGCTGTGGTTAGATTTATCTTAATTACTTTCTTGTAGTTGCGGATGCTTTCAAGGGGTATAATCACAAGTGTGTATTTATCCTAGTAAGGGTAGTGCGCTAGCACAGGTTCACCCTCATAACACTTATCAAACCAATAAAGATTATTTAGCGGCATGAAGCGGAAGCTCTTGACAGAAACTCCCGTGTGTCCTCGAGAACGTTTGGTCATCATAAGTTACACAACCGGCTTGTACTTTGCTCTAGAAAGGATTGGGCCACTTGCTGCAATTATTATCACTGTCTTTTATTTACTTGTACTTTATTTATTTGCATTACCAAATACCCCTGAAAACCCGTTTGCTAGTATTTACAGTGAATCCTTGATCAAAACCGCTTGTCAACATCTTCTGCTCCTCGTTGGGTTCGACACTCTTATTTATCGAAAGTACTACGATACACCCCCTATACTTATGGGTCATCAAGACTATTTTCTGGCGCCGTTGCCGGGGAGTGAAGCGCTATTGGAGAGTGGAATTGGTAAAGGTAACCGTCACTGTGAGTATTGTTTTTATTTATGTCTTTTATTTTTATTTTATTTTGCTATGGAGAGTTCTCCATTTGGGTTCCTATTCAGGAACACTACTATCACTATTGCGGACGTGGATGAATCACAACCACCTCCTATTCAATTAGATCCTTTTAAAATACCTATGAAAATTGTTGAACGTGTTATGGATAACTGTTATTCAGGAGATGGAACTGTCCATCCGGGTGATCACTTACTCTTTATACATGAATTATGCGAGTTGTTCAAGTGTGCAGGTATTTCATCGAGCCAGGTTAAGAGGAAGCTATTCTCTTTATCACTGAAAGGCAGAGCTGAGGAGTGGTATCGGCTGCTGAAAGATGGTCCATCTATTGCTTGGGAGGAAATTGTACCTCTCTTTTATTCCAAGTTTTATCCTCCAAGTGAAATTCATAAAGATCGTAATCGAATATATAACTTTTGGCCTCATGATGGAGAGAGTATTGCCCAAGTGTGGGGGAAATTGAAGTCACTAATGCTGAAATGCCCCACTCATGAGCTCCCCAGTAATATTGTTATTAATAATTTTTATGCAAGGCTTGCTCTTCACAATAAGGATTTATTGGATGCTTCTTGCTTTGGATCATTTACACGCATGAAAGAAGACGCTAAGTGGGATCTTCTTGACCGTATTCAAGAAAATGCTGAAGGATGGGAAAACGACAAAGGTAGGAAGTCATGTATAAATTATGACTATGAATGCATTAAAGCTTTTATGGGAACCGATGACTTTCATAATGTTAGCACTGTTTATGGTCTTGATTCTCATATACTTGCTAACTGTTTTAAGGCCTTTGCCTCTTATCTTGATGTTCCAAAGAAAGATTGGAACAAGTATCATGCGCCTTATAAAGATTCTATTAGTTGTATTCCTGCTAAAACTACTGAAGTTTGTACTATTGATCGCATTTTGCCTAAACTTTATTTCGAGAAGACGCCTTTTCCTGCTAAGGTAAAGGAGCATTCTACTCTAGTAAGTGTGCTTAATAAAAGTACTAAGAAAGCTGCAGAACCTGATGAACACATTACTATTAAGTCTCCTGTAGCTATAGTGAAGGACCTTGTTACTAAAGATGTAGGAGATGAACATATTGTCTTTTGTGAAGATGCTTCTAACATTGTTTCACATCCTAGTAGGCGTAGGAAAACAAGTGTTCCTGTTATTTCTGTCAGGATTGGCGATCATTGCTATTATGGTTTATGTGACATTGGTGCAAGTTCAAGTGCTATTCCTATAGATATTTATAGAGAAATTATGCATGAGATTGCCCCTTGTAAATTAGAGGAGATTTATGTGGTTATTCATCTTGCTAACAGAGAGACCGTCTTGCCACTTGGTATTGTTCGAGATGTCGAAGTTTTATGCGATAAGACTAAATATCCTACTGATTTTCTAGTACTTGGTAAGGAAGCTAGTAAAATTTGTCCTATTATTTTTGGTAGACTGATACGTCTCAAACGTATCTATAATTTTTGATGTTCCATGCTTGTTTTTGCACCATTTGCCTTGTGTTTCGTTACACTTCGTGGCGTTTTTATGCGATTTCTGGAACTAACCTATTGACAAGATGCCACAGTGCCAGTTCCCTATTTTCTGTTGTTTTTGTGTTTCAGAAAAGTTACACAGGAAATATTCTCAGAATTGGACGAAACAAGTTCCAGAAGTCTTATTTTTCCCGGATGAAGGATGAGGACCAAACGAGAGCCGGAGGGGGGCCAGGGGCTGCCCACACACCAGGGTGGCGCGACCCAGCCCCTGGCCGTGCCCCCTATGTGTGAGGAGCCCCTGGCAGCCCCCTGACGATGCCCCTTCGCCTATATAAAGCCTCGGGACGGAAAACCCTAGGGGAGTCGGCAAAATTTCTAGAACAGTTCCGTAGCTCCGCCGCCGCCGCCGACGAATTTTGGGGGACAGAAGTCTCTGTTCCGGCATCCTCCCGAGACGGGGAAGTGCCCCCGGAGCCATCTCCATTGGTCTCCATCGCCGTCTCTGCCGTCTCCATCGACCTCACCGCCATCTCCATCAACCTTGCTGTCTCCTACGATGAGGAGTGAGTAGTTCATCCCCGAGGCTGAGGGCTCTACCGGTAGCTATGTGGTTCACCTCTCTCTCCCATGATGTGATCTTTATGTGATTGTGAGCTTTGTATCATGTTGAATAAGTAGATGTTACTCTTCATCATTATGTGTACTCTAGTGGTGTTATTAAAGTAATCTATTCCTCCTGCCATGGTGTAACGGTGACAGTGTGTGCATCGTGGTGGTACTTGGTCTAGGCTACGATTGTGATCTCTTATGGATTATGAGAATAATTGTCACTATGATAGTATTGAAGTGATCTATTCCTCCTTTCATGGTGTAATGTTGACAGTGTGTGCACCGTGTTAGTACTTGGTCTAAGTTGCAATAATATTTATCTTGAGTTGTGATTTGATTTGGATATCTCTATGAGTGGTGTTTGTCAAGTACTTGATGAACTTTAAGGGGTGCTTCTGTAGCCACTACGCAATGATTAGTGTTATTCAATAGGAGAGTAATTCAGAGTAGCATAGTGAAGAGAAGTTATTTATTTGTTCAATTATGTTATATTTGTTGGGAGTGTGTCCACTAGTGAAAGTATGATCCCTAGGCCTTGTTTCCAAGCTCTGCACACCGTTTACTTACTGTTTTGTTACTTGTTTGCTTGCTACCATTTTTATTCCAGATTGCATTTACTACTTATAATCATCTATACCACTTGTATTTCACTATCTCTTCGCCGAACTAGTGCACCTATACATCTGACAAGTGTATTGGGTGTGTTGGGGACACAAGAGACTTTCTGTATCGTAATTGTAGGGTTGTTTGAGAGGGATAGCTTTGACCTCTTCCTCCCTGAGTTCGATAAACCTTGGGTGATCCACTTAAGGGAAACTTGCTGCTGCTCTACAAACCTCTGCACTTGGAGGCCCAACACTGTCTACAAGAACAGACGCGTGCGTAGACATCAAGCTCTTTTCTGGCGCCGTTGCCAGGGAACAAAGAAGAAGAAGCTCCCACGTCAACTACATGCCAGCAAGCTCTTTTCTGGCGCCGTTGCCGGGGAGGTAAGGTAAAAGGTACTCGCATCCTCCTGTGTGAGTGCTCGGAGTTATTTCCTTTAGATTCTGCAATTACATCTTTTTGTTTCTTGTTTTTATTTTCACTAGTTAGGCTTAATGGAAAACAAAGAGTTCTTTAGTCTTTTTCCTGAGTTTAGATATGAAGTGTTTGAAGAGAAAATTGAAAAACCTTTGGAGCTTAATTCGCATGCTAATAGTTTTGTTAGTATGAATGCTTTGAACACTGTTTTAGAAAAGTCTAAGCTTGGGGAAGCTGGTTTTGTTAAGCATGATATTTTTAGTTCCCCAGCTTTAGTGGAGAAAGTTTGCTCTGATGATATTTTATCTCCCCTATGTGATATTCCTATGCATGTTACCTATGTTAGTGATCATGATTGGGAAAAGCACTCTACTTTTGATATTGAAAATCTTTTTGGTACCAATTCTAAGGTTAATAATTGTTGTACCATTAGTACTATCCATGTTCCTTCTTATGATGATATGTTTAATGAGTATGCTTTGCGAAATAGCTGTTCTCTAGCTTGTGATGATACTAAACCTCTAGTTTATGATGGTCATGATGATGAGTATAATGTTTTCAGTTCACCTACTTTTGAGGAGAAAATTAGTTATGATTACAATATGCCTCTTATTTTTTATGATTATGGTGATGAGAATAATTATTCTGTTGAATCTACTCCTACTACTATTGTTCACGTGGGGAGTATTAATTCTTTTATGCATGTGGCTCATGATAGAGATCCTTTATGTGATAGTTATATTGTTAATTCTATTCATGATGCTACTGAAAGTTATTATGAGAGAGGGAAACATAGTTTGATTGATCTCAACAATATTGACTTTCCCCTCTTTATGTTACAATTCTTGAAGTTGTACTTGTTTTGCCTTCCTATGCTTTTTGCTTTGCGCTTTTATGACTTGTCTCTTTACAAGACTATTTTTCATAGGAAGTGGTTTAGATTTAAATGTGTTCCATACTTGCTTTTTGATGCTCTCTATTGCTTTAAGTTCCTATATGGCGCCTTTGCCTCAAGCTCTTATATGGCGCCCACATGAGCATCTTTGCAAATTACTGCGCCTAGCTCAAAGGCGTTAAAGAAAAGCACTCTTGGGAGATAACCCATTGTTTTATTTTCAGTACTTTTTCTTTTATTTGAGTCTTGGAAGTTATTACTACTGTAATAACCGCTCCTTATCCTTTTTATTTCATTGTTGTGCCAAGAGAAGCCTCTAATTTGAGCGAGGTAAGATTTGGGGATGTTGCTGTCCTAAAACTGTTTTCGGTGCTGCACCGTAAAAATTTGTGAAAATTCTCTGTATATCTTTTGGACCTGTGATTTCTTGTGCATATGCCCCAGGTTATATCCAAACTTTCATTAGTTGAACACTTTTTGATTTGAGCAACAGAAAACCCTCTAAAAATTCGACCTTTGTCAGCTGTTCTGTTTTGACAGATTTCTGCCAATATTTGTGTTTGCCGCTTTATCGCTTTCTTTTTGAGTTCTTTTGATCATCGAACTTTTTAGGAAGTTGCTACAGTAGTATATGCTTAAATATGTGGTAGTTTTAGGTTGAAACCTGAAGCAAAAAGGGTTGATTCAATGTTATGCTTACACTAATGTTGCTAATAGATTTGTGTTTAGTTTTGTATGAAGGAAGTTTTCAAGTGTAGGGATCGGAGAGTGATGAGATGAGTTGAAGAATGGACAAAAGCTCAAGCTTGGGGATTCCCATGTCACCCCAAGAAATATCCAAGAAGTACAAGCGTCAAAGCTTGGGGATGCCCCCGAGGCACCCCCTTCTTCATCGGCAAGAATCAGGTCACCTTTCAAAACACTATATTTTTATTGCTTCATGCATTATGCGTTTTTCTTGGAGCGTCAGTTGCTTTAGTTTTTAGTTTTCCTTTGCTTTGTTTGCTGCAATAAATGGTTAGATCACATCATGTTTCTTTTGGAGAAGATGAACTCCGTTTTTCACTCTTATCGTTTCAACGAGTGTTCTCTTTTTCTGCTACTGTGTTTAGCTTGCATTTTTCGCCTTGATTTGTGTTCAGATCTTGTTATATCTTTTCATCAAGGTGTATTTTTGCCTCTGATCTTTATTGGTTTTCATCAAAAGAGGTGTTTATAAAAAGTTTGAATGGTGTTGGAAAAGAGAAAAAGCTTTATGCAAAAAAAGTGGTACAAGAAGGAGCTTGTGTAGACTGCGGCCTAGGCTTTTGCATGTCGTGCTTGATGTCTTTTTGCTAGTATGCTTAGTGGTTTTGTTGTAGCATGACTTATCTCAAATGACTGAGATTGCTTAATGAGCCTTTGAAAAGATCATGCATTGTTTTAATTATTTAGAAGCATTATTTTGGTTTTCTCCTTGATGCTTTATTTGGGTTGACTTGGCGCATGCTCACACATGTTAGACTCTTACAAAGTTGCCAATAGCCTCTATGATCATTTAGTTTTTGACTTTTGATGCCATCTTATGCTTCTTTTAATGTCGCTTTGTCGCTTTGCATGATTATGGCCGTTATTGCTCTCTTAGTTGGTCGCTCCCAGTCTTTTGCTAGCCCTCGCCTTGTACTGAGTATGAGCTCTACTCGTGCATCCAACTCCTAAAAAACAAGTTTTGCCAAAGTGTCCACCATACATACCTATTAGCAATTTGCTATTCCAAAGTAAATTTGACTTGCTTTTATTTACTCTTCAAATTAAACTCTTACCAGTGTTATGCGAAAATTGGTCAGTAAAGCTCTCACGAACTGGAAGGCACACTTTACTTTTTCTTGTTCTTAAAAATTTGACATTGTGGTCTCTTATGTTGAGTTGTTATGCTTGCAAGTTGTAAGTTGGAGACTAGCCCAGCCATGCCGTCATGGGGCAAGCTTTCAACATTGCACTTCTTATTTGAGTTGATATCGTGATCTTTTGTTTATGGATTCCCGTGATGTGAAATGAATTGGGAATCTTACGGGGATCATGGAGTTTGCATATGTGTTAGGGAACCGTCTGGGCCGCCAATCTAAGCCATGCATAATTCATGGTGGAAATTTGCAGCATACCCATAGTGGACATTCGACGACGCATCTCAAAATAAAAAGCTATACAAATGGTAAATAAAAAAGATGTCGAGGTGTTCATTGTCTGCTTGTCCTGTCATTTTGATGTGGGCTTGTTCCATGTCATCGGGCACGGAGGTACCCCGTTGGCAGTTCTCTATGATACGTATATACTTACAATGACAAGAGCCTTGCTTGGGACTCTAAGTAAAGTAGCATGAGGTTTGGGTACTCGTATTCACGGGACACGAGGTTTTCAACTTATGATTTGTCAAGCATATACAGCATGAGTGTTCTCGCATTAACTTTAACCATTCAAGATGCTCATGATGGGGGCAATGAGAGCTCAAAGCCGGTAAGTACCATAATTTTTGAAGGTTATAAAACTTGCAATCACTGCTTCCCTCCGCGAAGGGCCTTTCTTTTACTTTTATGTTGAGTCACCACCTTCTATCTTTATGCACCATTAAGAGAGCATAGTTGTCATTCTTAGTATAATGTGCATTGTCCCAAAGTTTTCATTGATTGATTCATGATGTTGGTTTCACTTGTTCTCAAATTATTTGTATCTAGTCGCCCTCTTAAACTTGAAGGTGTGCTATGCATTTATGTTTTGCTCTCCATGAAGGACAACCTGAAAACCATTTGTATGTTTTTCCTTATGATTTGAACACACGTTTGACTTTCATTGTTTCATTTTCATGATCTTTTGTTTGTGTTCTTTTTCATGTTATAACATGGTTGCTAAGTTTTTATTGTCAAGATTATATCTTTCATACCCATGTTTTAAGTTCTTTTGATCCTAGCTCATAACGCTTACTTATATGATCAAGATTGTGTAGGTGCATGTCACCTCAAAAATTATTCTTTTGTTACCACTTACCTACTCGAGGACGAGCAGGAGTTAAGCTTGGGGATGCTGATACGTCTCAAACGTATCTATAATTTTTGATGCTCCATGCTTGTTTTTGCACCATTTGCCTTGTGTTTCGTTACACTTCGTGGAGTTTTTATGCGATTTCTGGAACTAACCTATTGACAAGATGCCACAGTGCCAGTTTCCTGTTTTCTGCTATTTTTGTGTTTTAGAAAAGTTACACAGGAAATATTCTCAGAATTGGACGAAACAAGTTACAGAAGTCTTATTTTTCCCGGATGAAGGACGAGGACCAAACAAGAGCCGGAGGGGGGCCAGGGGCTTCCCTCACACCAGGGTGGCGCGGCCCAGCCCCTGGCCAGTGCCCCCTATGTGTGAGGAGCCCCTGGCAGCCCCTGACGACGCCCCTTCGCCTATATAAAGCCTCGGGACGAAAAACCCTAGGGGAGTCGGTGAAATTTCCAGAACAGTTCCGTAGCTCCGCCGTCGCCGCCGACAAATTTCGGGGGACAGAAGTCTCTATTCCGGCACCCTGCCGGGACGGGGAAGTGCCCCCGGAGCCATCTCCATCGGTCTCCATCGCCGTCTCCGCCGTCTCCATCGACCTCACCGCCATCTCCATCAACCTTGCTGTCTCCTACGATGAGGAGGGAGTATTTCATCCCCGGGGCTGAGGGCTCTATCGGTAGCTATGTGGTTCACCTCTCTCTCCCATGATGTGATCTTTATGTGATCGTGAGCTTTGTATCATGTTGAATAAGTAGATGTTACTCTTCATCATTATGTGTACTCTAGTGGTGTTATTAAAGTAATCTATTCCTCCTGCCATGGTGTAACGGTGACAGTGTGTGCATCGTGGTGGTACTTGGTCTAGGCTACGATTGTGATCTCTTATGGATTATGAGAATAATTATCACTATGATAGTATTGAAGTGATCTATTCCTCCTTTCATGGTGTAATGTTGACAGTGTGTGCACCGTGTTAGTACTTGGTCTAAGTTGCAATAATATTTATCTTGAGTTGTGATTTGATTTGGATATCTCTATGAGTGGTGTTTGTCAAGTACTTGATGAACTTTAAGGGGTGCTTCTGTAGCCACTACGCAATGATTAGTGTTATTCAATAGGAGAGTAATTCAGAGTAGCATAGTGAAGAGAAGTTATTTATTTATTCAATTATGTTATATTTGTTGGGAGTGTGTCCACTAGTGAAAGTATGATCCCTAGGCCTTGTTTCCAAGCTTTGCACACCGTTTACTTGCTGTTTTGTTACTTGTTTGCTTGCTGCCATTTTTATTCCAGATTGCATTTACTACTTATAATCATCTATACCACTTGTATTTCACTATCTCTTCGCCGAACTAGTGCACCTATACATCTGACAAGTGTATTGGGTGTGTTGGGGACACAAGAGACTTTCTGTATCGTAATTGCAGGGTTGTTTGAGAGGGATAGCTTTGGCCTCTTCCTCCCTGAGTTAGATAAACCTTGGGTGATCCACTTAAGGGAAACTTGCTGCTGCTCTACAAACCTCTGCACTTGAAGGCCCAACACTGTCTACAAGAACAGACGCGTGCGTAGACATCAAGCTCTTTTCTGGCGTCGTTGCCGGGGAACAAAGAAGAAGAAGCTCCCACGTCAACTACACGCCAGCATAGACCCTTTTTGAATACTTGTGGCGCTGTGGTAGATTGTAAGAAGGAGAAATTTTTTCTAAGTTTGATGAAGAATCTTATGAGTTTAATTTTTCTAAGTTCGCTAAAACTCCTTTTGAAAGTGAATTGTCTGATGAAAATTTTCAAGTTGAACAGCTTGCCTCTATTGCTCTTGCTCCTAACAATGCTTTGCAGCAATTTATGGAGGACCATGAAAGTGATATTTTTAGGAAGGAAAGAGAAGAGGTTGACGATATTCTTCTTCGTCAACCACCGTTGATTAAGCACAATTTACCTATGGAGGATCTTGGTACCACTTTGCCACCTAAGGAAGATCCTGTTTTTGAATTAAAACCTTTACCTGATGATCTTAAGTATTCTTATATAGATGATAAGAAAATATATCCTGTTATTATCAGTTCTAAACTTTCAGGAAAGGAAGAACAGAGGTTATTGGAAATATTGAGGAAACACCGAGGAGCTATGTGATACACTCTTGATGATTTAAAAGGGATTTCTCCCACTATATGTCAGCATGCTATTAACATGGAGGAAGATGCAAAGCCAGTTGTTGAACATCAATGCCGCTTAATTCCCAAGATGAAGGAAGTGGTAAGAAATGAGGTATTGAAGCTCCTTGATGCTGGTATTATTTATCCTATTGCTGATAGTAGATGGGTTAGTCTTGTTCATTGTGTTCCTAAGAAAGGAGGTATCACTGTTGTGCCTAATGAGAATAACGAGCTTATTCCTCAAAGGGTAGTAGTTGGTTATAGGATGTGCATTGATTTTAGAAAGGTAAACAAAGTTACTAAGAAAGATCATTATCCTTTACCGTTTATAGATCAAATGTTAGAGAGGTTATCTAAGAAGACTCATTTTTGTTTTCTTGATGGTTATTCTGGTTTCTCTCAGATTGTTGTTAAACCGCAAGATCAAGAGAAAACCACTTTTACTTGTCCTTATGGAACTTATGCTTATAGACGTATGCCATTTGGTTTGTGCAATGCTCCTGCTACTTTTCAAAGATGCATGTTTGCTATTTTTCATGGTTTTTGTGAAGAAATTGTGGAAGTTTTCATGGATGATTTCTCCGTCTATGGAACTTCTTTTGATAATTGTTTGCACAATCTTGATAAAGTTTTGCAGAGGTGTGAAGAAACTAATCTTGTTCTTAATTGGGAGAAATGCCACTTTATGGTGAATGAAGGAATTGTTCCAGGACATAAAATCTCCAAAAGAGGTATTGAAGTTGACAGAGCAAAGGTTGAAGCAATTGAGAAAATGCCTTGTCCTAGGGATGTTAAAGATATTCATAGTATTCTTGGTCATGCAGGTTTCTATAGGAGGTTTATTAAAGATTTCTCTAAGATTTCAAAGCCTCTTACTAATCTTCTTCAAAAAGATGTACCATTTGTCTTTGATGATGATTGTAAGGAAGCTTTTGAAACTCTTAAGAAGGCTTTAACTACTGCTCCTATTGTTCAACCACCTGACTGGAATTTACCCTTTGAAATTATGTGTGATGCTAGTGATTTTGCTGTTGGTGCTGTTCTCTGACAGCGTGTAGATAAGAAGTTAAATGTTATTCATTATGCTAGTAAGACTCTTGATGCTGCTCAAAAGAATTATGCTACTACTGAGAAGGAGTTTCTTGGTGTTGTTTTTGCATGTGATAAGTTTAGACCTTACATTGTTGATTCTAAAGTCACTATTCATACTAATCATGCTGCTATTAGATATCTTATGTCAAAGAAGGATGCTAAGCCTAGGCTTATTAGATGGGTGTTGCTTTTACAAGAGTTTGATTTGCATATTGTAGATAGGAAAGGTGCTGAAAATCCTGTTGCTGACAATTTGTCTAGATTGGAAAACATTTCTTTTGATCCTATTCCTGTTAATGATAGTTTTCCAAATGAACAGTTGGCTTCAATAAATGTAACTTCGCGAGAGGATCTATGGTATGCTGATTATGCTAACTTTATTGTTTCCAAGTATTTGCCTCCAACCTTTACAGCTCAGAAGAGAAGAAAATTCTTTTATGATTTGAGGCATTATTTTTGGG
Organism: Dactylis glomerata; assembly: GCA_007115705.1. Taxonomy (NCBI): domain Eukaryota; kingdom Viridiplantae; phylum Streptophyta; class Magnoliopsida; order Poales; family Poaceae; genus Dactylis; species Dactylis glomerata. The sequence goes on along the minus strand of QXEO01000398.1, from coordinate 2,055,375 downwards.
ATGACCCACATCTATATAAGGAAGGAGTTGATGGAATTATGCGAAGATGTGTTCCAGAGTATGAGCAACAAGAAATATTGAGGAAATGCCATGGCAGTGCTTATGGAGGACATCATGCTGGAGATAGAACTGCACAAAAGGTTCTACAATCAGGTTTTTATTGGCCAACCCTTTTTGAAGATGCTAGAAGGTATGTTTTATCTTGTGATGAATGTCAAAGAGTTGGTAATATTTCTAGACGTAATGAAATGCCTATGAGTTACACTCTTGTTATTGAACCATTTGATTGTTGGGGATTTGACTTTATGGGTCCTTTTCCTCCTTCAAAAGGGTATACTCATATACTTGTTGCTGTTGATTATGTTACCAAGTGGGTAGAAGCTATACCTACAAAGAGTGCCGATGGAGAGACCTCGTTAAAAATGCTTAAGGATGTTATATTTCCTAGGTTTGGTGTACCTAGATATCTTATGACTGACGGAGGTTCTCATTTTATTCATGGCGGTTTTAGAAAGACTCTTGCTAGATATGACGTTAATCATAGAATTGCTTCTGCTTATCATCTCCAAACTAGTGGGCAGGTAGAGCTTTCAAATAGAGAGATCAAGTCTATCTTGCAGAAGACTGTCAATAGATCTAGGAAAAACTGGGCTAGCAAGTTAAACAATGCTTTATGGGCTTATAGAACTGCTTATAAGAACCCCATGGGCATGTCTCCTTACAAGATGGTTTACAGAAAAGCGTGTCACTTGCCCTTAGAATTAGAACACAAAGCTTTTTGGGCAGTGAAAGAGCTTAATAGGGATTTTAAACTCGCCGGTAAGAAAAGGTTGCTTGATTTGAGTTCCCTAGATGAGTGGAGAAACAAAGCTTATGAGAATGCCAGACTTTTCAAAGAAAAAGTCAAACAATGGCATGATAAGAGAATTCTTAAGAGAGAGTTTCATGTTGGTGAGAAAGTTTTATTGTATAGGTCTCGTCTCAGATTTTTTGCAGGAAAATTACTCACAAAATGGGAAGGACCCTATGTTATTGAAGAAGTGTACCGCTCAGGTGCGATAAAGATTGCTTCATTAAAAGATAACACTACACAAGTGGTGAATGGTCAAAGACTTAAACATTATATTGCTGGAGATTCTTATAATGAAGATGTTGATGTTATTCAAACGGTTTCTCCGGAAGAATTCATCTAGGACAATATGCAGGAACCTGCATAATTCATTTTCGAATAGGTAACAGTTCTAGTCAGAAAAGGTTCGCGTTAAACTTTTCCATTAATATTTTTGTTGTTTTTATTAAAAATGAAAAATCACGAGATGAAAACGGGCAGGAGATGGAGTCCGGTGGCTCCTCACCACCAGGGGGCGTGGGCCCACTCTAGGCCACGCCGCCCTGTGGTGAGAGCACCCCGGAGATCGTTTCCATCCCGGTTTCCTCCTGTGATTTCGTTTCGATGTTTAATTTTCACCTATATAACCCCCCGGATTACCCGAGGTCTGTATATCGTGTTTTTGTAGTGTTTTCATTTCGAGCTGTTTCTGTCAGGAGATTGTTCTCAGCTTTGGAGTTACAATGTCTTCGTCTGGTCCATCCGAGGAAAACTCTCTTGTGGATATCGTTAATCCGTACATGAGGGAGCTGAAGATGCATCTGAAGGAGTTGTCACTCAGGGATGGGGAGTTGCAGATTAAAGACGTCCAGGGCCCTACGGGAGAAGGGAGTCTTGAAGCCAGGATGGAAGCGTTGGAACAAGAAGTTTTTAAATATAAGAAGATGGCGGAACACGAAGTGGACATCATCTATAGGATTAATCAAGAGCTTACCGCCAAGCACAAGAAAGAGACTGCAGAGCTCTGGAGTGACATCTTTTCGCTCCATGAGACCACTAACCAATTACAAGCACAACTCTATGACTTGCAGAACCAAAACTATGAGTATGAAGCTAGGTTTAAACAAAAGAGTGATGCTGCAAGTTTCAGGATATTGGAGACCAAGACATCCTTCCTTGACGGGGATCCTCTGCCTTTAAAGTCTGATGATGATAAAGACTCACCACCACCGCCGAAGGAGTAATTCGTCATTGGTATAGGCATCCCCTTGGTTTGTTCCAAGATTGGGGGAGTGTCGCGGTATCACATCATTATCTTTTACTCATTTACTTTTCAAGTAGAGTCATATCATGAATAGAGAAGTTATCTTATAAGATAGTTTGCAGTGTGGAAGTATCCTCCTTAGTTGGTTATCTATGTATCCCTTGGTGTGAGTTGCGGTAATGAAATATTAATGAGAAGTTTTATCGTTTACTTTCCGCATACTTTATTTTAGTTTGCAATCCCTCTTATACGATTAGTCTTGTTGATTAGTATTGGTATCACTTTGGGAGCATGAGTAAATTTAGTCGGTTTTGGCAAACTTAGCTTGGTCAGTAGCAACATTACCTTGAGTTTTGAGTAGAAAAAGAAGAAATAAGTGCTAGTAGATATATCATCTCAGCTTTCCTTCATGTTTAGCTCATAAGCAATAGTATTCTCAAGTTAAAATCATTGTACTTTCAAGGAAGTTTGCATGATTGTTCCTATTATATGTATGTTTGTTTGTTTCATGCAACTCTTATGCTTGCTACCCAGCCTTGCTAGCCAAAAACCTGTACTGAGAGGGAATACTTCTCGTGCATCCAATTCCCAAAAACCAAGTTACTTCCAAAGAGTCCACTATAGATTCCTATGCATGGTATTTCAAGCCATTCCAAGTAAATTTTCACGTGCTACCTTTCAAAAACCTTCAAATACTTCTTATTTTGTGCCACTGTTTTTAGCTCATGAGGACGTAGTGGTTGGGTTTATTATCTTCCATACTAAATTGAGTACCCCTCAACTAGGCAGCTTCATCTGCTCGTCATTAATTTTGCAAGGGAGCTGGTCAGACCATTGTAATCTAAACAAGAAAAGAAAAAAGAGCACTCCTCCATGGTATGTGAAAGTTGGTGGGCACCCGATGGAATCGGTTAGCCATGGTTTGAGAAAGGAGAAGGTGGGGAGGAGTGCTAAGCTATAAAAGAGCATAATTGTGCCAACTAATCAAACATCTCGGAACCGCTCTCACTTGTTTAGTATGGAAGATATCAAGAACTCCGTTGCTAGTCGTTGACAAAAGCAACCACCGCTGAAAACAACTTTTACCTCTGTTTTACAAATGAAAAGCTCTAGCACATGTTTAATCCCTGCTTCCCTCTGCGAAGGGCCTGTCTTTTACTTTTATGTTGAGTCAACCTATTCCCCTCTATCTCAGGCAAGCATTTGAGTTGTTATATTTCACTCATCCATATGTTGATCCGTTCAATCATGTGTACTATCTTCCTTTGTTTGGTATAATGCTTTTATCTGAAGGAATATATCTTTGAAAGCTTTCTATGATTGCAAAGAGTTTGTTTTGTTGAGCATATGTTTTTGCTATATTAGCTCTGTTATAAAAGGCTTCGTTCAAAATTAAGTTTAGTTTGTTCATTGTTCTCTGACCAAGAACTTAGGTTTGCCATCACCAATTATAGTTTACCTTGTGCATCCTTATTTGTGATTCCCTTTTACTTATTGCAAGTCTATATCATATAAAGGGAAGTTGCTGTCTATTATAATTTGTGCCTTGGTAAATGTGATGCTTCTTGTCCGTATTTTGATTATCGACACTTCACTCCATAAACCTGTGGTCATGTTTACCGAGTTCAGTTTTCGCTTGGGGACAAGCGAGGTCTAAGCTTGGGGGGGTTGATACGTCCATTTTGCATCACTATTTTGTATCATAATTTACTACTATTCATTGATATATTTCACATTTAGAGATGATACTTATGTTGTTTCCTCTGTTTTTACATGTTTAATGATCATTGGAGGATTTGCTGCCGGAGTCAGGATTATGCTGGAAAAAGGACCGTCAAGACACCATGTTTTGGAAGATCGGGAAATTCCAGAAAAATACCATGAAATTATATTTTGCGAGAAGACTGAAGAAGCCGGAAGGAGGAGGCGAGAGGAGCCACAGGGCGGGCTCACCACCAGGGGGCGCGGGCCCACCCCTGGCCGCGCCGGCCTGTGGTGAGGCCACCCTGGCCCACTTCTGCCATCGCCGCGTATATCGTTGTCCCCAAAAACCTAAGTGAAGAGAGGGGGACTCACAGATAGACACCGCCGCCTCTACGGGGCGGAAAACACCAGAGAGAGAAAACCTCTTCGGCAGGCAGGAATTTGCTGGGTAAATTCCTTCCCGGAGAGGGGAGATCATCGCCATCATCATCACCATCACACCGGACTTCATCGGGATCATCATCATCTCCATCACCAGCACCTCCATCCCCACCATCACCACGCTATCCCGCTGTAACATCTTGAGTTGAATCTTGTTAAATTCTTAGGGGAAACTTTCCCGGTGTTGATTACTCTTGTGGTTGATGCTATTGAGTGGAACCGTTGAATTAAGGTTTATGTTCAGATTGTTATTTACCATTATTTCACCTCTGATTATGATCCATATGATGTCTTGTGAGTAGTTCGTTTAGTTCTTGAGGACATGGGAGAAGTCAAGATGTTAGTAGTGGAATTATGTTGAGTAATATTTAATGGTTTGATATTTATTTGTTGTGGTGCTATTTCACTAGTGGTGTCATGTGAACGTTGACTACATGATACTTCACCATTTATGGGCCTAGTGAGATGCATTGTGTATTTGGCTACTAATTGTGGGGTTGCTGGAGTGACAGAAACCTAAACCTCCGTTAGGAAACCATTGCACCAGGGAGCGTAGGATCTTAGAGTTTAAGGCTGTGGTTAGATTTATCTTAATTACTTTCTTGTAGTTGCGGATGCTTGCAAGGGGTATAATCACAAGTGTGTATTTATCCTAGTAAGGGTAGTGCGCTTGTCGTGGGAATTTAGAGACAGTAGCCATGGGTAGGCTTATCGGAAGGGCTCGACGGTGGAAATGAGGGGTCCGGCTCGGTATTATGCCTACTGAGACACCACGGTTTACCCAGGTTCAGGGCCCTCCCGGGTGGAGGTAAACCCCTACTTCCTACCTGCTTCGTATTGATTGGATAATATCGATTACAGTGCTCCTCGAGCTGTTCGGGCTAGAGGAGGAAGAAGAAGATCGGATCTCCCCTATGCTAAGGGTCCAGGCCCCCTTATATAGGCGGGGGCCTGGTTACAGGTTGGGTAACGATTTGGCCGGCTGCCGGCTCCTCGGCAGCGGCATCCTTAGCGTCATCCCTTCGCCCTGCTCTGAGAGCTTCGCTTTATAAAGTTCCCTTCCCCTGGGACCGGCATCTGGGAGGCATATGCCCTCCCTTTTGCCTAGGATCCCATCGTGGGGAAGGGTTCTTGGTCGCTGATTGGTTGGACTTGGTCGTGGCGCTCGTCACTCCTGTCCTTGGCCACTGTCGCTCTTGTCGGGGCCAGCCCGCTTTCGGCGAAACGGCCGTTGGCTGGTTCTTATCTTCATCGTCCGGCTCCGACCTTCCACGGTCGAAACGCCAGCCGGCTGTTGGCGCAGCCGGCCCCTCAGGCGAAGCCGGTCCTCTTGTCTTCAAGCCGTGGAGACTCCTGGGACGCCAGCCGTCAGATAGCTCGGCCCGTGGCATGCCCCATAAGTCATCCCCACGACACTAGCCCCCGAAACTGGCGAAGTCTCATGGGCTAGCATGGGGCTTCGGTGGGTTCCTTTTCTCGCCGAAGTCTTGCTCGTCTTCGTCGAAGTCCTATGATCCTGGTCCAGCTCGGTCGCTCTAATCGTCGAGGCTGAGTCTTGTGGAGTATTACCAGCCGTCTCAGGACGAACCGGTTCCAAGACCGGTCCGGCTGGCGACCGCCACGCGGCCGTCTGCCGCTGTCCGGCTCCTTGGGACTCGCTCCCTCGGGGGCTGGACCAAAGCACACTTGTCCGTGCGCCGTCGCGTCACGTCCAATTGGCCCCGGCCCACGATCCTTGCGGCAACCGCGGCGGTTGCCCGATCTTTACGCGGTCGTGGTCCATGACGAAAGGGGTTAATTGCCAACCCGTCGTGGGTGAGATAGGCAACTGACCCGCCCTCTCACTTTTAAACCAGGGACCATTCCAGAAACAGAGCATCGGTCGCCCGCTTCTCTTCTTCCTTCCGCGTTTGCTCCACCTAGAATCACCTACTCTCGAGCTTCGTCCCCAAGGGATTAGGGTTCTTCGCTTACTCCGTCACCATTCCGCTCATCCAGATCTGCACCCGGATGGCTCCCAAAGCGTCCCGGTCCAAAGGGAAGGGGGCGGCCGCGGACAAAGACGCCGCTCCGCCCGCTTTGCCGAAGGGATCCTGGGAAGGCTCGTGGGTGAAGGAGAAACAGATCAAGCTGCTGCGCCGGGGTCGAGTGCTTCCGCCTGCGGACCTCGTGGGTTGCCGTCCCGCTGGCAACGAACGGATCCCCGCTCCTGGGCCTGGGGAGACAGTGGTCTTCTATGACCATTTCCCCCGGGGCTTCGCGCTGCCCGCCAGCAGCTTCATGCGCCGGTTCCTGGACCACTTTCGCCTGCAACCACATCACATTGGGGCGAATGCGATGATGATATTGTCCGCGTTCGCAACCCTCTGCGAGGCATATTTGGGCATCTGGCCCAATGTTGAGTTGTTCCTGCCGGCTGATCTACTTCAAGACCTAGACGGCGGAGACCGTTCCGGTGATATGCGGCACCGCCTCCTTCTACGCGCGCAAGACCGCGGACTTCCCTGGCATAAAAGGGAAGGAGTCTTGCAAGAAATGGCAGCGCTCCTTCTTCTACGCGAAGAACCTGAAGGAGGGCGAAGACCATATCAATCTGCCGCCCTTTGAGGCGGGCGGGCCCGAGCGGTATAACTGGAGCGCCGCTCTTCCTCGCCCGTCGCCGGACATGGAAGAGATTCTTCTGCGGATCACCACCCTGCAAACGGAGGGCGGCCTGGAGCCGACCGACCTCCTCCTCGCCTTCCTGGTCGCTCGCGTGTCCCCGCTCCAGCGCCGCTCGCACAAGATGTGCTTCCTGGGATCCGCCAGGAATCCTACTCGTCATTCCTCCAAGGCGCTATCAGCATTGGAGGTGGCTCGGAAGGCGAACCGCATCGCCGATGTCAAGCTTCAGGCCTCGTGGACGTGGGGACTGGAACCTCACGACCGGGACAACCCAATTGCTGAGGTGAGCTTGTCGGTCCTGGCCCCTGTCCTTCTCCTCCTTCGCGACTCTGATCCACTGTCTTCTGTTTACTTGGTCCGAGCAGAACTTGTTTGCCCTGCAGGCGGCGGAGAACTTGACTCAGCGTCAAGCTGGCTTCGCCGCTGACAGAGCCGAATCAGATGATAAAGTCGTTTAGGACAAAGCTGAGGAGGTAGAGGACGCTAGCTCTCAGGCCGCCATTGAGAGCTCAAGCGCCATCCACGGTGACAATGGAAGTGAGGAGCTCGAGGACTCAGGCGAGCCCCTCAATCATTCCAGTAAGTTTCCAGGCCCCTCCCTCTTAGGAGATCGGTTTGAGGATGATGACGGTGAAACAGGACCAGCTACAACCCTCGGGGGCATCAGCCCTTCACGTGGCCGCCGCAGCCGCGGCTGGGGCTCAAGCTCCCCCAATCGTGGATTTGTCGGAATCTCCAGAGCCGCACACTGCCGCTTCAGAGCCGGCAGGTCACGAAGAGGCTGGAGACGACCCAGCCGGCACCAAGAGAAGGGCCCAGCCGGCCTCCTCCGAGCCGGCTGAGAAACGCAAGAAACCGGAACCGGCAGCGAAGGACCTGCGCCGTCCTAAGACGAAGAAGGTGGCCAAACGGCGGGCTATCGCCGTAGCCGGGTGAGCTTCCCGCTTCCTTGCTTCTCATCCTTACTTTGCCGTTGTGGCCCCAATTGACCTAGTCGTGGGACGCCCTCTTTGCAGGTCGCCCCTTTCTGTTGATTCGGTTGCCCAATCTGCTCCCGCCATCGCTCCCGGAGGAACCGTGACCCCGGCCCTCGAGCCCTCCTGCCACAAGAGGGCGCGCAGGGAGGAGATTGGCGGCAACTCGGGTCACGTCGAAGACGATCGCTGCTCCCCATGGTTGAAGCTTGCGGTGGGCGGTATTAGGGTAGAGGATCCTGCGCATCCAAGGGTGCCTACGGACGCTGTTCCCCAACCGGCTGCCGCACCCGAGACCGACTCCACGCCTGCCAAGGAGACCACTTTGGTCGGGGTTGTCACGCCCCCACCTTCTACCACCGAAGACGTCACGGCGGGGAACGATGCCAGTATCCACGCGTCCTCCGACCCGCCTAGTCAAGAAGGTGCACGCGAGGCCGCAGCGGGAGCCACGGAGGAGGCCCCAGTACGCGCGAGACCGCTGGAGATCCCGGGGCCGGCTGCCCAAACCCCTTCCGGCTTCGAGCTTGTGCCGAGCGTGCAGGATGCGGTGCCTGCGGCTGGGACGAGGGCTGGCGTGACTGCTGGCTCCCTGCTCCTTGGGTTAGTCTCCAGCTCTGGCGAAGCTTTGCAAGGGCTCCTCGCCACTCGAGTGGCGAGGAACGAACGTGGTGAGGACTTGCCGGCTCCCGAGGTAGTGACCAAGGGCGCCTCCAGTGGAAAGGCTCTTGTCACCACGGCTAAGCCCAGTATTGGGAGCTTGAGCTCTGCCAGCCAACTTCAGCAAGAATGGGCAGACACCGCCTCGAGTGCCGATGCTGGAGAGAAGCTCAAGGTTCAGGGCAGCAAGCCGACTCTAGCAGAGCTGGACAAACAGTTTGCCGTTGTCAAAGGGTCGCTTCAGAACGCCGGTTTTCAACTCCTTGACGCGATACAAACAACCAATGTGAGTACTGCGCCTTTAGCATCTGGTTTCTTCTGCTAGTTGGGAGACATGATCTGCGGCTTCATGGCCCATCTTGCCATACATCCTAGCCCCCGAGTTTCGAGGTAGCTGTAGAAAACAGCTGACTCGAAAATGAATTTCGCTAAGAATCGTTGCCTTTATGTCTTTCCCAGGACCTGAACACACTTCGAGCCAGTGTCTTCCAGAAGTTGCTGGCGAAGTATCGCGCTGGCAAGGCTCAGTATCAGGATCTGAAGAAAGAGCTGGAGAAGCCGTCCGGTAAGCCCTGGGCCCTTTGCTTCGACATGCTGTTACTGCCCCTTCGATTCTCACACCTCCATTCTCAGATGTTGCCTCGCTCATTGCTTCGCTTGAGTCCCAATTGGCCGACTCGATGTCGGCTGACGCTGTTGAGTCGCTCAAGCGAAAGCACGCGGAGGAGCTTCAGGGCCTGCAAGCCCAAGCCGCCCGGACTCAGGAGTTGGAGACTGAGCTGGCGAAGGCTCGAGAGGCGGAGTCGTCACTGCGGCTGGAGTTTGATCGCCAGCTGGCCGAAGAGAAAAGAATCATTTCTGCGGAGTACGACGGCAAGGTGAACGAGCTTCGCGCGACCTTGGGGAGCGAAGTCGAGAACCGCGGCGCCCAAATCGATGAGCTAGAGACTCTCCGGAGGCTCGACAGCGAGCGTTATGACAAGGAGGTTGGCATTTGGCGTGCCCGCGACCGCAAGGTTCAGTCTGGCCTGCTGGGGCTGGAAGAAGCTCTTCGTGGTATCTTTCCCTTCCTGCTTCTCAGATCTTGCCCTCTCATGCCGCCTTCTCACTCTCTGATTGTCCTTGCAGGAGCTTTCCCTGACTCCGACGAGACTGCCGCGGCGGCGCTAAAGGAATACAGGGCGGAACAAAATATCGTCCCCAGCAGTGATCCCAAGGCCGAGCTTTCCTCAGGGGAGTTGGTAGCGTTGGCCAAAGGCCGACTTCATCCGGTTGCCAAGCTGGGCAGGGATCTCCACGAAGCCATTGTTTCCGTCTTCGAAACCTTGTGGCCGGGAAGAGCGGTGCCTAGCGAGATCCAGGCGCTCCTCCAATGGATCCCTCTCGCGCCCAACCGGCTCGACATCTAGAAGGAGTCCGCGGCTCGAGCCGGTGCTGAACAGGCTTTGGAGTTCGTGCTCTCCTGGTATCCAGGCGTCAACCTGGATCAGCTGGAGAATCTTCATGAAGGTGGATTAGCAGGCCTCGACAAGGCCAAGCTCCGCCAACGCGCATGTGCCATTGCGGAGTGTGTCGAGACCGATGCGCTTTTCGATGCTGGGGATAGTGACGAGTCTTTGGATGGCGTGGACTTCAAGGAGCCCGGCTCTGCGGAAGAGCCTCAAAAAGCCCCCGAGGATCTCGCTGGTCACTCCATTCCACCATCCCCCAGTGGCGATGACTTTGTCTTGGCATCTCGAACTGGCGACGCTTCTCCGCTGGAGCCGGCTGGCTCGCCAAGCGCCCCCTGACCGTGTCAGGATCTTCTTATTCATCTTTATGTACGCTGAACTCATGTCGTGCCCAACAACATTTCGTTCGTGTGTACCGATGACGTTTTACCCTGAATTCCCTACGTATTGGTTTCTAGTTGTTTATGGACCGGATTTGACCTGACCCCCTTCAGCTTTTTCCTTTATCTCCCCATCCTTCGGCCCTTCTACCCCCAGCCGGCAGCCTGGTGTCGGCTGGTCTCCCTTGGACCGACAGCCAAATGCCGGTCTAGGGCGGGAGCGCGCCGCGGGATGAGGAGTAGTACTTCGGCGTATAAGAGATCTGGCTTGGTCCAGTCCACACGCAACTATTAACAGATGCGTGGTTTTTGGGTGAGCGTTCGTTAACGGCTCTGTGTTCTGTCCTCTTAGCGATTTTCCAGTGTGAGAGACCAGCCGGCTCCATCACCCTCGACTTGGGTTGGAGGTTGGGCTCGGGGTCCGGTTCGCACACGGTACTCGTTCGTCTAACAAGGGATTCGATTCGTCGGGTCGCGGGCGTTTCCTCTTAGCGATTTTCCTAGGTGGGTGACCTGTCGGCTCCATCCCACGCGGCGCAGGGTGGAGGTTGGGCTCGGGGTCCGGTCCGCACCCAGTACTCGTTCGAGAGGATCGTTTCATCGGGTTGGGGCTGCTAGCTCCCGTTTGGAGCCGGTTTCCAGCCCCCATGAATAACGCTTAGAAAGGTAAAAGGTACTTCAGAGCACTTTTTCCAGGGATCAGCCGTATGCCGCCCAACTTTCTTTTATTCAACGACACTTGTTCGGGATACAAGGTTTTTTGCCTTGGCTTAGCCGAAGGTCTTAAGCGATCTTGGACTTGTGTCGGGCGAAGCTGCGAAACGCTCCCCCCTACCTCGAGGAGGAGCCAGCCCTCGAGACAAGGGCTTCTGACTCCTTGCCCGCTTCGGGCGGGACTTCCTTGGGGAGGCTTGCCGGCTTGAGGTGTGGAGTCGGCAGTCCCGACGCCAGGCAGCCCGGCTGGACTGCCGCCACCCTCTGCAGCAGTTGTCGTTTCTCTTCAGTGATGACCAAGGCCTCCGCCAGCTTGGAGCTGGCTCTCGTGTAGCATCCAGTGACAGTGATTACCCCGCGAGGGCCTAGGAGCTTCATCTTCAAGTAGGCGTAGTGCGGGACTGCCATGAACTTGGCTAAGGCTGGTCGACCAAGCAGCAGCGTGGTAGGGGTTGTTGAGGTCTACCACCTCGAACCAGATCGGCTCGCGACGATGATTGTCCTTCTCGCCGAACAACACCTCCAACTCAATCGTTCCCATCGGCGTACAGGAGTGCCCAGGCACGATCCCGTGGAAGGTGAGCTTGGTTGGCTTCAGTTGGATCTCTAGGATCCCGAGCTTCTCCATCGAAGTGCGGTAGAGAAGGTTGATGCTGCTGCCTCCATCAATGAGTACACGCGAGAACCGACAGGTATGCGTCTCAGAGAACACGATTGGGTTCAAGACCAGCGCGTAGCCCCCGGGCCTCGGCATGAGTGGCGGGTGGTCTTCGCGTCCCCAGGTAATCGACGGGTCAGACCAATGCATGTACTGAGGTCCCGCTTGTACGATTGCATTCACCTCGACACCGAACCACGGTTCGTCCTTTGGCTCCTCCATCTGGGAAGTGAACACATGGTATTGTTCCACATTCGCTTCCTCGGGGTAGTCCCCTGCCGCCTTGGCCGGTTGTCGATTCTTGTCTCCCCGCGCTTCCGCCGGCAGGCCCGGTGGTGGTCTAGGCAGTTGGTGGTTTCCTTGCCCTAGATCCCTGGTGAAGCTGCACTGGCGAGTGGTATGCGCTGCCGGCTTGCCCGAAACGCTATGGAACTTGCAGGGTTGGTCTAGCATCACCTCGATGGTGTACTTGTCCTTGCTGAATTTGTCTCCTTTGCGCTTCTGGCTTCCACCCGTAGCCCCCGGGCTTTCTTGAACAGCAGCCACTTGCTGAGAGCCATACTTATTGTCACGGCGCTCATCTTTCCTTTTGCCGTGTCGATCACGGTTGTGATGTCCTCCTTGGTTGGCTGCCGGCTGAGATTGGCCTCCGGCTGGCGCTGGCTCAACGCACTGCACCCTTGCAGCAGAGTCAGCGGAAGCGTACTTGTCCGCTATCGCCATGAAGTCCGCCATTGACTTCGGCTCGGCTCTATGGAGCTTGTGCTTCAGTAGGGTTCCTTCTTTGCATCCGTCCGTGAAGTAGCCGATGGCTTGCTCCTCGCCCACTCCTTCGCATGAGTTGCGCAGCTCGGACCATCTCGTGAGGTAGTCACGATCTGGCTCATCGGGGCCTTGCTTGCAGAGGGCCAGCTGTCGCGGGCAGGGCGGTCGCTTATAGGTTCCCGTGAAGTTCTTGATAAACGCCTCTTGGAAATCATGCCAGGAGTTGATCTGTAGAGCCGGCAGGCTGTTGAGCCACGTCCGAGCAGATCCTGTCAGCATGAGCGGCGCGTAGCGCACCACTGTCCTCTTGTTGCCGCCCGCGATGTCGACGGCGGTGACGTAGTCCGACAGCCAGTCCTCTGGCTTCACCGCCCCGGTGTACTTGGGCATGTCGCGCGGGAGCGCAAACTTGGCCGGGAAAGGCTCGTTACGGATGCGAGGGCCGAAACAGACCGGCCCCGCTGAAGATTCTTCCTCGTCGAACTTGGAGTCCGCCAGCAGGTTGAGCCGATGGCGTGCGTCGTCCTTTGGCAGGTCGACGCGTTCCCCGATCCTCTGGCTCACGTGTGAGCGAGCTGGTTGATGACCTTGAGCTCCCTGGCCGGCTCCCCGAGCCGACCGGTCCGGTGCCGCAGACTTGCCACGTGCCGGCTCCGCTGCCTCCGCCCGAGGGGGGTAGCGCGGCTTGCTGGTGACCGCGGCCGGGTCTCGGGGCTGCCGGCTATGATGGCCAGAGTGCTGGGTGCGGTGATTTCCACCGCTCCTGCCAGGAGCTCTGTTGCTCCGGCTGTGCTCCGCCGGGCCATGGTTTGGCGACGAAGTTTGTCCCTGCGACTTGTTCTGGCTGGCCACGACGATGCGGTTCTCGTATCGTGTGCCGCTCACCTCCCCGCGTGGCTCCATCGTCTGCTGCTGTAGGTCGGCAGCATTCAGGAGTTCCTGGATCTGAGCTTGCTTCTCTCGCAAGTCCTCGCCTTGCAGTCCATCCAGTTCAGAGGTGATGTAGCGTGCCGCGCAGAGGTTCTTCGTGGGCGTGCTGTAGGTGGGCTTGTTGATGATCGGAGGTAGCTTCGCCGAGGGCGCCGCCTGGTTCAGCTCCACGCCCAGCTCGCGGCCTCGTTGACGAACTTGTCCCGCCCGGCTTGGGCCGTCTCCAGCCGGGGTGAAGCCGTGGGCGACGTTGTACTCGTTGATCGTGGAGAGGACACGTCGACGTGTGTCGTCGACATCGACCGCTTCCTTGAGGAGGTTGAGGTGCGTCCGCTCTAGATCCTCGGAGACCTTGACCGGATCTGCAGAGATGTCGAGCGGGGCGCGCAGGTCTGTGATGGCCGCATCCAACACGTCCCGCTCTAGGGGTGGAAGGCCATGTTCCGGTGGAGGTGAACGTTCGAGCGGCGGGCGCGCGGAACGCGATGGGCCGCCGTCACCGTCCTCCCCCAGGGCCAGCACTTCGACCATGCTGCAAAAGTCGCCGCTTTCGCCGTCTTCGGAGTCTGCGTCACAGAGAGGGTCAAGCACATCGGTTACCTCCTCCGGGAAGGGCTTGGCGACGTAGAAGCGGTGGCTGCCGACGTCGAGGAAGGAGCCGTTTTCACCGAAGCCGTTCTTGAAGTGGGCCAAGTTATCGTCGACGCAGTCGAAGGTGCCGAACCTCCAGACGAGGCCGGAGGCGACCTTCTCGCCGGAGGGTCCCGACCGGAACTTGACTCCGCTCGCCGTCGCGCTTTGCCCCACGGTGGGCGCCAACTGTCGTGGGAATTTAGAGATAGTAGCCATGGGTAGGCTTATCGGAAGGGCTCGACGGTGGAAACGATGGGTCCGGCTCGGGATTATGCCTACTGAGACACCACGGTTTACCCAGGTTCAGGGCCCTCCCGGGTGGAGGTAAACCCCTACTTCCTGCCTGCTTCATATTGATTGGATAGTATCGATTACAGTGCTCCTCGAGCTGTTCGGGCTAGAGGAGGAAGAAGAAGATCGGATCTCCCCTATGCTAAGGGTCTAGGCCCCCTTATATAGGCGGGGGCCTGGTTACAGGTTGGGTAACGATTCGGCCGGCTGCCGGCTCCTCGGCGGCGGCGTCCTTAGCGTCATCCCTTCGCCCTGCTCTGACAGCTTCGCTTTATAAAGTTCCCTTCCCCTGGGATCGGCATCTGGGAGGCATATGCCCTCCCTTTTGCCTAGGATCCCATCGTGGGGAAGGGTTCTTGGTCGCTGATTGGTTGGACTTGGTCGTGGCGCTCGTCACTCCTGTCCTTGGCCACTGTCGCTCTTGTCGGGGCCAGCCCGCTTTCGGCGAAACGGCCGTTGGCTGGTTCTTATCTTCGTCGTCCGGCTCCGACCTTCCACGGTGGAAACACCAGCCGGCTGTTGGCGCAGCCGGCCCCTCAGGCGAAGCCGGTCCTCTTGTCTTCAAGCCGTGGAGACTCCTGGGACGCCAGCCGTCAGATAGCTCGGCCCGTGGCATGCCCCATAAGTCATCCACACGACAGCGCTAGCACAGGTTCACCCCCATAACACTTATCAAACCAATACAGATTATTTAGCGGCATGAAGCGAAAGCTCTTGACAGAAACTCCCGTGTGTCCTCAAGAACGTTTGGTCATCATAAGTTACACAACCGGCTTGTCCTTTGCTATAGAAAGGATTGGGCCACTTGCTGCAATTGTTATCACTGTCTTTTATTTACTCGTACTTTATTTATTTGCATTACCAAATACCCCTGAAAACCCGTTTGGTAGTATTTACAGTGAATCCTTGATCAAAACCGCTTGTCAATACCTTCTGCTCCTCGTTGGGTTCGACACTCTTATTTATCGAAAGTACTACGATACACCCCCTATACTTGTGGGTCATCACACAACAAGTTGCAACAATGTCAAAAGCACTAATAACGGATACTAAGCACCATGCCCTAACAATCTTATAGCAATTACATGAATGATCTCATCTAATCCCTACCATCCCCTTCAGCCTACATCGGGAATTACTCACACATGGATGGGGGAATCATGGATGGTTGATGGAGAGGCATCGGTGATGATGATGGCGATCATCTCCTCCAATTCCCCGTCCCGGCAGGGTGCCAAAACAGAGTTTCTGGTTCCGAATCGAGGTTTTTGGTGGTGGCGGTGCAGCGGAACTCTATCTGAAAAACGTCAAACCCCCCTTGGTTTTTAGGGTCAGGGACTTTATGTAGGCGAAAGGAGGGCTCGAGGCGGCGGCCGAGGCGCCCACACCACCCCCTGGCACGGCCTGCCCTGGCCCGCGCGGCCAGGTGGTGTGGGCCCCTCGTGGCTCATCTCCGTCTCGTCTTCTGGCTCCGTGAGTCTTCTGGTAAAATAGGAGTTTTGCCTTATTTTGTGGGAATTTTCCTGAAAGTTAGATTTCTGCACAAAAACGAGACACCAGAGCAATTCTGCTGAAAACAACTGTTGGAATTTGGCTGTGGGCTTTGGTCCATGGCCCAATACAAATTCTGAAATTCTCATGGCCCATTCATGCATAGCAAGGGGTGGCAGCCAAAGTTTAGTCCCACCTTGCTAGTTTGAGTGGAGTTGCACCAATATATATAGTGGGGTGTTCTACTACCTCCTAAAGTGAGAGTAGAGGAGTGGCTTACACGCGCGCTCCTCCTCCTCCGCCGCCCGCCTCGCCTCGCCTCGCCTCGCCTCGTCACGACGCGCGCGCGCGCGCCGCGGTTTGCGGAATTGTGCCTCGGTGCCGAGCTTACTTATCTTTTTGCTGTTCGGGAAAATTACTGCGCGAGTTATTTCTCTATCAGCCGTTTCCGGTTTTTCCGGATCGTGGGCTGTTACTAACTCGGACGTGGGCTGCGCCCCACGTCTTACCCGACCGGTGCTATATAAGCAGGCTTAGGCGCAAACCCTAATCACGCTATATCACATCCCGTCTCTCGCCTCCAGAGCCTTGCGCCGCCGCTACACCTTCTCCATCCCCTCTTCCGGCGTGCACCGGACGACGGGACAGTAGGCCTCCGGAACCCCGCCTCTTGTGAACCTGTACGGGTGAGGGGCGATCAGGTTTTTGGGGAGCGCTTCTGCGCGACTACTGACGGCATCACGTCGGCCGACGACTCCTTCCCCGACGAGGACTTCTTCCCGGACATCAGCGCCCTCTACATCAACGACATGGCCGACGACGCTGGTGCCAACGCGAACGCGAACGCGAATCTGAACGCGAACGCGAATCCTCCTGCAGCACCGTATGCAATCTGCTCCTATCTTTTTCAGTTTCTGTTACAGTTTCTTGTACTAGCGTTTGGAGTAGATGTGATCTCTTTATCTGTGTTAGATTTGATCTGTTCGTCTATTCTGCTAGTATGCATGATTACGTTAATTCCTACAATTATCATCATGTTTTATTATTGGTTATTTCGAATTAAATCTTATGGTAAATTGCTTATATATTCAACAATCCAAAAACCTGATTATAGGCAATTGAGTCCAACTGGTTTGGCCGCGGCTACCAGGCCGCCTCCCTTTGATGGTGTCCATTATAAGAGATGGCGCACGAGAGCAGTTCTATGGTTGAAAAACCTAGGCTGCTATAGCGCCACTCTTGGCAGACCTGAGGGAGATCTTTCTCCTGCTCAGGAGGAAGCTTTTCAGAAAGTCGACACCATGTTTATGGGGGCTTTGTTCAACATTCTTGGTGACAACATTGTTGACACCTATATGTCATTTGATAATGGCAAGGATGCGTGGGATGCGCTGGAAGCCAAGTTTGGTGTTTCTGACGCTGGCACTGAGCTGTATATCATGGAACAATTCTATGATTATAAGATGACTGATGACCGTCCCATTGTGGAGCAGGCTCATGAGATACAGTCTCTTGCCAAAGAACTCGAGCAGTTCAAGTGTACCTTACCGGACAAGTTTGTGGCCGGTGGCATTATTGCCAAGCTTCCTCCTTCATGGAGGAACTTTGCTACTTCTCTGAAACATAAGAGACAGGAGTTTTCCGTTTCGGATCTCATTGGTTCTCTTCATGTTGAGGAAAAGGCGAGAGCAAAGGATACACGTGTTCGAGGTTTTGATGGAAGCTCTAGTGCACATGTGGTGCAGAAAAATAACTTCCAGTCCCACAAGTCCAAGAATAAGAACAAATTTGAGGGCAGGGGAAAGTTTGACGGCAAGAACAAGGCCTCGCAGACTACCAACTTCAAGAAGAAGACTGAGTATAAGAAGAAAGGATCCTGCCATGTGTGTGGTGATCCGAATCATTGGGCTCCTAGCTGCCCTAAACGCTTTGATAAGCGTCCACATGGAAACGGCGGCAATTCTGCCAATGTTGTTGTTGGTGATACGGATATGAAGGATGCTGGGTACGGTATATTTCCTACCATCCTTTCAGTTTGTCATTCGCCTGAATGGTGGATAGACACCGGTGCCAATATACATGTATGTGCTGATATTTCCATGTTTTCTTCTTATCAGGTCGCACGGGCTGGCTCCGTGCTGATGGGAAACGGCTCACGTGCTTTTGTTCAAGGTGTTGGTACGGTAAATCTGAAGTTCACTTCGGGGAAGACCGTACAGCTGAAGAATGTGCAGCACGTTCCCTCCATCAATAAAAATCTCGTCAGCGGATCTCTTCTGTGTCGAGATGGTTTTAAGTTGGTTTTCGAGTCCAATAAAGTTGTAATATCTAAGTATGGACAATTTGTTGGGAAAGGCTATGAGTGCGGAGGCTTGTTCCGCCTTTCTTTGTCAGACTTATGCACTAAAGTTATTAATCATGTTTGCAATGATAATGAGTCCAATATTTGGCATTCACGACTTTGTCATATTAACTTTGGTTGCATGACGCGGCTAGCCAACATGAGTTTAATTCCGAAATTTACTAATGTCAAGGGATCTAAGTGCCAAGTGTGTGTGCAAGCAAAGCAACCTCGCAAGTCTCACAAGACTGCGGAGGCAAGAGATTTGGCACCACTAGAGCTCATACATTCAGATCTTTGTGAGATGAATGGTGAGTTGACAAAAGGTGGAAAGAAATATTTCATGACATTAATTGATGACTCCACCAGATACTGTTATGTGTATCTTCTGAAATCTAAAGATGAAGCTTTGAACTACTTCAAAATCTATAAAGCTGAAGCAGAAAATCAACTTGATCGTAAGATCAAGCGGCTTAGGTCCGATCGTGGTGGAGAGTATTTTTCCAACGAATTTGATTCTTTTTGTGCGGAACATGGTATAATCCATGAGAGGACGCCTCCCTACTCACCTCAATCTAATGGGGTGGCTGAAAGAAAGAACCGTACTCTAACTGATTTGGTTAACGCCATGTTAGACACATCGGGTCTTTCCAAGGCATGGTGGGGGGAGGCGATCTTGACTGCGTGTCATGTCCTAAATCGTGTTCCCACTAAGAACAAAGAAATTACACCATTTGAGGAATGGGAAAAGAAGAGGTTAAAACTCTCTTACTTACGGACTTGGGGTTGTTTGGCAAAGGTAAACTTGCCGGTACCCAAGAAGCGAAAGCTTGGACCAAAAACCGTGGATTGTGTTCTTCTGGGATATGCGTTTCATAGCATTGGCTATAGATTTTTGATAGTAAAATCTGAAGTATCTGACATGCGTGTTGGTACTATTATGGAGTCGAATGATGCGACTTTCTTTGAGGACATCTTTCCAATGAAAGGTTCGTCTAGTTCATCAAATCAGGAGATGCCTAGTTCATCTAGTCAAGAATTATTTACAATTCCTGAACCCACCATTTCGATAGAACACTCTGATAATCCTGTGGAGGATAACAATAAAGCTCCTACTAGGAGTAAGAGACGGAGGACTGAAAAGACCTTTGGTGATGATTTTATTGTATACCTCGTGGATGACACTCCCACTTCTATTTCAGAAGCCTATGCATCTCAAGATGCTGACTACTGGAAAGAAGCCGTTCGCGGTGAGATGGATTCCATCTTGGCAAATGGAACTTGGGAAATTACTGATCGTCCTTATGGGTGCAAATCTGTAGGATGTAAGTGGGTGTTCAAGAAGAAGCTTAGACCTGACGGTACTATTGAGAAGTACAAGGCACGCCTTGTTGCTAAGGGTTATACCCAGAAAGAAGGAGAAGACTTCTTTGATACTTATTCACCCGTGGCCAGATTGACCACTATCAGAGTACTACTATCCCTGGCTGCCTCGCATGGTCTTCTCGTTCATCAAATGGACGTTAAGACGGCTTTCCTAAATGGAGAGTTAGATGAGGAAATTTATATGGATCAGCCGGATGGGTTTGTAGTAGGTGGTCAAGAAGGAAAGGTGTGTAAGTTGCTGAAGTCTTTGTATGGTCTTAAGCAAGCACCTAAGCAGTGGCATGAGAAGTTTGAAAGAACCTTAACTGCTGCAGGCTTTGTTGTCAATGAAGCTGACAAGTGTGTGTACTATCGCCATGGTGGGGGCCAAGGAGTCATCTTATGTCTGTATGTTGATGATATACTGATATTCGGGACCAGTCTTGATGTTATCAAGGAGGTCAAAGACTTTCTATCTCATTGTTTTGAGATGAAAGATCTAGGAGTGGCTGATGTGATCTTGAACATCAAGCTACTGAAAGATGACGATGGTGGGATAACACTGCTTCAATCTCACTATGTGGAAAAGATCTTGAGTCGTTTTGGGTATAGCGACTGCAAGTCTTCTCCTACGCCATATGATCCTAGCATGTTGGTTCGAAAGAATCAGGGAGATCCTAAGGATGCTAAAGATCAGCTGAGATATTCTCAGATTATTGGCTCGCTTATGTATTTGGCCAGCGCTACGACGCCTGACATCTCTTTTGCTGTTAGCAAGTTGAGTCGATTTGTGTCAAATCCTGGAGATGTTCATTGGCAGGCTCTTGAAAGGGTTTTGCGTTATTTGAGTGGCACTGCGAGCTATGGAGTTCACTACTCTGGGTATCCAAGGGTACTTGAAGGGTATAGTGACTCGAATTGGATTTCTGATGCTGATGAGACTAAGGCCACAAGTGGTTATGTGTTTACACTTGGTGGTGGTGCTGTTTCCTGGAAGTCTTGCAAGCAGACCATCTTCACGAGGTCAACTATGGAAGCAGAACTCACAGCATTAGACACAGCCACTGTTGAAGCAGAGTGGCTTCGAGAGCTCTTGATGGACTTGCCTGTGGTTGAAAAACCTATACCCGCAATTCCTATGAACTGTGATAATCAAACTGTGATCATCAAAGTAAACAGTTCTAAGGACAATATGAAGTCATCAAGACATGTGAAGAGGAGACTGAAATCTGTCAGGAAAATGAGAAACTCCGGAGTTATTGCGTTGGATTATATCCAAACATCTAAAAATCTGGCAGATCCCTTCACAAAGGGTCTATCACGCAATGTGATAGATAATGCATCGAGGGAGATGGGTTTGAGACCCACACTTTGAGTTGCCCACAGTGGTAACCCACTCTATGTGATCGGAGATCCCGTGAATTAGAGTTGGGAGACAAGCTGTTGGTCAGCTGGGAGGAGAGTATCCTTACATTATACTACCACTCCATATAGATGCAATACTCTCCTATTCTGCATGGCAGGTTGATATTTATCTTAATGTGTTCTAAGTGGCTTATTTATAGCAAAGATGTTGCCCTGCAGAACATCTTTTGAAGAACACACCTATATGAGTCTGACTGTCAAACGTCGCAGTCTATGGGAGTTGGGTGCTCTCTAATAAACTCATGAAAGGCCATGGAGTATGACGCATAAGCTCCAAACCGCGGGGAAGCCTTGCGGTAGCCTAGTATCGTTCTAGGCTTTGTGTGAAACTAGTGCGCACCAAACTTGTAGTTCAAGGCATAGTCCACTATTCAAGTTGCAATCTAGTGTAGCATGAAGTTCTAAGTGGAAGTTCAACTTAACAGTCTCCACCTTGCACCGGTATATAAACAATGTTCTGGAATTATTTGATGTGATGTGATGAGATGTGCCAATGAGACTTTGTGGGGGATTGTTGGAATTTGGCTGTGGGCTTTGGTCCATGGCCCAATACAAATTCTGAAATTCTCATGGCCCATTCATGCATAGCAAGGGGTGGCAGCCAAAGTTTAGTCCCACCTTGCTAGTTTGAGGGGAGTTGCACCAATATATATAGTGGGGTGTTCTACTACCTCCTAAAGTGAGAGTAGAGGAGTGGCTTACACGCGCGCTCCTCCTCCTCCGCCGCCCGCCTCGCCTCGCCTCGCCTCGCCTCGTCACGACGCGCGCGCGCGCGCGCCGCGGTTTGCGGAATTGTGCCTCGGTGCCGAGCTTACTTATCTTTTTGCTGTTCGGGAAAATTACTGCGCGAGTTATTTCTCTATCAGCCGTTTCCGGTTTTTCCGGATCGTGGGCTGTTACTAACTCGGACGTGGGCTGCGCCCCACGTCTTACCCGACCGGTGCTATATAAGCAGGCTTAGGCGCAAACCCTAATCACGCTATATCACATCCCGTCTCTCGCCTCCAGAGCCTTGCGCCGCCGCTACACCTTCTCCATCCCCTCTTCCGGCGTGCACCGGACGACGGGACAGTAGGCCTCCGGAACCCCGCCTCTTGTGAACCTGTACGGGTGAGGGGCGATCAGGTTTTTGGGGAGCGCTTCTGCGCGACTACTGACGGCATCACGTCGGCCGACGACTCCTTCCCCGACGAGGACTTCTTCCCGGACATCAGCGCCCTCTACATCAACGACATGGTCGACGACGCTGGTGCCAACGCGAACGCGAACGCGAATCTGAACGCGAACGCGAATGCTCCTGCAGCACCGTATGCAATCTGCTCCTATTTTTTTCAGTTTCTGTTACAGTTTCTTGTACTAGCGTTTGGAGTAGATGTGATCTCTTTATCTGTGTTAGATTTGATCTGTTCGTCTATTCTGCTAGTATGCATGATTACGTTAATTCCTACAATTATCATCATGTTTTATTATTGGTTATTTCGAATTAAATCTTATGGTAAATTGCTTATATATTCAACAACAACGTTAGTCCGTGTTATTTGTATTCAAAACACACAAATTAGAGAAAAAAACAATAGCAAAAGGGTTCGGAAAAGTAGATACATTTTGGACGTATCAGCATTTCATGCCGCCGGAAGAGGAGAAGATGGTGCGCTACTGTGTGGAGCAGAAGGCCTCGCCTTACAAGGCCTTCAAACATCATAGCTTCTACCTGCCTGCTGAAACGGTAAAGGTTAAATGCCATCTTCAGTTTGAGTCTAAATCCATAGTTGATTGGCAGATTGGATGCCTCGAGCACTATTGGAGACGGCCTGAATAGTGTGGAGAAAACAGTTGTTGTTGAAGATACTGAGGAAGAAGAACGCACTAAGACAACGGACCCAACTGTTGTGTTGCAGATAGTTGATGAAATGGAGAACCTGCATGTGAATGAGGGTAAGAGTACTGCTAATAAACAGATTGTTATTGATGAACAAGTTGGCAGTGCAGCAGGTAACCTTTTGGGGAAATACCGCTGGATTAGGTGTGCCCAGACTGATCAGAAGAAGCTGTCGGTGGCCCATGCTCGCTCTGATGGCCGGCTAGCGCAGGAGGCGCTGGAGGCTACCGGGAGATCTTTGCTGATGCGTGTCCTGCCAATTGAAGATTGTCTGCGTTTTGATAGCAGTCTTCTAGAAGAAATCCGTGCAGATGCGGTGCACAAGGTATCTTCCCTGCCCAAGCAGAAGAGCAAGATTCTGGGCAAACGCCCGGGAAGCAATGACAGCCTGATGCCTGATGCAGGATGCAGAGCATAACCTTGAAGGGCGTCTGGGAGAGGGAAGTGGCAAGAAGATCAGAGGTGAAGGGCAGACAACTCATGGTGAACAGGTGGAAGTAGAAGCTGTGAAGGACAAGGAGGCAACCAGCCTTGGGGCCGCTGGTACCCTGACAGGCGCGGAGGATCGCGCCTGTTAGGAGCCATGATGATCCTGGGCTGGAACTGTCACGGAGCTGCCCCCCCCCCCCCCCCCCCCCCCCCCCCCCCGCGACAGTTCAAGAACTAGCTAGGCAGAATAAAGATTACGTGGAAGGGCTTAGATGGAGACTTGGTTTGAAACATGTAATTACCTTCAAAGAGAAGGGAAAAGGGGGAGGGTTAGCTCTTTTCAAGGATGATAGTGTACACATTGAGCTCTTTAAGCTAGGTGCACACCTTATTGATATAACCATTCATAACCTCCTTGTTGGAAATAAATGGAGATGCACTTTTGTTTATAGAGAAACGCGTACAAATGAAAGAGTAAATATGTGGAATCTGTTAAAACGTATTAAGCCTCTTTTACCAGGACCTTGGTGTATGCTAGGTGACTTCAATGAGTGTATGTGGCAGGAGGAGCTCGACCTGGCGTAGGGGCGAGAAGCAAATGATTGATTTTCGTGAAGTTCTCTCGTACTGTGACCTGTATGACATGGGTTATAATGGAAGACCATGTACATATGATAACAAAAGATGGGGACAACAGAACGTGCGAGTCCGGCTTGACAGGGTGGTTGCAGACACAGCTTGGGCCTCAATGTTCCTGAATTACCAAGTGCAACATCTAACTTATTCAAGATCTGATCATTGCCCAATTTTACTCAAACTTGATTGTACTGAAACGATGTACATATCGCCTCCTATCCGCAGATATGAATGCTACTGGGAGAGAGAAGCATCGCTGGGTGAAGAAATCAATTCTGCTTGGGGTATGCACAAACGTCCAGTAGATCTGGGAGATGTAGCCAATAACTTGAAAGGGGTAATGCAATGCTTGCATGCTTGGAGTGGGCGCACCATTGGTTCAATATCCAAGCAACTTGAAAGAAAAAGGAAAGAGTTGGACACAGTATATGCACGAACTAACAAAAACAACAAGAAAACAGCCAGAAAGCTAAGTGCTGAAATTGACGAACTTTTGGGGAAAGAAGAGATGCGGTGGAGGCAACGTTCCCGTATATCTTGGCTACGTGCAGGGGACAGGAACACAAATTATTTTCATAGACGGGCCAAATGGCGACAGAAAAAAAATTGAGAAGTTACAGACACAAAATGGCAATTTGACTGCAGACTCAGTTCAGATGAAAGCTACGCCTACTGAATATTTCAGCGAGTTATATAAGGCTGATTCAGCGGTGCAACCAACCATTATAACACAAACCTTGGAACAGAAAGTAAACAACGCCAATAATGAGGCTTTATGTGCTGCCTTTACGGACGAAGAAATAAGCTTTGCACTCTTCCAGATTGGACCCACTAAGGCGCCGGAGCCAAATGGATTCCCATAATGTTTCTTTCAGTGGAACTCAGGTTTGCTAAAATAAGATATTATCAATGCTGCCCGTAATTTTTTTTAAGAAGGAATCATGCTAGAGGGAGTGAATGATACGGCTATTGTCCTGATCCCAAAAATAAAGAACCCTCTGTCTCTCAAAGATTTCAGACCAATTAGCCTCTGCAACGTCATTTACAAAGTAGTTGCTAAATGCCTTGCAAACCGGTTGCGACCTTTACTACAGGATATTATTTTGGAAACACAAAGTGCCTTCATACCTGGTCGTATGATCACAAATAGCGCTGTTATTGCATTCGAGTGTATCTATGCTCTTCAAAATGGACCCAAAAATGCTGGCAAATATTGTGCTTACAAGCTCGATCTTATGAAAGCATGTGACAGGGTAGACTGGAATTATTTAGAAGAAGCATTGAGGAAGTTTGGCTTTGCAGAAAAATGGATTCATTGGATTATGACCGGATTATGACCTATGTTAAAACAGTGAACTTCTCGGTTAAATTTAATGGAAAATTGTTGAAAAAGTTTATTTCATCGAGAGGCCTAAGACAAGGTGATCCTCTATCACCTTATCTCTTTCTCTTTGTCGATGAGGGCATGTCATCTTTACTGAAAGAACAAATAAATTTGGGCAACATTCATGAGCTCCAAATTTGCAGGAGAAGTCCCGGAATCTCTCACCTACTTTTTGCAGATGATAGCCTCCTCTTTTTAAAGCAAATGAGGAGCAAGCTGTGAGAGTGAATGAAGTTCTACGTGCTTATGAAGCTAGCACTGGTCAAAAACCAGTCCACCCAAATGTTCTCTTATGTTGGGACAAAATTGCTTAGAGGAAGATGGCTAGATTGTGGCGGCTATTCTAGAGGTCGAGTCAACAAGTTTAGATGAGAAATACCTAGGCCTCCCAATACATGAAGGGAGGATGAAAAATGACAAGCTTCAGTCAACAAAAGAAAGACTGCGAAAGCAATGCTCTGATTGGAATGAGAAAAACATGTCTGGGTTGGCGAAAGAAACTTCAATTAAATCAGTTGCCCAAGCTATCACTACGCATGCCATGAGTGTGTTCAAATTCTCAGCCGGACTATGTGATGAATTGTCACAAATAATTAGAAATTGTTGGTGGGGAGATGAAGAAGATCGAAGGAGGAAAGTTCGTGTGGAGTTGTTGTTTTTTGAAGATGATCGGCATTAGTGGAGACACAACCTTGTTGTGTTGGAATTGTAATCTTGGTGGTGATTGTCTTCGAGCTAGCCGATGTAGAGTTTATACTGCACACGTGTTCGCAACGAGTCTGTAGTCGTCTTTTAATTGAGTATATGCCTTCTATATGCTTTGGCGTCCTCTCTAAAAACAGATGGACATAAAATTGAATGATGAGCAAGTGTCATGTGTTGTGAGTGTCGTGTATTGTTGAGAAGTACAATGTTTGCTCGTGAGAAGGAACATGAAACAAATGAACAAAAACTGGATGGGAATCTTTTAAGCGAAAATTTGTTATTCGTTGGCAATCACATGGGAACCTATCTATACTAATGAATTTTCAAAATTGAAATGATGTGGGAAGACCCTTGTATGGTTGAAAACGTGCTTTTCTATGTTGCATTATTATTTATTTTGTCTTTGAATGTAAAATTATGTATTACGGAGTAGTAAATATTAACATGTAGCAACGCTTGGGTATTTTTGCGAGTCTTAAATAAAGGCAGCTACTTGCCCCAAAAATTATCTTATTCACGAAAAATATCTAAATTACAACTGTGTCCTCGTACAGTACATTCCGCTATGGACATTATCCCCACGCCGCGCCGCGCCGCGCCTTGTGGCGTTCGAACGGTTTGCTCCGATGGATTCGCCGTCGGCTCGCCCCTCTCTCCTCCTCAGCCTCCGCGCGCTGCCCTGCGGCAGCAGCAGAAGGTCCATCTGCCTCCTCTCGAAGAAGAGGCTGCAGCGATATCCTTCGCCAGGAGCCGCGTTGGTGACCAAGCTCGCGCCGGAGGCTGGCCGTCTGGGGTGGAGGGGCGGATTGGCGTGCCGCTGCTCCTACGATCCAGGAAACGAGCTGCCCGGGCCTCCTCCTCCTTCTCCTCCTGCTGAGGTGAGCGCCTCAAGATATGCTGTCAAACTTAATCGTTTCAATTTGTCAGCAAGAGTTCAGTTGTCATCTGCTATAAATTTCATTTAGTTCCCTTGCGATGATGTTCTGTTGATTGTTGATGAGAACAGAGCGTGGATGAGTGGCCTGTTCTTGGCCGATGGGATGTGCCATGGGAGTGGCCAACCGTGTCCCTCACAATGGTGGCCTGTGCAGTAAGGTACAGTACCTCTGTCGATTAGTGCTGTCCACTGAACACTCCAGCCACAGCATTCTGAAGCAAGGACGTTCATTTATGTTATCTTGACTCGATCGTTTGCACTTATGAGGCAATTGTTTTGGTCTTTTAGTTGTCTTAAATAACTAGGAAAAATCCGCTGAATGTTCTTTAGACAGCTCTCTTGTGACAGGAAAGATTGGGCAATCAGTTTTGGAGT
This sequence comes from Dactylis glomerata, assembly GCA_007115705.1. Classification (NCBI taxonomy): domain Eukaryota; kingdom Viridiplantae; phylum Streptophyta; class Magnoliopsida; order Poales; family Poaceae; genus Dactylis; species Dactylis glomerata. The sequence continues at coordinate 2,028,050 of QXEO01000398.1, read as the reverse complement.
ATGTTGGCTATCAAGCCGGAGAGGCCACTATAGATGAGAAGGCCGGGGTACTCTTCTTGGAACAACTGTATAGATCTAACTTCTTTTTCCTCCGTATGGATACTGCAATCATGTGCTTATAGTGAAGACTATATCGGCATGAGATTTACATGCCTTTTCTTATGTGCAAGTGCAGTAACGTGACAGCAGTTGCCATTGGAGTTATATTTGGCATAACCAATACCTTTCGGCCATTCTCGGATGATATATTTCGTTATGGTCAGGGACTTTTCTTGTTATTCCCCTTTCTGTAAATTTCGTGTTTTGCTTGATAAGAGCATGTTACTTTCTTTTCGAAGATTACCTTGATAAATAGTAGGACTGCTATGCAACATCATGATGGCACGGTAGGGGATTTTTGGACTATGATTGTGGATTTTTAGTTTCTTGCTCTTTTATTGGCCGGTAGTCTGTTGATTCCATGCAACTGTATTTGTGAATTTTCAGATTTTAAGGAGCCATTTAAGCTGCAAAACGGTTGGCTTCTGTGGGCTGGAATTGGCCTCTTCTTTGCTCTAATTTCCATTGCTTTAGCTGGAGCTCTAATGACCTTCCTGAATGGTGAAACCACACCGAGAGAGGTCGATCTAGACTCTTTTATGCTTGAGTAGCCAGTCGTCTGTTGTCTTATCGAACTCCTTTATAAGTTAACAGTTGATACCCTACATCCTTTCTGTTTCAATTTTTATTAGGAAAGATAAGACGTTTATTAGCTATTTCTTGCTATACTGGATTTGCTTAGTGATATTTGGTTTACCCTTTTTTTTTGCATCTCTTACTCTCCGGTGTTAAGTGCTTTTTTTTTTGAGAAAACGCAAAGAAGATTTTTGCGTTTCATTTCATTGAAAAGGTAGGGGTTTTACATGCCTCCTAAGAGGTTTACAGCGTTATTGAGCAAAAACTAGAATTAATGCACATCCCAGGTTGTTGGTATGACAACTCTGAGCCCCTTTGCTCCTGCTCTGACCCAAGCAGCAGCGTCATCTTTGATTTGGTGTAACAGGTTGCTGATTGAGGGACGTGCTCGATCGAACACACAGGCGTTACGGTATTTCCAGACCATCCATGGGACGAGTAGCGTCATGGAGTCCAGCGCCTTCCGCATCGCCTTGGGTGTCCCCTGTCTTGTGGCGCTCCACCATTCAAACAGGGTGTCGTCGTCTGTCGGTGGATTGCATGTCATCCGCAGCCAAGCAAGGATTTCATGCCAGATTTGGCGGGTGAAGGGGCACCCGACCGTGAGGTGGTGTATCGTCTCCGGCATTTGATCGCAGAGGAGGCAGCTTGGGTGATGCTGAAGGCCTCGCCGTGCTAACCTGGCTGCTGTCCAGCAGCGGTCAATATTGGCCTTCCGATGGAAAAACTTCGCTCGTGGAGGTGCCCATGCCTTCCATATCATCCTCCAGGCTTTGCACTGTATTGATCCTTGGAAAGTGGCCAGGTAAGCTGAATTGGCTGTGTACTCGCCGCTAGAGTTCCACTTCCAAACCAGTCTGTCAGGTTCTGTGGTGAGCACGGTATGTTCTATCAGCCTCCAAATCCTCAGATATTGCCCAATCTCGTGCACTCCAATGACTCCCTGTATGTCGCGTGCCCAGTTGTTTGCCTGGAGACCGTCGGCAACTGTCCGGTGCTTGCGGCGTCTCTTTGGGATGCAGGAGTATAACTCCGGCGCAATCTCGCTGATAGAGCGGCCATGGATCCACCTATCTTCCCAGAAGATTGCTGTCTGGCCATCACCCACAGTCATGGTGGTAGAAGCGAAGAAAAGATCTCTTTCTTCCTCCGTGCATTGCAGGTCAAGGCCATGCCAGGCCCTGTTCTGATCGGTTCGGTTGAACCATTGCCATCTGAGGCGCAAGGCCAAGCCTGCACGCTCAAGGTCCTGGACGCCCAGGCCACCAAGTGCAATTGGCCGCGCAACTCGCCTCCAGTTTACATGGCAGCTGCCTCTATTCGCCGCTGCTCTGCCCTCCCAAAGAAACCCTCTTTCGACCCTTTCTAATTGTTTGAGGATCTTCTTCGAAGGTGCAAGTGCTAGCAGCTGGTGAATTGGGATCGCTGCTAAGACTGCTTTGATGAGTGCAAGTCGTCCTGGCTGCTGCATGAGTCTTGTTTTCCAGGTAGGAAGTTTGCCAGCCATTCTCTCCACGAGGGTTGCAGTTGTGCCGCCGTAGGCTTGTGGATCGTGAGCGGTATCCCCAAGTAGGAGATGGGGAGCTCAACAATTGGGCAGCCCAGGAGTTCTACTGCGTTGGTTTCCTCGTCAGTTTCGCCTCTGATCAAGGTAGCTGAACTTTTCGCGTTGTTAACCTGTAACCCTGACTGCCGTGATGTCGTCATTTGTGGGGTGGCAAAAGAGGATCACATCATCCGCATAAAGCGAGATGGATGGGACCGTTTGCCGAGGGTGAAGCTGCTGCATGATGCCCAAACTGACGGCACGAGTGATCAGCCTCCCTAAGATGTCCACGGCCAGAACGAAGAGCTGCGGCGATAGGGGATCCCCTTGTCGCAGTCCCTGGCGATGCCAGACAGGTGGGCCAGGCTCTCCATTGAGTAGTACTTTTGTGCTGGCGGAGGATAGTAGGATTGCCAGCCATCCCAGGAACTTGTCACTGAAGCCGTACTGATGTAGTACCTCGAAAAGGAATGGCCAAGATAGCGAGTCGAAAGCGCGTGCAAGGTCAAGCTTCAGAAGGGCCCTGGGAGCGCGTAGGCGGTGTAGCATGCGGGCGGAGTGCTTGACAAGGATGAAATTGTCATGCAGACTCCGTCCCGGTATGAAAGCGTTCTGCAGGGGGGTGACTAGTGTGTTCAGCCTCGGAGCCAACCGCAATGATAGGGTCTTGGCAAACAAATTGGCAATCAGGTGAATTAGGCTAATCGGCCTGTAGTCACCCAAACTGCTCGCGTCAGCCCGCTTTGGCAGCAGTGTCATCAATGCCTGATTGAGCTTGCTGAATCCTCTTCCTCGCAGCTCGTATAGCTGCTGAAAAACTGCTGCGATGTCATGTTTGATGATGCGCCAGCACGCTCGCAAGAATTCTGCCGTGAATCCATCCGGACCTGGCGCCTTTCGGGCAGGGAGTTGCTTCACGGTGTTCCAGATCTCATCCAAGCCAAACGGCAGGTCAAGGTCATCGAGGTCACTTGGCTCAATCAGCTGCGACAGGTCAAGAGTATGCTCACGGCCCTGATCAGTGCCCAGTAGCCTATCATAGTAGTTGTAGGCTGCCTGGGCCATGTTGTGTTGCTCCATAAGTACCTGGTCACCGGCGGTCAAGCTGTGTATCCTGTTCTTTTGGCGTCGGTATGAGCAGTGCTGGTGGAAGAAGGTGGCATTCGCGTCACCGTCTCTGAGATAGGCAATGCTAGCTCGCTGCCGTGCGATCGTTCGCTCGAGGGAGGCGAGGCCTAGGTATGACACCTTTATTAGCTTGCGTAGCCACACTTCTTCGTCGGTGAGTATTCTTTCTTCTTGCGCTTTGTCAAAACGGAGCAGTAGCTCTCGCGAAAGGGCCAGTTTGTGGCGCACGTTTCCGACAGTCTTTGCACTCCAGCTGGTTAACATCCGGCTCGTGGCTTGTAGCTTGTAGCTTGAGCATAAGTCGCCTGAAGGGGTCTGCGTCATCGACGGATTGCCAAGCTTCGGTGACTATCTCGTGAAAGCCGTCCATCCGAATCCAATAGTCCTCGAAATGGAAGCGCCGGTGCACCGTGGGCATCAGCGAGCAGTCCAAAAGGAGGGGGCTATGATCAGACACTACGGATGCAAGGCAGCGCAGGTGGCATTCCCCATGATGTTCTTCCCAATCAGCAGTGCATAGGACATGATCTAGATGCACTAGGGTTGGTGGCGACTGCTCGTTCGACCACGTGTATCGGCGCCCATTTAGATAAACTTCCTTGAGGGCAATGTCGTTGGGCAATGTCGTTGATGACACGGCGGACGGAATCGACCCATCATGCACCGGTTTAGATTGTGTTGTTTTTATCCTCAGCCCTGTAGATTAGGTTGAAGTCCCCACAAATCATCCAGGGTCCATCACAAAGAGCGCGTGTGTCTCGCAGCTCCTGGAGGAATGCTATCTGCTCGTTCGACCGCATGTTTAGTGCTTTCACTGTGTACCCACTGTTCCACCACTGGGAATTTCGTGTTTAGTTCTTATATGCTTTTTCAGTAATATTTAAAACGAGACCAACCAGGACTAGCCTTGGTGGCATTTTTTAATAGGAGAACAACTTGAGGCATAGCACGGAGCCAGGACTTGAACGTGAGTGGGCTGCGTGAGCACTCTTACGGCTAGCCAACCGAGCGATGCACGGTTCTCTAGTTATTATATGCTTGATGTTCTCCAGTTATTATATGCTTGATGTTCGTGTATACCATTATCTATTGGATGAAATGATGGTAACTCATACAATGAACTGAAGAAGGTTGTGATTGTGCAAGACTAAGATGATGTGTCTGTTGATATATGATATCCATGATATAATAGCAAAGTAAATTATTTTTATCTCAGATAAATGTGAAAGCCCAGCATGTTAGTATTAGGGCACATTTTCTGAACATGGGTACATCTGAAATTTAAAGTAAGCACAGATCACAGGCGATCATATTTCTTTAGAGAAATTCACATGTACGGATTTCCACCCTTACCTACATGCACGGAACTTTTCAAAATTTTGTGGAACTTGTGGATATGTTTTATAGTTAAGCTATAAATTCAGGTTTAGATGTATCTAGCTTCTGATGACGATTTTCCATGTTAGTGTACCATCTTATACACCTTTCTCAATAAAAAATAACCTGCATCTCACCTGCAGTGATCTACTTCTTGAATTTCTTCTTTCAGAATGACTCACTAGTCCTTCTATTGCCACTGGTTGGCTCGTCGAATGTCAGGTATTACTTGTGGGTTTTTGTCACAAGTTACATATAGATATAGATTAGTCAAGAGTAAACAAAATTGTTTGATTATTTAATAAATTTCTTTGTTCATAGCACTGCCTGTCTGCTGGGCATCACTGGGATTCTTGCACCAATTTTGGAGGAGACTGTGTTTAGAGGATTTCTAATGGTATCATTGACTATGTGGTAAATATGCATACCAAATTTCTTAGTACATAAACTTCCTTTTAAGAGACATCTTGTTCTTATACTAGATATGACCACTATAGATTGGTGCATCTGCGATTGTGCACCATAAAGGATATATGCTCTGTTCCTTATACAGGTTTTCGACTCCGGTATCTGTTGTGATCACCGCTGCGGTGTTTGCCTTCGCTCATCTTACACCAGGAGAGTTTCCCCAACTTTTTGTACTTGGTAAGTGACTGCACTAAGAATTACTAGGCAGGACACAGCATATAAGCTGCAGTGTACAGAAACCCACTATCACAGGCTCTGAGCATGGTAATGGTAAATAGTTAACTGTTGCCTAGAATCGAACATAATCACAAACAGTTGAGAAGTTATATATTGACATGTAGAGTTGGTATGCTACATGATTTAACAGCGTGCAGATGACTATCTTCTCCATCATCTAATGTGCACAGGTGTGGCACTGGGATTCTCATATTCTCAAACTCGCAATCTTCTTACTCCCATCACAATTCATGCTGCCTGGAACAGTGGAGTAATATTGTTTCTAACCTTTCTTCAGGTATATATTATAGTTATGTCTCCATTTTGTTGTATATGTGGTATGCAATTGGCCTTTTTTCCCGATATGCAATGTCGTTGCAGTGCACCAGTGTGCTGTGCTCTGTTGCTTTGGGTACTTTTTGGTATCACTCATTTTTATCCTATGATACCAAAGCTAAATTTCCTCTTATACTTACTCTAGAGCTCCTACCTTTTGTGTAAGAAAAAACCGTAGAAGTATACAACTAATGTAAGCTCTTTGTTATTGTGTTTCAGCTGCAGGGATACAATATCAAGGAGCTCTTGCAGGCATCTTGAAAGGTTTCATTTGGTCAGCTTAATTTTCTCTTACGCTGACTTTTGTATAATATTATAAATCAATAGAAACACTTAGAAGAAAAATCACGTTTCAGGTTATCCTCTTCTAGCCATTTGGAGTTGACGTGCCACCTAATCTGTTTGTTTTCTTTTCCTTTTCCGAACAGAGATTTGCAATTTTCCTCCTATCAAAGCGAAATTTGGCCTATTTCACTGCAAAGAACGAAACTCCGAGAACTAATTCTGCACATGTACTTTATGCCAGATTATGTTCTTGTTCTAGAAAGCATACATTTAAAAAGTGAGGGTCTCAATTTCTGTTAATCTATAAAACCCCTCCTTGTAAGGAGTGTTACCATTAACAGCACCAAAGAGTAAGCTGCCTGTGGGAAAATCCGGCAGCACCTCCCTTGTACCGTTGGACATCTGCGACAGGCAATTCAAACAACAGAGTATGTATAACAGAATAACACAAGCAGAAACATTTAACAAGCTCATACAACACATTTAGAGCTAGATGGTGAAACCCCAATACAAAAAATAATATAAATATCAGGTTTGCTAATTCTCATTCAGATAAAAATTGTCTTAGAGCTTGGTTAACTCCTTCGACGTTAGATGTTGGCACGGAGATTCATGTTGGTCTAGCTTTATCTGTGTATTATATTTTTGAGTTGTACAATGGTTGCAACTGAAATTTGTTCAATTTGCCCCATGGTTGTAACTGAGTTGCATTATGGTTGGAACAGATTTTTTTCAGTTGCATACTGGATGCAACTGAACTTTTCTTATTTTTTGATATGCCAACTGATTAAATTAATTTGCATGCTAGGTGCAGTTGAATTGTTTTCTAAGAATGTGTGTACCGCCTTGGTCAAATGAGAGCTAGTCGCATCCTATAAATATTGGTAACCCCTTTTTAAAAGTGATGCTACAGAAGAATATAAAAAAAAAGTAATTTTGAATTTCTTGGTTGCATGCTAGTATCATAGTATGAACTTGAAATAATGTGTATCTGAAAATATTAATAGATTAAAAAAGTATGATATCTTAAAAACGATTTTTTTATTTTGGCTACAAAAACAACTTAATTTGACAAATAGTGTTGAAGTGGTTCAAAAGAAAACCAATAATAATTTTGTATTGTGTAAAGAAAGACTAGTTTGAGAGATGCTTTCTGAACTAAATCAGAATTTCCGCTCACCCAATTCCTTCTGATCAACTCAAAACTTCAGAAGAAACAATATTATAACATTTTGTTAACATGGTCAATCCATTAGTACATTAACTCAGGTTTCCTTCTTTCCTTATACAGAGTGATAAGTTGTCACTGTGATATTGACCCTTCATGCTTGTGTGAATGCAAACTTACATTTAATAAAGAACATGATTTGTAAGAGTGTCTTGCAAGTTGTGAAATTGTTATATTCTGCTCGAAAGGGAATTTATATTTTCTTTTAGAATAAAGGGGGAATTTATAGTCAAAATGTGGGCTGCTGGTGAAAATCTACTGGTTAATAGCTACAAATTTCCTGAAAATACATTAAGTATGCCTACATGCTTGCGAGCTAATGTAAAAGAGCACCTTTTGGAGTATCCGGCTCTCAAGCAATCTTTCAAATATCAGTGCAATGAACTGTAAGTGACAGTGACATCAAGATGCAACCCCAGGGAGCTTAATTACTGTATTATTGTTTAATCGGCAGCTGTAGCTGTTGTCTTACCTGGTAACGCTATTCGTAAGGAAAAATAATGCTTGTGATGCTATCCTTTGGATGTAAGGTGTTGCTTTCTTAGGAATCCCTTTTCTGTCGCTTTAACAATGGAACGAAAAATCCTACTATATTTGGAAGAATTGTAGTGGAAATCATGTCGTACATGTCATCATGCGCATGGATAAAGATTGCAAGTGTAAAGAATGTTCCTTGACTCCTTGTGATAGAAATTGCTCATCTGGTGACTGGAGATAACCTCTGGTAGGACACTTTCTCTACCTACTCATGAAAAGATAATCTCGCATCTTTGTTAAAATGACATAGAAATGGCTGTATAGCTCAGCAGGCAACGGTTGTAGGATCGTTTACTTGTCGATTGTGCTCACTCAATAATAGAAACAAGTACATTATTTTGTTTGTTCCATCTATTAACCTGTTTTCATTGCTACTGTAAATATTGCAGCCGTGGTGTGTTTGCCATCTCGCCTTCCATTTCCCAAAAGTAATTGCCTCTCCAGGACACGCGTTTATATACAGTTTTAAGTTGCATTTTTTCTAAAGGCCGAGTCGATTTTCATAACAACTCAATTTTGTTAAAGACTGATGTGGCACATGTTGAATTTCTTGTCGTTAGTTCTGTAGCGATGTACATGCATGTAAGGATCATTTTCTGGACGTTCTTAATTTAAATTCACACTTATCTCTCATAAATGACATTAAGCAAATTACACGAGAAATGGTTTAGAAATATATTCATATGATCATATCCCGCTATATGTCACTGAATCATCAAGTGTACAGTTTTGGTGCAAATTCTTGTTCAACAGTTTGCTTCCAAACATCAAAATATATAGGCTTGCATACTACGTTTGTGTCCACTTGTCCTGAAAATGATATTATATAGGATTATTTAAGAACTATGAAGCAACATTTCCTATGTTTCAATCCACTTAACAAGCCATTCCAGTCAGTGCAATACTCACTCTATCCCTCCATTTAGTTTTTTGAACCTTGACCTAGCTGCCGCGCGAAGGAGACAACCTCGGGTTTTATGCACATGTTCATCGGTTCCACTCACTTCTAGCGGCCATGAGGCACCAGGACATGTTTCGGGGAGAGGGGGGAGGGGGGAGGGGATGCATCAATGTTGACTCAAAATTTTAGTTTTGTTGTTTCTTCTGTCCGTCGACGATAATGTCTTGACGATTTCATACGGAATAGAAGTATCACGACTTTATCTACACCATATTGCGACCTTGTAGCCTATGTGGATGACACTGGTGAGCCTATGTTATTTTTTTGTCCCGTGGGTCGACGACTAATCTTGATGGTTGTTGTTCAAGGCTTCGGACCTTCTTTATGGTGGTGGCGGTTATTATCGTGTAAATTAAGTTTGGGCAAGGGTTATCATGTTACAATCTCTTGGTCTCCGGTCATCTTCATCGATAATACGTAGATGAAGTGGTTCGACGACTTACCCTGCATGACGTGTGTACAGGATCTCACCTATTGGGGTGGACGGCTCAAGCGGCCTTTCAAAATTTCCGAGGTTTGTCCAACTTGTGCAGATTCAATCTTCTCTATTTTTTCACATGGGTCATGGTGGAAAGTCGAGATGTAAAATGAAACTATAGATGACTATGTTTATATAGGTATCATTTTGTATAGGTAATACTATGTTTTATCAAATTGACATGTAATCTGCCCATCATTGTAATATTTGCAAAATCACTTACATTTAATCAGACTCAATCCGCAATCTATCATTGCTAAGCAATGGAGCAAGCCGAAGACGGGTGGCCGTCATCACGGCTCTCTCAATGGAGCCATGTTGTACTCCCTCCGTTTAGAAATATAAGATGTTTTAGCTTTGTGAAGCTAATGTATCTAGACATCTTTTAGTGTATAGATTCAAGCGAACCTATACACTAAAAGATGTCTAGATACATTCACTTCATAAAACTAAAACATCTTATATTTCCGAACGGAGGGAGTAGAAGAGAGTCTAAAGGTCGCCATGCTAAGGCTCAGAGCAGCATGCGTCGCTGACAATGAGAAACATAGATCACAAGGGCCAATGCTAGCAACCACATTAAAGAACACAAACATGGAACAGATCCCAGGAGATATGTCGACACGAGAACTCTGCACGCTCCATGGATGGAGCTGCCTTGAGGGGATTGGGTCAGTTGACCCAAATAAAAAGCGGAAAATTCTTCACTAATTAGTACTAGGTGATGCTTATGTACAGAGAATGACCCAGATGCAATAGAAAAAAAATAGAGAGATGGCCCGATTGATATATTTTTCTAGCTTCGTCCCTGACACGCTCTCCGCCAGTGCTAGGCACACCGCCGAAAAGGGATAGGGCGAGAAGAACCTTATTTCGTCTTCATGTTGTCGCCACCGCCTCACTTTTCAGAAGAATACATTGAAACTATCTAAAAAAGGGGACGGGAAACCTCCGCCGGCGAGTGTTTATGGTTCGCCGCACTTCCACGGCCCCGAGGCCATCGGAGGCTAGGGGGCAAGGTGATGGCGTGGCCGGCGAGCGGCACCAAACCCCTCTCAATTTTAAAGTATCAAAATGGAAAAAATACAGTGTCAACTAAGCTTTGGAGGATAACTTTTAGGTCACATAAGGCAACAGCCAATACGGTCTATCAATAGACCACATTGTGCAATTTGCCAACCTTTGGAAGATGCTTCAAGTGGTACATTTGGACCTTAAGACGCCGGATTCAATTTCTTGGAAGCTCACAAAATGATGGATGCTACTCATCTAAATCGGCATACAACATGCAATTCTTGGGTCATCTTAAATCCTCCATGCTTTCCTTAATTTGGAAGCCTTTGTGCAAAAGTTTTGTGTGGTTGCTGATTTAAAATAGAGTTTAGACGGCGGATAGACTTGAGAGGGGAAGATGAAAAAACTATGGAGGGTGCAAGCTTTGTAATAAAGTTCAAGAACCCGCCTCTCACCTATTTTTCAAGTGTAGGTTCATCATTCGAGTGTGGTCTAATGTGAAGAATTGGCTTGGACTCCATGACGTCAACCCAACTAGTTGGCATTCTATGCACACCGTCAAAGAGTGGTACACAAACAAGGGCAATCAAAGAAAGTCATGACGTCACTTATGATGTTGATATATATCATGAGAAATTTGAAAGGAAAAAAATGTACGCGTTTTTCTGAGCACCGCATCTACCTCGACCATGATTGTAATCAAAATCAAAGAAGAAGTAGCTTTTTTGAGGCTAGCTGGGGCTAAGGCTGTGAGTAATGTTATGCCGCAAGAGTATATTTACGTTTTTTGGCTTAACTTTTTGGTCAAGTTTCGGTTTGTCAGACCTCTAAAACTTCTCCTTAATCAATTAAAATGATAAATCTTTTGGCTTGTTTCAAAAAAAAAATGTATGAATACTAATGGATTATCCATCTCCCTGCATTGTACCCTCTTTTCCATGGTGTGACCATTATCCTTTAAAGTTGTTTTTACAACCATTATCCTTGAGAGTTAAGGCCATGTACAATGGTAGTGCTTAGAGAGGCTGCTTACGAAAATAAACCAAACGCTTTGTTAAGCAAAGGTGCTTATTTGTATAGGAGAGGTGCTTAGTTAGGCATCTTCCTAGTCTATATAAGCACCAGTGCTTAACTAAAAACTGGTGTATTTATCTAAGAAGCATCTCCCCTAAGCACCTAGCATTGTAGATGCCTTAATAGAGACTTGATGCTCTGCGGTAAAAAAAAAAAAGGAGTTCACAGGGTCTACGGTTTCTAGGGAAACGCAGAAGTCATGAACCCAGGTAAGAACAAAATGAAGCAACAGGCTGCAGATACATCAGAACGAGAGAAAAAGCCCTCGTGAGCTTGAGCATATCTATTCAACTTCTGATGTTCAAACACTTGTAGTGCAGTAATATTTAAGGACACATAGCCTTATTGAGTGTGGAACGGGGCAAGAGACAATTGTGCCATGTGGAGTCACCAGCGTGCGGTTAACCAAGCTGACTCGCTGTGGAGCAAATTGGACCGGCTTTCCACCGTGGCAACTCAGGCGAATAAAATTTAGTCTACAAAACTGTACTTGGAGTAAAGAACCTTCTGTTCTAACACTCACTAGCCGAGTCACCCACGCTAATCATAAAGAAGTGCAGAATTTTTGCAGCGGTAAGGCCATCACTGTCTCTGAGTAATCACTAATCAGTTTGTAGGACTCTCTCTCACACACGCACATTTAGGCTTATAGTAATTAAATACTAATTACATGTTAGTTACTCATAATTTAATGCCCAAAATGTCGGAATAATCAGAAAAAACAGCATATTGAATAAACTGGCAAATTTTGGTTTCAGTTGAAAGGAATATATCAACAGCTTTCTTGTTTGGGATGAAGTGAATACTATTCATTGAAGTTCATGAAGCCAAAAGTGCTCAAGAAGATCACGTCAAAAAAATAAGTGCTCAAGAAGAGTAGTGGGTAGTATTTTTTTTGTTTTTCGTTTATTTGGGGAAGGCTAAAGATTTTAGTGAAAACCAAAACTAAATCTACAAGGCAAGTGTTGCACAGTTTAAGAATTGTTTTGACTGCCGTATGTGAATATTCTAAGTGTGAACTGAAAGTGACTGGAAATTCCTTCATGCTGCTCAGCATGTCTTCGTTGAGATACTAATCAGCATTAAACAAATCATGACAGCTTTCAAACAGAGAAGGAACTAAAACGAATTATTAAATGCAGAACAAAATCCTTCAGACCTGTGGCCTGTGGGACTCATCAAGTCATTCTGGGTAGCTCCACTTGTATATAAGTACACCTCGTGTGTAATAGATTTACATCAACGGATTGTCTTCACCTCAGCACCTACATCCCTAGAAGCCATTCGCTAGCTTACTGCACAAGCGGTACAAGGATAGACTGCCTTTGTAAGTTTGTGACCACTTGCAAGGTTGTAGGATTCATACCTTTGTGAGATATGGAGTGCGGAAATGATGTCAACATGGAGAAATCAGATGAGATCCTCCTTCCCGGGTTCCGATTCCATCCAACCGATGAAGAGCTGGTTAGTTTCTACCTCAAGAAGAAGATCCAGCAAAAGCCTATCTCCATTGAGCTCATCAGGCAATTGGACATCTACAAGTTTGATCCGTGGGATCTGCCAAGTAAGCTTGAAACTTACATCTTCCATGTTACATATCCTATTCTCGCGAATAGATTGGAATGCAATTGATCTAGTTTGCAAATTTTGTGTCTTCAAAAGTAGCTTGCAGTTAGGATGCCAATTCAACATAAGTTGATTTCACTGATCTAGTTAAAAGGGAACAAGAACATACATAAGTCTACTAGAGATTCAGTTGAAATAAATCAGTAGTATTAATCTTCTTTTCATGACAAGCTAACCTAGGTAGGTCACTCACCTTGATGCAAAGTTTAACATTACTGTCTCTTCTCAATGACAGAACTTGCAAGCACCGGTGAGACTGAGTGGTACTTCTACTGCCCAAGGGACCGCAAATATCGCAACAGCGCGAGGCCAAACCGAGTTACAGCAGCTGGGTTCTGGAAGGCCACAGGAACAGATAGGCCAATTTACTCCACCGAGGGCACCAGGTGCATAGGCCTGAAGAAGTCCCTTGTCTTCTACAAAGGCAGAGCGGCAAGAGGGATGAAAACCGACTGGATGATGCACGAGTTCAGGCTTCCTTCGCTCGCTGATCCATCGCTTCCCAAGAGACCGATCGACAAGAACATCCCGCTCAACGTATGCATTCCAACTCACATTATGTAGTAGTTATAGATCTAAATTCCAATGATATATCAAATTCTAACGGGCACTTTTCTGTTGCTGAAAACAGGACTCTTGGACCATATGTAGGATTTTCAAGAAGACCAGTTCGATGGCGCAACGGGCGCTGTCTCACGCTTGGGGGCCTCCATTGGCTGGGGCAACCGAGCAAGATCTCTTTTCTGGGATGCAATCGGTGCAAGCATCACATTTTGCTTCCGAGAGATCCTCAGGATCGTTGCAAGCTGCAGCGGCACCGGCAAGTCAGTTCATCACCAGCAAATATGGCTTCCAGGGACAGCAGCAGCAGCAGCAGTTTCAGAAACCCAGCAACACACAGGATGGCTCTTCATGCAAGGTCATAAGCTTCAACCGCAGTCCAGCTCAGGATCAGGAAGTCCAGAAAGGACCCATCATCTTGCCATTTCAGATACAGCAATCACAGAAGCCCGCACACCCTACGCCACAGCTCTTTGACGCGCAGTTTGGGGAGCCTGAGCAGATCGCTGGGTTTGTGATTGATTCTTCTTCAGATGTAAACTTCGGCATGAGCTGCAGGAACCAAGAGTCGTCAACAGTAAAGCCTGGCAGTACCTTCAGCACGAGCAATGAGTGGGAGGCTCCTGGGAGACTCAACTTCCCATTTGATTTAGGAGTAGACTCTCCAGATGACTGGAAGTGCAGCATACCTTGGGAGTCCTTCCTTAGCCCAACTGTGCCGGCCGAGATGACGCAGTACTAGACGCCTTGCCCTACATGGCCAGAGAGGTGTTTGTCCATAATATATATATAGCTTAGATGTACAGATACAGCGAGTCGCCTTCATCTGTTAGCCTTTCTGTTAGCAAAGACATGTTTTTCAGTTTTGGGTTACATGTATTGTACATAGTGAGATATACCCTTGTTAACAGCAGAGCTAACAGAGAGAAGGTCGTATACATATACCTGGGTGTACTGTGCATACATTTTGAGAGTAATGAACATACATAGAAGTTATAACTGGACAGCTTCCTAAATTTGTAATGGATTGCCAAACCCTGAAACTGATGCATTCAGCTGGTACTTCACTCCCTCCTCCGCCGGTGCATCTTGAAGTATAGCTGATTGGATCAGTTTCAGTGTTTATCAATACATTGTTTCCAGTCTTGAGTTCTGCCATAAGCCACCTTCCTGCCAAGGTTATTGTCATATCTTCTGGTGATGGTTGGCATCACTTTTGGTACTCTCGGCAGGGTTATTTGTTGGTTGGCCGAACCTTTGTAAGACACATCCAGCGATGTCATAAAAGGATTTGAGAATGTTATATAAACATCGTTACACCAACATTTGTCCAGTTAAATTTGAAGGTTCATTGCCCATTACATCAGAGTAGACAACCATGCTGAGACCATGATCCATGCAACGGTTAATGTAGGGTCATCAAGCTATCTTTCGGTTTTGTATAAAGGCAGGCAATCAAGTTTATTTTTGTCCACGTTACAGATAAGCCAATGAACATAACAGTAGTCTAATCACTGATCATTGTCCAACAACAGTGCAGCAAAATTAACAGGATACATTAACGGAGAATAAGAAATAGCAACATACAAGTCGGCACATTTGACTAACTTATGGTTCAAAGACATGATCAGCTTCCATGACAAATCAACTAGGGGATCAGATGTCCAGATAACAAGCAGTAAAATGATTTGAAACACCCTAAACTCACATGCTACATTTCAAACGAGGCAACTAGACCTTTTCATCACCACCATCAAAACTACTTTTCACTTCGAACAAAACAGCAGTTTCCATCCTTTTCAGATGATGCTCTACTTTGTGGTTGTCTTGTCTTTGGTTTTCTGGATTTTCAGGACCTTCTTGACAATCTTCTGCTCCTCAACCAAGAAAGCACGAATGATCCTGCACAGACATGGGCAATCATAAGATTACATGAAAGATCATTAGACATCACAAAGAACTATACTTCTTGCTTTATTTGCTGACCTCTCCCTAACAGCAGGTCCAGAAAGAACTCCACCATAAGGACGGTTCACAGTCCTGCGGTTCCTAGACAACCTTGACCTCTTGTACTCAGTAGGCCTCAGGTGAGGAATCTGGAAATAGAAAGCAACAATATGAACACTCAAGATGAAATATTCAAACCAACATCACAGAAATGAAGAGAACGTGCATACACTTATGTAGTTATGTGGTAGATGCACAAGTCAAGTCTAAACTGAATTATAGAACACGTGATAACTGCAATATCAGGCCTACTGAGTACAAGATAAATATAAATAAATCACCTCCAAAAAGCTAGTGTACTGGATTCAATCATACACAATTTGGCAGTATGGACGTTCTAGCAAATTTACCACAACCAAAAGTCCAGCCGACATCTAACCTGAGACACTATGATTATAAAATAAAGTAACAGGAGCAAATTGTAATCAAACCAGCAACCTTGTTCCCACCAAATGCAGTGTGCTGCATAAAAAGGAAAGAATACACAAAATAATGTCTGTTTCTCCATGAATACCGCAAACTATGTCAATGAAATGACACACAAAACAAGCATTTCATAAAAAAAGTTCCAAGCATAACATCATTTCGCCAAGACAAATAGTATTGCTCGTACCCACGAGAAACTGTAAATTAATCCCAATTAGCATATCTTGACGAAAGTGTTATCCTAAGCTTGTGGAGAGCACAATGCAGTGCCAACTGTGTTTATTTTTCATACTTTTGCCACACCCTGCAAACGAAAAATCATCGAGAACCATCCAAATACCGACCGGAAAACCAGATCTAGCACACCAACAGCGATAGCACAACATTGCTAGCAATTCCAAACTGTACCACGCGGGGCCTGTTGCACTGTTGAGTCTATGAATGCAAGTACTAAACTCAATCAACACTAGACTAAACCGTAAATTTACGCAAAGCAAGTTCTGCGTCACTCACTCCCTGGATCTTCTTCCCAGTGACGGGGCACTTGGGCCCGCTAGCCCTCTTCTTGGTGTACTGGTACACAAGCTTCCCACCTGCAACAAGACAAGCCGCGAGATAAGCAAAACGCCATGGACACGGCTGAACCAGATCGAGAACACCACCACGCGAGAAACTATCGAAGAAAAGGCAAGAACAGATCGAGCGTACCTGGAGTCTTGACGACCCGGGTCTGGTTCGACTTGGTCGCGTAGCTGTGACGCTTCCGGTATGTCAGGCGCTGCACCATCTTGCCGCCGCCGCCGGTGGTCTTGCCGATAAACCCTAGAGACGCTGGGTGGGGAGAAGGGGAAGAGAGAAGTGCGGCCTGGCGGCGATAGGGCTATAAATGGTTGGCTTGGAGCTCCGCGGCTATTGGACGGCTCAAATTAGCCTGATCCAGCGGTCAGGTGAAGGTCTGGTTGGACACACCACACACCGTTCTCTGCTCGGCCGCATGGGCCTCAGTTTGGGCCCGAAATATCTCAAAACAAATACAGATAGTTCCCATTCCTTTGCTGGACCAACCATCCTGGGCCGCGGCCCACAATCTTCTTCTTTCCTGGCTTTCTCTTCTATCACACCGGCGTCCCCATCTCCGCCGCCGGCCAGTCCCCCGGCGATGCAAGTGCTGCCTTGTTGTCCCACTTTCATGGATCCTCCCCCACCGTCGGTCCATCATTGCCACCCGGCCTCTCTCTCAAGCGAGCTCCCCGCACCACAAACCCTAAGACCTCGTTGTAGGAAAGCTCCCCACAGTCCACCCGCACTACCTCCTAGGTTGTATTTCTCACCTTCGCCGGCGACAATGTAGCCAGTGTCGTCGTCTCCGACTTCCATGAGGTCTTGGCCTACCTTCGTTGCAGTAGCGCGGCCATCTACGTCTTTAGGTCGGTTGTCGTCACGTTCCCATCTTCTCCGGTTATGGCCTCCATCTTGTCTTCCTCCTCTCAGGTGGTCGCCGCCACTAATGGGCCTGACCCAAGCACCGCAGGCATGCGTTGGAGGGTGCACGACGCGAGCCTTCGGCTCTGTAGCGAGGGTGTATAGGTTTTACTTGACCTCGCTGCTGCACTCGTGACCTTTTGTGCTGAAATCGCTCCATCAGTTATTCGGGTCAGACAGCTACAACAGAATTAGGCGGATTTCTTTTTAGGCTTCTCGGAAAAGCTACCCCCTAGCTTTCTAGAGAGGCCGATCTCGAAATTTTGTTAGGCTTTCAAATACATTTAGGCTAAAAAATGAAAGCCTAGAGCTCATTTATGTACTGTACTCAGTATTCTTAAAGAATCACTGATCGACACAGATGTTATTCTGGGAGGGTTCTTTTTATGAAAGATCCAGCAATTGAATAGCCTTCGGTTTTTCATTAGTAGGTAGAATATTTATGGAGCGGTCAAGTGACAATGAAAAATTGAAACGGTAACAAAGAGAAAAATGAAAGGAAATGACATATTCACATAAAATATTGTGCAAACCATGCTGTGAAAAGGTATGACAGCAAATGGAAAAGCACACTAGCGATGTCGTACTACAGCCCCTCCTCTTGGAGCCATATTGTCACATTGCTTTCCGTGGCCGCCGCCTCGACGCACCACCACTGTCTGGGGCCGCTGCCCCGGCATCCACTTCCCCAACCAAAGAACCACCCCGCACCACAGTCGCGAACCTATCGCACCACAAGGGTTAAGATCTCCCATATGACGCCTCCAAGAAGGTTACAACGTCAACGTCGCCACCGGCCGCTCCAAAGAAGCTTGGGTTTTCACCAGGAGAAACTTAAGACACTCGAGTCAATAGAGAATCGTTGCTCCCAAACGACGCAATCAAGACGGAGAACGACACCGATGGGTGTCGTCACCGCTGGCACCTAAGTGCAAGGCTTTCGCCCGGAGAACGGTCTCGTCCACCAAGAGTTTGGGCAAAAGGAGAGGGAAACCATGTGGTTTGGCTCTATCGCCGACCACCAAAGCATCCACAAGCCACAGGGTCGCAACACCACACAATGCGACGATGACGCCATGCCAGCCGCGACACCTCAGGCTGTGACGAACACACCATACCAGCTCGGGGTACACCAAATATGCTGCACCCCAAGCCGCCACAGTTCCGGGGCCGCTGCCCCGGCTTCCTGGCGACCCAGACAATGAAGTGACGATGCGATGCAACCTCTTTGGTCACCCCTAGTCACCAGATCACTATGCCAGATCTAGCGGCCTGGCACATCCCCAGAACTGATTGGGGCTGCACGCACGAAGTACCAGCCTACCCGCCTTCATCCAGTGCTCCAAGCGGCCACAACCTTGCTGCCATGTGACTAGGCCTGGAACTAAAACTCGAAACTCGTGAGCTAAACGAGTAGCTCGCAACTCGACTCGTCTCGACTCAAACATGGTGTAAAATGAGTTGAGCCAAGTTTTATTTTTTGTTGTGAAACGAGTTCAAGCTAAACGAGCTGAGTTACGGAGTACTCGTTTAACTCAGTAAAGGTATATGTACCACTAAATATTTCCTCTGTGTGATCCATTGTTCCTTATTTTTGCAGTTTATTGACTACATATTAGTTCATGGTATTCGAATGAAATTATGATGATGATTGCACCAATATTCCAAAAATATATAGAAATACTTGAATAGAGATCTATGATGTTGCATGTTAATAGATTTACCAAACCACTTGCGAGTTTTGCGAGTCGAGCCGAGTTTTATTTATGTACTCAATTGTTAAACGAGCCGAATCGAACTACCTCGCTAGTGGACAGAGTTTCATTTATGTACTTAATTGTTAAACGAGCCGACATAAACCGGTGACCCAAACCGTCCGTCATGGTCCATTTGTGTCGGGCCCCGGACAAAAAATAGCTCGTGGTTTGGCCCACCTGGCGCGCGCAGCGGTGCGACGCATCCTGTCCATGCTGGTTGTTTTGGTCAGTTTTAGCAAACTGGCTAGCGCTGGCCATTTTGAACATATTGGCACAGCCAAAATCTTGAGAACATAATAATTTGCAAGAAAATAAGTGGCAAACATATGCCATTGCCATCCTGGCAATGCCAACCAGTGGAAAGTTCATCCAAAATGTGCAAAATGAGGCAACATCTCCAAAAAATGGCAAGTTCATCAATTGTGCATTCTTGTCTGCCCTTGCCATCACCATTGCCGTCGCTATTGTCGGGCACTCAAGCCTGGCGCGCCCGGATCGTCTTCTACCTATTCTCCAACCATTCTCGTCGGGCAGGGTTGGAGATGGTCTCCAAGTTGGTGAGCATGATCTTGGTCTCCTAGGCCATGAGCATGGCTTGGGCCTTAAGGAGCTTGGTCTTGGCCTCGGTCTCCAAGAGATTGGTCCTCGCCTCGGCCTCCAAGAGCCTTGCCTTGGCCTCGGCTTCCAGTGCCTCTTGCAAAGAGAGAGATCATTCCGATCACTTTGGAATGGTTTCTCACAAATCTTCCTTCGCTCGTGGAAGAATTTGCCCACCTTCCTCCAATAGTTGAATCCCTTTTGGTCGGCACCGTAAATGGGATCGGTTGATATCTCCAACCAAGCTTCGCAAAGGACCTTGTCCTCTGCCGGCGTGTAGCTCGCCGTCCTTTGGCTGATCCTCTTGCCTTCAGGAAAGCACATGGCAAGTGGCGCGGCCAATGCCGTGGCCGTCATCCCCTCCATGCCTTTGGTTGGAAACAATGGCTCAGCGCCAATGTCACAGCCGTGTTGCCTAGGCTGGGTATCGGCGCTCGCCCTGGGTGTACTTGCCCTTGTCATCTCTGTGGCCCGTGTAGATCATGTCAGTCATGATGGCCTCGCCGTCGACCCCCATGAAAACCTACGCGTGCATCGGCCATGAATGGCTATGGGCTGGCGCTCTATCCTACCGGTAATGACAATTGACAAGTGGGATGACCCATTACCTCGTCGGTGGGCGCCTGAGCGGGCTCGGGCATATCGTTGAATAGGTTCACTGCCGGTGGCATGTCGGCAGTAGAGATGTGACAAGGCTTCTTCGTGCCTACTGGGGTGGCGCACCCTATCGATGGTGTCCGGTTGTGGTCAATGCCTGGCCCTGCCGACCCCGACATGGGGCGGAGGTTGCCAAACCGGGAGAGCATGGCGCCGCCTTGACAGTAGGCGCCCAGCGTAGGAGCATGCACGACAGGCGTGTTGGGCTCCAGCACAGGAGGGCACCCACTCGGTGTCGAAGTGACCAAGATCATCGACAAGGTGCCACCGATGACCGATGACAGAGGTAGAGAAGTGATGTCGCTGAATGCCACGTTGACGGCCTCCTGCTTCATCATCATGATGGCGCGCACGGCGGCCTTGCCCGCCAGCTCATCGCTGTTGGCCAAGGCTTGCGCGGCGAGGAACCGCTAGGTCTCTAGCCGGCGCTCCTCCTCGAGTCGGGCCGCGCTCTGGCAGTTCTTGACGGCTTCTCGCCAGCCAGCGCGCTTCTTCGAATCCTCCCGCCGGTCGTCCGGCATTGGGTCCTTTTGCCGGCTTCCTCACCTTGGGCTGCTTCTTCAGCCCGATGCTAGCGGCAGGCGCATCGGCTGCACTGGTGGGGGGATCCATCGCTTCCGCTTCCACTGCTGCCGCTCTAATTTTGGGGAAAGGTTTTGGAGGGAGAAGTATGGCTTTTGTGCCTCTGGCCAGAGGGACCGCCAAGTAATTGGGCGGACGCGGGATAATGCGCGCGCTATCCGGACCGACACAAACCTGGCCTAAATTTGGGCCAGGGATGGGTCGAGATGGACGCGTCGGTCTGGATGCGTCACACGCTGGAGCGCGTGCAGCCGACGCTCGCATCCGGTCGGACCGATTCGAATGCGCGCGGACCATTTGTGTCGCCCGCTGGAGATGCCCTAAGGGACGGGCTGACCCAAACGGACAAACGCGGTCCGAACACGTCCGCATGGACAAAAAATGGGTAAAAGTTCTTCCAACGGGCCGACCCAAATGGAATGCGGAGGCCGGACTGACGCTTTCCTAGACCATATGTGGGCATGAAATGGGTTCGGGCAGACATCGACCATGGTGGTTGGCTGTCCACACATCTCCAAACCTGGCTCGCACGTCAGTGAACCAAAAAAATTGGGCCACGGTGGCGCTAAACAAAAAGTTGCCAGCGACGATCTTCCTACTGGCTACTCCTACACTACGCTACTCCTACTCGCAGTCGCCGCGCCGCCGTCCTTGTTCTGCTGCCGCCTATAGCAGGTTGTCGCCCCAGCCCGGGTCCAAAGTGTTCGAGCCCTCGTCGTCGGCCTGGCGGGCGCGGATGGCCTGGCGGCGAGCCAGCCGGCGGGCGCGTCTTGCCGCGACCATGTCGTCGTCCTAGCGGCGGCGGTCCCTGACCATCTCCTCCTGCGCCGCTGCATCTGCAGCCGCCTCCTCGGTGAGCTCCTCCGCTCGTGCCACTGCATGAGCCGCCTCCTCCCGGGCGGCCGGCTCCGCTGTCGCCTCCGCCACGAGCGCCGCTCCTCTTGAGCCGCTATGTGCGCCGCCTCCCTCATCGCGTTGGCGCACACCAAGAGTATGGCCACGAGAGTCTCCCACTCTACAACCATGAACTGGCGTGTGCCCTCCTCACGGTGCACATTCTCAAAGGAGGCGAGCAGTGCCACTTACTTGTCCGTCGTCGCCGGCATGACCACGTCGCCATCGGAGGAGTCGCCAAAGAGGGCCTCAATGTCGTCACTCGTGCCATCCTTCTCGTCGGGCTGCTCCTGTGGCACCACCATGCCAACAACATTGGCCTCGGCCATGGCCGCGTCACCGGCCAACACAACAAGGTCGACAGCGGCGTGGTACGGCCCTAGAAAAGGACTAGCAGTGGACTCGACGGTGGCGATGTCGAAGAACTGCGACTGCAGCAGCGCCGCCTAGCGCGCTGCGTCCTCCGCCACCTCCATCACCTCCTTCTGCTGGTGCACGGCCACGATGAAAGGACATTTTCCTTTCTACCTCTTTTGATGTTTGATGACAATACAAATCAGTGTGCTAACCCATCTTTGTAGTGATGTTTCAGGATTATTTCTGTCCAGCCGGAAGTGGACCGGAAGTTCCAGCTATCCGGTACTACCGCGCTAGTGCCGGTGTGGTACCGTATTGCCAGATTTGCTTGCAGTAATCAAGCTCAGCGACCGCGGAGATAGGCCGGAACTAGGCCGGAAGTTCTGGCTAGCCGGTACTACCGCTGACGAGGGTTAACTCGACAAATGTCCTAGATGAAGGACTTAGGATCGGGGAGATAGGGCGTCGGATGAACTCGAAGGTAAAGTTAGTCGAAATAAGTATGTATCAAAAGTAAACTTGGGTGTTCAACCTAGCTTGCTTTTCATCTAGCTTACACCGTCCCCTCCTGGCCCCTATATATAGATGGCCAGGTCTCGAGGATCGGGTAGGGTCCGATACAGATTACAACATCGACATACGGTAAGAACTCGTATCTCGACTATCATTACAATTGGGCCTAGCTTAACGGGCCTCAGGGGTACTCAACTAACGGGTTCTATTAGCTATACCCTTGTCAGTAGCCCCTGAGATTCTACCAGAATTGCAGATTCAGGTTGAATCTCTAATCTTTAAATCTTCGACTTGATCAATTCTTCGACTTCTCCATATCTTCAAATCTTCGACTTGGTCTTTCGACTTTATTTTCATGATAATTTTTCGCAAGGAGTTTTGATGAACAAGCCTGACAACTCTGATGGATCAAGAGGTCAGTTAACTGCCGGAACAGATACTTGTCACCTACTTCAAATTCAATCCCATTGGACTTGAATTCGGGATACCGGTCAAACCCACTCTTTTGCCGCATTTAGGACTTACAAAGAATGAATCCCAGTGATTCTCAGGGTACCCAGTGCGTCCACCAGGATTTTCTTCGCGTCGTAGACACGGATACATACCAGCAGAGCGCATCCATGTGCGTATACCAGGCCACACAGGACGGATCCCGAGGTCTTACCTTCGTGATTAATCGCGACATTCGAGTTTCGTTGTGATAACGCAACTCGAGAATCTCATGTCGCAGTCTCTTTTGACTGATAAAATCAAAGAATTTTGAATTTATATTAACTTCTTCCAAATGCCTCCCGATGGGAGTAGTTGCTCTATATTTTGTCGACTACGTAGTCGAAGTTTGCATGGTAGACTCTCTTCATCTTCATTATTGATTGTCTCATCCTCTATCGGGTGCGCGCTCAGCGCTCCCGATGGGAGTATCCCCCGAGGCTATGGTTGGATACTTGTAGTCAATCATAGGCTCAAAATTCACTTCTTCTTTCTTCTGTTTGTAAGCCCCCGAGCCCAAGGCGAGGTTTTTCATATCTTTCGACCACACTCTTCCCCCCTTTTTTTCGTTATTATCGTTTGCTATGTGCAGAATTTAACTCCTTTGTAAATATGTTTATGGGCCTTGCTAGCACGGGGGCCCGATAATATGTGCTTATAAATAAAGCATCTTTGGCAAGGGTAAAAAACCCTAATCAGATTCTTCCTCCGCCGCATCGTTTCCTCTTTTCATCTAGGGTTTCTAGTCTTCCCACTTTTCCACATGGCTGATGCAGATGGTTCTCGTCTGAACCTTGGCTCTCCGGTGGCGCCGCGGGGTCGTGGCCGCCCTCATGGAAGCAAAAACAAAACAACTCCGGCCACCGCAGGATCGTCATTGGCCGCTCCGGTGAAGCGTCGTCCCGGCCGCCCACCTGGTAGCAAGAACAAACCCAAGGTGACTGGCGCCGCCCCAGGTCCAAGCGCTCCTCCTCCTGCTGCTCCTTCTGCTTCTCCAAGAATATTTTCTTTCTTCTGCATTGCCATGGCGCAATGCCGCGAGATTCAGCGCATGTCGCTGAATTTCACCAAATTCATGGATGGGCGAGAACTGCGAGAAGCGGTTCTTCATGAATAATCTGGTGGAGGGACTCCATACCAAGTGGAGGTTTGGTACGATGGTGATGGCGAGCAATACTTCAAGGGTGGCTGGTCGCAGTTTGCAGAAGACCACGACCTCCACCAAGGTTTCTTCATGACCTTCGACTACCACATTGGCACATCAAAGTTCGATGTGAAGATCTACGACGGCACCCAGTGCCAGAAGGAATATGAAGCGGAAGTCGACTTTCATTAGGATCTGCTTTTATGTAATCTCTTTTTATAGTGTCCTTGCTGCCGTAGTATCTGTAATGAATACTCGTACTTTGCTGTGATGCTTTTAATAGTACCATGAGAACAAATCATTGTTCTGAGGTATGCTTTATATATATATCGGGTTCTTTGTGAACCAATTATTTTTGAAGAATATCGGGTTGTCTGCACAACCTAGTAGTGTAAAAGATCTCCATGTCGTGATAAAAGTTTCTTTCGTACGACCCGAGGGTTGAATCCCCCAAGCGGAGAAGTAGAAATATTTGTACAAATTTGTCGAGTTCAACCCAAGGAACCCGACCTATGGCCTCCTGTTCTGGGTTTAGAAGGTTAACTCGAGTTTACTGATACCACTAGATTTATTCTATGCGTAAAAATGTCGTAGCTGCTCCGCATTCCATGGGTTGCTCTCATATTTTCCTGTCTTCTTGTCTTGTAGTCGATAAGCTCCTCCTGGTATCACTTCTGTGACGATGTAAGGTCCCACCCAAGGGGACTCCAATTTGCCATGGCTGTCTTGCCTGAGTTGCAAAACTAGATCTCCCACCATAAAGGATCGTGGACGAACTCGACTACTATGGTAGTTTCGCAGGCTCTGTTGATACTGCGTGGCTCTTTCTAATGCTTTATCTCTTGCTTCATCTAGTGCATCGACATCGTCTTGCAATGCTTCTGTTGATGTTGTTTCGTCGTATGCCGTCACTCTTGGAGCTTCATGTGTAACTTCGACTGGAAGCACGGCTTCTGCGCCATGGACCAGGAAGAAAGGAGTTTCTTGAGTTGCTGCGTTAGGCGTGGTTCTTAGGCTCCAAAGAACGGAGGGCAATTCATCTACCCAAGCGCTCTTGGCTTTCTCGAGAGGTGCCAAGAGCCTCTTTTTTATTCCACTGCATATCAGGCCATTGGCTTTTTCTGACTTGCCCATTTGTCTTTGGGTGTGCCACAGATGCAAATTTGAGTTTGATTCCTAATCCTTCGGAATAACTCTTGAATTCCTTCGAAGTGAAGTTTGCCCCATTGTCCGTGATGATGCTATATGGTACACCGAAACGGAACACTATTGACTTGATGAAGTTGATTGCTGCTGTCGAATCTTGAGTTGTTACCGGAGCCGCTTCCACCCACTTGGTAAATTTATCGACTGCCACTAGCATATAAACATGTCCTCCTGGCCACGATTTGTGCAACTTTCCCACCATATCGAGGCCCCATTGTGCAAAGGGCCAGGACAATGGTATTGGATGTAACTCTGCTGCTGGTGCATGCGGTCGAGATGCGAATCTTTGACATGCTTCACACTTCCGGACTATATCTTTCGCGTCTTCGATGGCTGTTAGCCAATAGAATCCTGCTCGGAACGCTTTTGCCGCTATTGCCCTGCTGCTAGCATGATGACCGCACACTCCGCCTTGTATATCTTTTAGTATTACTTGTCCTTCCTGAGGCGTTACACAACGCTGCAAAACGCCGGTAATACTCTTCTTGTATAATTTCCCCTGCAACACGACAAACGCTTTTGATCGTCGAGTTATCCTCTTGGCTTCCACTGCATCTTCTGGTAATTGTTTATTTATCATGTATGCGAGATATGGCTGCATCCAGGTTTCTTCTATCATCATGACTTCCTCGGGTTCCGGCGTAGCCCCCGAGCCTGCTGCAGTAGTTGAACTTTTGACACTTTTTATTGACCTTTCCACTATTTCCTCCCAGAATACTCCAGATGGCACGGGTAAACACTGGGACCCGATATTTGCTAAGTTGTCGGCTTCTTCATTGCTGTTTCTGCTGATGTGCGAGACTTCATAGCCATCAAATGTTCCTTCGAGATAATGATATAAGTTCTTGTAGGCCATCATGATGTCACTAATTGTGTCACACTTGTTCATAACTTGCTGAACAACAAGGTTCGAATCTCCAAATATTTTTAGGCGAGTTGCTCCACATGCTTTAGCCATCTTCATTCCATGCAACAAAGCCTCGTATTCTGCTTCATTGTTAGAAGCCTACGAAAAACTCATCCTTAAAACATACTTCAATTTGTCGCCATGCGGCGATATCAAGACTACTCCTATGCCTGCGCCTTGGACTCTCTTAGAACCATCGAAGTACATTGTCCAAACACTTGATAAGTCTAGCGGTCCTGTGCTCTGCAGCTCCAGCCACTCTGCTGTAAAATCTGGCAAGACTTGCGATTTGATCGCCTTCCTTTTTTCGTACGTGATGTCCATGGGAGATAACTCGATTCCCCACAAAGAGACACGTCCTGTTGCCGAAGGATTGTTCAATATATTCGATAGTGGCGCTTCATTGACCATTATGATTGAGTGCACCGCAAAGTACTATCGCAATTTCCATGCTGTTGTGAAGACGCTATATGCCAGCTTTTGATAATGCGGGTACCTCTATTTCGTCGGAGATAATACTTCACTGATGAAATATACCGGCCTCTGGACGTCGTGGGCTTTTCCTTCTTCACTTCTTTCGACTACTAGTACTGTACTCACCACCTGATGGGTTGCAGCGATGTAGAGTAGTAGTGGCTCTTTTTCTTTTGGTGCGACCAGCACTGGTGGCGTGGAGAGCACCTTTTTCAACTGCGCAAAAGCTGCGTCTGCTTTTGCTGTCCATTCGAATTTATCATCTGACTTCTTCATAAGTGCATAGAAAGGAAGCGCCTTTTCTCCCAATCGAGCAACGAAGCGACTTAGAGCCACGACTCGTCCTGCGAGTTTCTGTACGTCGTGTAGTTTCGTGGGTTTCCCCATTGTTAAAATTGCTTGAATCTTCTCTGGGTTCGCCTCTATTCCTCGTGCTGATACCAGGAACCCTAAAAGTTGTCCCGCCGATATGCCGAAGGAACACTTTGTCGGGTTGAGCTTAAGCTTGTACCTGCTCCGGTTGTCGAAGGTTTCTGCCAAGTCGCTGATTAGAGATTCCTCCTCTTTTGTTGTGATGACTACATCGTCAATGTAGACTAGGATGTTGCGTCCTATTTGGCTCCCGAGGCAATTTTGCATCATCCGTTGATAAGTTGCTCCTGCATTTTTTAGGCCGAACAGCATTACTTGGTAGCAAAACACTCCGTACGGTGTGATGAAGGCCGTTTTTTCTTCGTCTTCTTTTTTCAATTTGATCTGGTTGTAACCAGAATATGCGTCCAAAAAGGAAAGCCTTGCACATCCCGCTGTCGAATCAATTATCTGATCGATGCGGGGTAGAGGGAAGGGATCCTTTGGACAATGCTTATTGAGAGATGTGTAGTCGACACATACTCTTTGCACGTCTGTGTTCTTCTTGGGTACGATGACTGGATTGGACACCCAACTCGAGGTTTTTATTTCTCTGATAAATCCGGTGTTTTCTAGCCTGTGCAATTCTGATGCTATCGCCTTCCTTTTGGGTTCATCAAATCTTCGCAATGGTTGCTTGACTGGCTTTGCTTTGGGATCCACATTTAGTGCGTGCTCGACGAGTTCCCTGGGAACCCCTGGCATGTCTGAAGGACACCAGGCGAAGATTTCCCAGTGCTCACGAAGGAACTCGACGAGCGCGCTTTTCTATGCGGGATCCAGGTTTACCGCGATCGATGTCGTCTTGTTTGGGTCCGTGGGGTGGACCTGAATTTTCTTTGACTCCTGAGTTATGTCGAAAGCCTGGTCTGGCAGGGATCGTCCATCGTCGGGTAGCACATTATGATCAGTTTCTCCTTTCAGCCTTTCGTATTCTGCTGTCATGCCGAAGGTTTGCGCCATTCTATTGAATTCTCTGTCGCAAGTGTTGGCTACTTCGAAGCTCCCTTGTACTATGATCGTTCCTTTGGGTCCGGGAATTTTTAGCGTAAGATACGCGTAGTGGGGTACCGCCATAAACTTTGCAAATGCTGGGCGCCCTAGGATTGCGTGGTACTGTGATGGCCAGTCCATGACTTTGAATTCCAACTTCTCTCTTCGGTAGTTGCTGCTACTACCGAAGCATACGTCGAGTTCTATTTTCCCTAGGGGGTAATTTGCAGCTCCTGGTACTATTCCATGGTAAGAACAATCTGTTGGCTTCAGGCTTGTTAGTGATATACACATTGCCTTCAGGGTTCTAGCATATATTAGGTTTATGCCACTTCCTGCATCCATAAACACTCTCCCGATGTCGTATCCTCCTATTTGCGCCTTTAACACCATTGGCGAGTGACCCGGCTTGGGAACTTTTCTTGGGTGGTCTGCTCTGCTGAACTTAACTGGTTGGTCTGACCACCGCAGGTATTCAGTGGTGGCTGGTGGCGATGTTATTGCTAGGTTTACTTGCCTGGATATGCTCTTTCGCTCTTTCTTTGACTTAGGCACCGGTTAAATCATTGCTGATATGTAAACTTTCGACTCTAGGTGCCTTGCAAGCCTTTGTACCTGATATCCTTGACTTGTGTTTCCTCCTTGCCATCCCCCTTGGCTTGAGCCCATGGCGCTTTGTAGCCTTAGGAACGTTCTACAATCCTTCATCTGGTGATTTGAGACTCTTTTTCCATCAAGATATGCGTAGTGGATTCGACAAGGTCCGTATAGCATATCCTCGGTCGAAGGGCCGGAGTATCTCGATTTTTCTACTCCTTTTGCTGAAACCTCCTGTTTTCATATCCTTCCTCTTCTTCTGCTCCGTAGCCCGCAGCTACCTGATTTCGCCTTCCTTGGTTATCCCTGCTACGGTGTCGTCTCCTCTGTCTACTTGTTCTGTCGACTTCTGGTGAACGTCCTCTTTTGTTATTATACGCGTCCTCTCCGTCAGCGAATTTGTTGGCTTCTTCCATTAGCTCGGCTACTGTCGTCGGTCTTGTTCTTCCTATTTCTTCCACGAGATCTGAGCGACGAAGTCCAGCCGAAAAAGCGTCTATTGCTCGTTCGTCGGAGACGTCCTCTGCTGAGTTTTTGATTACACTCCATCGTTGTATATAAGAACGTAGAGTTTCGCCTTTCCTTTGCACACACGCCTTAACTTCCTCCAGTGATGCTGGGCGCTTGTATGTTGAACGGAAATTTCTTGCGAATTGGCTTTCGAGTTCTCCCCAACTTCCAATGGATTCATTGGGTAGGGTATTCAACCAGGACCGTGTTGCGCCGGTGAGGTGTAGCTGCAAACTTTGCATTGCAGTCGCTTTTGTTCCCCCTAATATCTGTACTGCCTGCAAATAGTCTGATAACCATAGGGTAGGTTCTTGCGACCCGTCATATTTATGTTGGTCGTGTGGTAATTTGAATCCTTTGGGTACCCGCGTTTTGCGAACCCTGCGGGTAAAGCATAACGCGCCCATCTCTTTATCGTCGTCTTCATAATTTTCTTCCCTCCAAGCGTGGCGCGATTTATTTACTCGAGCCTGCGCTATTATATTTCTTGCGTCCTCCTTCCTCTTTTGTCGCCTTTCTTCTGATGACTCGCTATACTCGTTTTGCGTGGAATTGTACTTGTATTTCCCCTTTTGCTTTTCCTTGTAGCTTGTCGACTTCACCTCTGGTCCTTTTCCCCTGATCTTGTTCTCCACTATCCCGAGGCTTCGTATTGCGGCTTGGTGCATATCTTCTCGCGGATCTCCGGGTTCTGGCCTCGTTGTTAATAAGTATGCCTGTGCTGCTATCAGTGCTGCTTCCGGTGTTTCTTGCATGAAGTCTTCTTTCTCCTCTTCTGGCTGTGGAGTAATACTCCTCGAATATCTTCCTTCTCTGCTGCGTGCTGTTGTCCCTCTGTTGTGCTTTGGTTCTCCGCGCCTTTCTCTGCTATATTCTGATTCTTCGCTATAATCATCCCAATACTTTTCCTTCGACATACTATTATTGTCTTGGAAAAGCATGTCTCTTTCCTCCCATAGTTTCTTCCTATGTTGATGTAATGCATACTGATACCCCATCAGAACTTCTCTCCTTGATCCTTCGGGTACTTCTACACCATGATTGATAGCTGACGTGATCATCCTCCATTCTCCAGCTGAAACGTGAACTTTCTCCTTCTCTTTTTTGTTGTGTTCATTTACTTTATCGACTTGCCTGTCGACCCTTTTGCTTCCTTCGTTGTTGTTTTCTTCTTCTGCCTCAGTGATGATGACGCATAGCTGGTGCACTCTTTTGGAGATGCTACTACTTCCAGCGGCGAAGTCCCTTACGTTGTTGTGCGTCTGACACGCTCTGTCTTCCAAGTCAAAAATTTCCCAAATTTTGTCGCCTTCTGCGATTGGTGCTTTTCCCAAACTGACCGGCGAGTTTACCTCACTAGAAGAGCCTTCTGATGATTCCAACATTACTTCTGTTTCGGGCTTGCTCGCCGATGGATCCGGTTTCGTCGAATCTGAGAGGCGGGATGAACCCGATGGTCCGACGAAGATGCTCAAACTTCCAATTGTTAACTCCAT
Source organism: Dactylis glomerata (assembly GCA_007115705.1). Classification (NCBI taxonomy): domain Eukaryota; kingdom Viridiplantae; phylum Streptophyta; class Magnoliopsida; order Poales; family Poaceae; genus Dactylis; species Dactylis glomerata. The sequence continues at coordinate 1,997,041 of QXEO01000398.1, read as the reverse complement.
CTCTTGACTTCCGTCGAGTTCTGTACTGCTGTTTGCTAAAAGCGAAAAAGCCGTCGAATTCATGATTCCAACGCCCAGAGTCCCCACTGGTCGACGCCAATTGACGAGGGTTAACTCAACAAATGTCCTAGATGAAGGACTTAGGATCGAGGAGATAGGGTGTCGGATGAACTCGAAGGTAAAGTTAGTCGAAATAAGTATGTATCGAAAGTAAACTTGGGTGTTCAACCTAGCTTGCTTTTCATCTAGCCTACACCATCCCCTCCTGGCCCCTATATATAGATGGTCAGGTCTCGAGGATCGGGTAGGGTCCAATACAGATTACAACATCGACATACGGTAAGAACTCGTATCTCGACTATCATTACAATTAGGCCTAGCTTAACGGGCCTCAGGTTTACTCAACTAACGGGTTCTATTAGCTATACCCTTGTCAACCGCCCTTGTGCCGGCTAGCCGGTACTAGCGCCTATGTTCCGGACCTGTTCCGGCTTTGCGACGCTGGTTTGCAGTAATTGAGCCAAAGGGAAGAGGAAGGTGGCCGGAACTGGAGCAGAAGTTCCGGTCAGGCGGTACTACCAGTTCTGCTGACCGGTAGTACCGGCTATCAGATCCAGCAGCGAGGGTTTGACCGCTGTTTTGAAGCAAAGAAAGCAGAGGGCCGGTACTACCGCCCAGGATGAGAAGAACTTCCGGTGCCCACGATTTCTGCCATAATGGTTGGAAATCATGGGCACCTATTTAAAGGGGCCTTCTTCTCCATTGAAGCTACCTCGTCTTGACTCTCTCTCCTCCATTAATACTAGAGCTTCAACTCCATAGATCTCCTTCCCTAGCCACTCAAATCCCTCAAGATTTGAGATATTGGGAGAGGAGCCCTAGATCTACAATCCTACCAAAGTGATTTGTGTTTGCTTCACTCTTCCTCCGTGGAACTTGCCTTGGGAAAGAGAGGTCACCTCGAAGCTTCCTCCGTGTAAAAGTTTCGTGGTTTTCTTGTTGGGAGCCCCCAATTGAGTTGTGGAGTTGTGCCACAACCTCCGTGTAAGGGTTTCGGTCGGTGCCCCCATTACCACCGCTTAGTGGAAACGAGCTAGCCTCCGTGGCTTGCTCACCGGAGAACAAGGTGAGCCTCCGTGGCGTTGGTCGACTTCATGTCACCACACCTCTCCAATGTAGACGTACTTCCCCTCAAAAGGAAGGAACTACGGGAATACATTCTTGTGTCTCTGGTCTCCACCTCTCGGTTATCTCGCACCCTTACTTATACCTTATTTGTTTACCTATTGCTTGCTTGCTTGTCACTTGTAGGAAATTCATCTAGTTGCACATCTAGTGAATTTATTTTGTGTCAAGCCCTAAAATTGAAAAAGATTAAAAATTTGTTTAGTGCCTATTCACCCTCCCTCTAGTTGCCCGTTATGATCCTTTCACACGATGGCTGCCAGCACCCATGCCTCCTCCTCCGCCTGCCTCGAGCCGATGACGCTGCACGTGCACCGGTTGACGACCAGCTGCGCCTCGCCACCCTCTTCTCCTTCTCGGCCTGCACGACCGCCTCCATCGCCGCCTCGAACGCCGCAGCGTCGCCCGGATGCTGAACGACGAGCTCTTCCGCCAGGCGCATGGCGTCCGCCACCTCGGCGTCTTCGGGGAAGCGGGCTAGGGCGAGCTCCCTGAGCACGACCCACTTGCTGTTGTCGATGGGTGCCATGGCTAGCGGCGGGCAGGAAGGTTTTGGTGGCGGCGGTAGAAAGAGGGTTTGTGGTGTCCATGGCGGGTGAGCGCCGGTCTGATTTATAGGCAGCCCACAGCAGCGGGAAACATTGAAAGGACGAGATGTGGCCTAGAGGGGGGTGAATAGGCGTTTTAAAAACTATTACGGATTTGGCTTGTAAGAATGCAGAATTAAACTAACATTTATTTTACAAGCACAAAACCTAAATAACCTAGGCTCAACTAAGTGTACCAACAACAACTAGAGATAAGCAAGATAGCACAAGATATAATTCATGAGTGATAAACAAGATATAAGTACTTCAAGCACGAAGGCTATCACAAGGAAATAAACTTGGTTATAGAGATAACCGAGGCATGCGGAGACAAAGATGTATCCCGATGTTCACTTACATAAAGTAAGCTAATCACCGTTGGAGAGATGCGGGTAACCATGAAGGCCCCCGAACGCCATGAAGGCTCGCCTTCTTCCCCTATCCGCCATGAAGCTAGGGACCCCTTCTTATGGTTAGCTTTTCCTCCACTCCAGAGATGGGAAGCTCCACAACCACTTCACAACTCCCACGAAGGGGAAGCCCGGGCCTCTTCACAATCTTCCATGAAGAGGTCAATGAGGCACCAACCGCCAAGCCAACTAGGAAGTCACCCTCCAAGAGTAACAAGCTCACGGTCTCTCACTCAAACAAATCATAATGGAGAGCTCAACACTATGCAAGGATGCAAAGCAAGAACACAAGGGGAAGTGCTCAAATCCTTCTCTCTCAAATCCCACCAAGGCAACAAATGCTATGGAGGAGTTAGAGAGGAAGAACAAGGGTGAAGGTCAACCAATGACTCCAAGATCTTGATTCAAAGGATTCCCCTCACTTAGAGGAGGAATGAATCGGTCGAACTCTTGTTCCGGCTTCAGAAAAAGCGCTCTGGCCCTCTCGCCCCCCCGAGGGCGACGGGGGTCTCCCTCCCCTTCCGACCGCCGCTACTCCCTCCAACCCCTTCCCCCGTCGCCGCCGCCGGCAACGGTCGCCGGGCGAAGCCCGGGCGACGCCGGCGGCGGCGGCCTTCCATTCCCCGCGCCGGGAGAGCGGGTCGGGGCCCTCCCCTGTCCTGGCGGCGGTGCTCTTCGGGTGGCTGTGGTCCGGCGCGGCTGGGGGACGGTGGCGCGGTGGCGTCGCGCGGCGGCGCAACGTGGTAGAGCGCCAGGGCGGTGGTGGCCGCCGGCAGTAGCCTGGCCTCGTTCTGGGCAACCCGGGCCTCAGATGGGCTCAGGCGGGCCTCAGATGGGCTTGGGCGGGCCGGGGCCACTGAGCTCACGGTGGTGCTTCCTGGCGGTGAGGACGACGACTGCGCTTGGTTGTTGGGGACAGTGCCAAGGCCGGCGTGTCGCAGCAGGACTACCGGAGCTTTACGGGCCCGTCTGGGCCCGGCCGTGCCAGTGGGCCTGGTGTGCTTCGGGTGTCTTGTCCGGTCGACGACCGCTGCTCGGTGGTGGAGGTGGGTTCCTCCCGCCGGCTGTGGAGCTGTTGTCCCCTATCCCGGCGTTGTCGTGTATCCTCACTATACAGGTCACGCGCTATTGCTCTCGATGAGACTGTGAAGGTGACTGCAAGATCGTGGTGGCGCGTGCCCGTGGGCGGTGAAGTTTGGTGGTGGTGCTCCGGTGTGCCTGGGTTTTTTTTTGTAGATGGGGGTCGGGAGAAATCCCTGTCGGCTTGTCTGACCCTGACGCGGTGCCGCTTTCGAGTGGCACCATTCCTTCCTGGAGGGCGTCGTGGGAAGCCTCCATTTACTTCACTCCGAGTCGGGGGAAACCCTAGGACCATCCGGTCCGGGCAGCAGCGCCGTGTTTACGGTGCCTCCCTTCCTGAAGGTGCTGCTTGACTCTGGGCGCTCCGGAGTGCTTGAAGCGTGGTGGAAAAGTTGGAAGGCGCAGCGGTTGCGGGTCCTCTTCGCTTTGTCAATTCGCCATTGTCGCCATTTCTTTTCTTTTGGGCATGTCTTGCTGTTGCCCCAACATTTCTTTGTTTCGAACCATTGTATGATCGGTGTGGTTGCTATATAATATATAGCGGGGCGAAAGCCTGTTTCGGCTAGAGGAGGAATGAATCGGTGGAGATTGTAGATCAAGATCTTCTCTCTCAAATCCCTAAAAAATATGCAAGAATCATTGGAGGGAAGAGGGAGGAAGATAGCTCAAGAGGTTCAACAATGGAGGTGAGAGAAATGCTCAAGAACACACTGTTGGAATTATGCCCTAGAGGCAATAATAAAGATGTTATTATTATAATTCTTGTTCATGATAATGTTTATATTCCATGCTAGAATTGTATTAAGCGGAAACTTTAATACTTGTGTGGTTTATGAACAACACCATGTCCCTAGTACGCCTCTATGGACTAGCTTATTGATTAATGATGATTAAGGTTTCCTAACCATAGACATGAGTTGTCAATTAATAATGAGATCATGTCATTAGGAGAATGATGTGATGGACAGACCCAAATAAAGCACAGCAATTAGATCGTGTTATTGTGTTCATCTTTGCGAAGCTTTTTCCTATGTCAAGTATTGTATTCCTTAGACCATGAGATAATGCAACTCCCTAGTGCCGGAAGAGAGCTTTGAGGTCATCAAACGTCATCCTATAAAAGGGTGATCATAAAGGTGTCTCTCAGGTGATCGGAAAGTACTTGTTGGGTTGCATGTATCGAGATGGAATTTGTCCCTTCCGAGTCGGAGAGATATACTTCGGGCCCACTCGGTAATCGATATCAACATCGCTTGCAAGCACGTGGTTAAGGAGTTAATCACAAAGTGATATCGGATTACGGATCGAGTAAAGTACTTGCTGTGAACGAGATTGAACTAGGTATGCTGATACCGACGATCGAATCTCGGGCGAGTAAAATATCGCGAGACGAAGGGAATACAAATATGGGATTGATTGAATCCTGACATTGTGGTTCATCCGATATGATCATCGCTGAGTGCGTGGGAATCAATATGGATTTCCAGATCCCGCTGTTGATTATTGATGGAGATCATGTCCGCGCATTCTCGAACCTGTAGGGTCACACACTTAACGTGCATCAGTGCTAGAGTAGTTTCGGGATATATGTGAAAGTGTTTCGGAAGTTACGGAATTGTTCCGGGTGGAAAATATTAGTATTTATTAATTATATGAATTAATAAATATTAAGCAGTATTTATTTAACAGAAATAAATAAAGAAAAAAAAGAAGGAAAAAAGGGCATCGCGGCGGCCAGGGCAATGCCTGGCTTGCTTGCTTGATCCATCGAGGAGCGGCCGGTGCGAGCACCTGGCTCGCTCACTCGGGCGATGGAGGCCTGGCCTTGGGCCTTCTAACGGGCCGGCTGCGCATGGCTCGGTGTGGCCTGGCCGGCTGGGCGTCGGACGCTCGCCAGCGTCCCAGGCACGCGCGCCTACCTGATCGATGTGATCGATCGGTGGCGGCGGCAGGTTAGTCAGCTCGATGTTGCGTGCGTTGCGCGCAAGCTGTTTTTGACCTAACTTTTGGTTCAAGACACTTCGCCTATAAAAAGAGCACGACCGTACTAGACGCCGTGACTTTTTGTGCGGAGCCGCTGCCCGGTTTTTGAAGCCTTCTTTCTCCGTTCTTCTTCCACCACGCAAACAGGCGAAGCCCTGTCTGCGCATACTCTCCACCATAGACACCACGCCGTCCTGTTGTCGATCCCATCTACCACTCCACCATATCTCGCTGGACCGGGAAGGCGGATTCGTTGGTGCGTTGTACGTGTGCATCTTTCGCAGGCGTCGCCACTTGCGGCGTTGGATCGGATCGGATCGCGGGGAGGAGAAGGCTAGTATGACTACATCATCCACGTTCTGTTGAACGTTTCCGCTGTGCGATTTCTTCAAGGGTATGAAGATCTTATCTATCTCTCTCGTTGATTACATCTCCTAGATTAGATCTTGGCTTTCTTATTCGCATCCGTAGGAAATTTTTTGATTTACTATGCTGCGAAACCCTTCAGTGGTATCAGAGCTAGATCTATGCGTAGATGTGTTTCACGAGTAGAACGCAACATACTTGTTGCGGGCGTTGATGTTTTCTGTTGCAAACCTCTATATTGTGTATTTCTTATGGCGCGGCATAGTGAGATCGAAGCGGTCCAGGCCAACTTTACGCGACCTTGTTCGTGAGACCGGCTCTGCACTTGATGTGTGGCTTGTTCCACATATGCGGCTGGTGGATGCCAGTTTTTCTCACTATAGTAGTCATGGGATTTACAACGGATGTTAGCAACCATAATATCACCGTTGTGGCTTTTTGTAGGTAAGAATCGTTCTTAACTTATTACTCCCATAAGCCACGTAAAACATGCAACAACAAAGTAGAGGCGTCTAACTTGTTTTTGCAGGGAGTGTTTTGTGATATGGTATGGCCACAAGATGTGATGTGATATATGTGATGTATGCGATGATCATGTTTTGTAATATTTCACGACTTGCATGTCGATGAGTTCACAACCGGCAGGAGCCATATGGTTGTCTTTATAATTGTGTATGACCTGCGTGTCAACTTCTTATATGCCATGTAATAGCTTTACTTTATCGCTAAGTAGTTAGCAATAGTTGTAGTTGCTATTCGTGGTGGAGGCAATCATGGTGGAGTGATGGAGATCATGCCGGCGCGCACAAGATGGAGATCATTGCGCGGAGATTGGCTATACCATGTCACATAAAAATTATATGCATGAGATGTTTATCTTTTATGTATCTTATTTTGCTTTGATCGTGACGGTAGCATTATAAGATGATTCCTCACTTAAAGATCAAGATAAAATTGTGTTCTCCCCATGTATGCACTGTTGCGAAAGTTTGTCGTTTTGAAGCATCTCGTGATGATCGGGTGCTATAAACTCTACGTTCACATACAACGGGTGCAAGCCAGTTTTGCACATGCGGAAATACTTGGGTTTGACTTGATGAGCCTAACATGTACAGACATGGCCTCGGAACACATGAACCGAAAGGTTAAACATGAGTCATATGAATGATATGATCGACACTTTGTTGTCCACCATTGAAACCACATCTCTTCTCGTGAAGATCGGATTATGTGTGGTGAATTTGGATCGTGTTCACTAAACAACTTGAGGGATGTTGAATTTAGTGGGAGTTCATCTAGTAATTTGATTAAGTTGAACTAGTTATCATGAACATAGTCTAAATTGTACTTGCAATGTTGTAGATCAAATGGCTAAGTCCAACTTCAACTTCAACGTGTTTGCTGAGAAAGAAAAACTTAAAAACAATGGGTCTAACTTCACCAACTGGTTTCGCAATCTGAGGATCATTCTCGCTGGCGGACAAAAAGCTTATGTACTTGAGGAAGCGCTAGGTAACCCCCCTGCTGCAACAGCGAAAACTGAAGAACTTGCTGACTTCAATTCTCGCAGAGATGATTATGATGCGATTATGAGTACCATGTTGTTTTCTATGGAACCGGAACTTCAAAATCGTTTTGAGAAGTACCTGCGGGCCTTATGAGATACTTGAGGAACTAAATACCATGTTTCAGACTCAAGCCCGTTCTGAGAGATATGAGATCTCTGAGAAGTTCTTTAACTGCAAAATGGAGGAAGGGAGTTCTGTTAGTGAGCACGCCATTAAGATGTCGGGCTACACTCAATGCCTTGAGCAACTGGACTGCAAGATTCCAGAAGAGCTCAAGATTGACAGAGTTCTGCAATCACTCCCTCCTAGCTACAAAGGCTTTGTAGTTACTCACAATCAAATTGGTTCCACTGATACGATCACTGAGCTCTTCGCTAAGCTGAAAGCTGTGGAGGTGGATATCAAGAAAGATAATCATGTGTTGATGGTCAACAAGACCACTAGCTTCAAGAAAGCTAAAGGTGCAAAGAAATCCTTCAAGAAAGGCAGCGGCAAGCGCGTTGCCCCTACTGAGAAGAAGCTCAAGTCTGGACCTAAGCCGAACACTGAGTGCTTCTATTGCAAGGACAAGGGTCACTGGAAACGCAACTGTCCGAAGTACTTAGCGGACAAGAAGGCTGACACCATTAAAGATATATTTGATATACATGTTATTGATGTTTACCTTACTAGCGCTCATTGTAGTGCCTGGGTATATGATACTGGTTCAGTTGCTAATATTTGTAACTCAAAACAGGAGCTACGGAATAGACGGCGGCTAGCAAGGGATGAGGTGACGATGCGCGTCGGCAATGGATCAAAAGTTGACGTGATGGCCATCGGCACGCTCTCCTTAGTTTTACCTTCGGGATTAGTTTTAAACCTTAATAAGTGTTATTATGTGCCTGCGTTGAGCATGAACATTATATCTGGATCATGTTTATTGCAAGACGGTTATTCATTTAAATCTGAGAATAATGGTTGTTCTATTTATATGAATAATATCTTTTATGGTCATACACCTGTCGTGAATGGTTTATTTCTTCTGAATCTCGAAAGCAAAGAAACACATATCCATAACATTGAGGCTAAAAGATGCAAAGTAGATAGTGATAATCCAACTTATTTGTGGCACTGCCGTCTAGGTCATATTGGCGTAAAACGCATGAAGAAACTCCATTCTGATGGACTTTTGGAGTCTCTTGATTTTGAATCGTTTGACACGTGCGAGCCATGCCTCATGGGCAAGATGACCAAAACCCCGTTCTCTGGAATAATGGAGCGAGCAACGAACTTATTGGAAATCATACATACCGATGTATGCGGACCAATGAGTATTTCAACGCGCGGTGGATATCGCTATTTTCTCACTTTTACTGATGACTTAAGTAGATATAGGTATGTCTATTTAATGAAACATAAATCTAAAATGTTTGAAAAGTTCAAAGAATTTCAGAACGAAGTGGAAAACCATCGTAACAGGAAAATTAAATTTCTGCGATCCGATCGTGGAGGTGAATATTTGAGTTATGATTTTCTCACGCATCTTAAAGCAAGCGGAATCGTTTTGCAACTCACGCCACCTGGAACACCACAACGCAATGGTGTGTCTGAACGCCGGAATCGAACTCTATTAGATATGGTTCGATCGATGATGTCTCTTACAGATTTGCCGTTATCATTTTGGGGTTATGCATTATAAACCGCTGCATTCACTTTAAATAGGGCACCATCTAAATCCATTGAGACGACACCGTATGAACTATGGTTTGGTGCTAAACCTAAGCTGTCGTTTCTTAAAGTTTGGGGATGCGAAGCTTACGTCAAGAGGTTGATGCCGGACAAGCTCGAACCCAAAGCGGAGAAATGCATCTTTATAGGATACCCTAAGGAAACGATTGGGTATACCTTCTACCACAGATCCGAAGGTAAAGTGTTTGTTGCTAAGAATGGATCCTTTCTTGAGAAGGAGTTTCTCTCGAAAGAAGTGAGTGGGAGGAAGGTAGAGCTAGACGAGGTTATTGAACCTTCTCTCGAGTTGGAGAGTAGCGCAGCACCCGAAGTTGTTCCGGTGTCGCCTGCACCAACGGGAGAGGAAGCTAATGACGAGGATCATGAAACTTCGAACGATGCTACTACTGAACTTCGCAGGTCGACAAGGTCGCGTGCCATTCCTGAATGGTACGGCAACCCTATCTTAACCGTCATGTTGTTAGACAACAATGAACCTGCGAACTATGAGGAAGCGACGATGAGCCCAGACTCTGGGAAATGGCTAGAGGCCATGAAATCCGAATTGGGATCCATGAGCGAAAACCAAGTATGGACTTTGGTGGACCCTCCTAGCGACCGTAAGGCCGTTGAGTGCAAATGGATTTTCAAGAAGAAAACGGACGCAAATGGTAATGTTACTGTCTATAAGGCTCGGCTTGTCGCAAAAGGTTTTCGGCAAGTTCAAGGTGTTGACTACGATGAGACTTTCTCTCCCGTAGCGATGTTTAAGTCCATTCGGATTTTATTAGCAATTGCTGTGTTTCATGATTATGAAATTTGGCAGATGGATGTCAAGACTGCGTTCCTCAATGGCAACATTGGTGAAGAGTTGTATATGATGCAGCCCGAAGGTTTTGTCGATCCTAAGGATGCTAATAAAGTGTGCAAACTTCAGCGTTCCATTTATGGGCTGAAGCAAGCATCCCGGAGTTGGAACCTTCATTTTGATCAAGTGATCAAGAGTTTTGGATTTGTTCCAAATTGCTACGAAGCTTGTGTTTACAAGAAAGTGAGTGGGAGCTCGGTGACATTTTTAGTACTATATGTGGATGACATATTGATTATTGGAAATGACATCGGTATGCTTAACGATGTGAAGAGTTATTTGAATAAATGTTTTTCAATGAAAGACCTAGGAGAAGCTGCTTATATATTAGGCATCAAAATCTATAGAGATAGACAAAGATGCCTAATAGGTTTAAGCCAGAGTACATAGCTGGACAAAGTTCTGAAAAGGTTCAGAATGGATAAAGCAAAGAAAGGTTCATTGCCCATGTTGTTGGGAAAGATATTGAGCAAGGCTCAGTGTCCAGCTACGGTAAAAGATAGAGAAACTATGAGCAAAGTGCCATATGCCTCGGCCATAGGTTCTATCATGTATGCCATGCTGTGTACTAGACCGGATGTGTCCAATGCTCTTAGTTTGACGAGCAGATACCAAAGTGATCCAGGAGTGGAACACTGGACAGCCGTAAAGAGCATCCTAAAGTATTTAAATAGGACTAAAGAAATGTTCTTGGTCTATGGAGGTGATGAGGAGCTCGTCGTAAAAGGTTACGTCGACGCTAGCTTCGACACTGACCCGGATGATTCTAAATCTCAGACAGGATACGTATATATTTTGAATGGTGGAGCTATGAGCTGGAGAAGCTACAAGCAAAGCGTGATCGCAGGATCTACAACCGAAGCGGAATACATGGCTGCTTCGGAAGCGTCAAGTGAAGGAGTTTGGATCAGGAACTTCATCACTGAGCTTGGTGTGGTTCCAAATGCCTTGGACCCACTGGAGATATTGTGCGACAACACTGGCGCCATAGCACTGGCTAAGGAACCAAGATATCATCCAAAGACCAAGCACATCAACCGCCGTTTCCATATAATTCGAGATTATATAGCAGATAGAGATCTGAAGATTAGCAAAGTACATACGGATCTGAATGTCGCAGATCCGTTGACTAAACCTCTTCCACGAGCAAAACATGATCAGCACCTTAATGCCATGGGTGTTAGATTGTTATCAAATGTAAACTAGATTATTGACTCTAGTGCAAGTGGAAGACTGTTGGAATTATGCCCTAGAGGCAATAATAAAGATGTTATCATTATAATTCTTGTTCATGATAATGTTTATATTCCATGCTAGAATTGTATTAAGCGGATACTTTAATACTTGTGTGGTTTATGAACAACACCGTGTCCCTAGTACGCCTCTATGGACTAGCTCATTGATTAATGATGATTAAGGTTTCCTAACCATAGACATGAGTTGTCAATTAATAATGAGATCATGTCATTAGGAGAATGATGTGATGGACAGACCCAAATAAAGCACAACAATTAGATCGTGTCATTCTGTTCATCTTTGCGAAGCTTTTTCCTATGTCAAGTATTGTATTCCTTAGACCATGAGATAATGCAACTCCCTAGTGCCGGAAGAGAGCTTTGAGGTCATCAAACGTCATCCTATGAAAGGGTGATCATAAAGGTGTCTCTCAGGTGATCGGAAAGTACTTGTTGGGTTGCATGTATCGAGATGGAATTTGTCCCTCCCGAGTCGGAGAGATATACTTCGGGCCCACTCGGTAATCGATATCAACATCGCTTGCAAGCACGTGGTTAAGGAGCTAATCACAAAGTGATATCGGATTACGGATCGAGTAAAGTACTTGCTGTGAACGAGATTGAACTAGGTATGCCGATACCGACGATCGAATCTCGGCGAGTAAAATATCGCGAGACGAAGGGAATACAAATACGGGATTGATTGAATCCTGACATTGTGGTTCATCTGATATGATCATCGCTGAGTGTGTGGGAGTCAATATGGATTTCCAGATCCCGCTGCTGATTATTGATGGAGATCATGTCCACGCATTCTCGAACCTGTAGGGTCACACACTTAACGTGCATCAGCACTAGGGTAGTTTCAGGATATATGTGAAAGTGTTTCGGAAGTTACAGAATTGTTCCGGGTGGAAAATATTAGTATTTATTAATTATATAAATTAATAAATATTAAGCAGTATTTATTTAACAGAAATTAATAAAGAAAAAAAAGAAGGAAAAAAAAGGGCATCGCGGCGGCCAGGGCAATGCCTGGCTCGCTCGCTCAATCCATCGAGGAGCGGCCGGTGCGAGCACCTGGCTCGCTCGCTCAAGCGATGGAGGCCTGGCCTTGGGCCTTCTAACGGGCCGGCTGCGCATGGCTCGGTGTGGCCTGGCCGGCTGGGCGTCGGATGCTCGCCAGCAGTCCCAGGCACGCGCGCCTACCTGATCGATGTGATCGATCGGTGGCGGCGGCAGGTTAGTCAGCTCGATGTTGCGTGCGTTGCGCGCAAGCTGTTTTTGACCTAACTTTTGGTTCAAGACACTTCGCCTATAAAAAGAGCACGACCGTACTAGACGCCGTGACTTTTTGTGTAGAGCCGCTGCCCGGTTTCTGAAGCCTTCTTTTTCCGTTCTTCTTCCACCACGCAAACAGGCGAAGCCCTGTCGGCGCATACTCTCCACCATAGACACCACGCCGTCGTGTTGTCGATCCTATCTACCACTCCACCATATCTCGCTGGACCGGGAAGGCGGAGTCGTTGGTGCGCTGTACGTGTGCATCTCTCGGAGGCGTCGCCACTTGCGGTGTTGGATCGGATCGGATCGTGAGGAGGAGAAGGCTAGTACGACTACATCATCCATGTTCTGTTGAACGTTTTCGCTGTGCGATTTCTTCAAGGGTATGAAGATCTCATCTACCTCTCTCGTTGATTACATCTCCTGGATTAGATCTTGGCTTTCTTGTTCGCATCCGTAGGAATTTTTTTGAATTACTATGCTGCGAAACCCTTCACACACTAGGAACCCTAGAAAACCATTGGGGAAGAAGCCCCTTTTATATGGAAAGCCAAATATGGCCGTTGGGGTCATTTCCCACTTGTTCGGGTGATTCCCGGTCCAAAACTCGGTCCAAACGGACCCAAAACCGAAAATACAAGAAAATAGTTCTGCAACTTTTCGGTTGATTTCTGGTTGAAATTCCGGTTGAATTTCTGGTCCAACCGAGCTCGAAACCGGCAGAAAATATCCCCACGAAAAATGCGATAACTTTCACATCCAGACTCCGATTTTAGCAAACTTGGACTTTTTGAAAAGCTAAGAAAAATATCTATCCAATGAACACCATAAAACCCAAGAAGTAGTAAGCGATAAAATAACAAATAAAAAGAGGTGAAAACCTCTTTTAAGAAAGAACCGGTAAAACCTCTAAACTCGAAAACGCGATAAAAGATGCATACGGATTCCATTTTCGATGAACTTGGACTTGTTGGAAAGCTAGCAACAAGCACAAGAACCTCACATGGAGAAACACCAAGAAGAAACAAATTAGGAAGATGCAAAGTATACAAAGGATTAAGCTCCCTAAGACAATGTGATCAAGTTACCCGACCGAAAGCCCCTCTTGATAGTGCGGCTATCTATCATATAACCCGGTCTCTCAACAAACACCTTGAGACCGGTAAAAGGGAAACCTAGCAAGGACATACCTTTTCCTTGCACATCCCGCTTGATCTTGATGTCGATGCTTCATGCTTCCTTCAAGCCGGAATGCTTCACTTGATCATTGTTGCTTCGTGAAGACTTCCAATATGCTCCCCCATCTATATCTATACTACTTATAAAAGAGCGAACATTTTCTTTCCTAAAGCCACCCCGTAAGTGCACACAAACCAATTATTATCATTGGATCACCCCGCTTAACCAAATCTAACCGTTCATATTACTATGTCGAGTGCGTTTAGCGATTACCAAAGAGGACCGGTGTTCCACCAATACGTGTTCCGACGAAGGCGTCTTTTGCAATTGTGCGAATCCCCGCCTCGACCCCAGTGTAACACCCCACTTTTTGTAACCCTGTTTAAACTGAGTTTGGTAATACAAAAATGAGGGCCAACAAAAAACTTTTTGCAACTAGATAAATAAAATAGAGTTTCCTGTGTGTTTGCCTGGATTGTTGTGAAAATCTTATTTGAAAGAGTGTTGTTTGATGGATGAGTTTGTGGAACAACTAAATCTTTGTGATATAGTGATCATGCCATCTTTTGGGTTACTAGATTTTTCTCAAAATAAAATATCTTGGCACCTCCTTTATTTCAAAATATTTTAACTTTTCCAAAATAGGAGCCAAGACCTAAATTTTTTTTTAAAAAAAAACAAAAGCTTTACCCAAACCTGAGTATTTACAAAACTATAGGGACATAGTGTTGTAGTCCCACTATTTTATAAAACTACTATTTTATAAACCTTTGATGAGTGGTTTTCGAAACACCTTTGAGAAAACTTGGTAAAGGAGATGTTTATGTCTCCAATAGTTTCTGGAAATATTTACAAAAGCCTTATTCCCCTATTTGAAACTCCTTTTCATTTTTACCATGGCATGATCACTATTGAACACTTTTTCAACCATTGCTTCTGGTGATGCTAGAATTAGCTGCAAATGATTGACCTTGTGTGGAGGGGTTATGCTTACAAAGTGTTCTCAATTTTTTTTCCAAATAAAACCCCTTTTAAAATATTTTCTTCTCTATCTACTCTAGGACTATATTTCTTATGAGAGGAGTATTTATTTTCAAAACACAAGTCTATCAAAACCCAGAAATGAGTTTCACTCTTTATGAGCACTCATTCCATTTTTTTTACAAGTAGCTTTTATAAAAGTATTTTCACAACTGCTTTTCCTGCTTTCAAAAATAGTAGAGATGAGGAGAATACCTCCATGGTATTATTCCTGTCTCTAGAAAATTGGGGGTATTACCCAAGGTTTATAAAAGTACCTGCTGCTATCTTATTTCACAAACCCCACTTGATTATGATCAACCTTTCAATGCAAAGCAACTATCTCTAGATCTCGTCTATTTAACTTTGTCATTGCACCTATCTTGAAGTCTCTAGAAAATCCTAAAATAAACATAGGAGTGATTCTAAGCATCATTACTCTTGTTATTCCCTTCTACCATATTTCCAAGATCATACTCAAAGCTCAAGTGCATCCCGTCTATTCTCAATATGGTTCTAATCCAATACCTTCACTTGAATCGGTTGACTATTAGCTTAGTGACCAAACCAGATACCTAATAATATTTCCAAGTCGTTATTCAAATAGAGATAATTTCCCTCCAATTAATCCTAAATCCCTACACCCTGTATTCTTTTTCTCCTGCTGAGGTACTTCAAAATTTTATAGAACTATTTTAGACTTTATTCTCTTAGAAAAATAGGAAATGTGCCTAATATGCTTTAGCAAAACATTTCCATTCAAAACTAGTCTTTATCAAATTATCTTCTTAGTTCTATTTCCTTTTCCCTATTGTGCAAGCAGTAGTACGTATGCCATTTCTTACCTTTTCTTGTATACCTTAAATTTTAAAAGCTAGCTCATTTGGTTTTCATTCAAAGTTGTTTTAACTCACAGAAGTTAATCAAAAACCATCCCAATCAAATTAAAATTTGAATGCCATATTCTGCAACCCCTCCAATAGCTTATCTATCTACTTCCATCATTAGTTTGTTAAATAAGAATTTTAGAACAAATGCAACATTATCATCAGGGCCATTAATCTCCACCCACATCTCTTTGTTTCCAAACCTCTATTCATCACCACAATTACATTTACAATCTAACATCATATCCTCCATATCAGGTCCAAATTCACATGATGTTACTTGGAAACAATTTCATCAAAATTGAAGTCAACTTGGAATCATCATTTGCACCAACCATTCTCTCTTACCCATTTTGAATCTTCACCAAACCAGATTCTGAGCTCTATTAGCATCCTCTCTCCACTAATCTTCCACTCCACCAGCTTGGAAAACCAGGGGCGAGCAGCTACATCGGTCAGAGCAGTAGCCGGGCGCCATCACTGGCCCATCCTCTACCCGAGCTTCTTTTGACCCCAAACTTCGCCACTGACCTGCCCTAGGCATGAATGAACCTTCCTGCGCAAGCTCTTGATCTTGTCTTGTTCCTATCGGCCTCTATCGACCGTGCCCTGATAGACAGCATTTCGTCGAACGCGTGGCAGGCGCTCGGTCGACGTCCTCTCCCAGAGCCAACCGACCACCCCTGCACTTGCCCTGTCGCCTAAGACCGTGCCGCACCCTCACAGACCCTCTGGCGCAGCCCCATCTCCTCTCCTTGTCCCCTTGCTCATGGCCGCACTTGCCGCCCCCTGCCGCCAATCAACGAGCCCGTGCCCTGGCAGAGCACCGACCTTCTCCCAGTTAAAAAAAGCACACGAGCTTCCCCACTGCCTCTGGATCGCACCGCTCCCGGAACACTTCCTCCCCCTCCCGAGTTCATCAAAGAGCGGAGGTGCTGCATCTCTCCGCCCCTCGCATAGGAGCGCAAGTCCTCGCTCGGAGGCCAAGTGGTGTCAACCATGGACGCACTCACTACCGACCATCTCCGCTCCCTCACCCTGCTCCGTTCTTCATCCTTTACAGCCTTCATCCTAATATACCTTTTTTATTCTGGCCAGAAACTCGCCGGAAGCTCACCGTCGTCGAGGTCCGACGTCTCTCAACCATGTCCATGGCGCTGCAGCCCCTGTCCGCGTCGCCGTCCAGGACCACACCAGCGCATCCCAGTTGACAGAGGTGGACCTCCGCTCCGGCCGAGCACCACCCCCATCGTCTCCTCCATCGCTCCTGAGCCCCCACGGTGAGCACCAGTCGCCTCCCTCGAGTACAGGCGTACAGCTTCTTGTTTTCAGATGATCCGTCGAGTACAGCTAACAAAGAATCTCGTGCATGCTTAGCTATCATGTAGCACGAATTTTAAAGCGTAGCCCTGCTATTTTTTTTAAGTCCCGTGTCTGGTCACAACCCATCCATATTGGGCAAGCTAGCCCGGCACTGTGCCATGCTGCCCGTCAAGATTCGGTCCACTGAAGTTTCCGTTTTTAGAAATCTGTTCGGAAAAGTGAAGGATATGCAGAACTTCTAAAATCCATCATTTAAAATCTGTTTGTCTAGTAGACATGATTCAAATTCCAGTGAGTTCAAGATATCCACATCAATCCAATTAGAGTGACCTCATCTATGTAGTATTTTTGTAGAATAACTGAGAAATTAATCTTGGTAAATAGGGTTATTTCAACCAAAAGGATATATCTGAACATTTATAAATCCTATGGAGCTGAATTAAAATTCTTCGAAACCTTTTTCTGTAACCTTGCATGTGCTACTGGTTTCAGTCCAAGGAGATCTATTTTCTCTGTTCTGATAATAACAAGACAAATCACTATTAGTGTTCAACAAACTAAATCCCAAGATTTATAAACCTAAATTAGTTGATTCCAGTTTTAAGTGAACATGCACTTGTTGATCTTGCAAATCCTTAGTACATAATTAATTGTTGTGGAAAGAATATCTGAGATTTCATATCTTCTAAAACAGATGCTATTTCACTAAAAAAAAGGCATAGAAAAAAATAATTATAACTCTAATTGAGTTGAATCCAATTTTGTTGGTTTTAGAAGAAAAAAAGCATATCTTTCAAGTGATACCTTATTTTTTGTATTTTTATTACTGGTAGATTTCAAGTTTGTTTAGTACCTTGTATGAGGTATAGTTTCTTGGAAATTCACCATTTATTCTAGGTTTGGGTAAATGTGACGAAACAAATTGTGTGTGCCTAGTAAAACCAAAACCCACTCTCTGTACCTCTTGACTGCTTACTGTACTGTAATGGTGTCTTTTGTTTTCTTAATTGTTTACTTAATTACTTTGCCGACGTTAGATTCGAACGACAACGGGTTTTCTATGGAAGGGATATTGGTGATTATCAAGAAGAATACCAGGGACATTATGCTGACCAAGGCAAGCCATCTACTTGATTCATATCTGAATCCTATCATAGCACTATGCATTATTCTACTCTTACTCTTACTACTATGCATTGTTTTTCTTATATTGCTAATTATCCCTAGTTAGCAATAGATGGTGACTTAGCTCCACAGGTCACATTGTTATCATCCATGAAGGATGACACCCTTAGCACCTACTCTTTACCCCTGAAAGTAGAGACTCGATGATTAGCATCGACGTCTTTGGGAAACACTTGTAGTGGAGCCAAAAAAACTCTAGGATGGGATAACTCTCGGAAAAGTTTTGAAAACGGTTACGAAAACCTTGGAGTAGTATCTACTCCACTGAAATGTTTTCTAAATGATTTTTGGGACAAATGGACACTTGGGTTATGGAAGAAAGGAGTTGGTGGATTCAGAAAAAGGCATCGGTGTTTCTTTGTAGTCGCTCGAAGCAATTAAACCGTGCAACCACATTACCCGGTATGGGACAGGCTTAGTTTGAAGTTTATTTGCTTTAGTGCGGGGAGCCTCACAACTATATAAGGGTCTGCAGGACCCCGAAATCCGGGTTGATGCTAGACGAAGGTCAACACATATCACGGCATATCCCGAGCCGCCGGAAGACACTTGGGTTCTCCCGCCGTGGCGCCGGAGTTACGCTCTGGAGGAGGTACTGCCGGGACGTGCCGGGGAGGTAAACTCCACAGGGTAGGCACCCGTACTAAGGTAGATAGATGGAGGGCTTCGATCGATTATCCGAACCCCGCATACTTGTGTATGACGGTCCGTGGTGGTATCCCGGCAGATTTATCGGTTGGTGTGGGTAAAGTGTACAACCTCTGCAGAGTGTAAAACTATTCGAATAGTCGCGTCCTCGGTCATGGACGGTTGTGGAGATCACTACATTGCCCAATGTCAGGTTTTGGTTTTATAAATGGTTTTCTGGAAAAATGGAGTTTTGTGCCGGACGGAGTACTTGGAGGGTACTGCCGTGGCACGGGAGTGGATCGGAGTACTCGGAGGGTACTGCCGATGACTTGGGGTGGTCATGTTCGATTGACCACCGGTTTATTTTAAAAAGAAGTTTCCCCCTTCCCTAGAGATTTTACTCAATAATACTAAAAGTCTTTTTTAATAAGGATATAGAAATATCGTGGGACATGCTATATCGACACGAGAAGTTAGTAGAACATAGACACTAAAAACTAAGCCAACCCTTGCTACAGCCATATAGCATGTAAATGAATTTCCTCTCTTAGATGGTTTGCGAGTACAATTCCAGAATGTACTCACGGCTTTGTCCCTGGCTATTAACTTGGCCAGATTTTGGAGATGACTATGAAGAAGATGATGAGGAGTATGATGACGCCGGTGCGAACTAGGAACGTCTCCCAGTCAATTGCCTGTAGGGTAGTAGGCATGACATGGGTCCTCAACGCTGCTTGGTATCCGCTGCTTAGTTGTAGACTTGCCCTGCGTGGCAATATCATACTTGGTCATGCGACCAGTTGTAAGTTTATTATTCGTTAATGTAATGGATGATGTAATTCTGTTATCAACTCGGATATGTGGATTCACGACGCACTGATCATGGGATCGTGAATTACATGCATATCGGGAATCCCGGGTGATAAGCCGGGGTCCCCACACCCAGGTTCCCAACCCTACTCTCACAAATCAGATCGCAGAATCACGCAAGCCACGCCGCCACCGCCTCCTCACGCGGGCGCACGAGGCCGCCTCCTCTATATTCTCATCTCAGTTTCAGTTAACTCAGGGGATCACAGATGATGAAGCGATATTATTCAGCGGCACCTCCCGCTCAACCGGCTGTTGCTTGTGCCCTTTACCAAACTGGTATTGAGGAGGGAGGAGCAGCAGCCGAGGCAAACAAGGTTGTATCGGGGCCTTGCTTGTTATGATTCTACCTTCCAACCGATTGGTGACTATGTGAGGAAGACTTGGCTGCAGTCATGTGGACTGAGTTTTGCCAAGATGCTTCCTGATACAATTTGTTTTGATTCTTGTGTTCGACGAATTGCCTCTGAAACGGATGCGTGTATTTTCATTGTATAGATATAGATGGGATGGGTGAGATGAAGAAGCATATGCAGTTTCGGTGGGAGGAGCATAAGACTCTGCACGCGGCTTCACGATGCGCAGCCGGTGAGTGCTCAACAACCTAATTTCTATTCACGTATTTTCATTGATAATTACGTGTTAGAAACAAATATCTTGGCTGCTAAAGTTTGCTTGATTTTCCTGTTGCCAAAAAATACCCAATTTACATCACTACAGTCGTAGCTTTGTTTTCTACCACGATGTATTTAATTCCTGTCAATTAGACCTGCTATTTTTACAAGCTGTCAAACTATCTTGGCTTTAGGTATGATTATCTATGGTACAAAAAGGAAATTACTTGAAAATAAAAGATGGCGTTTGGCAATTGATGCCAAAGAAGACTACTCTTGGACATGATAGTATTATAAATAGAGCTCTTTTACGGTGATTGGCACGGTACTACGGTACCGTTTGGTACCATTGAGTCTAAATTTTAATAACCGTTGATTAATAGAAAAAATGATTTAGTACAATGCTTTGATTAGTTGATCCTTGTCCACTGTTACGGACAGCTGATATTAGAAAAAAAAAAACACAGCTGCGTACAGGCCGCGAGTGCAGCTGTGCGTTTCTCCCTTTCCACCATAGATAGGGCGCCGCCGCCGTGAACCTACCACCGGAGGACGGCAGCGATCCCCGCCGGCCGCCGGCTACGGTTCCAACCGGATCTTCCGATTCCCATCCCCGCCTCAAAGGACCGTTGGGCAGCCGCCGCCGACATCTACGATGACCACCTCTCCCTCACCAGGTCCGCGGCGAGGGGGCGCAGCACGCCGACCTCCCTCACTAACCGGCCTCGCAGCGAAGGGGCGCAGCCCCGCCGACACCGACGACGCCCACCTCTCCCTCACCAGGTCCGGGGCGGGGGCGCAGCCCCGCCGACACCAACGCCGCTCACGTCTCCCTCACCATGTCCGCGGCGAGGGGCGTGCCACGACCACCTCACTAACCAGGCCCGGAGGCGAGGGGGCGCAGCACGTCAACGGTGAGAATTTCACCTCTTCATCTCGTCACCATCAATCACCTCGTCAGTTTACCCATCTGTTGCTAGCTAGTTTGGGCTATCAAGCTTTGACATCATGTGATGAAAAAAAGATCCGATAGACCTTCTCCGTTGGTAGCTTAATGCAGATATAAATTCATTATTCACTTTAAATCAACTGTGATTTTAAAATGCATTGTTCTTATTGGTACAAAGTTCTTGTGGATGTTTGCTACTACTGCAGACATTATATGGTTAGAAAAAAAAACTGCAGCTAGTGTTTCTGAATTTTATGGGACTGAAACCAATTAGCATCACACATAAGAATAAATGGTTCAACTCTTGTAAGATATACTGACTGTCCTGTTTGGCCTTGTTCTCATCTCCATGTAATGCAAACATCGACAGTGTGCTTCAGGGCAGAAAATAGTAGTGTTTTTTTTACAGTTTCTATAAAGTTTGACCTAAACTTTTGTCTTGGCATATGTAAAAAAAATTATAGGTTAAATGGCAACCACAATGCAGCATTCATTATACTGAACATGTTCCGAGTTAGGAAAAATAATTTTGGATGCATGTTAATCTACTCAACTTGTCTACCTGAAGCGCCATACATTCACACGGGTACTCTCAGTTTTGTATCACGTTGTCTGCATCAGTAAATCTGAAGACAAACTTATTAGGAGTATAGATCATTAGACAAATTCTGTTCTCCCTATTTGTTTCTCTCGTTAACATTGTGTTTTCATAAATGTTTATCAGTTATTAATGGCTCGAGCCATATTCTTGCATTCAGTGATTCAATGCCATTCAGCTGACAGTATTGGCTTTGTTCTTTTCTGGTGGTACAAGATCTATTGAGTCTGTACAATTCTCCTGTCTTATTTCCTCTGCACATACATATTATTGCAGTCTGTGATTCAGTGCCGTTCAGCTGATAGTGTTTATCGTTATCCAGTGTCACCGCATTCAAGAGTCGGAGGACATGTCTGCTTCGCTGGCTGTAGCCGAGGGATGCGCTTTCTCCCAGCTGTGTCGTTTTTTCAAAGGCTGGACAAGGATCCTGGAGTCACAAGCAAGGACCAAGACGCACATTCTTCAGAAAGCCAGTGTTTGGCGCTGATCACAGAGCTGAGGGAGATGCAGGGCATACATGCTGGCAGGCCTGAGCTGTTACTAACATTTTTCTATACTCTAGTGAGCTTGGGATTAGAGAAAATATTGGGATATGCAAATGCAACTAGTTTCTCTGTCAAAAGAAGCACGGATTCATCATTTATATGAGTAATGTTTGGAAGGAAATGATTAAATGTCATATATGAGTAATGCTTGGAAGGGAATGATTAAATGTCATACTTGCTATACTTGGTACCGCTTAAAGTTTTACTATTTTCCTTCATTGGGTTTGGTGTTCTTTTGTCTTATCCATATAGATTCTAAGCTTTCATATAGATTCTGAAGCTTTCATAGATTCTGCTACATAAACCACATGTGTTTCAGTCATAATGCTACAGGATTTCATCTCTGAATCCATGCTCTGTATGAGCGAAAACAACTTCAAGGTGCAGATGTAAAATGTTGCTTGAAGATACTCACTTGGGAAAAACCATGCATGAACTGAAGAAAATATGCTTGATCGAGAACTTATATAGTGAGCTGGCCTCAAAGCTTATCAAAGAAAGACTAATACTTATAGACATGCGAATGTAAGTTACAGTGCACCCAAAGGAAATTGGCGTGGCAGAGCATCAATGCGAATTTTAATTCAATAAATCTCCAATTACATTCATGCGTGAATGTTACAAAATACTACTGCTAGTTTATCATCAGTCTCTGTACGAGTATGTATGAACTACAAAGAACTAAGAAGATGGATCCATCTATACCTACGAGTATATATGGATACCTATTACTCACTCACTCAATCTGTACAGGGTAGGAACAAATTAAACCAAACGAATCAATCAAATAGTGTCGACCAGACGGACTCTCAATTTCAGTATGCACTGGACCAAATACTTCGCTGGATCGATGGGATCCATGCATGGAGCTAGATGTTTGATTCACGCCGTGAGGACTGAGGAGGCGGGGCTTCTTGAAGACGAGGGGGCTCTGCACCTTCCCTCGTCCTCCCACGTCATCTTGCCCTTGCGCACGGCCGCCACACAAACTCCGGCCAGCCGGGATGTTTAGATCAAACGCCCGGGCGGCAGAGCTCGCATTGGCGCTGGTGCTCCCGACCTCGGGTTCGGCGGCCGCCGCGATAGCCAGAAGCTCGGTAGACGAGGCAGCCAGGCTCACGCCGCCGTCGTAGTGCTTCCTCTTGTGCCCGCCGAGCGCCTGCCCGGTGGGAAACTCCTCTTGTGCCCGACGCTCATCCTCCTTCCTCGCCTAGCGCCGGCGACCGGCTAGGTGGTGCCGCCCGGACAACCACGCGGGGGATCGCTGGAGACAGAGGAGGGGATCGACGGGAGAGGGAGACAATCAGCTTATAAGAAGAACGCCATGGTCCACCCAATTCGGTGCTTTAAGATGTGTGCACTCGGTTTGGCCACTCAAAAGAACGCGTGTTTTTTACAATTTACGTAAATAAATAAGTGCTATGGGTTCCATATTATTTTGGTACCGGTCCCACAATATAATGGTACCGTGGTACCATTAGGTTCTATCAATTTGGTTCCGTCTATTTTACTTTCGTCGGATCGAGGTGGATGAACGGTTACTAAAAATGCCAATCACCGTAAAACTTGTATTATAAAAAATACATCATGGTTGGAGGAGGAGCCAAAATTGGAAAAGGCCAAATGGAATCTCTCACTTCAGCTTATCAAAAGGTGGTATGAACAGAACGAAACATATTTTTCTATTGCATCAAACATGTATTCATATTGTGTTAAGTAAGGAAAGTGACTTTTGAACCTTCTGGTCTAATATTCTTCTAGAACGGTGGGAAGTGAACGCTTCGGTGCAGTAGAGCGGAGGGGGCAGCGGCAGACGGAGGCAGCGGTGCTATGCGGGTGATAGGAGCGGTGGAGGCCGGTGGTGAGGTGTATATGGACATCGAGAGAAAGAAGCTAATTTTTCGAAGCCAAAAATTGAAGAGGTTATCAGGATGAGGCAACAAGCTAGCAACACATCTTCTCTGAGCTTGCTGATTTTCGTGTACAAGTTGACTATTAGTTGGGCTTCTGCTACAGCTGCTAGAGCTTTCTCTCTTATCTCCTTTGGATGTTTCTCCCTTCTGGTCATTTTCATTTTATTCCTTATGTTTTGCAGCTTTCAACATGTAATTTAACATATTTCAATGAGTATACATATATAAATGAATTTTATTTTACAGGCATTCTCTGGACTGTAGATCCACGGTGTATTCAGTGAGGTGACACAATGTGTTTCGCCAGACGAGTGTGCGTGTTATGTGTGCAAGAGTTTAGTAGCTTCGGTGTGGCTTTTCTTGATCACACCCTAGGGCTGATTGTATGACTTTGGTTTTTTTAATAAGACAGTCCTTTGTACTCCAGCTCCTATTACAATGGAAACTCTAGACATGTACAGTCCGACATTTAGGATATACAGTCAGCTATCAACAGTTATTTTTTTTGTTGCATGAATAGATTGGCTTCAGATGCATGGTAAACACTCACAAAAATTGAGATAGAGTGAGCTCTTCGACAATTTTCTTTCAGTTGAGATGGCTCCACATTGATCCAAATTTTACATGCATTAAGTTCATTTATAAATCGTGCGTTGCACATGCACGCTTACTAGTACACCACTATGGGATAGCTTCACTAAGGCATGTCTTCAAAATTCTATTATCACCAAATGGATGACAAGCTTCAAGCATATGATCTTCTCGAGATGCTTATCTTGAAACTTGCACTTCACAACCTTGATAACGATCATCACTTGATATCATTCTCTCATGGGCTATATGAAATCTCACTAGTGATGCATAACCATGACAAAACCTAACCCACATAGACAACACGAACACACATATGTAATGGGTTAGTTCACAAAGCATAATTGACAAAACTTACCATACCACAAAATCGATTGATCACATGTGGCACATTCCTTATGCTTTATGTATTGACCAATCTAGAATCCAATCTTTGATCATTGTCTTGGTCAACCTTGAAACTTCTCATGCTATATCACAATATCTTGAGCCACATAAAGAATTCTTCATTTGATTGCATGCTCTAGGTATTAGTCAATCATATCTCAACTCATGAGACCATCATGACCTCAACATAGAGCCATATCTTGAATTCTTCTCTTGTAGCCAAACTCTCAAGACCTTGAGACTCCTTGGCTTAACCCATAAGCTAGAGCATGGATTACTTGAGTTCTACACAAGAATTACATCTTTATTTCTTCTTCTTGATCATATTGGATTCATCTCTTCTATTCAATGATCTTGATGCCAATTCTTAAGATATATCTTTATCTTCATGGCATCCAAGCCTTGAATCCAACACATGGACTTCAAGCAATTCCTATGAACAAGTCCTTCATAAAAATCTCAATGAAAACATTAGTCCATAGGGATTGTCATTAATTACCAAAAACACACTTAGGGGCAATTTACCCTTACAATCTCCCCCATTTTGGTAACTGATGACAATCTCAACAAGACGGTTTATATAATGAATAATAGGAACTAATATGCAACTTATCCAGGAATAAATTACATACAAGAGGTTGTATTTGATATGGTCAAGTACCACAAAGCTACTACCGCATATCAAACTCAATTGTACTCACCTAAACTACAACGAATATGGTTGATGTGAGTACAACCAATATATATAGAGCAAACTCCACCATAATGTATGCACGTGTGATGAACTTAAATTTCATTGCATACATTGTCAAGATAAACCTTTGATGGTGTTTACACTCTATATTCAACCAAGCAAAACAGCTAACAACTAAGAGATGCATGTAAGGCAAACACTTAAGTACAAACCAAACTTAAGTATATAAACAATTTCCCTTAAACCCTCTAAACTTCTCCCCCATTGGCAACGATTGCCAAAATGGATAAAGGAATTTAGAGGGCCAATATAGTATGAGTTCCTTCCCAATAAATGCATTTCTCATAAAATGAGTGAAATCATATACACTTATCCAATTTAACAATATTTGGAGGAAGTCAAACCATATTGAGGATCAAAGATTGCAAAAAGATGACATAGTAAAGGAAGCTTCAACGAATGAAGCAAGCAAGCAATCAAGAGATCCAAAGAACCAATTGGACACAAGAAGATATGATGATAAGAGTCAAAAAGTGCTTTAAATGAAATAAGGAAGCTCCCCAAGGTTCGTGCACAAATTTGTTTTTTTCATTTGAATACAATATGCACAAACATGGAATCCTCACTCCCTATATATCATTTAAAAGAAACATGAGCACGAGAGAATACAAAAGGAGTCGATACGCTTATCAAATTAAGCTTTAGTCCAAAAACGATTCACGAGATATGAGTGCGAGAAGAAGCAAAAAGAATAAACAAGCACCCATAAATCAAGTTCTTACCAACGCCATTAAAAACCAAATGAATAAGAAAGATGGTCAGCAAAGAACGAGGATATCAAGGGAAGATATTAACACTTCTATGCATATACATTTCTAAGTGGACAAAAAATCATGATGAACAATCCACAAAGGAACATGTATACACAAGAGGTTAGTTGATTTAAGGAGCGAATTGATATTCAAGATAGAGTCATAGAATATACCAAATAACATTGCTAGCAAGCATATATAGCTCAAGGCTCCATTTCCATTATGGTATATTAATGAACTCCCCACACAAAATCATCAAAGCCATCACAACTAGCAATAATGGATCAAAAGATAGTTGAGATGCTTTGAAAGGCAACAAGCATAATAAAGAAAGGTACAACTTGCAAAATTATCTATATTGCACATGAGAGAGCATTGAGGAATTAGTATGCAATAAATTGCTAAAAAGGCATATTTGGGATTGGTGAATCATAAACATGATTTTATATACTCCCCATCATATGCAATCATCTCAACTTACTCACATATGAAATAAATAGATTTCTTTATAAGACCTTTGCAAGAACCGCGACATTTGCAAATAAATATTATCATGCCAAGAGCCAACCTACAAGAGTTGGGATGCTAGAAAAGTATGCATGAAGGTTATACTTGTTACCGAGATAGCAATGGTGTGATGTAGTAGATAAGAGTTTGCCGATCATCCTAGCTTGGCTCCAATAATCATATGGTGACAACACCTTCCTTATAAATGAGACAAGCATCCATTGCATCTCCAATGTACCTAAGACAATATTCAAGTACATCTTGGTCCCCAAACTTATTGGGTCCAAAGTGGTTAGACTAACCACAATACATATGATAGACTCCATATAAATATGTGCATAGTTAGAGATGAAATTTGAATTTAATGCACATCTTAGCTATTTAGGATTTGATGGAGTATAACATATATATTGGATCAAAGAAAGCAACTAAGATACAAAATTAAGCATAAAGAGAATATGCACCTATCTTTCAAGATCCAAAGAAGATACAATTTAGACAAAAACACCAAGAGTACAAGGAGGTATAAAAGGTGTGGTAAAACACATTATTTGTCCAAATGATATCAAGGGAACAAATCAACAAATGATTTATTCATAAAATTCAACAAATGAACCTAACAACTTATTGAGCATGAAAGAATGAATAAATAAAAACATGTTCAAAGATTTATCTCATTCAAGCAAATAAATTATCGAAGAAGGAATGAGATAACTAACTCCCAAAAGAGCAAGGTTCCAATAAATAAACCAAAACCTCTACACTTTTCACAATGGCACAAGTACCAAAATAAAAAAAAGGTTTGTCTTACATCAACACACACTTGATGGGGATCAAGAGATGAGACAAAGTCAAGCAAAAAGATCCTCAAGAAGGCAATATGACAATGGGAGTCAAAATAATTTCTTGGCAAGAAATAAGGGCAATAAGAGGCAAATTCCACGGTGAAGATGATCTAGAAGAATTACCACGCAAATACACGAATACCAATTGTCAAAGACAAGAAGTTCATATTGGAAGTATTTTCTGGTGGTGTATTGCAAAGATATTCAAGATCAACTTCACAATAAAAGGCATATGGTTAAATATTCAAATTAAGCACCATGCACGAAAAAGGATTCTTGGTAGCTCCAAAAATAGTCAAACAATCATGCAAAGCAATGATTATAGTAACTAGAAGCAAACGACTTCCTACTTATGATATATATATATAAATATATTTGAGTGAAACCGCACCAAGAATTCTTACTCAAACCAAGACCAAAGAAATGAGCTATAAAATCTTTTAAGAGAGGGCGGAGCTTGTTTGAGCAAACATGCCACCTAGCAACAAGATAATTAACAATATCAACACTAAGTGGCAATACCTCAAAAGTTCACATTTTCTAGGCTTGTGATATGCACAAGGCATATTACTCCCCCATAATGTGATATTAAATTCTTTACTACAAGAGGCAAAGAAAATCCAACTAGAGATAATTAATGGAGATATAGAATTTGAATTTCTCATGAGCATGGCATACCACATAGAGACTAGGTAATCTTGCAATATCAATACTAAGTGGTATTACTCATGTGCACGCATTTATAGGATTGTGAGATGCCAATGGCAAATCACTCCCCCAAAATGGGATGTTCCATTAATCACTCGATAAGAGCCAAATAAGATACCAACAAGATGCATTAGAGGCTCAAAGCAAACACACAAGTATATGATGTGCCAAACAACCAACACCTACTTGAATACACAAGTTAAGAAGGTATAAGGAACAACATATACAAACACATACTTGGTACAAAACCAAAGCATGCAAAGGGGCAAGTAACTTACAATGTAAAGAGGTTAAGTACAAGTTACCGCAAAGAGGCACATTGGATATAAGATGATAGTGTCAATGAATTGGCTTGATGAAATAAAATTAATGAAGATCCCTTAATTCTTCATAAGGTAGCCAAGTCTCCAATGCCCTCCACAAACACCTATTGATCAAGTTTTAGCTTGTTGGTCCCCAACTAAGTTGGGTCCAAAGAGGTTAGTCACAATAGGCTTGGCAACCCAAATGGTCCTTTTCTTGGCACCACTTTGAGTTCCAACAAACTTGGCAAACACATTAGCATCCTTATCTTTACTAAGAGAATAATCATCATCAACAATTATAGAATTAGATAAGGTACCGCTTAAGCATGAAGAAGCAAAGTGCCCCTTCTCACGGCAAATATAGCAACAAGTGCTTCTCTTTCTCTTCTTCGTTGATTTCTTGATTTGGGAAGCTTCATCTTGTTTCTTCTTGGGAAGTGGCCTATCTTCAACTTGAGGTCTTGCTTGAGCTTGATCTTGTGCTGCTTCCCTTGTTGCTTCTCACTTAAGTGCTTCTTCTTCAATGGGCAAGATCTCACATTATGCCCTTCAATCTTGAACTTGAAGCAAACAATCTTGGCCAAATTCTTGACTTGGTCTTGGCCCTTCTTCTTCTTGTTGCTCTTGAACTTGTTCTTGTTATTGGAGTTGAATCCAAGTCCACTCTTGTCATTAGGGGATTTTTGCACACTCAAAATATTATCGAGTGTGGATTTCCCTTCATGATGCTTCTCCAAGTATTTCTCCAAACTAGTGACTTGGGCCTTGAGCTCTTTGATTTCCTGTACAAGGTTAGTAGTAATACAAGTACTACAGGAAATAGAAGCTTCATTGTTAGAGCAACAAGGCATAGTGACGAGGGTTAACTCGACAAATGTCCAATATGAAGGACTTAGGATCGGGGGAGTAGGGCGTCGGATGAACTCGAAGGTAAAATCAGTCAAACAAGGTGTATATCGAAAGTAAACATAGGGTGAACTTTGGCTTACTCTCAATCTGTCCCTCACCATCCTCTCCTGGCCCCTATATATAGGTGGCCAGGTCTCAAGGATCGGGAGGGGTCCGACACAGATTACAATATCGATATACGACATGAACTCGTATTTCGACTAGTATTACAATTGGGCCTAGCTTAATGGGCCTCAGGGGTACTCAACTGAAGGGCTCTATTATCTATACCCTTGTCAGTAGCCCCCGAGATTCTATCAGAATTGCAGATTCGGGTTGAATCTCAAATCTTTATTTCTTTGACTTGATCAATCTTTTGACTTCTTCTTCCTGTATTCAAAAATAAACACTTTTCATTATATCATTTCACAAGGGGTTTTGATGAACAAGCCTGACAACTGATGCGGCACGGTGTTGATGTAGATCACCGTCCAGTTGGGAACCCCAAGAGGAAGGTATGATGAGCACAGTAGCAAATTTTCCCTCAGTAAGAAACCAAGGTTTGTCAGTCCAGTAGGAAAAAGCCAAACTCTATAGGGGGATGCTTGCTAGCTTCGTGACACTCCAACAAGGGCGCCATTTACGACACTTGTTAGCGCGTCTTCAATTAGCAGCAATGTGGAACCTGCACACAACTCAACCATGAACTTTTCTCCCAACTTACGTTGAGGTTGTCAATCTCACCGGTTTGCTGTAAACAAAGGAATGAGCGTATCGAGTGGAAAGCAATAGTAGTATGCAAGAAAGTAAACAGTGCGAGTAAAGTAAACAAGTGATAGCAATGTAAAGGAAATTGGACCGGGGTCCACAGTTCACTAGTGGTGTCTCTCCATAAGATAAATAACAACATGCTGGGTAAACAAATTACAGTTGGGTAATTGATAGAATAAAGATAATGTGCATATGTCAAGAGGATCACTATGAGATTTACTCTGGGCATTACAACAAAATACATAGACCGCCATCCAACTGCATCTATGACTAATAATCCACTCGCGGGGATATCATCCGAACACCCCTCGAGTATTAAGTTGCGAACAACAGATAACTGCATTAAGCAAAGTGTGTAATGTAAACAAAACGAATGTCCTTGGACACAAGAATGTTGTTTTCTCCCTAGTGGCAATAGCACATCTACAACCTTAGAGGTTTCTGTCACTCCCCCAGATTAAATAGAGGCATGAACCCAACTATCGAGCATAAATACCCCCTCTTGGAGTCACTAGTATCTACTCGGCCAAGATAGCTACTAACAACGGAGAGCATGCAAGATTATAAACAACATAGAGATAACATAAGATAATATTCAGAACATCAACTTAATCATAACACCAATATTCATTGGATCCCAACAAACACAACATGTAGAATTACATAACGGTGATCTCGATCATGTAAGGCAGCTCACGAGATCTAAACATGAAGCACATGGTGGAGAAGACAACCATCTAGCTACTGCTATGGACCCATAGTCCAAGGTAGACTAGTCACTCATCGCGCCGGAAGCAAGCATGGCGATGAAGAAGACCTCCGATGGTGATTACCCTCTCCGGCAGGGTGTCGGGAAGAGCTTCTGGACCCTCCCGATCTTGGGTCGATGACAGCGGCGGATTGCGATGTGTTTCTAGAAAATTGATCGGGTTCTTAGGTTTTTCCCGTCGGGGGGTCTTTATAGGTGAAGGGGCAGCGTCAGAGGTGGACCAGGGCACCCTCACCATGGGTGGGCGCGGCCAGGGGCTGGGCCACGCCCCCCTATGGTGTGGCCAGCTCGTGGCCCCTCTCTGTCTCCTCTTCGGTCTTCTGGAAGCTTCGTTAAATATAGGGAGGTTTGGCTTTTGTTTCGTCCAATTCCGAGAATATTTCTTGTGTAGCTTTTCTGAAACACAAAAACAGCAGAAAACAGGGAACTGGCACTATGGCATCTTGTTAATAGGTTAGTTCCGGAAAATGCATAAAAACGCCACGAAGTGTAACAAAACACTAAGCAAATGGTGTATAAACAAGCATGGAGCATCAAAAATTATAGATACGTTTGAGACGTATCAAGCATCCTCAAGCTTAACTCCTGCTCGTCCTCAAGTAGGTAAGTGATAACAAAGAATAATTTTTGAGGTGACATGCACCTACACAATCTTGATCATCTATGTAAGAATTGAGTGTTGGGATCAAAAGAACTTAAAACATGGGCATGAAAGTAATAATATTGATAGAAGAAACTTAGCAACCATGTTATAACATGAAAAAGAACACACATGAAAGATCATAAAAATGAAACAATGAAAGTCAAACGTGTGTTCAAATCATATGGAAAAACATAGCAAATGGTTTTCAGCTTGTCCTTTATGGAATAGCAAAACATAAATGCATAGGACACCTTCAAGTTTAAGAGGGCGACTAGATACAAATAATTTAAGAACAAGTGAAACCAAAATCATGAATCAATCAATGATAACTTTGGGACAATCACATTATACTCAGAATGACAACTATGCTCTCTTAGACGGTGCATAACGATAGAAGGTGGTGACTCAACATAAAAGTAAAAGAAAGGCCCTTCGCAGAGGGAAGCAGTGATTGCAAGTTTTATAAACCTTCAAAAATTATGGTACTTACTAGCTTTGAGCTCTCATTGCCCCCATCATAAGCATCTTGAATGGTTAAAGTTAATGCGAGTACAATTATGAAGCATATGCTTGACAAATCATAAGTTGAAAACCTCGTGTCCCATGAAGTACGAATACCCAAACCTCATGCTACTTGACTTAGAGTCCCAAGTAAGCTCTTGTCATTGTAAATATATGCGTATCATCGACAACCGCCAATGGGGTACCTCCTGCCCGATGACATGGCACAAGCCCACATCAAAATGACAAGACAAATAGACAATGAACACCTCGACATCTCTTTTATTTACCATTGGTATAGCTTTTTATTTTGAGATGCGTCGTCGAATGTCCACTATGGGCATGCTGTAAATTTCCACCATGAATTATGCATGGATTAGATTAGCGGCCCAGACGTTTCCCTATCACATATAAAAACTCCATGATCCCGCAAGATCCCCAACTTATTTCACATCGCGAGTATCCATAAACAAAAGATCACGATATCAACTCAAATAAGAAGTGCAATGTTGAAAGCTTACCCCATGACGGCATCGTTTGACTAATTTCCAACTTACAACTTGCAAGCATAACAACTCAACATAAGAGAGCCACAATATCAAAATTTTAAGAACGAGAAAAGTAAAGTGTGCCATCATGTTCGTGAGAGCTTTACTGACCAATTTTCGCATAACACTAAAAATAGTTTAATTTGAAGGATAGATAAAAGCAAGTCAAATGTACTTTGGAATAGCAAATTGCTAATAGGTATGTATGGTGGACACATTGGAATAACTTAGT
This sequence comes from Dactylis glomerata, assembly GCA_007115705.1. NCBI lineage: Eukaryota > Viridiplantae > Streptophyta > Magnoliopsida > Poales > Poaceae > Dactylis > Dactylis glomerata. The sequence continues at coordinate 1,963,851 of QXEO01000398.1, read as the reverse complement.
TTTTAGGAGTTGGATGCACGAGTAGAGCTCATACTCAGTACAAAATGAGGGCTAGCAAAAGACTGGGAGCGACCAACTAAGATAGCAATAACGGCCATAATCATGCAAAGCGACAAAGCAACATTAAAAGAAGCATAAGATGGCATCAAAAGTCAAAAACTAAATGATCATAGAGGCTATATGCGACTTATGAGTCAAACATGTGTGAGCATGTGCCAACTCAACCCAAATAAAGCATCAAGGAGAAAACCAAATTAATTGTAACATCCCAGGTTTTTATCAAATTTTGGATTAAAAAAAAATTATTTTATTTGTGTTGACTGAAAAATCACAGGGATTTAAAACTTTTTGAGTTTAATTAAAGACTCTATTACAAATACTATTTCAAAATTTTCTATTACTCCTTGAAGAACTCCTTGAGGAGATAGAATTCCCAAAATACTATTTTTGTTTTCATATAAGTTCTTTGCAAGCTTACTTGCTATGGAAATATTTTCAAAACAATGTATAAGTTTGCAATACTAAAAATGTGTTTGAAAATGAATTTCAAATTATTATTTTATGAAGTATTTTTCCTGTTTATAAAGGGTTAGTTTGAAAACCCTAAACTATATTTTTGCATTATGCAAGAAAGTCCTTTAGTTAAAATTCATAAGGTTTATGGAAAATCTTATTTTATTTTGAAAACTTGTTTCTGACTGTCCTACTTTGATATTTTGAATTTTACAAAAAATTACAAATTTGTTTGAATAAGTTTGGAGCCAAAATATAAAAGATATGAAGCAAAACAGTAAACAAAAAGAAAAAGAACCAGAATAAAAAAAGAATCTCAGCCACTTGGGCCGGCCCGAAGCAGCAACCTAGCAGCAGCCCGGGATGAAACCCCCGCAGACCCCCTCCTCTCTCTCTCCCTGCCAACCCGACCCCACCTGTCAGATCCCTCTTCCCCAACCGTCCCCTCCCTCTCTGGTAACGGAACAACAACCCGCGCCACTTCCCCACTCCTTCCCCCACTCCTCCAGAGATCGAAACGGCTTCCCCCAATCACGCCCCTCTATTCCCCAAGTCATCCTCTCTAATTCCCCCTCCTTTTCCCCTCGATTTCCATCGCCAAATCACTCAATTTCTCGCCGGAGTTCTGGAAATCTGTCGCTGGATTTCGTCGATACCAGCACGGTGGAGGACCCCCGCCTTCCTCTTCGACCTCTCTCTCGTTCCTCTCTCTCTCTTGCGCAAGTACTGACGCCCGGGCTTGCCCAAAATCGCAGCGAAACGAGCCCGTCGTTGACACCCAAAGTCGCCGCCGACTCCAGCCGCCCTCCGGCCTCGTCACGGGATGCGTTCGTCGACGCCGATCAAGGATACGAGGTCGCCGTCACCTTCTGCATCTCGTCCGTGTCTTCCTCTCCGTCGTAGCCGCCAGAAACCTCGACGTCGACAACCACCAGGACCGCCTCACCGGAAAACAGTCCCGCCGGTGAGCCCATCCTCCCCTTCTCTTCTCTGTTCATCCGATCGGAATCCGACAGCGCAGATTAAAAGGCATTACCGAAACGGTATCAGCCTATAGGATTTTGCCATGTCGCTGCCTAGTCAGCCCCCCAGTCAACTGAGTCAAAATTGCTTTGAATTTGAATTTCAAATCACAGATTTTGTTCTGAACTTGTAAAATCTCTAGAAATTAATCTACTTGGCCAAAAATTGCAAACTTGGTACCTCTAGAATCCTACAAATGTGTAGAATCCATTTATGCAGAGAAATCATAGTGGTTCTGTACAAAGTTTTGAAATGAATTTCAAATGGTAAAAAGTACCAATCTTCACCAAATAAATCATAGAAAATGTTTTGTACATCCAATTTCTACAAATTTGTAGTCTCTGGATTCCTCAAAACATGTAGAATACTCTGGAACCAGAAGTTTTCAAATTTGAAATGTGCACACACTTGCTACTGTTAAATTTAACCAAATCACTATTTTGATCATCATTTGATTTTTGAAAATGATTTTGGAGTGAAACCACTTGCAGTAGCTTTGTGTTACTGTCTACAATCCAGTAGCATCACTATCGAAAATTATTGAAACACCTTGCAAATATTCAAATTCAATTATGAGAATTTGAGTATTTTCATTATAGAATTAATTCTATAATTCTTTTCAATATGATTCCTTCTACAAAAGTGAATCTTATGATCATAACTATCTATTACTACCATGCTTAATCTTGATCATCACCCAATATCAAGCCATCCTATTCTTGTGGGCCTGGTTCATAATATTCAAACTACACTTGAGTAATTTGAGTAATTGGTGATTACTCCAATTAGGGTTTTTCTCTGATACTAGTGTATGCCACACTTTAACTCATATCACATCTATCCTAAACCATTCCAATCCAATATCATACTTGATCCAAGCCACCATCATTCTAAATAACATCCAATCATATTCAACCCCAAGCCAACTTAGCCTTGGCCTATATTGAACTACTTAATTCACAAATGAGTTAATTGAGTAATTCAATGTATCACCAATACATACCCAAGCCTATGTGTAACCTATACTATTATGAATAAGTGTTGTCACACTTTATTTAGTAGTTTTTGTTGCACTATTCTATACTTATGTGAATCTATTCACATGAGTCATCTCTAAACTCTAACCAAGCTTATACCAAGCATAAGGTTCTATCCCTTCATTGTAATCTTGGAGGACCAATCCTTTCCAATCATTAAACCTTGCCATCCAAACTCTCAACCCATATCTTGTAAGCCAAGCTTCTAGCCATATCTCTCTCATCACAGAAATCATAAGAACTTTAAAATGTTAAACCAATCCTTTTCATTTGCTTGTCTTGCTTGATTTGTTGCTTTTGGTGTGGTGTGTTTACTTTGTGTATCTCTATATTATAGATTGGTTTGGAGAGCCATACATTTTGTTGAGAGAAGAGTAAGGAGTTTAAGCTTCAAAGGCAAGTGACACACATGTCCCTTTACCCATTTTACTATATGCATTAGTGTTTTACTTGTAGTATGCATGATAGGTTGGTTCTCAAAGAAAAGAGTTGCAATGCTAGAACCTAGTAGTTTATAGCCACCCCTGAACCAACTCCTGGTAGGTTGTGACAATATTGAAAAATGATGCCATGCCTTGTTTTCAAATTGTTATGAAAATTAAACTGCAACCTCAATGAAACACCTAGGTGGAAATGGTATTGCTTGGTTTATGTTGAGTGGCTACCCAGGGCTACACACCTGGCTGTCAACCCAGGATTTATGTGGTTGTCGTCGCCTGGGGGTACACTTGTGGACGGCCACCCGGGAACAAAGAGACTACCATGTCTTCCTTGCTTAGTGAGCTTCCAGTGCAGCCTTATGACAATATGGGCTCTGTCTTGATTAACTAGGATGTGAGGGTTCAACTTGTGTGCAAGATATTGGCTGGTAGTATAATTATAGGTGGGAACGGATCTTGCCAGTATGGTTGCTCTCTCCTTCTGAAAGGTCTTGTCTCATTCTTCTCTCTGGGTAGAATGAGTCTTAAGGTGAAAGTGCACAACCCCTGCAGGGTGCCAAACTAATCGATTAGCCATGTCCCCGGTTATGGACAATTTGAGTTCCTAGTCATGGATGTACGGAAGAGTCTCATCACCATTTCTGAAATAAATAAAATTGTTTAGAAACACTTAGGACAGGGACTACTCAGGGCTACACACCTAGCTTTCAACCCAGGATTTGTGTGGTTGTCGTCGCCTGAGAGTTACCCTGGTTTTGTTGAGTAGCTACTCAGGGCTACACACCTGGCTTTCAACCCAAGATTTGTGTGGTTGTCATCGCCTGAGAGTTACCCTAGTTTTGTTGAGTAGCTACCCAGGGCCACATACCCTACAAGTATGTGGTGGTTTTCACCTCGGGGTTATCTTGACCTTCAAAGTCTTTCAAAGTTTAAAAAGTTTGTTTTGGAAATGATAGGATAAACTTGCTTTATGCAAATCAGCCACAAGCTCCACCAGCCAAATATTATGTAGATAGTTCTTTCACAACAGCCACCAAATAAGTGTCATTTGCCAGTACATCATTGTACTGACCCCCATTCGTGGGGCTGCATATTCAAATGTGCAGGTTTTTAGAGAAGGAGTAAGTTGATAGGATCTCGAGTCTACATTCCAACATGACTGCATGTGGCGCATGGTGAAGATGGAGGCTCACTACTACCCTAGTTCCGTTGTGTTTGAGATGTGTTGAACTCTGTTAATTGTCTTAGTCCATGAGACTATGATGGTTTGTAATAATTGGAGACTTATGTATCTGGATCCACGTTGTAATCTTTGATACTATGCAATGAATACTCTATTTTGTTCTATGGTGCTATCATTGATCCAGGGAATAGCACTTAACACAGGTGTTCCACCTTAATCCAAAGGTGGGGCGTTACATTAATGCTTCCAAATAATAAAAACAACGCATGATTTCTTCAAAGGGTCATTAAGCAATCTCAGTCATTTGAGACAAGTCATGCTACAGAAAAAATCACTAAGTATACTATCAAAATGATATCAAGCACGACATGCAAAAGCCTAAGCCGCAATCTACACAAGCTCCTTTTTGTACCACTTTTTTGCATGAAACTTTTTATCTTTTCCAACACCATTCGAACCTTTTTAAAACAACTCTTTTGATGAATACCAACATGGACCAGAGGTAAAAATACACCTTGATGCAAAGATATAACAAGATCTGAACACAAATCAAGGCAAAAAACGAAAACTAAACGCAGTAGCAAAAAAAGAGAACACTCATTGACGAGGGTTAACTCGACAAATGTCCTAGATGAAGGACTTAGGATCGGGAGATAGGGCGTCGGATGAACTCGATGGTAAGGTTAGTCGAAATAGGTGTATATCGAAAGTAAACTTGGGTGTTGAACCTAGCTTTCTTTCAATCTGGCCTACACCGTCCCCTCCTGGCCCCTATATATAGGTGGCCAGGTCTCGAGGATCGGGTAGGGTCCGATACAGATTACAATATCGACATACGGTAAGGACTCGTATCTCGACTATCATTACAATTGGGCCTAGCTTAATGGGCCTCAGGGGTACTCAACTACGGGCTCTATTAGCTATACCCTTGTCACTAGCCCCTGAGATTCTACCAGAATTGCAGATTCAGGTTGAATCTCTAATCTCTAAATCTTCGACTTGATCAACTCTTCGACTTCTTCATATCTTCAAATCTTCGACTTGGTCTTTCAACTTATTTTCATGATAATATTCGCAAGGGGTTTTGATGAACAAGCCTGACAACTCTGACGGATCAAGAGGTCAGTTAACTGCCAGAACAGATACTTGTCACCTACTTCAAATTCAATCCCCTTGGACTTGAATTTAGGATACCGGTCAAACCCACTCTTTTGCCGCATTTAGGACTTACAAAGAATGAATCCCAGTGATTCTCAGGGTACCCAGTGCGTCCACCAGGATTTTCTTCGCATCGTAGACACAGATACATACCAACAGAGCGCATCCATGTGTGTATACCAGGCCACACAGGACGGATCCCGGAGTCTTATCTTCATGATAAATCACGGCATTCAAGTTTCGTTGTGATAACGCAACTCGAGAATCTCATGTCGCAGTCAAATTTTGACTGAAAATATTTGGGTTATACAACCATAAAAACTCGCTCCCGATGGGAGTAACAATGTTCCACCGCGTACTCCTTCACTTCCCATGCTATAGTGCTTGTCAATAAACATCGTCGGGTGCGCGCTCAGCGCTCCCGATGGGAGTAGCCCCCGAGGCTATAGTCGAACAATTCTTTTTTTTCGAGTATAGGCTCAAATATAGTGTAGTCCATCATCATACTTCAACTCGAAAAAATTTATCGATAACTTTCGTCGGGTGCGTGTTCAGCGCTTTCGATGGTAGTAGCCCCCGAGGCAATGGTTGGATACTTGTAGTCAATCATAGGCTCAAATTGACTTCTTCTTCCTATTTATAAGCCCTTGAGCCGAAGGCGAGGCTGTTTAATACCTTCTATGATACATTTTTTCCTTTTTGTTATTATCGTCTGCTATGTGCAGAATTTAACTCCTTTGTAAATATGTTTGTGGGCATTGCTATTACGGAGGCCTGTTAGTATGTGCTTATAAATAAAGCACCTTTGGTGAGGGTAAAAACCCTAAACAGATTCCTCCTCCGCCGCATCGTCTTCTTTTCCATCTAGGGTTTCTTTTCTTCCCACCTTTCCACATGGCTGGCGCAGATGGGTCCCGTCTTGACCTTGGTTCTCCGACGGTGCCGCGGGGTCGCGGCCGCCCCCGTGGCAGCAAAAACAAGACAACTCCAGCTGCTGTAGGATCATCGTCGTCCGCTCCGGCGAAGCGTCGTCCCGGCCGCCCGCCTGGTAGTAAGAATAAACCAAAGGTGACTAGCGCCGCCCCAGGTCCAAGCGCTCCTCCTCCTAGTGCTTCTCCTGCTTCTCCTAGGATATTTTCTTTCTTTTGCATCGCCCACGTGCAGTGCCGTGAGATTCAGCGCTTGCCGCTGAATTTTACCAAGTTCATGGATGGGCGAGAACTGCGAGAAGCGGTTCTTCATGAACAATCTGGTGGAGTAACTCCATACAAAGTGGAAGTTTGGTACGACGGCGTCGGCGAGCAATACTTCAAGGGCGGCTGGTCGCAGTTTGCAGAAGACCACGACCTCCACCAAGGCTTCTTCATGACTTTTGACTTCCATATCGGCACGTCAAAGTTTTGACGTGAAAATCTACGACGACACCCAGTGCCAGAAGGAGTATGAAGCTGAAGTTCACTTCCATTAGAATCTTCTTGCTGTAATCTCTTTTTCTAGTTGCCTTTCTGTCGTGCTATGTGTAATGAATACTCGTACTTTGCTTTGATGTTCTTAATCGACCATGGGAACAAATCTTTGTTCCGAGGCATTCTATATATTTATCGGGTTCTTGTGAACCAATTATATTACTTGGAAGAATATCGGGTTGTCTGCACATCCTAGTAGTGTAAAAGATCTCCACATCGTGATAAAAAACTTTCTTTCGTACGACCCGAGGGTTGAAGCCCCCGAGCAGAAAATGTAAAATATTTGTACAATTTGTCAAGTTCAACCCAAGGAACCCGACTTATGGCCTCGTGTTCTGGGTTCAGAAGGTTAACTCGAGTTTGCTGATACCACTAGATTTCTTCTATGCATAAAAACGTCGTAGCTACTCCGCATTCCATGGGTTGCTCTTGTCTTTTCCTGTCTTCTTGTCTTGTAGTCAATACGCTCCTCCTGGTATCTCTTCTGTGACGATGTAAGGTCCCACCCAAGGGGACTCTAGTTTGCCGTGGCTGTCCTGCCTAAGTCGTAAGACTAGATCTCCCACCACGAAGGATCGTGGTCGAACTCGACTACTATGGTAGTTCCGCAGGCTCTGTTCATACTGCGTAGCTCTTTCTAATGCTTTCTCACTTGCTTCATCTAGTGCATCGACGTCGTCCTGTAACGCTTCTGTTGATGTTACTTCGTCGTATGCCGTCACTCTTGGAGCTTCGTGTGTAACTTCAACAGGAAGCACGGCTTCTGCGCCATGGACTAGAAAGAAAGGAGTTTCTTGAGTAGCTGCGTTAGGCGTGGTTCTTAAACTCCAGAGAACGGAGGGTAATTCATCTACCCAAGCGCTCTTGGCTTTCTCAAGAGGTGCTAAGAGCCTCTTTTTTTATCCCATTGCATATTAGGCCATTGGCTTTTTTGACTTGCCCGTTTGTCTTCGGGTGTGCTACAGAGGCGAATTTGAGCTTGATTCCCAATCCTTCGCAGTAACTCTTGAATTCCTTTGAAGTGAAATTTGTCCCGTTGTCCGTGATGATGCTATATGGCACACCGAAGCGGAATACTATTGACTTGATGAAATTGATTGCTGTTGTGGAATCTTGATTTGTTACCGGGGCTGCTTCCACCCATTTGGTAAATTTGTCGACTGCTACTAGCATGTAAACGTGCCCTCCTGGCCAGGATTTGTGCAGCTTTCCTACCATATCGAGGCCCCATTGTGCAAAGGACCAGGATAATGGTATTGGTTGTAACTCTGCTGCTGGCGCGTGCGGTCGAGATGCAAATCTTTGACATTCTTCACACTTCCGAACTATATCTTTCGCGTCTTCAATGGCTGTTAGCCAATAGAATCCTGCTCGGAATGCTTTTGCTGCTATGGCCCTGCTGCTAGCATGATGGCCACATACTCCGGCGTGTATATCTTTTAATATTACTTGTCCTTCTTGAGGTGTTACGCAACGCTGCAAAACACCAGTTATGCTCTTTTTGTATAATTTTCCCTACAACACAACAAATGCCTTTGATCATTGAGTTATTCTTTTGGCTTCTACTGCATCTTCTGGTAACTGTTTATTTATCATGTACGCGAGATATGGCTGCATCCAGGTTTCTTCTATCATCATGACTTCTTTGGGTTCTGGCGCAGCCCCCGAGCCTGCTGCAGTAGTCGAACTTTTGACGCTTTTTATCGACCTTTCCACTATTTCTTCCCAAAAGACTCCAGATGGCACGGGCAAACACTGTGACCTGATATTTGCTAAATTGTCGGCTTCCTCATTGCTGTTTTTGCTGATGTGCGAGACTTCGCATCCATCGAATGTTCCTTCTAGATAGTGATATAGGTTCTTGTAGGCCATCATATTATCATTGATTGTGTCGCACCTGTTCATAACTTGTTGGACGACAAGGTTTGAATCTCTGAATATTTTTAGACGAGTTGCTCCACATGCTTTGGCCATCTTCATTCCATGCAACAAAGCCTCGTACTCTGCTTCATTATTGGAGGCCTGCGGAAAACTCATCCTTAAAACGTACTTCAATTTGTCGCCATGCGGCGATATCAATACTACTCCTGCGCCCGCGCCTTGGGCTCTCTTAGAACCGTCGAAGTACATTGTCCAGACACTCGATAAATCTGGGGGTCCTGTGCTCTACAGCTCCAGCCACTCTGCTGTGAAATCTGGCAAGATTTGCGACTTAATCGCCTTCCTTTTTTTGTACGTGATGTCCATGGGAGATAATTCGATTCCCCACAAAGAGACACGTCCTGTTGCCGAAGGATTGTTCAATATATTCGATAGTGGCGCTTCATTAACCACTATGATTGGGTGCACCGCAAAGTACTGTCGCAATTTCCGTGCTGTTGTGAAGACACTATATGCCAGCTTTTGATAATGCGGGTACCTCTGTTTCGTCAGAGATAATACTTCACTGATGAAATATACCGGCCTCTGGACGCCGTGGGCTTTTCCTTCTTCACTTATTTCGACTACTAATACTGTACTCACCACCTGATGGGTCGCAGCGATGTAGAGTAGTAGTGGCTCTTTTTCTTTTGGTGCGACCAGCACTGGTGGCGTGGAGAGCACTTTTTTCAGGTGCGCAAAAGCTGCGTCTGCTTCTTCTGTCCATTCGAATTTATCATCTGACTTCTTCATAAGTGCATAGAAAGGAAGCGCCTTTTCTCCCAATCGAGCAACGAAGCGACTTAGAGTCGCGACGCGTCCTGCGAGTTTCTGTACATCGTGTAGTTTCGTGGGTTTCCCCATTGTCAAAATTGCTTGGATCTTCTCTGGATTCATCTCTATTCCTCGTGCTGACACCAGGAACCCTAGGAGTTGTCCTGCCGATACACCAAAGGAACACTTTGTTGGGTTAAGCTTAAGCTTGTACCTGCTCAGGTTGTCGAAAGTTTCTGCCAAGTCGCTGATTAGGGATTCCTCCTCTCTTATGGTGATGACTACATTGTCAATGTAGACTTGGATGTTGCGTCTTATTTGGCTCCCGAGGCAATTTTGCATCATCCGTTGGTAAGTTGCTCCTGTATTTTTTAGGCCGAATGGCATTACTTGATAGCAAAATACCCCATATGGTGTGATGAAGGCTGTCTTTTCTTCGTCTTGTTTTTTCAACTTGATCTGGTTGTAACCAGAATATACGTCCAAAAAGGAAAGCCTTGCGCATCCCGCCGTCGAGTCAATTATCTGGTCGATGCGGGGTAGAGGGAAGGGATCCTTTGGACAATGCTTATTGAGAGATGTGTAATCGACACACACTCTTTGTACGTCTGTGTTCTTCTTGGGTATAATGACTAGATTGGATACCCAACTCGAGGTTTTTATTTCTCTGATAAATCCGGTGTTTTCTAGTCTATGCAATTCTGATGCTATCGCCTTCCTTTTGGGTTCATCAAATCGTCGCAATGGTTGCTTGACTGGGTTTGCCTTAGGATCTACATTTAACGCGTGCTCGACGAGTTCCCTGGGAACCCCTGGCATGTCTGAAGGACACCAGGCGAAGATTTCCCAGCGCTCACGGAGGAACTCGATGAGCACGCTTTCCTATGCGGGATCCAGGTTTACCGCAATCGATGTTGTCTTGCTTGGATCCGTAGGGTGGACCTGGATCTTCTTCGAATATTGAGTTGTGTTGAAAGCCTGATCTAGCAGGGATCGTCCAACGTCAGGTAGCACATTATGATCGGTTTCCCCTTTCAGCCTCTCATATTCTGCTGTCATGCCGAAGGTTTGCGCCATTCTATTGAATTCTCTATCGCAAGTGTTGGCTACTTCAAAGCTCCCTTGCACTGTAATTGTTCCTTTGGGTCTTGGAATTTTCAACGTTAGATACGTGTAGTGAGGTACTGCCATGAACTTTGAAAATGCTGGGCGCCCTAGAATTGCGTGGTACTGTGACGGCCAGTCCATGACTTCGAATTCCAACTTCTCACTGCGATAGTTGCTGCTACTGCCGAAGCAGACGTCGAGTTCTATTTTCCCCAGGGGGTAATTTGCAGCTCCTGGTACTATTCCATGGAAAGAACAATCTGTTGGCTTTAGGCTTGTCAGTGATATACACATTGCCTTCAGGGTTCTAGCATATATTAGGTTTATGCCACTTCCTGCATCCATAAACACTCTCCCGATGTTGTATCCTCCTATTTGCACCTTTAACACCATTGGCGAGTGGCCCGGCCTGGGAACTTTCCTTGGGTGGTCTGCTCTGCTGAACTTAACTGGTTGGTCTGACCACCGCAGGTATTCAGTGGTGGCTGGTGGCGATGATATTGCTAGGTTTACTTGCCTGGATATGCTCTTTCGCTCTTTCTTTGACTTAGGCACCGGTTGAATCATTGCTGATATGTAAACTTTCGACTCTAGGTGCCTCGCTAGCCTTTGTACCTGATATCCTTGACTTGTGTTTTCTCCTTGCCATCCCCTTGGCTTGAGCCCATGGCGCTTTGTAGCCTTAGGAACGTTCTACAATCCTTCATCTGGTGATTTGAGACTCTTTTTCCATCAAGATATGCGTAGTGGATTCGACAAGGTCCATATAGCATATCCTTGGCCGAAGGGCCGGAGTATCTTAGTTTTTCTACTCCTTTTGCCTGAAACCTCCTGTTTTCATATCCTTCATCTTCTCCTGCTCCGTAACCCATGGCTACCTGATTTCGCCTTCCTTGGTTATCCCTGTTGCGGTGTCGTCTCCTCTGTCTACTTGTTCTGTCGACTTCTGGTGAACGTCCTATTTTGTTATTATATGCGTCCTCTCCATCAGCGAATTTGTTGGCTTCTTCCATTAGCTCGGCTACTGTCATTGGTCTTGTTCTTCCTATTTCTTCCACGAGATCTGAGCGACGAAGTCCGGCCGAAAAAGCGTCTATTGCTCGTTCGTCGGAGACGTCCTGTGCTGAGTTTTTGATTACACTCCATCGTTGTATATAAGAACGTAGAGTTTTGCCTTTCCTTTGCACACACGCTTTGACTTCCTCCATTGATGCTGGGCGCTTGTATGTTGAACGGAAATTTCTTGCGAATTGGCTTTCGAGTTCTCCCCAACTTCCAATGGACTCGTTGGGTAGGGTATTCAACCAGGACCGTGCTGCGCCGGTGAGGTGTAGTTGCAAACTTTGCATTGCAGTCGCTTTTGTTCCCCCTAATATCTGTACTGCTTGCAGATAATCCGATAACCATAGGATAGGCTCTTGCGACCCATCATATTTTTGCTGGTCATGTGGTAACTTGAATCCTTTGGGTACCCACATTTTGCGAACCCTGCGGGTAAAGCACAACACGCCCATCTCTTTTTCATCGTCTTCATAATTTTCCTCCCTCCAGGCATGGTGTGATTTATTTACTCGAGCTTGTGCTATTATATTTCTTGCGTCCTCTCTCCTTTTTTGTCGCCTTTCTTCATCTGATGAATCACTAGACTCGTTTCGTGTGATATTGTGTTTGAACTTCTCCTTTCGCCTTCCCTTGTAGCTTGTCGACTTTGTCTCTAGACCTTTTCCCCTGATCTTGTCTTCTACTATCCCGAGGCTTCGTATTGCGGCTTGGTGCATGTCTTCCCACGGATCTCTGGGTTTAGGCCACGTGGTTAGTAAATATACCTGCGCTGCTATCAGCGCTGCTTCCAGTGTTTCTTGCATGAAGTCTTCTTCCTCCTCCTCTGGCTGTGGAGTAATACTCCTCGAATATCTTTCCTCTCTACTTTGCGCTGCTGCCCCTCTGTTGTGCTTTGGGTCTCCGCGCCTTTCCTGCTATACTCTGAATCCTCGCTATAATCATCCCAATACTCTCCTTTTGACATACTGTTGTTATTTTGAAAGAACATGTCTCTTTCCTCTCTTAGTTTCTTCTTATGCTGGTGCAATGCGTACTGATATCCCATTAGAACTTCTCTTCTCGATCCTTCGGGTACTTCTGTGCCATGATTTATAGCTGACATGATGATCCTCCACTCTCCAGCTGAGACATGAACCTTCTCCTTCTCCTTTTTCTTGCACTCCTTTACCTTGTCGACTTGCTTGTCGACCCCTTCGTTGTTGTTTTCTTCCTCTGCTTCAGTGATAATGATGCATAACTGGTGTATTCTTTTGGAGACGCCACTACTTCCAGCGGCGAAGTCCCTTGTACTGTTTTGCATTTTACGCATTGTCTCTTCCAAGTTGAGTTTTTCCCAAATATTGTCGCCTTCTGTGGTTTTTGCTTCTCCTAGGCTGACCGGTGAGTTTACCTCGCTGGAAGAGCCTTCCGATGATTCTAGCATTACTACTGTTTTGGGCTCTCTTGCCGATGGGTCTGGTTTCGCCGAATCCGAGAGGCGGGTCGAACCCGAATGTCCGATTAAGATGTTAAAACTTCCGATCGTCAGCTCCGTCTCCTGATTTTCGTCGACTTCTATGCTGCTGTTGGCTAAAAGCGAAAAAGCCGTCGAATTCATGATTCCCACGCCCAGAGTCCCCACGGTCGGCGCCAATTGACGAGGGTTAACTCGACAAATGTCCTAGATGAAGGACTTAGGATCGGGGAGATAGGGCGTCACATGAACTCGAAGGTAAGGTTAGTCAAAATAGGTGTATATCAAAAGTAAACTTGGGTGTTGAACCTGGCTTGCTTTCAATCTGGCCTACACGGTCCCCTCCTGGCCCCTATATATAGGTGGCCAGGTCTCGAGGATCGGGTAGGGTCCGATACAGATTACAGTATCGACATACGGTAAGGACTCGTATCTCGACTATCATTACAATTGGGCCTAGCTTAACGGGCCTTAGGGGTACTCAACTATCGTGCTCTATTAGCTATACCCTTGTCACTCGTTGAACGATAAGAGTGAAAAACGGAGTGTTCTTGGCAAATGAAAAGCAAGGCAACTTCTCCAAAACAAATTTGTTGGGTTCCAACCATTTATTGCAGCAAAAAAACTAAACAAAACTGAAAACTAAAACAACTGACGCTCCAAGAAAAACGCATAGTGCATGAAGCAATAAAAATATAGTGTGTTGAAAGGTGACCTGATTTTTGCCGATGAAGAAGGGGTGCCTCGGGGGCATCCCCAAGCTTTGACACTTGTACCTCTTGGTTATTTCTTGGGGTGCGTGGGCATCCCCAAGCTTGAGCTTTTGTCTATTCTTCAACTCATCTCATCACTCTCCAATCCCTACACTTGAAAACTTCCTTCATACAAAACTCAACACAATTCTATTAGCAACATTAGTGTAAGCATAATAATGAATCAACCCCTTTTTGTTTCAGATTTCAACTCAAAACCACCACATATAAAGCATATACTACTGTAGAAACTTCCCCAAAAGTTCCGTGATCAAAAGAACTCAAAAAGAAATCGATTGAGAGGTAAACACAAATAGTGGCAGAAATCTGTCAAAACAGAACAGCTGACAGGTCGATTTTGTAGAGGGTTTTCTGTTGCTCAAATCAAAAAGTGTAAAACTAATGAAAGTTTGGATATAACCTGGGGCATATGCAAAACAAATCGTAGGTCAAAAAGATATTCAGAGAATTTTCACGAATTTTTATGGTGCAGCACCGAAATCTGTTTCTGGACAGCAACTTCCCCAAATCTTACCTCACTCAAATTAGAGGTTTCTCTTGGCACAACAACGAAATAAAAATGATAAGGATAGATTATTACAGTAGGAATAACTTCCAAGACTCAAATAAAAAAACTGAAAGTAAAACAATGGGTTATCTCCCAAGAGTGCTTTTCTTTAACGCCTTTGAGCTAGGCGCAGAAAGTGCAAATCAAGTAATATCAAGCAATGAAGCATTAGAGTGAACATGTGCCTTACGTCTTCCTTTCTTACCTTTGCTCTTGACTCTAGGAAAGGACGTGACTGTTGCAAGGTGGAGAGATGAATCTTATATTGCCTTTTCCCACATCTATAACTGGCGCCCAGGAGCTTCAGTAGAGACCTTCCAAGCGTGATTTGTCCTTTTCCTACACATTCAATAACAAGATAATCAGTAGATACCATTCTTCCTAGGACTTTTGTATAAACTCCTTCAGCTATTCCAACGGGAAATATAGTGGCATTATTAGTAAGAGAAATTTCTTCTCCCCCCTTAGAAAGTTTCCAAAGACTCAAAGATTCATAAACATCCTTTGGCATAAGACAAAATTCAGACATATTATCACAACGAGCATGAAAAGTTTCACCACCAATGGTGATATTTACCGTAGGATACCAACTTGATGGTTCAGAATTTGTTGGCACATAATCAAAATGCTGGCGCAAAGTACTATAGCAATTATTCAAACAAGCAGTGTGAGTCTCAAGAGTATTAAGTCTATTAAAAATGCTCACAAGAGAGGAATCAAAATCAGTTAGCATGCTATAAATTGTAATCAACTTTTTTATAATATTGAAGGCTTGATCTCCATCACAATGAAGGAAATCTCCTTCTACAGTAGCATGCAAAGCATATCTAAAACGAAGAGCAAGTCCAAAGTAAAAGCAACTAAGAAGCAAACTCAAAGTCATTTTTGGTTCAGTTTTTCCATGCCAATCATAAATTCTAGACCAAGCTTCTGTAAAACTTTCCTCACTCTTTTGTTTGAATGTGAAGATCATTTCCTCGGGCGACATAGTAGCAGCAACTAAACTAGACATAATAAACAACTATAAAGGAAGCTAATTTTTTGTGTTTTTGTTAAAATGATGCAAGCAAAAATAAAGTAAAGCGAAACTACAACAAAGTAAAGGATGTGTGTGCGAAACTCCCCTTGCAGAAGTCTTCTTTTTCCTCGGCAACGGCGCCAGAAAATTAGCTTGATGCGGCACGCTGTTGATGTAGATCACCGTCCAGTTGGGAACCCCAAGAGGAAGGTATGATGAGCACAGTAGCAAATTTTCCCTCAGTAAGAAACCAAGGTTTGTCAGTCCAGTAGGAAAAAGCCAAACTCCAGAAGGTAATGCTTGCTAGCTTCGTGACACTCCAACAAGGGCGCCGTTTACGACACTTGTTAGCGCGTCTTCAATTAGCAGCAACGTGGAACCTGCACACAATACAACCATGAACTTTTCTCCCAACTTACGATGAGGTTGTCAATCTCACCGGTTTGCTGTAAACAAAGGAATGAGCGTATCGAGTGGAAAGTAATAGTAGTATGCAAGAAAGTAAACAGTGCGAGTAAAGTAAACAGGTGATAGTAATATAAAGGAAATTGGAACGGGGTCCACAGTTCACTAGTGGTGTCTCTCCATAAGATAAATAACAACATGCTGGGTAAACAAATTACAGTTGGGTAATTGATAGAATAAAGATAACGTGCATATGTCAAGAGGATCACTATGAGATTTACTCTGGGCATTACAACAAAATACATAGACCGCTATCCAACTGCATCTATGACTAATAATCCACTCGCAGGGATATCGTCCGAACACCCCTCGAGTATTAAGTTGCGAACAACAGATAACTGCATTAAGCAAAGTGTGTAATGTAAACAAAACGAATGTCCTTGGACATAAGAATGTTTTTTTCTCCCTAGTGGCAACAGCACATCTACAACCTTAGAGGTTTCTGTCACTCCCCCAGATTAAATAGAGGCATGAACCCAACTATTGAGCATAAATACCCCCTCTTGGAGTCACTAGTATCTACTCGGCCAAGATAGCTACTAACAACGGAGAGCATGCAAGATCATAAACAACATAGAGATAATATTCAGAACATCAACTTAATCATAACACCAATACTCATCGGATCCCAACAAACACAACATGTAGAATTACATAACGGTGATCTCGATCATGTAAGGCAGCTCACGAGATCTAAACATGATGCACATGGTGGAGAAGACAACCATCTAGCTACTGCTATGGACCCATAGTCCAAGGTAGACTACTCACTCATCGTGCCAGAGGTAAGCATGGCGATGAAGAAGACCTCCGGTGGCGATTCCCCTCTCTGGCAGGGTGCCGGGAAGAGCTTCTGGACCCTCCCGATCTTGGGTCGACGACGGCGGCGGATCGCGATGTCTTTATAGCCGAAGAGGGCAGCGTCAGAGGTGGACCAGGGCGCCCTCACCATGGGTGGGCGCGACCAGGGGCTGGGCCGCCCCCCCAGTGGTGTGGCCAGTTCGTGGCCCCTCTCCGTCTCCTCTTCGGTCTTTTGGAAGCTTCGTTAAATATTGGGAGGTTTGGCTTTTGTTTTGTCCAATTCCGAGAATATTTCTTGTGTAACTTTTCTGAAACACAAAAACAGCAGAAAACAGGGAACTGGCACTGTGGCATCTTGTTAATAGGTTAGTTCCGGAAAATGCATAAAAATGCCACGAAGTGTAACAAAACACTAAGCAAATGGTGTATAAACAAGCATGGAGCATCAAAAATTATAGATACGTTTGAGACGTATCAACAACTCTGACGGATCAAGAGGCCAGTTAAGTGCCGAAACAGATACTTGTCCCCTACTTCAAATTCAATCCCCTTGGACTTAAATTCGGGAAACCGGTCAAACCCACTCTTTTTCCGCATTTAGGTCTTACAAAGAATGAGTCCCAGTGGTTCTCAGGGTACCCAGTGCGTCCACCAGGATTTTCTTCGCGCCGTAGACACGGATAATTGCTAGCAGAGCACATCCATGTGCGTATACCAGGCCACACAGGACGGATCCTAGGGTCTTACCTTCATGATATGTTTCAATCATGGCATTCGAGCTTTGTCGCGATGACGCAACTCGAGAATCATATATCGCAGCATTGTTTGACTGTTTCAGTTCTAAAAATATTTGGGTTATTCAACCTTAATTAATATAAACTCCCTCCCGATGGGAGTAATGATGTTGTCCAAGTCTTCTTTCGCCTTCTTTACTCTCTTTATACATGTACAAATATCGTCGGGTGCGCGGCCAGCGCTCCCGATGGGAGTAGCCCCCGAGGCTATAGTCAAAAAACTTGTTTCGAGTATAGGCTCAAATAAATCGCCTTTTCTTTGATTATCAGATAATAGCTTTATTTGATAATATCGTCGGGTGCGCGGCCAACGCTCCCGATGGTAGTAGCCCCCGAGGCTATAGTCGAATATTTTCGGGTATAGACTAAAAAAATGAGTTCTCTTCCTTGATGCCTCTTTATCTTTCATAACAATTTTTCGTCGACTTCCTTGGTCATCATCAATACGCAAAATGTCATACCAAACTTTTGCTGAATTTTTCCTATGAGTGTCCATAACTGTCATGTTCTTATTTTCCCATTACTCGAATGATTGTGATGTCATTAGTAGAATCACTTTGTATGTGATTTGACTAGGCGCTGACCGTTGTTCATGGGCAGCGCGGTAATTTTACAGTTTTCCTGCCCATTATTGGGCTGCCGTTTCCGCTTCTTGCGCCATGTCTCAGCCCACGTTCCTTCATCAAGAAGCTTTATAAGGGGGAGAGTGGGATTTTTACTGTTTACCAGTTCCTCGCTTCTTCCGCCGCCACCATTGCTGCAATCCTCGTGCACTTCTGAGCTCGTGCACAGCCCCCGCGCGTAACTCATAGATGCGCGTCAAGAGCCTTGCCCACAAGAATCAGATGGGGAAGAAGAAGATCACCAACTCGTCGACCAGCTGGGTGCCAACGGAATTCTCGCAAACCAATCTCACCAAGGCCTAGAAGGATGGTCTCATTGCCAAAGGGGACCAGGTCGTCTTCCCCAGCACCGAGCGCATCCCCAAGCCCCCGAGCGGCTACCGGGTGATGTTCCTCGCCTTCCTCTTGTGCGGCCTATCTTTCCCTTCCCACGAGTTTCTCTGTGGGCTTCTCTTTGTTTACGGTGTGAAGCTTCACCAGCTCACACCAAAGTCGATTTTTACACATTGCTTGCTTCATCACTCTTTGCGAGTCTTTTCTGGGGATCGAACCCCATTGGATTCTCTGGAAATTTCTCTTCTGCCTCCGCCCTATTGTTGCTTTGTCAAAGAAGCCTGAGCTGGGCAGGGCTGTTGTTTCTGCCCGCACGGAGGTTCATTATTTGGAATTTTCCATGGCTGCCTCAGTGCAAGGTTGGAAGAAGAAGTGGTTTTACATAAAATACCAGAAACACTCTTCTTCTGACCAATATGGCATTGCCCCTTTTGATGCCAACCAAGATCTGAAGAAGTTATCATCGTGGGATTCTCCTCCCACAGAAGCTGAGATGGAAGACATCAAGCTACTGCTAACTCGCATCGATGCTCTGAAGAGTGAAAGTGGGGGTGCGCTGTCAGGGACTCAGCTGATATCATTTTTCTTGCAACGACGAGTCCAGCCTCTTCAGCATCGTGTTTCCAAACTTTGGTCATATTCTGTCTTGAAAGATTCTTCTCGAGTTTCTGAAGAGGACATAGATAAAAAAGATCTCGACAAGCGAGTCAGATCTCTGACTACTCTCACCAAGGATCACGACATTCTAGCATTAGTCGCTGATTTGTTTGACTCCGAGCGTCCCTTGCCTTCGGTACGCTCGTTTTCAATCACGGGTTTTATTCGCCTTGTTCTTGTGTTGTTGCTACATTGCTGATAGTTTTGTGACTTTGTTTTTACAGGGCCATCAATTTCTTGTTTCTCGTCCTCCTCTGCCAGAGGAAGGACCTATTCAGGCTGATCTTGTTTCTGCTACATTCGAAGCCCCCGAGGCCGAGGAAAGCCAGGATGGAGATGATGCCGAGGATTCACTGGAGGGAACTAGCTCGACTATGTTGCCTCCTCCTGCTCATTCAGAAGATCCTAGTCTCGACGAGAAGAGGAAACATGTTGAGGAACTCATTTCTTCGAGTACCTCCTCTTCCAAGGCTGCTGTCGAGGAGCCTTCTGCTCCCTATGAAGATGAGGAACTTTTCAACCTCTTAGACTCATGAGTTTTTGCTGACTCGAAATTTTATCTTGTACTCGCTTCCCCCTTTTTTCTGACTTATGCCAAGTCTTTGCTTTTTATTCCTTTTGTAGTGACAACGAGAACCCAAAAAAGGATGCCGCCGCTGCTCCTTCTGTTGAGGCTACTACTGCCGATGAACCTTCTTTCCAAGAGGCTGCTCCGGTGGTGAAGTCGAAAGAAGCTCCTGCTAAGAGGGTTTCCTCTTCCTGTGGCTCCAAACGTCTGAAGAAGGCGACAGATGCCAGTACTTTCCTCAATGCCCATCGACCAACGAGCTCTTCTGATGATGTAAGTACTAATCTTGGTGTTTTGCTTTGTTCATTGCTTGAACTTTCCTACTCATGTCTTCCTTTTGACAGATTCTGATGAAGAAATTTGTCTCTTTGGGCACTGAATGTGTCAAATTTTTGAAAGCTGCTCGAGCTTCTCAAGGTAATTTTCTTTCCTATGTTGTGTCTTCTACCTGTCTCGTGTGTCTTTCTCCGTTTCTTTATTCAACTTTCTTTTTTCCTTTTCCATGCTGCAGATGCTTTGGTGGCGGTCAATGCTCGCATAGCGTCCCTTGAAGCTGAACTTGAAGCTTCCCAAAAAGCTTGGGATGTTGCCACTGCCGCTAAGGCCACTGCTGAGAAGTCTGCTAAAGCAGCAATAACCAAGGCGAAGAAAGCGGAAAGGGCACTTGCTGATGCTAATCAGGGGCGCATTCAGAGAGAGGAAGCCATCACTAAGCGTTTGAACCAGGTTTCGGCTCTTGCTGGTGGTGAGTATCTTTCTGCTCTTTTTTTGTCTGCTTGCTCACCTTGCTGGTGGTCACTTATTATCCTTTTTGTTTCTGCTTGCAGAGAAAATTGGGGTATCTTTGGTGCCGTTGCAACCGGTTGATGAAGATCCTCTCATGGCAGCGGTGAACTTGCTTGAGTTGCACTAGATATCTGTCCAGGAGATCCTCGAGTTGACTCGCCGCGTGCTAACGTGGATCTTTGTCGGGTTGTGGCCGAAGAAGAAAGCCGATATGCCCGCTGTTGATCTCAAGAAGCTTGCCGCTGTCTTTGACACCGCTAAGGATCCTATCTTGTCGATGAAGAGCCGATCGGTGAAGCGAGGCGCCGAAGGGGCTATTGCACTTGCTTACTCGCACGACGAGGAGGTTAATTGGGAGAAGGTTAGCTCTTCTCGTGGTCGACCTCTTTCGGAGCTGCTAGGTTTCTTTGAGAAGTCAAAGAAGTATGCGCGAGGCATCGTGTCGATTATCACCCCCTCGGTGGCTTCTTCGACTTCTACGCCAGCTTCTTTGACTCCTGCGATAAGTGGGTCGATGCCTCCGCCAAACGCTGGTGCTACCTCTTCCGCGCCTACTTCTGCCACGGAGCCTGATGCTGAGGTGGCGTAGACTTAGTCTTCCCTTGTAGTCTTCATTTCTTTTGGTGTAGTGAACTTATTTATATTTTGCCCGAGAATCAATCAGAGGAATTGTACTCTTTGTAAATACTTTTCCTTTATGAAATGTCATGCTTGATTGAGTTTCTGAGATGTTTTATTTTTCTTTCTGTTGGCTTCCAGCCTGTGCATGCTGGTGGGTCGCCAAGTCGTGGTCGCGACTTACCGCCCGCTGATATGTTCGACTCTGGCGCTCCTTTCCCTCCTCGTTCTTCTTGTCAATGTACTGAATATTTGTCGAGGATTGCGGACCTCGAAGGGCGTTTATCTTTGATGAAGCGTCAGGCAAAGATTGCTTTGGACAAGGCCAGCAAATCTTGCGGCTTTATGAAACAGATATCCACTCTTGAGGATAAAGTGTCGGGTCTGGTGGCCCGAGTTATGCATCTGGAAGAGTGTGACTCTTTTCTTGTAGATTTCATCGAGTCAGCTTGTGAACAACTGAAGTGTAAGTTTCCTGCAGACTATGTCGAAATTTTTGCTGCTATATTTGCCTTCCATCTTCTGACAAATTTGCGCCTTCCAGGTACTTGTTTACATCCTGCTGATGAGAACCGTCGAGTTGCCGAGTGAATCACGGCTTTGGAGAAGGTATCAAAAGATGCGTCTTCTTTGTGGGCTGTCCCAAGGCGCCGCAGTGCTGTTGTACTCCTGCAGGACCGTGCTCAACATATTGGTGAGGCTGTAGATGGTTGTCAAAAATCCTTGATGACCATGTACTCTGTCATGCTTCCCCGCAATCCGCTGCCGGGAAGTTTTACGCAGCTACTCGACTTTTTCAGATCTAGCCAGCGAATTCATCGGCTGATAGAGCTTAATTTGGTGGCCGGTGCCAATTTTGGTCTTGGATGGATACGTAAGTGGCATCTAAGGCTTAATTATAGCTCCATGTCCCTAGGTTTTCCTCAAGGGGGAGTTAGGCTGCAAGTCCATATAGATGCGACACTCCAACCAGCGAGGAGGATTATTGCTAGATTACTTCTAGAGGATGCCGCATTTTTCCATGAGCACCATTACTTAAATTCCCTAGGAGTAGACGATTCTGATCATCCAATGTTATGATGCTCGTGTTGTATATGTGCTTTGTATGTAGAACGCGAGAGTTTTTGTTTTCTGACTTCTTTTGTCAGAAACTTTGTTTTATCCTCAAAGCGTTTATATTGTGTGTTTTGGTGCGTTTACTACAATTTTGTTTGAAGACACGTAAACTCGAATAGGAGGAACTTTGTCTTTATTTATGCTTATAATGTAAGATACATGGGGTGTCCCAAGAGATCCGACCGATGACATGTGTTGTGGATCTAGAGGGCATTGCCCTAGAATAGCTCGTGGCTTTTACAGCCTTATTCTTCTACTCTATTTTTTTGGCGTACTTGTTGCCTATGTCGCCGAAGTCTTCTCTTCTTCTCTTGTAGGTTTGTCTTGGTCTGACAACTGTACCCACGGTTTTTTCACCTCTGGCTCTACCGGGTGCCTTTCGAGTTGTTGTGCGACTCCTGCAGTCGCGCTTTTTGCCTTGTCTTTGGGTTCTCCATAGTTTGCCATCATGCCGAAGTTCTGAGCCATCTTGTGGATTTCCTTGTTGCATAGATCAGAGAGTTTGAAACTTCTTTTACTGTGATAATTCCGTTGGGCCCTGGCATTTTAAGTACCAGGTAAGTATAGTGAGGTACTGCCATGAATCGTGAAAACGCGGGTCGCCCGAGGATCGCGTGATATTGTGATGGCCAGTCCATGACTTCGAAGTCGAGCTTCTCTCTCCTATAGTTTTGTCAATTCCCAAAGGAAACGTTGAGTGCTATTCAACCTAGTGGGTAGTTAGCACTTCCTGGGATGATTCTGTGGAAGGAACAGTCTGTTGGTTTTAGGAACTCTAATGATATGTGCATTGCTCGGAGAGTTTTTGCATATATGAGATTTATTCCACTTCCTACGTCCATAAATATTCTGTCGACGTCGTATGTCCCAATTTGGGCTTTGAGTACCAGAGGCGCGTTTCCTGGCCGAGGTACTATTATGGGGTGATCATCCCTGCTGAATTCTATGGGTTGCTCCGACCAGTGTAGATATTCCGTTGTTGCTGGAGGCGAGGTTACTGCTAGGTTAACTTGGTGAGTTATGCTTTTTTCCTCTTTGTTCGACTTTGGCACTGGCTGTATCATTGCTGTAATGTGCCCCTTAGATGGAACATATCCTCTGTCATTGTCGTGTCCCTGGTTTGGCTGGTCTTGACCTTGAGGAGCTCCATTATTTCCTTGTTGACTTGCCGATGCGTTGTTTGTGTTCCCTTCGTATCCTTGCCTCTTTGCTTCAGCTTGCTTGTTCAGTGCTACCTCCTGGAGTTTCAAGAATGTCGTGCAATCTTTCATCGCGTGTCTAGATACTCGTTTTCCGTCAACGAACGCAAAGTGTATGTGGCATGGTCCGTTTAGCATATCCTCTGGTGATGGTTTGTACTCTCTGGGTTCTTTTGTCTGAATTTTTTTGCTGCTCCCGTAGTCTTCTTTTCTGTAGCTACGGTATCCCGAGCTTCTATGGTCGTTCCCTTGGTAACTATTGTCTTTGTACCCTGCGACTACTTGGCTGTGAGAGCCGTAGTTATCGTAATTGCGGGATCTCCTCCTTTGGCCTCCATATCTGTTTCCTCTATCATCCTCTGGTGATCGTGTCCGTTTGTTGTTGCACGCATCTTCTCCATCTGCAAACCTGTTTGCTATATCCATTAAATCTGATACTGTTTTCGGCTTGATTCTGCCCATCTCTTCGACTAGGTCTCCTCACCGTAACCCGAGTGTGAATGCATCTATTGCTCTTTCGTCTGAGACTTCGACTGCTGATTTTTTTGATAATGCTCCACCTTTGGATATACGCCCTTAATGTCTCATTGCGTTGCTGTACGCAGGCTTTGACTTCTTCTATGGATGCTGGCCGCTTATATGTCGATTTGAAGTTGCTCGTAAATTGCTTTGTGAGCTCCTCCCAGCTTCCAATTGTTTCTTTTTCTAATTTGCTCAACCATGACCTTGCTGCGCCGGTGAGGTGTAATTGCAAACTTTGCATTGCTGTTTCCTTGGTTCCTCCCAATATTTTTATTGCTTGTAGATAATCCGAGAGCCATGACTGTGGCTCCTGAGATCCATCATATTTTTGCTGATCATGGGTTAGTTTGAAGCCTTTGGGTACTGGCGTGGTGCGAACCCTATGAGTAAAGCATGATGCCCCCATCTCCTTTTCGTCGTCTTCGTAGTCATATGCTTTGTTGGGAGTCCTGGATCTTTGGGTTCCTCCATGCTTCGGACTTTTATGTCGTCTTGGTGATGGTGTTCTAGATCGTCGACTGCCGCTTCTGTGCCGAGGACTGTTGTGACAGCATGGTGATCTTGGTTTATGGGTTCCTTTGTTCCGGTATGCCTCCTCTTCTTTTGCTGATAATTTATTGCCTACCATCTTCAATCCTTGTAGTGCTGCTCGGTGCATATGTTCCCTTGGGTCTCCCAGATTTGGTCGTGTTGTGTGCAGGTATGCTTGAGTTGCCACCAGTGCTGCTTCAGGTGTCTTTGGTATAATGTTCCCTTGCTCATCGAGCGATAAGAAAGATGAGTCGAGGTTTTTGGAGAGGCTTTCCCTTTCTGAGTACTCGAGGTTTTCGAACCTTGATCCATGTCGACGATGCCTTTTGCTGTTTGTGTATGACGCGTCGCTACGTGCTTTGTGATGGGCGTCACTTGCCGCGATGGCTGAGTCTCTTCTCTTTTGTATTTCAATCCTCTCTTTTGCTAGTTGCTTCGACTGATGTCTTAAGGCGTAGTGATACCCTAAAAGCATATTCTTGCTGGCGTTTGTTGGTATTGGCGTGCCGTGCTCCACGGCTGTTTTGATTATTCTCCACTCGTCGACTGATAGTCGAATTTTCTCCCTAGTTGCCATGGAATCTGCGGTTTCTCCTTCTGCCAGGTAATTTTCCCCTCTGTTTACGTTTGCTGGGTTGAGCACTGGATTGTTGTTTTCATCGCGCTCTTCTGAGTTATCCCCTATAATGGCGAGTACTTGGTACCGATTGTCGAACTTGCTGTGGAAGGTTGAGAAGATTGAACTGTCATCTTCATGAAGCTCTAATCCTGTCTTCCAGGTGTCTGTTGATTTGTCTGAAGTATCATCATGGCAGATCATGAGGTCTTCGAGCTGCACCTCTAAGTCGAAATTTTCCATTGTTTCATCTCCTTCTGCAATTTTCTCTCTCTTCTTTTTCTGTTTCTGCGAAGCTGACCGGCGAGTTTACCTCGCTGGAGGAGCCTTCTGATGATTCTGACATTGCTATTGTCTTGGACTTGCTTGCCGATGGATCCAGTTTCGCCGGATCTGAAAGGCGAATCGAACCTAAAGATCCGACGCGAAAGTTTAGACTTCCAATCGTCAGGTCCATATTTTGATCCATGCTCTTGAATACTGGTGTGAAATTTGATCGGTGAGGTTGAAAATCGACGGTCCCGAAAGATATTTGGTTTTCGTCGATTTCTGGATTGTTGTTGGCTAAAAGCGAAAAAGCCGTTGAATTCATGATTCCAACGCCCCTGGTCCCCACGGTCGGCGCCAATTGATGAGGGTTAACTCGACAAATGTCCAATATGAAGGACTTAGGATCGGGGGAGTAGGGCATCGGATGAACTCTAAGGTAAAATCAGTCAAACAAGGTGTATATCAAAAGTAAACGTAGGGTGAACTTTGGCTTACTCTCAATTTGTCCCTCACCGTCCTCTCCTGGCCCCTATATATAGGTGGCCAGGTCTCAAGGATCGGGAGGGGTCCGACACAGATTACAATATCGACATACGACATGAACTCGTATTTTGACTAGTATTACAATTGGGCCTAGCTTAATGGGCCTAAGGGGTACTCAACTGACGGGCTCTATTATCTATACCCTTGTCACATAGCAAGTAATTCATCACAAGATGTAGCAATATTATGCCTAGACAAATTACTAGGACTACCACATGGTAATATAGCATTTTGGTTCAAAGTAATGCTAATGTCCAAATGAGGATCACAATATGTTTCCTTAGTGATACTTGCCTCATGAGCTAACTTTAGCCCATTATAAGAGATTAGGAGATCCCCATGAGAGCCCGAGAGCTTTTCATGGCTTTCCTCCAATTTCTTATAATTGCTTGTTAGCAACTCAAGTTGAGCCCTTAGCTCAACATTCTCCTTTAATATAGATGCTTCACAAGAAGTAGAGTTAGTAGCACAAGCATCATTAATAGATTTAGCATTAGCAAGCTCACAAGATTTAATAGATTGAGATAGGGAAGAATTAGTATGCTTCTCTTCGGATAGCTCTTGCTTGAGGAGATTGAATCTCTGTTTCCCCTCATTAACAAGGGAGTTCAATTCCTTAATGGTCTCCTTGTGTTCAAACAAGGTTTCCATTAAGTGTTCGACTTTAGCATGAGCATCATTATTACCACGAAGAGAGGCATACACAATTCTCATCTCATGCAAGAAAGCTTCATTATCATCATCATCATCATCATCATCACTCTGATCATAAGGAGATGTGTCGGGATTCAAAGTAGGAGTTACCTTTGAACCGCTTGCCATAAGGCACATGTGGACTTGCGTAGATGATGATGGAACATCAATAGAAGCACATTCTTCATTTTCGAGTGTAGGACAAGCTCTTGCGAGATGTCCATACTCGTGGCATTCATAGCATTGCCTTCTCTTGATAGAAACCTTCTTGGTTCTTCTATTGATTTCTTCTTTAATTATGTGACCCAATTTTTTTTAATTTCCTCTACATGGTTAGTCATACAACAACTAGAGGAAATAGAGTCATTTTGATCATGGTCACAACTAGAGACAAGCATATCATCACAAAATTTAATCAAGCAAATTTTAGGAGATATGCAAGGACCTTTAACACAAGAATGAGTAAAGAATTTCTTGCAAGAAGTGTTTAGATCCAAACTCTCTCCACCAATAGGATTTATAGAAATATAATAATTGGTGCAAAGAACAAGACTACCATCATCACATATGATTCCTTCACTCACCATATCATTACCTTGTGACAAGTCACATGTTGGTGAGGTAGAAGAAATTGAACAATCATCACGACCGGATGTGGAAGCAACTTGGAGCTCTTCATGATGTGTAGGTGAAGAGAGCTCCTTGGGTTCACTTTCAACCTCAAGTGAAATGGACCCACCAAATGACTCTTCTAGCTTGGTCCATATCTCATGAGACGTCTTGCACTTTGAACCCATCAAGCAAACATAAACTATGGAGCTCACAGACAATAAAATTTCATTAGATACTTGAGCTTCAAGATGTAAATTTTTCTCATCCTCAATAGATAGATTTTGAAGATCCATTGGAGGAGAAAAACCTACATCTAGAAATCACTTTATATTTGGACACAAAGTCCGAAGATTATAAAGCATGTGATTTCTCCATAGCATATAATTTGTGCCATCAAAAATAATTGTGTCATTATGCACTAAATAACTAGCCGACATCTTTACTCTCAAGGCGGTGAAGCCTAAACAAGGAGAGACCTTGCTCTGATACCAATTCAAAGGACGAGATGTCACCTAGAGGGGGGTGAATAGGCATTTTAAAAACTATTACGGATTTGGCTTGTAAGAATGCGGAATTAAACTAACGTTTATTTTACAAGCACAAAACCTAAATAAGCTAGGCTCAACTAAGTGTACCAACAACAACTAGAGATAAGCAAGATAGCACAAGATATAATTCACAAGTGATAAACAAGATATAAGTACTTCAAGCATGAAGGCTATCACAAGGAAATAAACTCGGGTATAGAGATAACCGAGGCACGCGGAGACGAAGATGTATCCCGGTGTTCACTTACATAAAGTAAGCTAATCACCGTTGGAGAGATGCGGTTAACCACAAAGGCCCCTGAAGGCTCACCTTCTTCTCCGAGTCCCCCACGAAGCTAATCACCATGAAGGCTCACCTTCTTCTCCGAGTCCCCCACGAAGCTAGGGACCCCTTCTTATGGTTAGCTTTTCCTCCACTCCGGAGATGGGAAGCTCCACAACCACTTCACAACTCCCACGAAGGGGAAGCCTGGGCCTCTTCACAATCTTCCACGAAGAGGTCACCGAGGCACCAACCGCCAAGCCAACTAGGAGGTCACCCTCCAAGAGTAACATGCTCATGGTCTCTCACTCAAAAAAATCGTAATTGAGAGCTCAACACTATGTAAGGATGCAAAGCAAGAACACAAGGGGAAGTGCTCAAATACTTCTCTCTCAAATCCCACCAAGGCAACAAATGCTATGGAGGAGTTAGAGAGGAAGAACAAGGGTGAAGGTCAACCAATGACTCCAAGATCTTGATTCAAAGGATTCCCCTCACTTAGAGGAGGAATGAATTGGTGGAGATTGTAGATCAAGATCTCCTCTCTCAAATCCCTCAAAAATATGCAGGAATCATTGGAGGGAAGAGGGAGGAAGGAAGCTCAAGAGGTTCAACAATGGAGGTGAGAGAAATGCTCAAGAACACACTAGGAACCCTAGAAAATCATTGGGGAAGAAGCCCCTTTTATATGGAAAGCCAAATATGGCCGTTGGGCTCATTTCCCACTTGTTCGGGTGATTCCCGGTCCAAAACTCGGTCCAACCGGAGCCAAAACCGAAAATACAAGAAAACAGTTTTGCAACTTTTCGGTTGATTTCCGGTTGAAATTCCGGTTGAATTTCCGGTCCAACCGAGCTCGAAACCGGCAGAAAATATCCTCACGAAAAATGCGATAACTTTCACATCCGGACTCCGATTTTAGCAAACTTGTACTTTTTGAAAAGCTAAGAAAAATATCTATCCAATGAACACCATAAAACCCAAGAAGTAGTAATAGATAAAATAACAAATAAGAACAGGTGAAAACCTCTTTTAAGAAAGAACCGGTAAAACCTCTAAACTCAAAAACGCGATAAAAGATGCATACGGATTCCGTTTTTGATGAACTTGGACTTGTTGGAAAGCTAGAAACAAGCACAAGAACCTCACATGGAGAAACACCAAGAAGCAACAAATTAGGAAGATGCAAAGTATGCAAAGGATTGAGCTCCCTAAGATGATGTGATCAAGTTACCCGGCCGAAAGCCCCTCTTGATAGTGCGGCTATCTATCCTATACCGCGGTATCTCAACAAACACCTTGAGAACGGTAAAAGAGAAACCTAGCGAGGCCATACCTTTTCCTTGCGCATCCCGCTTGATCTTGATGTCGATGCTTCATGCTTCCTTCAAGCCAGAATGCTTCACTTGATCATTGTTGCTTCGTGAAGACTTCCAATATGCTCACCCATACACCACTATGGGATAGCTTCACTAAGGCATGTCTTCAAAATTCCATTATCACCAAATGGATGACAAGATTCAAGCATATGATCTTCTCGAGATGCTTATCTTGAAACTTGCACTTCTCAACCTTGATGACGATCATCACTTGATGCCATTCTCTCATGGGCTATATGAAATCTCACTAGTGATGCATAACCATGACAAAACCTAACCCACATAGACAACATGAACACACATATGTAATGGCTTAGTTCACAAAGCATAATTGACAAAACTTACCATACCACAAGATCGATTGATCACATATGGCACATTCCTTATGCTTCATGTATTGACCAATCTAGAATCCAATCTTTGATCATTGTCTTGGTCAACCTTGGAACTTCTTATGCTATATCATAATATCTTAAGCCACATAAAGAATTCTTCATTTGATTGCATGCTCTAGGTATTAGTCAATCATATCTCAACTCATGAGACCATCATGACCTCGACATAGAGCCATATCTTGAATTCTTCTCTTGTAGCCAAACTCTCAAGACCTTGAGACTCCTTGGCTTAACACATAAGCTAGAGCATGGATTACTTGAGTTCTACATAAGAATTACATCTTTATTTCTTCTTCTTGATCATATTGGATTCATCTCTTCTATTCAATGATCTTGATGCCAATTCTTAAGATATATATTTATCTTCATGGCATCCAAGCCTTGAATCCAACACATGGACTTCAAGCAATTCCTATGAACAAGTCCTTCATAAAAAGCTCAATGAAAACATTAGTCCATAGGGATTGTCATTAATTACCAAAAACACACTTAGGGGCAATTTACCATTACAAACATTGGCGGGTGTGTGGAAACGGCCGACGGGAAACATTGGCCCGCACGACCCTCAAAAGTTCTGGCGGCAACAGTGGCGCGCCGCCGGAATTTTGCACCGGACGTTGTGCCTCCGCCATCGGGACATGCATGCCGACGGGGTGGGCAATAAATGCGTCGGCCCATTGGGTTGCCCCCCGACCTAGCCGGACAAACCTCATTTTGATGTCCACGAACCGACCCAAACAGACAAAATCAAACCATTTTGGACACCTAAATGGATCGGCCCGCTGTAGATGCTCTAAGGGCATCTCCAGTGGGCCAATGCAAACAACCACCCCGCGTCCAAATGCGTCCGCGCGGACAGAAAAATGTGGAAAACCCATCCCAGTGGCCCGACCCAAATAGCCAAAGGCGGTCCGATCGACCCATTCTCGGCCCAAATCTGGGACCAAAATGGGTGAACGCGGACAGGCAAACCGTCCGCGCGTGCCTTTTCGTGTCCTCCCCTAGCCCACCAGTCAGCCACCGCGGCGACCGTTCTTCTTTGCTAGGCAGTTTGCGCCGCCGCTTAAACCTCGCTCAGCGCGTCATCGATATTGATGCAGCGCCTGGGTGTCTGCGCCAGCCATCAACGCGCCCTGCGACGCCTCGGCGACCGCGTTGGGCGGCCAGTGGACGCGCGTCCTCTACATAAAGCCCATCAGCACTAGCCCGTCGCTGCACATACAAGCACGCGAGACCATGGCAGGAGGACGGTGGCCATTCCGCAAGGGCAAGAATGACCACGAGTCATCGGGCTCATGTCACTGGCTGCCTCCCGAAGACGACGATGGCTCGCCTCCGTGCACCGCTTCTCGTGCTTGCACGATTGGGTGCACGTGCCCATCCGGATGTCTCGAAGCCTGTACGCGTGCAACAAGCCCATGCCATGGCCCGATGCCAACCTCCCGGCAAGGTGGCTTCTCAACAGCCGGCGCGTGCCGGTTCCTCCAATTCCCCGCGAAGGTCTGGAGTGTGTTCCGGAGATCATGCGGCAGTGTGCCCTGCTCCCGCCTCACCTGCGGCATGACCCGGCGTTCGCCATCACGTCCTCGGCCTTGGACATGTTCGGGTCCTAGGAATGGTGAGCGGAAAGGCTCGCCGGGTATCTGGGCAACAGCGACTGGGACCAGCGCTGGGCCCCGGAGGCTCCCAACAACGGCGGCGGGGACGACGGGGACGGGGGAGACGGAGGTAGCCATGACGGGGACTTTGACGATGGCAACGACGACAACGGTCGCCAACCTCCGCCCCCACCTCCCAGCTGCGACGATGGCGCCGGCAAGGAGGTCCGCGACGACACCGACAATTTCATCAGCAATGTTGTGTACAATGTTCTCCTTGCGAACGAGCGCGGCAAGCACTACGAGTTGCCGCCGGAGCTCACCAAGGACGAGCAGCTGCAGGTCGCCATCCTCGTGAGCACGGAGGAGGAGAAGCGCGCCTTCCCGGGGCTTGAGGACGCCCTCACCCTCTCCATTGCACCGCCACCACCGCCAGGGCCGCCACCGAGGCGAGCCACCGAGTCTCCGGTGCCTGCTCCGGCACCCGGTCCTCCACCGCCACCCACGGCCTCGTGGCCCTGACCCTAGGGCCCCTTCACTGACCTCTCCGGCAAGGACGAAGATGGTCAGGCGTAGGACAGGGCAGCGCGCCCTCCGCAACCCTAGTCTAGGCTAGGGTTTTACTTTTATTATATTTGTATTTTTTTTCCTTTTTTAAATGTTATAAATATATTATTAACGCATCTTAAGCCCGCTTGTCAGAGTGGGAAAAAAATTTGTGTCACCCCCTAGATTGCCCCCTACCCATCCGGATAGACCTCATTTTGGTGTTCGCGGCCCGACCCAAACGGACCGATTCGGACACCAAAATGGGTGGGGGGGGGGCAACCCAACGGGCCGACGCATTTTTTTTTTGCCCTGATGGGTGGGCCATTTTTTCATTAACATAGATATTTTACATAGTTAAAAAAAGGAAAAGAAAAAGAAAAAGGATAAAGGATAAAACCCTAGCCTAAACTAGGGTTGTGGCGGTGCCCGCACGGCCTACTCATCGCCGTCATCACCGGAGAGGTCGATGAAGGGCCCCTGTGGCCATGGCCAGTTGGCTATGGGCAGCGGTGGAGGCCCTGGTGGGGGGGTCGGCGTCCTGGGAGCCCAACCCAGGACAGGTGGCGTGCCCGCCGGCCACCCTGGTGTAGCTCCGGGCCAGGGGTCCCATGGCTCCATCGTGGCATCTCGACGTGGCCTAGCCGGCAGAGTGCGCGGCGGCTTCATCGGCGGTGGCCCAGGAGGTGGTGGTGGTGCCACCGAGAGAACCAGGGCGTCTGCGAGCTCCGGGAACGCCCTCAGCTCCACCCTCCTCTCCTCCTCCTTGCTGATGAGGACGGCGACGACGAGCTCCTCCTCCTTGGTGAGCTCGGGAGGCATCTCGTAGACCTTGCCGCGGTCTTGGGCCTGAAAGTAGTGGTAGACGACATGGTTGACCATGTCATCTACATCATCGCGGACCACCCGGCCGTTGTATATCTGGCCGGAGACCTCGCCGCTGACACGGGGCGGCGACGGCGTCTTGGTGTCATCGTCGTCGTCATCGTCCTCATCCTCGTCCATGTCGTCATCATCCTCGTCGTCGGAGGACACGACGGGTTCCCAGCTGTGGTCCCAGTCGATGTCGCCGAGGTAGCCGGCGCGCCTGTCTGGCGCACTTCCCAATGGGAGAACGTGTCCTAGTTTGTGGACTCGATGGCGAAGGCGGGATCGCACTGCAGGTGCATAGGGAGAAGAGCACGTCGCCGGCGTATCTTCCGCCGGCGC
Organism: Dactylis glomerata; assembly: GCA_007115705.1. Taxonomy (NCBI): domain Eukaryota; kingdom Viridiplantae; phylum Streptophyta; class Magnoliopsida; order Poales; family Poaceae; genus Dactylis; species Dactylis glomerata. The sequence goes on along the minus strand of QXEO01000398.1, from coordinate 1,930,693 downwards.
TTTGGCCCGCCACATGGGACGGGCGACACGAGAACGCGGCGACTGTTCAGGTGCCACCGCGCCAAGAGGTTCACGTCCGGCCAAGGGACGGACTCGCGGTCCTTGAAGAGCTGGCGAGCCAGCTTGACCAGCACGTAGACGCGGTCGCGCAGGGGCTACAGTCGACGCGGCGGCCTCACCGCGTTCGGGGCGCGACGCAGATCCACCCGTTGCAGCGACGCGCGCGCAGGTGAAGGGCCAAGCTAATGCGGCGGCGGCATCCGGTGACGGTCCCGTTCCTGATCCCGACCGCGCGACACCGATCCGGACGCCTCGCCGTCGTGCGCGGTCTTCCGGTTGAACAACCAGCGGCCTTTCATGGTTGCAAGGGTGCGGAGGCGCGGCGGTGGGCTGGTTTGTGCATGTGGCCGGCGTGCAAGGGGGCGCCCTTTATAAAGGCCAGGGTGTGGCGCGTTGGCTGCTGGCCGCTCGCCGCCCAGCGCGGTCACCGAGGCGTCGGCTGATACGTCTCAAATGTATCCATAATTTTTGATGCTCCATGCTTGTTTTTACAGAATTTGCTTAGTGTTTTGTTACACTTCGTGGCATTTTTATGTATTTTCCGGAACTAACCTATTAACAAGATGCCACAGTGCCAGTTCCCTGTTTTCTGCTATTTTTGTGTTTCAGAAAAGTTACACAGGAAATATTCTCGGAATTGGACGAAACAAAAGCCAGACATCCAGATATTTACCGAAGCTTCCAGAGAACCGAAGAGGGGACGGAAAGGAGCCAGAGGACGACCACACCACCAGGGGGCGCGGCCTGCCCCTGGCCCGCGCCGGCCTATGGTGTGGGCCCCTGGTCCACTTCTGACGCTGCCCCTTCGCCTATAAAGACTCCCCGACGGGAAAAACCTAAATACCCAATCACTTTTCCAGAAACATATCGCGATCCGCCGCTGTCGTCGACCCGAGATCGGGAGGGTCCAGAAGCTCTTCCCGACACCCTGCCGGAGAGGGGAATCGCCACCGGAGATCTTCTTCATCGCCATGCTTGCCTCCAGCGCGATGAGTGAGTAGTCTACCTTGGACTATGGGTCCATAGCAGTAGCTAGATGGTTGTCTTCTCCACCATGTGCTTCATGTTTAGATCTCGTGAGCTGTCTTACATGATCGAGATCACCGTTATGTAATTCTACGTGTTGTGTTTGTTGGGATCCGATGAATATTGGTGTTATGATTGAGTTGAAGTACTGCATTTTATCTTATGTTATCTCTATGTTGTTTATGATCTTGCATGCTCTCCGTTGTTAGTAGCTATCTTGGCCGAGTAGTTGCTAGTAACTCCAAGAGGGGGTATTTATGCTCGATAGTGGGTTCATGCCTCTATTTTAATCTGTGGGAGTGACAGAAACCTCTAAGGTTATAGATGTGCCGTTGCTACTAGGGGGAAAACAACATTCATATGCTCAAGGGCATATGCTTTGTTTACATTACACACTTTGCTTAATGCAGTTATCTGTTGTTTGCAACTTAATACTTGTGGAGTTCTCGGATTGATTCGCCACAAGTGGATTATTAGTCATAGATGCAGTTGGATGGCGGTCTATGTATCTTGTTGTATTGCCCAGAGTAAATCTCATAGTGATCCTCTTGACATATCACGTTGTCTTTATTCTATGAATTGCCCAACTATAATTTGTTTACCCAGCATATGTTATTTTATCTTATGGAGAGACACCACTAGTGAACTGTGGACCCTGGTCCTATTTCCAATATATTGCTATCACCTGTTTACTTTACTTGCACTGTTTACTTTACTCGCATACTACTATTGCTTTCCACTCGATACGCTCATTCCTTTGTTTCAAGCAAACCGGTGAGATTGACAACCTCATCGTAAGTTGAGAGCAAAGTATTTGGTTGTGTTGTGTGCAAGTTCCACGTTGCTACTAGTTGAAGACGAGTCAACAAGAATCGTTAACGGCGCCCTTGTTGGAGTGTTAGTAGGCTAGTCAGCATCACCTTCTGGAGTATTGACTTTTTCCTGGACTGACAAACCTTGGTTTCTTACTGAGGGAAAAACTTGCTGCTGTGCTCATCATACCTTCCTCTTGGGGTTCCCAACTGGACGGTGAAAAACCATCAACACCGCGCCGCATCAAGACATTTTTCTGGCGTCGTTGCCAGGGAAAAAGAAGACTTCTGCAAGGGGAGTTTCGCACGCACATCCTTTACTTTGTTTTAAGTTTTGCTTTATTTTATTTTTGCTTGCATCATATTATCAAAAACACAAAAAATTAGTTTCATTTATAGTTGTTACTTTATTACTTCTAGTTCATTATGTTGTTCCCTAAGTACGTTTTGGAGGGCCTCTCAGTAGGTAGTGGTTCAATTATTGGGAAAAGTAACATTGAGGAGTTCTTTAATCATATTAGTATGCATAAAGATGTTGAGGAAAAGTCTTTGGCTGAGCTTGCTCCTAGTTATGAAGTTGCTTCTGCTTATTTAATTCACATGTTGGAATCTAGTTTTGCTAGCCTTAATCCTTTTATGCAACACATGTTCCTTAAGCTTCATGATATTGAGGACCCCGAAAAGAAAGCTTTTATCTTAGAAACTTTGCGCATAGAATTTAGAGATGTTGCCATTGAAGCTAGGAAAGTTCTTAAGCGTTTTAATAAGCTTGGCTCACGTATAAGGGTTGTTAGTACAAACAAAGAGGGAACCGAAATACCAATACCTAGCAAACTCTTGGGATTGTATGAAGCTTTTGAAAATAATTTTGATTGGATCTGTCCCAAAAATCTTTTTAGTGATTTGAGTGAACCAAAGCGTGATCACAAAGGGTCTTCAAAAACTTATGTGGATGAAATACAATGCCTTATTGAAAAGACTTCTGCAGTTGATCTTAATGCCTCTTTCGAAAATACTTGATTCGCACTTTCTGCGCCTAGCTCAAAGGCGTTAAAGAAAAGCACTCTTGGGAGATAACCCAATGTTTTTACTTTCAGTTCTTTTTCTTTTATTTGAGTCTTGGAAGTTATTACTACTGTAATGACCTCTCCTTATCATTTTTATTTCGTTTTTGTGCCAAGAGAAGCCTCTAATTTGAGTGAGGTAAGATTTGGGGATGTTGCTGTCCTGAAACAGTTTTCGGTGCTGCACCGTAAAAATTTGTGAAAATTCTCTGTATATCTTTTGGACCTGATATTTCTTGTGCATATGTCCCAGGTTATATCCAAACTTTCATTAGTTAAACACTCTTTGATTTGAGCAACAGAAAACCCTCTAAAAATTCGACCTTTGTCAGCTGTTCTGTTTTGACAGATTTCTGCCAATATTTGTGTTTGCCGCTTTATCGCTTTCTTTTTGAGTTCTTTTGATCACGGAACTTTTGGGGAAGTTGCTACAGTAGTATATACTTTATATGTGGTGGTTTTGAGTTGAAAACTGAAGCAAAAGGGGTTGATTCAATGTTATGCTTACACTAATGTTGCTAATAGATTTGTGTTTAGTTTTGTATGAAGGAAGTTTTCAAGTGTAGGGATTGGAGAATGATGAGATGAGTTGAAGAATGGACAAAAGCTCAAGCTTGGGGATGCCCACACACCCCAAGAAATATCCAAGAGGTACAAGCGTCAAAGCTTGGGGATGCCCCCGAGGTACCCCTTCTTCATCGGCAAAAATCAGGTCACCTTTCAACACACTATATTTTTATTGCTTCATGCATTATTCGTTTTTCTTGGAGCGTCAGTTGTTTTAGTTTTCAGTTTTGTTTAGTTTTGTTTGCTGCAATAAATGGTTGGACCCCAACAAATTTCTTTTGGAGAAGTTGCCTTGCTTTTCATTTGCCAAGAACACTCTGTTTTTCACTCTTATTGTTTCAACGAGTGTTCTCTTTTTCTAGAACTGCGGTTAGTTTTTGATTTTCACCTTGATTTGTGTTCAGATCTTGTTATATATTTGTATCAAGGTGTATTTTTTCCTCTGGTCCATGTTGGTTTTCATCAAAAGAGTTGTTTATAAAAAGTTCGAATGGTGTTGGAAAAGAGAAAAAGCTTTATGCAAAAAAGTGGTACAAGAAGGAGCTTGTGTAGACTGCGGCCTAGGCTTTTGCATGTCGTGCTTGATGTATTTTTGATAGCATGCTTAGTGGTTTTGCTGTAGAATGACTTGTCTCAAATGACTAAGATTGCTTAATGAGCCTTTGAAAAAATCATGCGTTGTTTTTATTATTTGGAAGCATTATTTTGGTTTTCTCCTTGATGCTTTATTTGGGTTGACTTGGCGCATGCTCACACATGTTAGACTCATACAAAGTCACCATTGCCTCTATGATCATTTAGTTGTTTACTTTTTATGCCATCTTATGCTTCTTTTAATGTCGCTTTGTCGCTTTGCATGATTATGGCCGTTATTGCTCTCTTAGTTGGTCGCTCCCAGTCTTTTGCTAGCCCTCATTTTGTACTGAGTATGAGCTCTACTCATGCATCCAAATCCTAAAAACCAAGTTTTTCCAATGTGTCCACCATACATACCTTTTAGCAATTTGCTATTCCAAAGTACATTTGACTTGCTTTTATCTATCCTTCAAATTAAACTCTTTTTGGTGTTATGCGAAAATTGGTCAGTAAAGCTCTCACGAACCTGATGGCACACTTTACTTTTCTTGTTTTAAAATTTTGACATTGTGGCTCTCTTATGTTGAGTTGTTATGCTTGCAAGTTGTAAGTTGGAAATTAGCCCAGCCATGCCGTCATGGGGCAAGCTTTCAACATTGCACTATCTTTCATTTGAGTTGATATCGTGATCTTTTGTTTATGGATACTCGCGATGTGAAATAAGTTGGGAATCTTGCGGGATCATGGAGTTTTTTATATGTGTTAGGGAAATGCCTGGGCCGCTAATCTAAGCCATGCATCATTCATGGTGGAAATTTACAGCATGCCCATAGTGGACATTCGACGACGCATCTCACAATAAAAAGCTATACCAACGGTAAATAAAAGAGATGTCGAGGTGTTCATTGTCTGTTTGTCTTGTCATTTTGATGTGGGCTTGTTCCATGTCATCGGGCAAGAGGTACCCCATTGCCGGTTCTCGATGATACACATATATTTACAATGACAAGAGCTTGCTTGGGACTCTAAGTTGAGTAGCATGAGGTTTGGGTATTCGTACTTCACGGGACACGAGGTTTTCAACTTATGATTTGTCAAGCATATGCTTCATAATTGTACTCGCATTAACTTTAACCATTCAAGATGCTTATGATGGGGGCAATGAGAGCTCAAAGCTAGTAAGTACCATAGTTTTTGAAGGTTTATAAAACTTGCAATCACTGCTTCTCTACGCGAAGGGCCTTTCTTTTACTTTTATGTTGAGTGACCACCTTCTATCTTTATGCACCGTCTAAGAGAACATAGTTGTCATTCTGAGTATAATGTGCATTGTCCCAAAGTTTTCATTGATTGATTCATGATGTTGGTTTCACTTGTTCTTAAATTACTTGTATCTAGTCGCCTTCTTAAACTTGAAGGTGTCCTATGCATTTATGTTTTGCTCTCTCATGAAGGACAAGCTGAAAACCATTTGTATGTTTTTCCATATGATTTGAACACACATTTGACTTTCATTGTTTCATTTTCATGATCTTTGGTTTGTGTTCTTTTTCATGTTATAACATGGTTGCTAAGTTTCTTCTATCAAGATTATATCTTTCATGCCCATGTTTTAAGTTCTTTGATCCCAGCGCACAACGCTTACATTTATGATCAAGATTGTGTAGGTGCATGTCACCTCAAAAATTATTTCTTTTGTTATCACTTACCTACTCGAGGACGAGCAGGAGTTAACCTTGGGGATGCTGATACGTCTCAAACGTATCCAAATTTTTTGATGCTCCATGCTTGTTTTTACACCATTTGCTTAGTGTTTCGTTACACTTCGTGGCATTTTTATGCATTTTCCGGAACTAACCTATTAACAAGATGCCACTGTGCCAGTTCCCTGTTTTCTGCTATTTTTGTGTTTCAGAAAAGTTACACAGGAAATATTCTCGGAATTGGACGAAACAAAAGCCAGACATCAAGATATTTACCGAAGCTTCTAGAGAACCGAAGAGGAGACGAAAAGGAGCCAGAGGGCGGCCACACCACCAGGGGGCGCGGCCTGCCCCTGGCCCGCGCCGGCCTATGGTGTGGGCCCCCTGGTCCACTTCTGATGCTGCCCCTTCGCCTATAAAGACCCCCTGACGGGAAAAACCTAAATACCCAATCACTTTTCCAGAAACATATCGCGATCCGCCGCCATCGTCGACCCGAGATCGAGAGGGTCCAGAAGCTCTTCCCGGCACCCTGCCGGAGAGGGGAATCGCCACCGGAGGTCTTCTTCATCGCCATGCTTGCCTCTGGCGCGATGAGTGAGTAGTCTACCTTGGACTATGGGTCCATAGCAGTAGCTAGATGGTTGTCGTCTCCACCATGTGCTTCATGTTTAGATCTCGTGAGCTGCCTTACATGACCGAGATCACCGTTATGTAATTCTACATGTTGTGTTTGTTGGGATCCGATGAATATTGGTGTTATGATTGAGTTGAAGTACTGAATTTTATCTTATGTTATCTCTATGTTGTTTATGATCTTGCATGCTCTCCGTTATTAGTAGCTATCTTGGCCGAGTAGTTGCTAGTAACTCCAAGAGGGGATATTTATGCTCGATATTGGGTTCATGCCTCTATTTAATCTGGGGGGAGTGACAAAAACTTCTAAGGTTGTAGATGTGATGTTGCTACTAGGGGGAAAACAACATTCATATGCTCAAGGGCATATGCTTTGTTTACATTACACACTTTGCTTAATGCAGTTATCTGTTGTTTGCAACTTAATACTTGTGGAGTTCTCGGATTGATTCGCCACAAGTGGATTATTAGTCATAGATGCAGTTGGATGGCGGTCTATGTATCTTGTTGTATTGCCCAGAGTAAATCTCATAGTGATCCTCTTGACATATCACGTTGTCTTTATTCTATGAATTGCCCAACTATAATTTGTTTACCCAGCATATGTTATTTTATCTTATGGAGAGACACCACTAGTGAACTGTGGACCCTGGTCCTATTTCCATTATATTGCTATCACCTGTTTACTTTACTTGCACTGTTTACTTTACTCGCATACTACTATTGCTTTCCACTCGATATGCTCATTCCTTTGTTTCAAGCAAACCGGTGAGATTGACAACCTCATCGTAAGTTGAGAGCAAAGTATTTGGTTGTGTTGTGTGCAAGTTCCACGTTGCTACTAGTTGAAGACGAGTCAACAAGAATCGTTAACGGCGCCCTTGTTGGAGTGTTAGTAGGCTAGTCAGCATCACCTTCTGGAGTATTGACTTTTTCCTGGACTGACAAACCTTGGTTTCTTACTGAGGGAAAAACTTGCTGCTGTGCTCATCATACCTTCCTCTTGGGGTTCCCAACTGGACGGTGAAAAACCATCAACACCGCGCCGCATCAAGACATTTTTCTAGCGTCGTTGCCAGGGAAAAAGAAGACTTCTGCAAGGGGAGTTTCGCACGCACATCCTTTACTTTGTTTTAAGTTTTGCTTTATTTTATTTTTGCTTGCATCATATTATCAAAAACACAAAAAATTAGTTTCATTTATAGTTGTTACTTTATTACTTCTAGTTCATTATGTTGTTCCCTAAGTACGTTTTGGAGGGCCTCTCAGTAGGTAGTGGTTCAATTATTGGGAAAAGTAACATTGAGGAGTTCTTTAATCATATTAGTATGCATAAAGATGTTGAGGAAAAGTCTTTGGCTGAGCTTGCTCCTAGTTATGAAGTTGCTTCTGCTTATTTAATTCACATGTTGGAATCTAGTTTTGCTAGCCTTAATCCTTTTATGCAACACATGTTCCTTAAGCTTCATGATATTGAGGACCCCGAAAAGAAAGCTTTTATCTTAGAAACTTTGCGCATAGAATTTAGAGATGTTGCCATTGAAGCTAGGAAAGTTCTTAAGCGTTGGGAGCAAAGTATTTGGTTGTGTTGTGTGCAGGTTCCGCGTTGCTACTAGTTGAAGACGAGTCAATAAGAATCGTTAACGGCGCCCTTGTTGGAGTGTTAGTAGGCTAGTAAGCATCACCTTCTGGAGTATTGACTTTTTCCTGGACTAACAAACCTTGGTTTCTTACTGAGGAAAAAACTTGCTGCTGTGCTCATCATACCTTCCTCTTGGGGTTCCCAACTGGACGGTGAAAAACCATCAACACCGTGCCGCATCATCGGCATTGAAGGTCGATGTGGATGGCCAGGATCGGCATCAATTCAAGGCCGACGACGTGTGGGACGAGGCCGAAGCGGCGGCGCAGAGTGACCAATACCCGCGGTGGAGAAGACAGGACGAGGCAGTGACTGTCAGGCGGGCCCACGCCAAACACGAGGAGGCACACGCGGATGCGTGCACGGACCGCTCGCATGTCCGCACTGACCCATCTCTATCCCACATTTGGGCCGGGAATGGGTCGGCCGGACCGCGTCTGCCCGTTTGCGTCGGCCCGCTGGGGCGTGTTTTTCCTTTTTTTTTCTGCACAGACGCGTTCAGAAGCGCGGTCGTCGAATAGATTGGCCCGCTGGAGATGCCCTAACCGCCCAAAGAGACGAGACGCGAGGACATGCCGCGCTCCCACTGCATTCGCAGACCGGCCTCGCAAGTCACCGGAAGACCTTGGGGTCCCGACCCCGACGCCCACATCGTGCGCAGTAGAAGAGCACCCGAAGAGAGCACCTCGCTGCCGCCATCCTTGGCAGCACCGCGGGATTTCCCGCCGGCTTTCTTACACTAGTGGAAAACACGGCATTAGCACCGGTTGCTAACTGCCTTTTGCACCGGTTTTGCAACCGGTGCAACTCATCCGGGACTAAAGCCCTAACCCTTTAGCACCGGTTGCATTACAAACCGGTGCTAAAGGGTCTCCACGTGGGTGTGCAGACGAGCTCCTGCCGATGGACCTTTAGCACCGGTTCGTAATACGAACCGGTGCTAAAGGTTGGTGATGTGGCAGCCCCTAAACACTGTCGCGGCTAAAACCCTAAACCCTAGCCATTTGAAATACGGTTTTTTCGGGTATTTGAAACACGTTGATGCACATATAAAAGAAACCATCATATTACACAATATCGTCATGTATATAGAGATCGAAGCTAGTGTCATCTTTCATCGTGCTTGGTCGAACATATTACGTAATGGTACATCATACACGTTCATGCATATATACAATATAATTTCTATTACGATTTTCCAAATTCATATTGCCGATGGTATTCTCCGGTTGGTGCTATGACCTCATCAAGTAAGAATGCCGCCACTTCCTCTTGAATTGCTCGTACACACTCGGTTGCTAGAAGACGATCCCGCATCCGTTCGATCTAATGTAAAGAAGGGGATCAATATATATGAATGAAGAAACTCAACATAAATGATGGTAATGAAATAAAATTGTGAATATTGTTTATGTATATCTAGTTGCTCTACTCTGCTCTTCTCACGACAAGTCTCTCGAATGAACTCGCAGACATAAAATCCACATAAATTATTCCCGTCTTCTTACTTCAAGCACTTTACGAGAATAGAGTTCAATCAAAATAATAATCAAGGATGATAATGGTATTGAAACTAGAACCAAAAAGATGCGCGACCTAGCTAGTAGTACTTACCGGTACTTGTTTAAATTCAAGCTCCTTTTTCTAAGGACCCGGTGCCTTATTCGTGAACCAGTTTCCAAGCACTGTCCGACAAAGAAAATGAATAAAGAAGTTACTAATTACTTGATATCAGGAAATGAACAAACGTTGCTGGTATAGTGCCATGCATAATGATTGAAATTACCGCTGGAGTGTATCAATCATGTGCCCGAATGTCTCAAGGGGTTTACGTTTCGAGTCCATGACTAGTACTCATCCTCTATCAAGTTCAATAACTAGCAGAATAAAATGATACATGTGCACACGCATAACACACACTTAACATTGAGTAACCAAAATAGTAATGTGTATATGACAGTAACACACTCACTTGAAGTTGTAAGGAAATAGTATTTTCATCATGGTTTCTTGTTTCCTTAACGCCCGTACCAAGTTATTCTCCGTGTCCTTGATATGGTTATGGAGACTATGCTCGTTCACGGTATATGGATCAATGAGCCCAATGTCATAGATTCGTCCTCTTTTGCATTCGAGTTTCTTCAATCTGCATAATATAGTGAGTAAAATTATGCATGCAATGAATGAGATGAGCTAAAGACTTAATTACAAAAATAATACTTACAAATAATAGGCACTGACCATCGATTTGTCGAGGGCGTCATGATTGTATAACTGAAATAATTCAGCAAATTCGATGTTTATGTCGTCAGTTCCACGAAAGTAATGCTCATCATTAATTCCCAGTATGATCCAGTTCTGCCCATGCTGTGAGGCTTCCATGTACTACTTATGCAATTTTCGCATTCTTGTTGGTAGATTCGGAATCTCCTCGGGTCTGACGAGAGGGCTCCCGTGCCGGTATTGGTATGATACTTCAGCCGTGGGGAAATCACACTTGCTTAAGTACTGAGAAATAGACATACCATGAGCATCGGCCTCCTCTTTGTACAGTGCTATGATCTCTGGATCATACTGGACATCGGGAAACACTTGGAGCGGGGGGGCACGAGTTCATCTGTTCTCCGAGCTAAGGAACTGATTTACCTTTTGACCGCTTTGCTGCATCTGACTTGAGAATATTACGGTCATAGTCTGATACAATTCTTGGCTCGGGTTGGTGAAGGGTCTTCAACATTTTTAGCACTTTCGGATCTAGAGGAGGCTGCTCGGTCTTCTTTTTCTTCAAATTTTCAAAGAAGTTCTTTGATTTCTCTTGTACGATCGCCGCATTTTCCTCCGGAGTATAGTCGTAAGGTCTCTTGGGAGGAACCTTAGGTACTCTTGGGAGGGGCTCCTGTCGACGGATCGGTGATCGGTTACAACGACTCATCGATGGAGCGGCGATGGTACGCTTCCGCTTTTGGCTCTGAGCCTCAGTGGGCGGAGGTGGCGGAGACGGCTCACTAGCTAGAGAAGGATGGTATGCTGGAGAAGGCTGATGCGACGGAGATGGCGGAGAAGGCTGACGTGGAGATGGCGGAGAAGGCTGACGTGGCGGTGGAGAAGGGTGACGCGCTGGAGACCTTGGCGTCCCATTTGGAAGCACGATGTATTCCTTTAGCCATAGAACGGTGGTCTTCTTAGCTTCTCCCAGCTCATACAAATCCCGTTCACCCGCAGGGTGGTCAAGCTTCAGCTGCTCAAATCCGCCCATAACTTCATCCACCCCAGCAATAGCGTAGTCATGTGGAATCGGACAGCAATGATAAGTTGCATTAGGTCCAATGGGTAAGGCATAGCCGACTGCCACCTTCATGGTTATGTTCACGACCTTCACATGTAGCTCGCAAGATGTCGACTCCGTGATATCATCCATTGGGTAGCGGATCGCTGGTTCATCATCATCCTCCGGGAGGTCCGTGTAAGCCACGCTGCTTTTCCGCTGAGATGGTGGGCTGGTAGCATCATGTGCAGCTTCTATCTGTGGCTGAGATGCAGCGGTTCCTTGCTGGCTCATCCGATTTAACAAGTCTGATTGCCACTTCAGCTCTTCTTCTATCAGAGACATGCGGTCTGCCTCCCTTTCCTTTCTTCTCTGACGGCTTCTATCGGGAAATTTCTTCCTTTCGATGGGAAACCCGAGTTTCCACGGTTTGGAGCCTGGTGTGGTTCATGTTCGTCCTGGGTGTTCATCATTCCCAAGGGCGCGTGTGAGCTCGTCCTTCTCTCTTTTGGGATGGAACCTCCCCTCTTCAACATCCTTTGATGCGCTTCTAAGGGCATCAATGGGAAGGGGGTCTTCGTCATGCTTTTTTGTATACACACACTTTCCTTCTGAGTCCAACTTCCCTCCATGCCCGTAAAACCAATCCCTTGACCGATCGTTCCATTTCAATGTCTCCGGAATGATCCCTTTAGCAATTAGATTGTCCTCCATTTTCTTCCACTTAGGCTTGCCAGACTTGTAGCCTCCTTGCCCCATAGTATGGTGATACTTCTTTTTAGTAGCATTTTTCTTATTTATTTCTAACCTTTTCTTAGCTGCCTCTGAAGTCTTGTACTCCACGAATACGTCCCAGTGGTCTTTTATCTTCTCATATGCTCCAGTGAACACCGGAGTCTTTTCTTTGTCGACAAATTCCTTGTACAATCTTTTCTTCCAGTTTCGAATTGTAGTGCCATCTTCGAAAGAGTCCACTTCTTGACTTTCCGCTCTATGATATTCAGATGACGATCATTGTCATCTGAATCCTCCTCATTTGGATCCTCCTCATTTGGATCCACCTCATTTCGATCCACCTCTGGCGCTGCCGGTAGGGTAAAATTAACTATGAGCTTCTTCCAAAGCATATTCTTCAATCTCTTGCGGACATAGTTAACTGGTTCCGTTTTTGTCTTCTTCCATTCTCGAATGGTGATCAAAATGTTGTCCCTAACAAGAACTCCGCATTGTCTTGTAAATTTACTTGCATGAGCCGCGGGAGCAATCGGTTTGCCATCTTCACCGATTTCTTCTATCCGGTATCTTTCATGTTCTTCCAACTTTCTGGCCGGACCTCTTTTATTTACAGAAGAGTGGCTCGATCCAGAGGGCTAAAAGAAGAAAGAGCGTTAATATATGTATATACACAAATCAAATAATCCATCTATGCAACAGAGGCTTAATTTATTAATACACATCTACCTCACCGGACTTTGTAATATTCAAGGTTCTATCGGAGCCATCGGCTTCTCCCTCGTCGGAGCTGGCGCCTTCTCCCTCACCGGCGCCTCCACCCACACCGGCACCTTTTCCCTCATCAGAGCCATCTCTATGGTTTTGTTCGTCTCCCTCACCGGAGTTGTTTAGAAACAACGAGGTGACATCGTCATCATTATCGCGGATGATGTCCTCGATAATATTTTCCTGGAATTCGTCTCTTCCGAGATCCATAGTTTCTGCAAAGAATTATTACAAATTATTATAATGCCGATACCGAGACCAAAAAAAAGGGGGCGTTGGCCGAGCGCCGGCGCGGTGGGGGAAGAGTAGGTCTTCCCTCCCCACCGCGTCGGCGCCCGGCCAACGCCCGGCCAACGCCCCCATTTTATAACAGAACCCTAACCGTAACTAAAAAAAATCATATTTGTATTTCTCTAAATTAATTAAGGGACCCTAACCCTAACTAAAAAATATGATAGAAATTAATAACTCAGAAAATCCTAAAATAACTAACTAATTAACTAACAAATCCTAAAATAACTCATAAAAACTTCTCCAAACCTAACTAATTAACTAACAAATCTTAAAATAACTAACTAATTAATTAACTAATCCTAAAATAACTAAATAATAAAATACCTAAAATAACTATCTAATAAACTAACAAATCCTAAAATAACTAAAAAAAACTTCTCCAAACCAAAGTAATTAACTAATAAATCCAAAAATAACTAACTAATTAATTAACTAATCCTAAAATAACTAAAGTAATAAAATACCTAAAATAACTATCTAATTAACTAACAAATCTTAAAATAACTAAAGTAATAAAAAACCTAAAATAACTAAAATACATAGAATAACTCAAAAAAAACTTCTCCAACCTTTGCAGGGAACCGCCGATGAGGGGGTCGGCATGGGCTGCAGGCGCGGGGCGAGCGTCGGCGGCGAGCGGGCGCGGGCAGGCGCAGGGCGGGTGAGCGGGCGCGAGCGCGGCGCAGGCGGGCGGGCGCGGCGCGAGCGTCGGCGGCGAGCGGGCGTGGCATCGTCGCCGGCACGAAAAAATCGGGCAGCCTTCCGGCGTCTAAGAGCTCCTAGCATGGGGACTTAGCAGTTTGGGCGATGTGTGGGGAGGAAGGAGACGACGGTTTATGAAGGAGGGACCTTTAGCACCGGTTGGTGGCTTCAACTGGTGCTAAAGACCCTTTAGCACCGGTTGAAGCCACCAACCGGTGCTAAAGGTCCGACCTTTAGCACCGGTTCGTGCCAGGAACTGGTGCTAAAGGTGCTTTGGCTGGGCACTGCACCGTCACCCCCTTTAGCATCGATTTGAACCACGAACCGGTGCTAAAGGGGCATTTGAAATGTTTTTTAAATTTTTGGTTGTTCCCGCCTTATTCCATATTGAAGCTATGATCAACATTCCATAAAATGTTGTAAAATAATTAAAAATCAGAAAAATACTTATAGCATATCAAAATGTTTATTAGAAAAATATCTATGAAATATTCACACATTGAAATGCTGAAAATTATTTTGTTAAAATTAGTAGGCTTGCAAACATTTTAAAATCGGTCGAGGCCCGCTAGGTTTGAACTACATGTATATGATATAATGCTCATGATTTTTTGTAAAAATCATTTTTAGGTTCACAATATGTTGTTTTATCAGAGATCCACCGCAAGTCTAGCGAGACTCAACCCCGGGCTATAAATCTTCATGCCCGCCGTTTTGAATATAATTTCAAACAGTTATAAGAATTTAAAAAATAATCCAAACAATGTGAAACCTTCGCGTGGTGTCATATTATGTGTTATAGTTGCAAGGAAAAATATTAAACTTGGAAAATTGCAAATATCGCTAAAAAACCTTCACAAAATGAGCTATCATGTTCGATGTTTCATGGCTTTTAGGACAAATGAGCAATGTTATGGCTAGAATTGAGGCATACTTTGTGATAATGTGCCCATATTGTGCACACCTGTGCATCTTGGGATTGCTTACGATGTTGCAGAAGGAATTTTCCCTTTTCATCGCACGGAAAAACCATTTGCCATTTTTGAGATGCCAAAAACAAGTTTTTTTGTGAAGCAACCACCAAATTAAAGTTTCACATTGCTATCAAAACATTTTTCAAAAATACTAGACCACCTTAGATAGAAAATTCCCCAGCCGGTGCATCTGAAACCTTTCCGTCCACACCTCATGAAAAAGACAAATTCCTGCCGATTCGGTAGGAGGCCCGCTAGGTTTGAACTACATGTATATGATATAATGCTCATGATTTTTTGTAAAAATCATTTTTAGGTTCACAATATGTTGTTTTATCAGAGATCCACCGCAAGTCTAGCGAGACTCAACCCCGGGTTATGAATCTTCATGCCCGCCATTTTGAATATAATTTCAAACGGGTATAAGAATTTAAAAAATAATCCAAACAATGTGAAACCTTCTCGTGGTGTCATATTTTGTGTTATAGTTGCAAGGAAAAATATTAAACTTGGAAAATTGCAAACATCGCAAAAAAACCTTCAGAAAATGAGCTATCATGTTCGATGTTTCATGGCTTTTAGGCCAAATGAGCAATGTTATGGCTAGAATCGAGGCATAGTTTGTGATAATCTGCCTATATTGTGCACACATGTGCATCTTGGGATTGCTTACGATATTGCAGAAGAAAGTTTCCCTTTTCGTCGCACGGAAAAACCATTTTCCATTTTTTAGATGCCAAAAACAAGTTTTTTTGTGAAGCAACCACCAAATTAAAGTTTCACATTGCTATCAGAACATTTTTCAAAAATACTAGACCACCTTAGATAGAAAATTCCCCAGCTGGTGCATCTGAAACCTTTCCGTCCACACCTCATGAAAAAGACAAATTCGTGTCGATTCGGTAGGAGGCCCGCTAGGTTTGAACTACATGTATATGATATAATGCTCATGATTTTTTGTAAAAAACATTTTTAGGTTCACAATATGTTGTTTTATCAGAGATCCACCACAAGTCTAGCGAGACTCAACCCCGGGCTATGAATCTTCATGACCGCCGTTTTGAATATAATTTCAAACGGGTATAAGAATTTAAAAAATAATCCAAACAATGTGAAACCTTCGCGTGGTGTCATATTATGTGTTGTAGTTGCAAGGAAAAATATTAAACTCAGAAAATTGCAAACATCACAAAAAAACCTTCAAAAAATGAGCTATCATGTTCGATGTTTGCCATAAATTGGCACATTTAATACATATGGTGACCTAAAATGCCTTGGAGGCCATGAACCCCCTTCGCGTATCTCCCTTGATTAGGATCGCTTCGGTCATAACCATGGAGTATCTTCACCATTTAACGTGATGCTTTGGGTCAATATTCACTCTGAAGGGCAAAATTTCATGAAACTTATTATAATCTTCTGACATGTCTGTCTTATCCTCAACTCCCACGATGTTTATTTTCCCTGAAAGAACCATGTGACTCTTTGGCTCATCGTAGGATGTATTTGTTGCCTTATGTTTTCTATTTTTCGGTTTGGAGGATATGTCTTTCACATAGAAAACTTGAGCCACATCATTGGCTAGGACAAATGATTCGTCTCTGTAACCAAGATTGTTAAGATCTACTATTGTCATTCCATACAGCTGGTCTACCTTTACCCCTACCATCCAGCTTGACCCATTTGCACCGAAACAAAGGGACTTTAAAAGAAGGTCCATAGTCAAGTTCCCATATCTCCTCTATGTAACCATAATAGGTGTCCTTTTGCCCGTTGTTGTTTGTTGCATCAATGCGGACACCACTGTTTTGGTTGGTGCTCTTTTTATCTTGGGCGGTCGTATAGAATGTATTCTCATTTATCTCGTACCCTTGGAAAATCAATATAGTCGAAGATGGTGACCCGGCCAACAAGTACAGCTGATCTCCAACAATGTTGTTATTTATGAGATGTGTCCGCAACCAACCGCCGAAAGTAGCCATATGTTTATGTGTAATTCAGGAGTCAGACTGAGCCGGGTGTTGGGAGCGTACAATATTCTTGTGTTCAGTGATATACGAGGCCACCAAGGTGGAACTTTGTAGAACTGTGTAGTGTGCTTGAGTGAAAGAAATCTCATCCATACAATACATTGATTTCTTTCCTAGCGTGCCTTTTCCACTCAGTCTCCCCTCATGCCGCGATTCAGGAACATAAATCAACTTAATGTCAGGGATAAAGTCAACACAGAACTCAATGACCTCCTCGGTTCCATAGCCCTTGGAGATGCTTCCTTCTGGCCTAGCACAGTTATGAACATATTTCTTTAAGACTCCCATGAACCTCTCGAAGGGGAACATATTGTGTAGAAATACAGGACCGAGAATGGCAATCTCTTCGATAAGGTGAACGAGGAGATGCATCATAATATTAAAGAAGGATGGCGGGAACACCAACTCAAAACTAACAAGACATTGGGCCACATCCTTCTGTAACCTTGGCAGAATATCTGGAATGATTACCTTCTGAGCTATTGCATTGAGGAATGCACATAGCTTAACAATGGGTACGCGAACATTTTTTGGTAGAAGCCCCCTTAATTCAACCAGAAGCAACCACGTCATAATCACGTGACAGTCATGAGACTTCAGGTTTTGGAATTTTTTCTCTGTCATATTTATTATTCCCTTTATATTTGACAAGAAGCCAGACGACACTTTGATACTTGAAAGGACTTCAAAAAAGATTTCCTTCTCAGCTTTGGTAAGAGCATAGCTGGCAGGACTTAAGTGACGCCCTTTATCCGTCTTGTTCTGTGGATGCATGTTGTTTGGGTCTTTCATACATTGCTGATCCTCCATGCTTCTGGTGTATCTTTTGTCTTTCCATACACGCCTAGAAAGCCTAGCAGGTTCACACAAACATTCTTCGTAACGTGCATCACGTCAATTGAAGAGCGAACCTCTAGGTCTTTCCAATACTCAAGCTCCCAAAATATAGATTTCTTCTTTCACATGGGTGCGTGTCCGGTAGCGACGTCATTTGGAACAGATTGACCGCCATGACCCTTTCCAAAGATTACTTCTAGGTCCCTGACCATATCAAATAAATCATCACCAATTTGGAGTTTAGGCTTTGGCCGGTGATCTGCCACACCTCTAAAATGCTTGCCTTTCTTTCTTACGGAATGCGTGGTCGTAAGAAATCGACGATGCCCCAAGTGCACAATCTTCTTGCATTTTCCAAATATATACCATTAGTCTTATCTAAACAGTGTGTGCATGCATTGTATCCCTTGTTCGTTTGTCCTGAAAGGTTACTAAGAGCAGGCCAATCATTAATGGTTACGAAAAGCAACGCTCGTAGGTCAAATGGCTCCTGTTTGTGCTCATCCCATGCACGTACACCTGGTTTGGCCCACAACTGTAAGAGTTCATCAACTAATGGTCTTAGATACACATCAATGTCGTCGCCGGGTTGCTTCGGGCCTTGGATGGGCACTGGCATCATAATGAACTTCCGCTTTATGCACAACCAAGGAGGAAGGTTATAGATACATAGAGTTACAGGCCAGGTGCTATGACTGTAGCTCTGCTCCCCAAAAGGATTCATGCCATCTGTACTTAGACCAAACCTTAAGTTCCTTGCGTCGCCTGCAAAGTCCGGGTAGTCTCTCTCAATTTTTCTCCACTGCGACCCATCAGCGGGGTATCTCAACATTGCATCTTTCTTACGGTCTTCTTTGTGCCATCGTAACAACCTGGCATGCTCTTTGTTTCTAAACAGACATTTTAACCGTGGTATTATAGGAGCATACCACATGACCTTGGCAGGAACCCTCTTCCTGGGGGGCTCGCCATCAACATCACCAGGGTCATCTCGTCTGATCTTATACCGCAGTGCAGTGCATACCGGGCATGCTTCCAAATTCTCGTACTCCTCACCGCGGTAGAGGATACAGTCATTAATGCATGCATGAATCTTCTTCACCTCTAATCCTAGAGGGCAGAGAACCTTCTTTACTTCGTACGTACTGTCAGGCAATTCATTATCCTTTGGATGCTTCTTCTTCATTATTTTCCGTAATTTCTCAAATCCCTTGTCAGATAAACCAGTCTCTGCCTTCCATTGTAGCAACTCTAGTGTGGTACCGAGCTTTGTATTCCCATCTTCATAATTTGGGTACAACTTCTTTTTGTGATCCTCTAAGATACCCTTTAACTTCCACTTGTCATTTACACTTTTTGCTTCTCTGTGTGCATCAACGATGGCCCGACGAAGATCATCATCAGGCTCATCTGATGCCTCTTCATCTTCAGCTTCTCCTGTCCCTTCAGCTTCAGCTTCCCCCGTTGCAGTATCATCGTATTCAGGGTACATATCATCATCCTCTTCTTCTTCATTGTCTTCCATTATAACCTCTCTTTCTCCGTGCTTGATCCAACAATTATAGCTAGGCATGAAACCTTTCCGAAGAAAGTGGGGGTGAAGAATTTTCTAGGAAGAGTATTCCTTCTTGTTCTCACAGTCAACACATGGATAACACATAAAACCATTCCGAATGTTTGCCCGAGCCACATCGCCAAAATTATGAAGACCTTCAATGAACTCGGATGTGCGTCATTGGTTCATCTGCGTCATATAATTAGGTTTACCAATACTATTATAGAACATCATAAATAGTGAAATGACCATTGTATATCGAAACATGCATTTGTATCAATGACAAATGAAAGTATAGAGTTGCCAACCTCGATCAAGGAGGAATGAACGAGGACAAGACCTAAGTATCGCTCGGGCACCTCATATCATTTTTATTTTGTGTGAGCTTAAGTAGCATCATGCTCTTAGGCATTTCATCAAACACCTCTTGTGCATAGGAGAAAAAACTCAAACTAGCACACCCCCTCTCACACCTTCCACATGAAAAAAATAGAGAAGAGAGCTGGTGGGTGGGTGTATTTATAGGCAGGACCTTTAGCACCGGTCCGTGCCCAAAACCGGTGCAATAGAGAAGCCTTTAGCACCGGTTCGCTAAAGGACTGACGCCTGCCACGTGGCAGACGCGACACATTTAGCACCGGTTCGTGGCATAAACCGGTGCTAATGGTTCCTAACGAACCGGTGCTAGAGCTCCACGGACTCCATTTAGCTTTCTGGCAGCTCGAACCGGTGCTAAAGCATCTTATATCTTATATTTACTAACTAGCAGGGTAGCCCGCGCATTTGCGCGGCTAGATTTAATTTAATTTAATTTAACACTTAAAATTTAGCATTGCTAATAACAAATCCGTTTTTTAGATTATTAAATTTATTTGATGGTAATAGATCTTTGTGTCTTATTGAATTTCTCTTCATTGAATTAAGATATCGTATCTTAAATATACATTTATGAATTATTATATTTATGTACTATTAACATCACTTGTGTTATCTGCTCAGACCGAGAAATTTCAACTTGCCATCACAATCGCTCTTCTTCCTCAGATAGATATGGTATTGTTCCCAACTTCCCATTCTGCAACAATTTCAGGTCCTCTTTTCAATCTCTAGACTATGAAACTTCAATTTGGTGGTAGGCCAAACCCATAGGACATCTATGTGGACGCATATGGCGTTGTTCCTAAAGGAACATCGCATAATGTGACACGTGCAATTTTTTTTTATGAGCTTTGTCATTGGAGGAACAAATGGCTATTTAGCATGTCAATGATACATGTAGGTACTGTGTTTGACTGTACGTAGTCAATTATGAATAGGTTATGCAAAATTTTATAAACAATTGGCAAGTTTCTTGCTCATATTTTAGCCGTGAACATAATTGTTGATCTGCACCCAAGTACACCAACCATGAATATATATGAACACATTTTAAATAAGAATATGTTTTTGACACAATAACAGTTTGTACTTCAAGACTTCATACGTATATATGGTCATTTGAGCTAGCACAGAATTTGCTTATTCCGATCTTTACATTATAAGGTAATTTGAGTTGCCATTTAATTGCCTTACATTTTTAGCTTCAAACGACTTATGCTATTTGCAGTTGCACACACCTTCCAGTATGACTTGGCCAATTTTATCCTCTCAGTCTAATAGATGCTGTGAGGCATCAGCCCAGACCCAGTACACCCTAATGGTTCAAATGACGGTTGATTATGCCCGTCTTGGTTTCTTTTATATGGATGATCTGAGCGACCCAACTAATGGCTGCTCCAAGCTGTGTGGTAATTTTATTGTGCACGCTGGAGTTATTTTTTTAGCTGTGTTGTACCCCCAGGGATCTAGTGTTAGTATCAATCTCTTCTCATTTTCCACCAGTTAAATCCCTTTTGTAAAAGAATTGTGATGGATTTTCCCTGCATTGTTACTTTTATTTATCACAAATAAAAAGTTCTACACATTATTTATTGATAATCTGTATCAGTTGAATAAAATAGCCAATAATGTGCAATTAAGAGTTGACACAGGGTTATACAGTTACTCAAGTATCAGTATTTTTATCTCATGGATATCTGAGTTGATGTTTGCAGGGATTGCATATTCTTATTTTTACTGATTAATCCAATGACATTTGCAGATTTGAAGCTTCTAATGACTAAAATGCAGAAAGAGTAATCATTTGAAAGTAAGAAATATGACTGTATAAACCGGAGAATAGTTGCTCCCTTTTTTGTAGAGTATCCTTGGTAGCAACCTAATAACCTAGTCTGGAAAATTATAGGATTGCCGTTTCACCTCATTTGGCTTTGCATGTTATTTTGTAGACTCCTAAATTTTTACATAGTTTATCATTGATTTTGTTTTGATCTATACATGGCAAACAGATTTCTGAAGATAGTAGAATGAATAATATGACCCTTCTAAAGTGATCTAATAATATCTTAGGAGTACTTTAAATTAAATAACGAACCTCGAATTAAATATGTAGATAAAATACAAGTTTGTCTATTCCATAGTATTATCTGTATTCTAAACGATTCTAATAGTAGTCATATGTTTTTCGGAGGAAAATAGTAGTTGTTAATTCATAAAATATTTGTGAAATCTAATAAAAATAAGTGAAATATCTGAATAATAATTCAGAAGAAGAAAAACCAAGCATGTTCATATGAACATGCAAACACGCCATAAAAATTGTACGCGTAGATGTTAAGACATGAAAAAAACATGAAGATGAAGTGTCCGTGAATATTACCAGAAGCTGAAGGTATTTTTAGTTTCTTCTATTTGTTGTGTCGGCATGGCTTTGACCATCCAGGAGTAGCAAGCACGAACTGGATGTCTAGTAGAATAACGCCATTAATTCTCATGCCGTCTAATTGTGGACCGTCTCACTAACAAAGTTTTAAATAGCGGGCTATGATATTTAGCGGCATCCTGCAAAAAAAGCTATAGCGAAGTTAAATCGGCGCTATGGCGTGCTATTTAAAAGTTTTAGTATATTCTAGCGTGCTATTACACTTAGCATCATAGAGTGAAAAATGCTATAAGCGGTGCTATTTCGATGCTATAGCGTGCTATTTAAAACTTTGCTCACTAATAGTGCAGTGATCCATTGATCCAAACATCAGGATTGTCACCTTATAGTAGCTTTTATATATTGTGTCTTCCGTATGATGTATTTAGAAACGCTTCCATTGATCCAAACATCAGGATGGCCACCGTGGCATCCATGTATCGAGTCTTCAGTTTGCCGATCGTTTGTTCGATCAAAACATCAGGATGGTCACTGTGGCTGTTCAGTTTGCCGATCGTTCATGTCTTGGATGACCACCGCACCATGAGTCCATGATTGCCCGGTTGTGCCTGCAGGCTGCCCTAGAGTTAGTGCAGATTTGACGATCCTTACCTGTATGTTTGGATGCCAGAAATCAATTGTATATTCCAAAGCTCAGTGTTTGTCTTGTGCACGTAATCATGCCTCCAGTAATTTGACTGCATACTCTTATCATGAGTCAATTGCACCATAACTGACGTGAAAGCCATACAGAAAATAGCATAATTTGTACGGGGTGGGGATTACACATATTTCTCTGCTGGAAGCATTATTCCGAGTAAAATACATGCATGGCATTTCCACTTTCTAAGAAATTATATTTTGAAGGCAAGGGAAGTATACAATAATAATAATAAGCAGTATATATCTTCTCTAACTTTTTACGAAGTGAGCCCATCAAATACATCACTAAATTATTAAGATCTAGCATCTTTCTCTATGATTTAAATAAACTATAGAACGCAGGAAGAATTTGTCACATTAGAAGGGAAAATGGAGCTAATACTGTAAGGAATACGATGTATTCCACATAAGGAAGACACATTAAAATTCCAATGAAGTAGCACCCAGAACTTTTTCGTATTTGACATTTAAGGAAAAAATATGTCACTATGGCAAAACTGATATTTGGGACTAAGTCACTGAAATATGATGTAAATATATGAGTACTCTTATCTTTACTGATTGCCCTACTGAATGTAAAATGGTTCATACATTTACTGCTTATCACCGATAAAAGTTATGCACACCATTGCAAAACAATCACACTAAATCTGAAAGCAAGTTGAGTGTACAAACCTGAGTTTCTACTTAACAGTTTGTACTATTGAGTGAACGATAAAGCACTGCTACTCCAAATACATCGAAAATGGTATCCCCGGATTGATCCAGTTGGGTATGTCCAGATCATATGAAATCATATCGAGTGTCTGAACTTGCTTCACTTTTGAGGAAAGCATGCCCCCCTGTTCTTGGATATATTAACTAATCGTAGTTATCACACACCTGAAATAAAAGAAAAAATATTATATTATCTTAGGTAATTAAAACCTGGGTGCTTCTATTGCTAGAAAATATGTATGTGATCTAGCTGGAAACTGACCTTCCCAATCGTTCGTAGCTGCCGCCTGCCAGGCGAGATTTTCTCAACTCCATGTCTCCAACCAACATCAATCTAGATTCAAGTCAATCCAACACAGTGTAAAAATAGAACGCATAGCTATGTACAGATGATAGCTGTTTGGGCATCAAGACCTACAGCAGATTGTCTTATTTGCTTTGCGTTGGGAACCCAGCCAAACCTACAGCAGATTGTCTTGTTTGCTTGGAACCCGGCCAAACCTACATCAGATTGTCGTCGCCGTCCATTGGTAAACAATGTGCACAGTATAGAGAGGATGAAAATTGGAGGCGTCGTAGCAGCCTGGGACACAGAGGAGAGGCCATGAAAATCCAACTGCTGAGCGGCGGTGACAGCGGCAGATAAGATATGGACTCAATTTAGAAGCGTGCGGAGCAACGGCAACGGCGGCCGCATGAGAGATGTTCAATCCATTAGAAGCGTGCGGAGCGACGGCGACGGTGGCCGCAGGAGAGACGACGGCGGCAGATCAGACATGGATTCGATTGATAGTAGGGTTAATCCTAGGAACTTCGTGTGTGTCTTTGACTCTTTTTTTTACAATGTCTGACTCTTTGTACAGGAGTAGACGTGGCCTAGAAGGACACTATAGATAGATGCATATCTAAATTGGCACCGGTCGGACATTAAGAAGTTGATCTTGGCCGTTCTTTTCTATTTGATTATCCCTAGCTAATCTAAACCGTTGGTTGTTTGATTATCCTAGATAGATTGGAGGCACCATACGAGCATCCACGTTAATCCGTGAAACTAGCAAACGTTGTCCATCCGATTAAACTTTAATTCATCTCTAACCATCCTTCAAAATATTGCCGCGAGGCATCCTTGGCTCTCAGGCCATGTCGATCCTGGCCGTTCGTCCGGGTGACGTGGCAGAGCGTGCATCGTCCGTTTTTCTGATCAAACGATCCTGGCCGTCCGATGGCAAGCGTGGCACTGCTCATATGGTCCGCGCCGTTCGTTTCACGCGGTGGCTAGGAGGTGGTTCTGCACGTCCGCGAGGGGCAAAACCGTCTTTTCATGTCCCATTTCCTTCACCTCCACTGTGGAGAGGACGGGGCAGGCGATGCGTGGCGACGGCTGCTTCGCCGCCGGGTACGGGGCTTTCCCTGCTGCGCTGGTCATGGAGGGGCGCCTCCTTGCCATAGAGAGGGAGGGGGCAGGGGCATCCACTCCCGCGTCCTCCGCGTCCTCTATTCTCCCTTTCTCCTACTCCCCTCGAAACCCTAGCCGCCGCCATGGCTCTCCACATCGGCGTCACTGCTACAGCCCGAGCAGCAGGCGAGATGGGGGCGGAGGCCAGTGACGGAGGTGCGACCATGGTGGCCTCCTCTTCTACCCGAGCTCTACCTTGAGCGTGACTGCGGCGGCCAGGCTCGTGGCGTCAAGGGGCGTATTCTTCCTCCATGCCCCTATCCTGGCGCCACCGAGCGGTGAGAGGGAGAGAGCGCATCGTGTCGGTCTCATCTACTGGAGTACGGCAAAGCAGGTTGAGCAGGGAGGCGCCTGGGGAGCTCTGCAGCAATCGACCGACCTCGATGGCCTGCAGGCTGCAGGTCAAGCATCGGTCAGATCTTCCAGGTTCAGATGCGATGTCTCCGTGGTCTACCCCTACATCGCTTTCTCCCCGCGTTCTCCTCCGGGAGAAGCTCAACCGGAGGAGCAAGGCCCACGACCTCCTCCTCTGGGCAGCAGCAGGCGCATCGCATCCTCCTCTGACGCCGACCAAATGTCGCCCCTCACCGCCACCAATGCCTCCGCCCCCCAAGTACGTGCCATCCTCTCCAAGAAAACGATTTCTTGCACAGGGATTAGGCGGGATTGACCTGGTTTTTTGCTGGCTGTTTAGCTTGTGAGGGCGCAGGTGGTGGAGTGGCTGCCTGTGAGGTCATTCCACAAGAACGCGCTGCAGCCGGGTCGAGCAGGGCAGCGGTGGCAGCCAAGTTCGTCAAGGTACCCATTGACGGCGTGCCGTACATGAGGAAGGTCAACCTGCAGGACTACGCCGGCGACGACCAGCTCCTCCACAGGCTAGCTCCTCCACACGCTCCAGGACAAGTGCTGCTCCCTCTTTACCATCAGTTGGTATATGAACTCCTTCCTCCTGTTTGGTGTTGCTTGCCTGATGCCCTGATGGTCTGAGCTGACTACGAGGATCTGTCCTCACAGGGAAGTTCACAAACAACAAGATGAAGCTGGTGGACATAGTGAAATGTACGAAGTATGTGCGCACATTGAGTGCAAGGATGGCGACTGGATTCTCGTCAGCGACGTCCCCCGGAAAGTGAGCTTCTTGTACCATCCTCCTGTTTCCCATTGATTTATTATCTTTTCTTGTGCAGTTAATGTCCAACTGGCAAGTTTTGTATTGTGCCTTTGCTGATTGTTTCAATGTGGATGATCTATTTGTTAGGCTCCTGGACTGATCAATTTGGATGTTCTTGATTTTTGTGAATTGAGAATTGTCTGTCGTATATTCCAAGTTGTTTCGTTGCAATTAGAATGAGTGATTAAGATCTGTAATGAACATGGTTGTGATGAATTGATGCTTTAAAGTTTGGTTAGTAAATAATAAGGTTGCGTTACTTGGGGTTTCAAACAAGAGATTGAAGGCATATGCATATGCTGTAAATCAGATTATGATATGGGCTTTATCTTTGTTCTGTTAAAAACTGCACTATTTGTAGAAGAAGAGATGCAATACTCAATAACATGTTCTTTTTTTTATAGCAGTAGCATCTATGCTTGCTTCAAACGTGTGTTTATTGGATATCCTCTCTTGCAAGTTCTTGGTTCCACACGCGTGGGAAAAGAATATGGATGTGAAGAAGTTCTAAGCAATTATACTCAGGTTCAGTTTAGATCAGGTCAGTGGAGATGGACAATTTTGTTTCTTTGGAAAAACTCCAGTACAATTGTTCACTAATAGTTTTAGATTCTGTTGTTAGGGTTTAATTTTCTTTGCCGACTAAGGTACATATGACTGATAAAACAATCCATGGTAACACTGGATGATTCACTGTTAAGATATCTACTCTTCAGTTATAAGCTTGATTCACTATCATGCCTTTAGAAAGGTCAAACTTGAATGGAGTGTGCATGTGTGTGTTGTCTTTCATGATATAGAGTTATAGACTTATATGGAGTCATTTAATCTCATATTTCTTACATTGAGGAAGGTAGACAGGAATTCAGGATGTGTGTGTGTGTGTGTGTGTGGAAGAGGTGCGTATATTTTGTACTCTAATGTAGCTTCCATGCATGTTGGTTGTAGGTCCTCTAATATATGTAGATTCGTTTCTCTTATTTCTTCCTTTGAGACTAGCTAATGAAAGTGGAGTGGCTGTAGGTTGACCGTAAATTATGGAATAGAAAATTCTTTGTAAAAATCTGTAGTGTTGATTTAGCCTGTGTGGTTTAGATAAGGAAATGTTGCACAAATAAATTTCATTTCATTGAGATACAAAATATATTACTTGGCTTTGATGAAACCATATTTCACAACACTAAATGCCAGTGACATATGCAACTTTAATAATTCATCCTGCTCCTGTACCAGGACAAAGCTACTAGAGGAGCACAAGATGCTCAATCAAGAGTTGCTTGTTTGGGGGATACATTAGTAGGTTGGAGCCTTGAGTCATGGTTACTCCATTGGACCACCTATATTACCTGGTGATCTGCCATCCTGGTATGGTTTGTCTTCAGCCATGCTTACAGAAGTGGCTCAGATATTAGACTTGGATTAATTTGGCCATGTGGCTGCTTTTTTAGCTTGGAAGAAATAATTTGACTGCACACATTGCTGTCTTACTACTACTATTGCTCTTGGCAGGATTATGTTCCGATGGTGTTTGAGAACTTCAGTGCCAATGTCGTGGTTGGTGATAACACTGTCAACCTTGGGCTATGATATACTGCAGGTAACTGGCTGTTCATCCTGTCGTAGTTAGATAATGGTTACACTTGTATTCTTTCTGCTTTGTTTGTGTGTGGTGCCAAGTTGTAAAAGTTCCTTCTTTGGGGCTGCAACTGTTTCGCAGGACTGCAACTAACTGAGACTGCTGAGCTACCATGGACCTGATTTCTTCCTTCTGTTCTTCTCACTTACTATCAGCAAGACAGCTATGAGAATGTTAAAAAGAAGGCAAGAGCCTGATCCTTATTATCTCTCGTTTGCAAATTAATTTGATGCAGATTGCTTGTTCTAGAAGTTTTCTGGACAAGTTCATTTTGCGATCGTCTATGTGATCATCTTCATGAGCTGACTATTTGATAAGATTATTATGCTTCTGGCATGTCGACCATATTCGATGACTGATAGTCTATCTTCAGTGAGCAATAACGAAATATTGTTATAAGATGATGAAAGTCTATCTAGAGCAGATTCAAATGCACGCCTGAAAATGAGTCTTTTAGTAGTTTCCTATTCATTAGAGATGATAATAGTTTCCTAATGTATGTTCCTTGGTCATTGTCTTGACTTATGTCAGTTTCTGGTCTAATTTTTTTGGTTATACATATATGCTTAAATCAGTTTCAGTTGCCACTTGTGATATGCCGATGTAACCTATGCAGTTAATGAACCTAAATTCCTTTTATATGAACTGAAGCATTATGCAACAGGTATGCTTATTATCCCTGTGGGAACAAAGCTTGGTAAGTATGTGACATTTCTGCATTTTATTTAAGATCTGACCATCTCTTGTATTGACAATGATATTCTGGGGTTCTAGGTTCATAGAAAATAAATGAGACTTTTTATAAATCTAAGCATATGTGAACCTCCATAGAATTTCCATTCTGCTTGAGACTACAGTTATTTAACTAGATGAACCGTTGGATGTTCAGTTTATTCCTTGGTTTGCAATTTTCCTGCCATGATCAGTTCTGTTACATTGTTCTCAGTGTTGGTGTTCTTACCCTTCAGCCATTGATGCTTTAGATTGCCAGTTGTCCATTTTCACTTTGTACATTTCCTTGGGCAGATCTTCAAGATTATTAATATTGTTTGGTCACCTCTCATGACTGCACTTTTTCTGTATCAGTATAATTCATTATAATTTGATCATATAGTTTGAGTATCAGTACCTCTTCTTTCCTGCAACGAAGTGCTCTGTTTAGGCACTTCTTATTTATTCAGGATTCCATGTTATATTTTCTGTTGGCCTAGAGGCATGGACATATGCAGACTTTGGAGCTAGATCTATGACAAATGGAGGAATGCTTATTTGAATTATTTGATTAAGTTGCAGATATATTGTTTGCTAGGTAAATATGCTCTTAGTCGTGGAGAGTTATTTGGTTTATGTTGTTACTTCGCTTAACCTGAATTATTTGATCCTGTGTCATTTCTTTTAGTTGCATGGAGAAATATTGAGATATTAACCCAGTTTTATGCAGGTGGTCTCTGCTCGAGAAACTTAGCTGCAGTGCTTCAAAGCTACATCAGAAGCCTCGGAAATTAAGAACATTTGTGGAAGCATTGATTTGTTCGACCACTACTTCCTTGTTCTCTTCAATATTTATCCAGCCCGACCTATGTCGACCCTCGAGGTGTACCGACAGAGTGAAGTGGGACGGTGATGACAGTCTTGGACTTGCAAGCGATGTATTGCAAAAGAACACCACAACAGGGGAGAACATAAACAGAACTAATAGTTTTTGGTGAGTTCAGGTACATGTCTGTACATATCTCACTTCTGGATCAGTAAGAGCTTTATTATCTTCATAATTGTGAAGAATGCTTTGAAGTTTGAACAAATGGGCGTTGTTGTGTAGTTCAGAGCTGAATCTCATATGCGTTGCATGTTGTTTTACAAGAATTCTTGCTCCATTTACTGATGAACTGCTTAGTACTGAGGATATGGTTTCACCTAATGCTTTGCACCATGTTTGCTTGCTCCTAAAATTAATTATGGAGTATTTTTGCTTCGTTTTATATGTGTGAAAAGGGATGCAGGAGATTTTGGCTACTAGCTATCGTGTATTATTATATACAACAGGAAGATTGCATGGGGCATACCTGATCAGTATTGTGTATTCTGTCAAACAATTAGGCTGTTTGATTTGTACAACATGAGCTCCTTGATTAGGCACAATTTTGTATGTTTCTGGGCTCTTTTTTTTCTTGTGGTTCAGTTATCTAACACACTTGATCCGGTTCTCTTCGTGGCTTTTCAGTGGAGGGTTAGGATTGAGCTCCCGATGGCGAGACCTTCCTACTGCTCTGTGTGAGCTTCTATGGTTGATCCCTCCGCCGACAAGGCACACATGTCTGAACAGCGCGAGACCCTCCTAGCCGCTCCAAACGGAACTGCGCTGGTCACAACGGCCGCCTCGGACGAGGCACTTCGTGCGGCCAAATATGGTCGTGCCGCCCACTGGGGGAGCAAGGGTCACCATTGACCTTTACAGTCAGATATTTCTATTTCAGCACTCAAGAGTTCAACAATATGAATAGTATACTATTGCTTTTAAATATTTGTAGATTCTTTCTGTGTTGTTAGAAAGAGTCAAGACAATAAAAAAGAGGTACAAATTCTAAACTTATGTTCCATTTTCTCACCATATGATATGCCAATGCCAATGTTTTTTCTTTTTTACTAGACATGCTCATGATATTGTTGTCTTAACTTCATACAAAGCTGATGATTTTTCTGTTTTGTTACCTATGCGAAATTTTATAACCATTCATGCTTGTAAGGAGTAATTAGATAATATACTAAATTCTTATTCATCTCTTCCCAGTTTCCAGACAAGAGAGCACTTATTGTCCAACAACTCAAACTGCATATTAACTGTACTACTGAGTTTGTGTAGATTATTGCTTGAATGCATGTAGGTGTAACTTCAGTGACATGATGTTACAGTGCTTTTGATTCATGCTACTACACGCTTGTATACAGTCACTTTCATTGGTGACGAGTATGTTAAATCTACTTAGATGGTGGGAGTGTTATTTTTGACTCTTTAGAAGCAACTCTTAAATGTATAACATGTTTTTGAAATCTCAATGTTTTCTTTGTGGTTCTTTTTAGGTGCTCATGCCTAGGTCTGTCAGGCTGTCATACTGCCCTATTGTGTGCGCCACTTGGCTTGACCCTTTCGCAGCTCAAGTAATGATGGCAAGGTGGATGGGGGATGCGGCGCGACGTGCTTTGGGGGCAGGAGTGGCAGCCGCCGAAGTAGTTCCTGTAGAGGGTAATTAATTCTTCTCATGTCGTCCTGTCTTAATACTCCTCCTGTCTTATGCGTTAGCACAGGTGGAAGAACCCATAGATTCTTCTGTTGTATTTATTTTAGTCTTGGTATGCTGGAAGTTAGTAGCTGTTTGATAGTTTCCCTTTTAGCATTACTTTTCTAATGTTTGTATTACTGCATGGTCACTGCTAATTTACCATGTAACGACTATTTTCTCACAGATAGATTAGCTCATATGAAATATGTAGAAATAGATCTGACTTTGATTACCTCCATTGTCATTTTTTTGTTTAGAGATAATTAATTTTATGTTGTTATATTTGTACCACACTGGCACGTAGAGATAGCTAGGGATGGATCTGTACATGGAGTAAAAACTAATAATCCTTTGATTGTTGTGTGTGGTACACAAGTGAGGTGATTGTTCTAGAGCTATCATCCTCTTTTAGCAATTCTTAGAGCAGGAGGGGCAACGCCCCTTTTCAATTACTAAATGAAACAACATTATTTGTTTTCTTTGTTGCCAGCAAAGGCAAATCCATACTTGCTTTTTAGATCCTGTTTCCCTATTTCATGGAAGTTAATTATTGTAAGAGAAAATGTTAGAAGATTGTGATGTGTCACATTATTCTCTACATATTCTGCACATTAGGTTGTCCCTATGAGGCTTAACCTGAGTGCCACCGGCTGTCCGTTGCATTGCTTATAAATAAACAGGTTCATTTGCATCACCCAAATCCATAATATTGTACAAACTATAAATAGATACATTATTTTATAGTTCACATGGACTTCAAACTTCTATTTCTATTTTCTGTTTATTATTTTACAGTCCTAATAATAATTCATTGTACTTGATGCTCTATTCCCTGTTTATTCCTTGCAGAGAAGAAGGCACTTTTATGTGCTAAAAAAAGCTTTGACTGCACCATCGTTAGTCATTTACTCTGTATGCCTAACATGCAAAAACTTTACCTCTTTGCTTGCTTCGTTTCAGTCTTTTCAATACCTCTTAATCGAACTATCCTTTTGTTTGATCCTACATGTAATCCTTCCGCGCATGACCACAAATCCCATGAACCTACCTCTGTTCGTCGAATGAAGGTGCATGTTGGCTAAGTAGTAAGAAGTGAGCTTTCTTGATCAATCAATTAACTTTCTGCTTGGCTGTGGCAGACTGCATGACTATGGTCATCAAACAGAGAGCGTCAGCGAGGAGCATCGCCCTCTACTTCGTACATGATGTAATGCATTATGCAATTATGTCATTTATGTGCAAACCATGTGCTGATTATTATATTTTAATATTACACCCTTTAATTTAACTTATTCCACATGTTTGTATATATCTGTTTGCTCGCCGTTAGGCGGGCAAGCGCGCGGCAAGCCGCGCTTTTCTACCTAGTTGGATTATACCACCAGCCTCCACCTGACGTGCCGAGACGTGACTCTTCTTCCAGCCCGAAACAATCCGTAACTCCATTGTTTCCCCGTCTCTAGGAATCGTCTCTCCCTGTCTCCTTATAAAGGATCGACCTCTGCAATCCGGAGCTCAAAGAAGGAAGATTACATGTCCAAACTCCACCGAACACCATGCAATCAATCTCTTTTAGAACGATCAGTGAATAAATCTGTAACTCGGTATAGGCTTGATGCGGAAGAGAGGATTTTATAAGGGCAAATGCGAAGCAGATCCAGCAGCTCGCAACGGTATGTACGTAGGTAGACGGTTGATGCAGCTGAGTATACGGGCAGAAATCGGAAGCAGGTCGAGCGGGTCGAGCGGCTGGCATCGTCGACGGGGCTGCCTGGCGGTCAGCGAGCCCCTCACGCCTCACGGCTCACGGCCTCACTTCCCAGGCAAGCAACCATGTAAACCGTGAATTCCCTGCTCAGTTTTCCAATTCATTTAATTCATCGAGGAATATCCACCAATTGGCTTCATCCCTAATGTAGAGAAACTAAGTTAATTTGTACGTTTATCATCAAATACTTCTGACATGATAAAAGGCTGCACGTCCTAAAAATGAATTTTGGCTACATGGCGTTCAGCGACACCACAAAATCTATGTATTAGGGCTATGTTCCCAACTTCAAAAAGCCAAATATTGGAATCTAGGTAATAACGTTGATGTTCACACAATTCTTCACAGATTTTTGTCCATGTTATCTTACGTCACTGTTATTAACTGGAGTTTTTGCCAATGAAACTAGCTACTTGAAGTTTCACGGTATGTCATGTGTTTTTTTTTCCGAATTCGGTATGTCATGTGTTGTTTCTTCCTAATACACACAAAATGTTTTTCTTTGTTGTTCATCTAATGCTTCTGCACTGAACCAGCTGGGCTCGATAGCCTGGCAAGACTACAGAGGCTCCTGGCAGATTGCTTTTTTTGCAGTGAGAACTATTGATTATTTAGTAAATCTCTCTGTAATCTCAACAAGGATCATACAAAGACTCGGCAGATACCCATGCATGTGAAGGTCTATCACTCCTAACATCATATTTACTGATTATATTTATGAATTTTTTGGATGCGTTTCTTAATTACATGAAATGTCACTAGATTTCCTAAGAAATCCACTAAATGAGCATTTATACGAGATTTTAGTACTTATTTCAATTTATATATACAAGTGGACTGATAACATTTAACTAATTCCATAGAAGTGGGTCAATAACTTAAAATGGTAAACAAATATTCATAAGTTAATCGTATCTCCTGATAACAACAATTCGTGTGTGCAGAAACATTGAGAAAATACCATAGTCCTTTGTGTGCACATGTAAAAGGAGTGGCTGAGGTTGCAGCTTATTCTAAACAAAGGAAATCAGCAAAAGATATATTAAGGCAACGATCATAAATTTTTCTTGACACATACAAAATTTCAATTGATAAATCATGTATGTAAAGTGAATAATGCGCATATAGTATTGAATTTTTTCTTGAGAAGTATTTTACATTTGTCACACAAGGACATAACTTATCTTAGGATATTACTGATTTTTCAACACTTTTGTTGAAGCTAGCCAAATATAGTCTGCAATATGCATAAAAATTGTTTGCTGAGGACAATATTTTATGTAAAAACACAAAAGCAAACAGAGAGGCATACACAATAGTGACATAATTTAAAAAAGTGTGCTTGCGAATTAGTAGAATTTGCAAGAAATAATTAAACAAATATTAAATTGTGAAAATTAACTTCAAATAACCATAAATTCTAGCTCGTGATGTTGCACGGGTTGGCGACTAGTCCCTTTAATGTAAGTTTAGGCCATGTACAATGGGAGTGCTTAGAGAGGGTGCTTATAAAAATAAACCAAGCATTTTGTTAAGGATTGGTGCTTATTTGTATAGGAGAGATGCTTAGTTAGGCATCTATCTAGTCTATATAGGCACTAGTGCTTAACTAAAAACCGGTTTATTTACCTAAGCACCTCCCCTAAGCACCTAGCATTGTAGATATCCTCATAAGCCAACCGGTGCTAAAGCCTTTTAGAGCTCCAAAAGAAGCCTATTTTCTACTACTACTAACAGGGCGAGGTCGGGAGGGGGTGGGGTAGGACGAGCGGCTGCTAGGTCTGGTTCGCCTCCCGTGTCACCCAGCGGGAGCGACGCGGGGGCAGAGACGAAACCCCCTCCAGATGACTGATCTCAGGGCCCGATCCACCTCCGCCACAGATCCAACCACCGCCACCACCCGCCGGTGCCCTCCGGTGCGGGTGCACGGAAGATCCGCCGCCATGGACAAGCCATGCACTCTGCTGGTCCACTTCGACAAGGGCTCCTCCGCCATGGCCAATGAGATCAAGGCGGATCTGGAGGGCAGCGACGTCGCCGCCAAGGTCGAGGCCATGAAGCGCGCCGTCATGCTCATCCTCAACGGCGAGACCCTGCGCACGCTCTTCATCACCGTCGTCCGCTACGTCCTCCCTTCCGAGGACCTCACCATCCAGAAGCTGCTGCTCCTCTACCTCGAGATCATCGACAAGCGCGACTCCGCCGGCCGCGTCCTGCCGGAGATGATCCTCATCTGCCAGAACCTCCGCAACAACCTGCAGCACCCCAACGAGTGCATCCGCGGCGTCACGCTGCGCTTCCTCTGCCGCCTCTCCGAGCCGGAGGTGCTCGAGCCGCTCGTGCCCTCCATCCTCGAGAACCTCGAGCACCGCCACCACTTCATCCGCCGACACGCGCTCTCCGCGGTCTCCTCGATCTACCGCCTCCCTCACGGCGACCAGCTCATCCCCGACGCCCCCGCGCTCGTCGAGCGCGCGCTGGCTTCCGAGCAGGACGCCTCCGCGCGGCGGAATGCGTTCCTCATGCTCTGCCAGTGTGGGCAGGAGCGTGCCGTCGCGTACCTGTTCTCCAACGCTGAGCGTGTTACCGAGTGGCCAGCTCTCCTGCAGATGGCGGCGGTAGATCTCATCCGCAAGGTCTGCCGTTCTCCAAATCGTGGCGACAAGGGCAGGGGCAGGTATATCAAGATCATCATCTCGCTTCTCTCTTCTCCCAGCACGGCTGTTGTGTATGAGTGTGCCGGTGCGCTTGTGTCGCTCTCCTCGGCGCCCACTGCCGTGCGCGCTGCCGCCAACGCGTACTGCCAGCTGCTCGCATCATCGCAGAGTGACAACAATGTGAGGCTCATTCTCCTGGACCGCCTGA
This sequence comes from Dactylis glomerata, assembly GCA_007115705.1. Classification (NCBI taxonomy): domain Eukaryota; kingdom Viridiplantae; phylum Streptophyta; class Magnoliopsida; order Poales; family Poaceae; genus Dactylis; species Dactylis glomerata. The sequence goes on along the minus strand of QXEO01000398.1, from coordinate 1,895,096 downwards.
ATGAGCTGCGCACGTCACACCGGGATGTCATGGTGGATGTAGTGATGGATGTGCTGCGTGCGCTTGCCAGCACCCAACCTAGACGTCAAGAGGAAGGTGCTGGATCTGCTCACTCCTCGTAATGTTGAGGAGGTGGTGCTTTACCTCAAGAAGGAGGGGTTGTCAAGACACAATCTGGGGAGCTTGACAAGGGTGGTGTACAATTGATTCCTCCAAGCCAGCCCAGCCGATGGTTAACTCTGTCACTGTGTCTTCCAGGCGGCCTGTTGTTCTTGCAGAAGGCACTTATGCCACACAGAGTGCTGCCACCGAGGCTGTTTCTACCCCCACAGTTACCTCTGGATCATTGGCATCGACCCTGAATCTCAGATCACTCATTCTGTCAGGCGATTTGTTCTTGGCTGCCCTTACCAAACTGGTACTGAGGCTTAACGCGGAAATTTACAGGACGTTATGGCGCCTGGACTCTATCTCCAACCGTTGCATGCAGCCTGTGCATCAAGATTGGTGCTTACATTTTTGTAAAAATGATCCTGAACTTTTTTAGATTATTATTCGATGGTCCTTCTAGGGTTCCTATCAATGTTGTGATATTATAAAGTTCTGTACGATTTCTTTTGTGTATCCACCGCTCGAACTAAAAAGTTCTGGACATCGTGGATCTAATTCTTTGCAGCAGTAACCCTAAAACAATTAAGTTCTTCACAAATATTCATAACTAACTTAGATGAACAACAAAAAGAACAACATCCATACACAACACCGGATCCATAGATAAAGTTCTTCGGTTTTGTTCATAAGAAACGAATGGTACATGTAAAAAGATCCATGATTCATACACCAACAACCAAAAAAGATCCAGAAAAAAGGCCACATCCGGCGCAGATTCGGGCAGATCCGACCCAGATCCGCCGCAGCGCGCCCCAGCGCCTCCACCTTCTTCGGCGACGGCGGCCCAGAGAAGCAGTGGTCCGGTGGAGAGGGAGGCCGGATCCGGCGAGATCCAGGCCAGATCCGGTGAGATCTGGGTCAGATCAGGCCACCTCCGTCCGGCGAGATCTTGGCCATCTCCGGTGAGATCTGGGCCAGATCGGGCCACCTCCGTCGCCGTCGTCGGGCCACCTCGTCACCGAATGACCATCGTCCGAGGGAGAGAAGGAGGCGGTGTGCGGTGTGGGAGATGGGAGACGGGGTGGGTGGGGGGTGAGGAGAGAGGCCGGCGGCGACGGGGTTGGTGGGGGGAGGAATGGGAGGCTAGGGTTTCCCCTGTCCGGAAATAGTATTTATACTGCCCTCAACTGGGACCGTGGGTTGAATAGGAAAAAGTATGGGTACTTTTATGCAAAAGTGCATAGCACGAATCTCCAACAGCTGTTATCGGTGTGAGATATGGACCGGGCGCCCTAAGGTCCTGAAATCCTCCTTTTCGTACTGAGGCTGGAGGAGGTGCAGCCATCAAAGGTTGAAGCAAACAAAGCTTGTACTGGGGCCTTGCTGGTCATGACCTCCATTTTGTAGGGTTTTTTTATCAAGCAACCGGCAACTGTCTTTTCATTAGAAAAAAAAGAAATTAACCTGTTTATAAGGAAAACTGGGTCAAAAAGAGCTAGCGGTTGATCAGTCTGGACCTGAAACCCGCAGCCTGCAGGTGTTGGGCCACGCAGAGCTTCATTTGCATAAGCCATATATCGTTATTTCAAGATTTCATTTGCAGGCAAAAAAGGATGCGCTCGCTCGCATCGCGGTCGAGTACAAGACCTGTCCACGCACCATGGTCAGCACGGAACGCTCAACTACTTAGGTAACGAAACGTTCATCTACGATCTTTCTGCACCGTCGCTCGCCTGCGCTCCTGCGTGGCTTCATCCCCCGGCCGAGCGCAGAGACGCGACGCGGAGCAGCCGAGCAGGTGGGTGGCAGTGGCACGCCCCGAGGAAGACGACGGCCGCGCGCGACAGTTCGCAGGTGCAGTAGTAGGCCTTGCGCGTCGCTGCCCCGGGCACTCGGATGTGCTGCAGACTGTTAGGATTTAATTAATATATTAATTAAAGGGATAATCCTCCCTTGTGTAATTCTCTATGTCGGTTGGTTTGTCAACCGACATGCCCCTTCCTTACACCTCTTCCGAACGGACGCGACCCATATTGCGTCTCTTCCCCTTGTATATAAGCTGTGAATCATCAATGGAATAAAACAGTTGAATCATTTGCTATTTGTCTTTCGTTCTCTGTCGATTACTTTCAATATTTTCTGTCTTCATCGTGCTCGGGCGCTCGCCGCCGCCCGGTGGCCTTCGGCCTACCGCTTCCCAGCCCGCCGTCGAGCGGCCGCGGGCGCAGCGCAGGCAACTGGAGCCTGGATGCGCTGGGGGACGCGCTCGCCTTCGTCTCGGCGCAGGCGTGAGCACCTTCACCAGCGCCCCTCCTGCCGTTCCCGACGCCCTCCGCTCCTCAGCCTTCTCCGAGCACCAGCGCTCGCTGCCTTCGGGCTGCCGCCATCGAGCGGTCGCGGACACCGCGCCGGCACTTGGAGCCCGGCTGCGCTTGGACTCGCGAACGGCGCCACGCCCGGAACCCACCTCCCCGGCGACTCCTCCGACGCATACGCCCGTGGGAACAGCTCCGGCCGCCGGTGAAGGCCGCCCGTTCGGCGGCAGAGGCATGTGGCGCTATCTGGCCATGGTGTTGACCGAAGGAGAGGATTGGGGATCGATCGCAGAGCCAAGGAAGGATTAGGGGGAGTGTTAGGATTTAATTAATATATTAATTAAAGGGATAATCCTCCCTTGTGTAATTCTCTATGTCGGTTGGTTTGTCAACCGACATGCCCCTTCCTTACACCTCTTCCGAACGGACGCGACCCATATTGCGTCTCTTCCCCTTGTATATAAGCTGTAAATCATCAATGGAATAAAACAGTTGAATCATTTGCTATTTGTCTCTCGTTCTCTGTCGATTACTTTCAACACAGACCGCTGCCTGTTGCTGTCCACTGAAAGGCCGTTACTGTCGCACCCGGCCGGAGCTCGCTCGCTCCCTCGGCAGCACGAAGAGAACTCCCCGATCTCCATTCCACGGCGTGTTCCAATCGATTGACGGCCTCCCTCGTTTTAGTTCCGATGCTGCTGCAGCACGCGGCTGCCGGTGCTGCAGCAGCTTAGCCATAAATTGGGTACAGTACTGCAGCTCCCTGGGAGTGGGGCGTGCAACCGAAACGCAACAGTATGTCATGTCGCTCAGGAAACCATCCGAGAGACTTGGTCTTTTGGAGGAAGGAGGAGAGCTTTTCGGCGATCATAATGGCCGCGACGGCGAGTTTTACCGGCACTCTAGACTTCAGCTGCTCCATTTGTACGGAAATGCGATCTGAACCACCTAGGAACCCCAAGATACATCAGTACATGCAATGCAACTGCCCTGAACATCCCAAAAATTTGGGTATACTCGCTTCTTCTCTAGCTTGAAATTATTTCAGGTGTTGTTATGACGTGAAGAGTAGTACTCCTACATTTTGCGTGGTAATACCACTACCACCGCATCCAAGTGTTGATTTTTTTTTTAGCACAGCTTCTTCTCTTGTTAACTGCATTATCTTCTGATTAAGCCCGCTCACCTACTTCTCATATACAGTACAGTACAAATCTGCAATTGGCACTGGGTACATTGCCATTTCAGCATTTAGTTTTGAAAGCCACGCCTTGCATAAATACACATAGTAGTACCAGTAGAGAAATGCACGTGCTCTGCGAGAAACATGTCGCGTTCAGGACTTGGAAGACCGTACTAGGCACTGATCGATGTATGGCGCGCGTTGAGTTGTGCAGCTAAACACATCTTCTCGCATTAGTAATCAGTTATAGCAAGAAAGCAGACATAATTAAGAGTAAGGACGATCACCGGTGTTATTAGTTGTTATTAGTAGGACTGCTAAAAAATCCTGGTTTAGTTAGTATCTGTTGAGATATGTACATATATGTATAGATTCCTTAGCTCCCAAGGTACTAGGTTCTTTGGCTTCTAAGGCTTGTAAGGTTCCTTGGCTCTCAAAGTTGTATGACTCCTATATATACAAGATAGCTGGCTCTATTGGAGCTGCGCATTCTCCTCTCATCTCTCTACATGGTATCAGACTAAACACTTCCTAACCCTAGGCGCCGCCGCCGCCCCTCTCTACTCTAGCCGCCGCCTCTCTCCAAGGCCGGCGCCGCTTCCGCCCACCATGGCTGACTCCTCCCACTCCGGCTTCTCTAACCCCTTCAACTCGTCGCGATCTGGGAGCTCCAACCCCTTCGCCGGCCCCTCCGTCGCCGTCATCCGCGACGTCCCCGTCCTCGAGCGTGTGCCGGTCAAGCTCTCCCACGCCGCCGCCAACTTCTGCGCCTGGAAGACGTACTTCGGCCTTCTCTTCCGCGAGTACGATCTCCTCGACCACGTCGATGGCACCGTCGACCTCCTCGCCATGCCCCACGACCCGGACTGGAGCACCATCGACGCCACCATCATCCACTGGTTCTTCCAGACCGTCTCCACCGACATCTTCCACACCGTCGTTCGCGATGGCGACACCGCGCGTGATGTGTGGAACAAGATCACCGGCCTCTTCACTGACAACAAGCTCCAGCGCATCACTGATACATCTCAAACGTATCTATAATTTTTGATGCTCCATGCTTGTTTTTACACCATTTGCTTAGTGTTTCGTTACACTTTGTGGTATTTTTATGCATTTTCCAGAACTAACCTATTAACAAGATGCCACAATGCCAGTTCCCTGTTTTCTGCTGTTTTTGTGTTTTAGAAAAGTTACACAGGAAATATTCTCGGAATTGGACGAAACAAAAGCCGAACATCCGAAAATTTACCGAAGCTTCCAGAGAACCGAAGAGGAGACGGAGAAGGGCCACAGGGCGGCCACACCACCAGGGGGCACGGCCTGCCCCTGGCCCGCGCCCACCTATGGTGAGGGCCCCCTGGTCCACCTCTGGTGCCGCTCCTTCGCCTATAAAGACCCCCCGACGGGAAAAACCTAAATACCTGATCACTTTTCCAGAAACACATCGCGACCCGCCGCCGTCGTCGACCCGAGATCGGGAGGGTCCAGAAGCTCTTCTCGGCACCCTACCGGAGAGGGAAATCACCACCGGAGGTCTTCTTCATCGCCATGCTTGCCTCCGGCACGATGAGTGAGTAGTCTACCTTGGACTATGGGTCCATAGCAGTAGCTAGATGGTTGTCTTCTCCACCATGTGCTTCATGTTTAGATCTCGTGAGCTGCCTTACATGATCGAGATCACCGTTATGTAATTCTACATGTTTTGTTTGTTGGGATCCGATGAATATTGGTGTTATGATTGAGTTGATGTGCTGAATATTATCTTATTTTATCTCTATGTTGTTTATGATCTTGCATGCTCTCCGTTGTTAGTAGCTATCTTGGCCGCGTAGTTGCTAGTGACTCCAAGAGGGGGTATTTATGCTCGATAGTGGGTTCATGCCTTTATTTAATCTAGGGGAGTGACAGAAACCTTTAAGGTTGTAGATGTGCTGTTGCCACTAGGGAGAAAACAACATTCATATGCTCAAGGGCATATGCTTTGTTTACATTACACACTTTGCTTAATGCAGTTATCTGTTGTTCGCAACTTAATACTTGTGGAGTTCTCGGATTGATTCGCCACAAGTGGATTATTAGTCATAGATGCAGTTGGATGGCGGTCTATGTATCTTGTTGTAATGCCCAGAGTAAATCTCATAGTGATCCTCTCGACATATGCACGTTGTCTTTATTCTATCAATTGCCCAACTGTAATTTGTTTACCCAGCATGTGTTATTTTATCTTATGGAGAGACACCACTAGTGAACTGTGGACCCCGGTCCTATTTCCATTATATTGCTATCACCTGTTACTTTACTCGCACTATTTACTTTCTGGCATACTACTATTGCTTTCCACCCGATACGCTCATACCTTTGTTTACAGCAAACCGGTGAGATTGACAACCTCATCGTAAGTTGGGAGCAAAGTATTTGGTTGTGTTGTGTGCAGGTTCCACGTTGCTACTAGTTGAAGACGCGCTAACACGTTATCGTTAACGGCGCCCTTGTTGGAGTGTCACTAGGCTAGCAAGCATCACCTTCTGGAGTTTGGCTTTTTCCTGGATACGATAAACCTTCGTTTCTTACTGAGGGAAAACTTTCGGCTGTGCTCATCATACCTTCCTCTTGGGGTTCCCAACTAGACGGTGAAATTACATCAACACCATGCCGCATTAAGACTCTTTTCTGGCGCCATTGTCAGGGAAAAAGAAGACTTCTGCAAGGGGAGTTTCGCACGCACATCCTTTACTTTGTTTTAAGTTTTGCTTTTACTTTATTTTTACTTGCATCGTTTTATCAAAAACACAAAAAAAATTAATATCCTTTATAGTTGTTTTTACTTGTCTGCTTTTAGTTTTGCTAGAATGGCTACTCCTGAGAACACCAAGTTGTGTGATTTTACTAGCACTAATAATAGTGATTTTATCTGCACTCCTATTGCACCACCTGCTCATGCTGCAAATTTTTATGAGATTAAGCCTGCTTTCTTGAACCTTGTTATGAAAGAGCAATTTTTTGGTGCTAGTACTGATGATGCTGCAGCTCATCTCAACAATTTTGTTCAGCTATGTAAGATGCAGAAATATTAGGATGTAGAGAGTGATATTATTAAGCATAAGTTGTTTCCTTTTTCTTTGAGAGGAAAAGCTAAGGATTGGTTGCTGTCTTTGCCTAAAAATAGTATTGATTCATGGGCTAAGTGTAAGGATGCTTTTATTGGTAGATACTATCCTCCTGCTAAGATTATAGCTTTGCGTAGCAATATTATGAAGTTTAGTCAGTTTGATAATGAACATGTTGCTCAAGCTTGGGAAAGAATAAAATCTATGATCAAGAATTGTCCCACTCATGGACTGACTACTTGGATGATTGTCCAAACTTTTTATGCAGGACTGAATTTTTCTTCAAGGAACCTATTGGATTCGGCTGCTGGAGGCACTTTCATTTCCCTTAACTTGGGCGCCGCAATGAAGCTTCTCGACAATATGATGGTAAATTATTCTGAATGGCACACCGAGAGAGCTCCACAAGGTAAGAAGGTAAATTCTGTTGAGGAAACCTCTTCCTTGAGTGATAAGATTGATGCTATAATGCTTATGCTTTCTAATGATAGGACTCATATTGATCCTAATAATGTTCCTTTGGCCTCTTTGGTTGCTCAAGAAGAGCATGTTGATGTTAACTTCATTAGAAATAATAATTTTAACAACAATGATTATAGGAACAATTTTGCTAGTAACAATTATAGGCCGTATCCTTCTACCAATGGTAATGGTTATGGTAATTCTTATGGTAATTCCTCCAACAACAGTAGGGCCGCGCCCTCCGAGCTTGAGGTAATGCTCAAGGACTTCATCGGTAAGCAAACTGCTTTTAACAGGTCTGTTGAGGAAAAGTTAGGCAAAATTGATATTCTTGCTTCTAAAGTTGATAGCTTTGCTCATGATGTTGAACTTCTAAAATTAAAAGTGTTGCCTAATGATGTGAAAGAGAACAATACTTTTGCCACTGCTAATGCTATCCAAGTTGGAATTGATGAAAATATTAGGATGCTAGCAGAATTGCATGCCAGGTGGGAAAGAGAAGATGAGATGGCTATAAAGATGAAGGTATGTACCATTACTACCTCTAATGATGTTGCTCCTAATGCTAACAATCCTCTTACTTTGATTGGTGTAGAGAAAAGTCCCACTCCTTGTGTTAAAAAGCCTAAAACAGCTAAAACTTTTTCTCAAAAGAGTGCTGAAATTTTTCAGAGTGTAGGAGATGATAGCTCTATTTCCTTTAATGATTTTGATGTTGATGGCTGCAAGATATCTGAAGTTATTTTGTTCTTGCAAAAGCTTGCTTTGAATCCCAATGCTAGTTCTATAAATGTTGCTTTTACTAAGCATATTACCAATGCTCTTATGAAAATTAGGGATGAAAAGTTGAAGCAAAAAGCTTCTATTCCCAAGAAGTTAGAAGATGATTGGGAACCCATCATTGATATACATGTTAATGGTTTTGATTGCCATGCTTTATGTGATCTAGGTGCTAGTATTTCTATCATGCCTAGAAAAATTTATGACATGCTTGATTTACCACCGCTTGAAAAGTGTTATTATGATGTTCCTATTGCTGATGTTGCTAAGAAGAAACCTTTGGGAAGGATTAATAATGTTCTTATTATGGTTAACAATAACCTTGTTCCCGTTGATTTTCTTGTCATGGATGTTGAATTCAATGCTTCATGTCCTATTATTTTGGGAAGACCTTTTCTTCGAACTGTAGGTGCCATCATTGATATGAGGGAAGGCACCATCAAATATCAATTCCCACTCAAGAAAGGTATGGAACACTTCCCTAGAAAGAGAAAGAAATTACTTTTTGACTCTATTCTTAGAGCAAATTATGAGCTTGATGCTTCATCACTTGATATTACTTGATTCGCACTTTCTACGCCTAGCTCAAAGGCGTTAAAGAAAAGCACTCTTGGGAGATAACCCAATGTTTTTTACTTTCAGTTCTTTTTCTTTTATTTGAGTCTTGGAAGTTATTACTACTGTAATGACCTCTCCTTATCATTTTTATTTCGTTTTTGTGCCAAGAGAAGCCTCTAATTTGAGTGAGGTAAGATTTGGGGATGTTGCTGTCCTGAAATAGTTTTCGGTGCTGCACCGTAAAAATTCGTGAAAATTCTCAGAATATATTTTGGACCTGCGATTTCTTGTGCATATGCCCCAGATTATATCCAAACTTTCATTAGTTGAACACTTTTTGATTTGAGAAACAGAAAACCCTTTAAAAATTCGACCTTTGTCAGCTGTTCTGTTTTGACAGATTTCTGCCAATATTTGTGTTTGCCGCTTTATCGCTTTCTTTTTGAGTTCTTTTGATCACGGAACTTTTGGGGAAGTTGCTACAGTAGTATATACTTTATATGTGGTAGTTTTGAGTTGAAACCTGAAGCAAAAAGGGTTGATTCATTATTATGCTTACACTAATGTTGCTAATAGATTTGTGTTTAGTTTTGTATGAAGGAAGTTTTCAAGTGTAGGGATTGGAGAATGATGAGATGAGTTGAAGAATGGACAAAAGCTCAAGCTTGGGGATGCCCACGTACCCCAAGAAATATCCAAGAGGTAGAAGCGTTAAAGCTTGGGGATGCCCCCGAGGCACCCCTTCTTCATCGGCAAAAATCAGGTCACCTTTTAACACACTATATATTTTATTGCTTCATGCATTATGCGTTTTTCTTGGAGCATCAGTTGTTTTAGTTTTCAGTTTTGTTTAGTTTAGTTTGCTGCAATAAATAGTTGGACCCCAACAAATTCCTTTTGGAGAAGTTGCCTTGCTTTTCATTTGCCAAGAACACTCCATTTTTCACTCTTATCGTTTCAACGAGTGTTCTCTTTTTCTGCTACTGCGTTTAGCTTTCAATTTTCGCCTTGATTTTTGTTCAGATCTTGTTATATCTTTGCATCAAGGTGTATATTGACCTCTGGTCCATGTTGGTTTTCATCAAAAGAGTTGTTTAAAAAAAGTTCGAATGGTGTTGGAAAAGAGAAAAAGCTTTATACAAAAAAGTGGTACAAGAAGGAGCTTGTGTAGACTGCGGCCTAGGCTTTTGCATGTCGTGCTTGATGCCTTTTTGATAGTATGCTTAGTGGTTTTGTTGTAGCATGACTTGTCTCAAATGACTGAGATTGCTTAGTGAGCCTTTGAAAAAATCATGCGTTGTTTTAATTATTTGGAAGCATTATTTTGGTTTTCTCCTTTGATGCTTTATTTGGGTTGACTTGGCGCATGCTCACACATGTTTGACTCATACAAAGTCGCCATAAGCCTCTATGATCATTTAGTTTTTGACTTTTGATGCCATCTTATGCCTCTTTTAATGTCGCTTTGTCGCTATGCATGATTATGGCCGTTATTGCTCTCTTAGTTGGTCGCTCCTAGTCTTTTGCTAGCCCTCATTTTGTACTGATTATGAGCTCTACTCGTGCATCCAACTCCTAAAAACCAAGTTGTTCCATTGTTTCCACTATAAATTCCTATGCATGGTACTTGTAAGCCATTCCAAGTAAATTTTCATGTGCTACCTTTGAAAAAAAAACTTCAAAATACTTCTCGTTTTGTGCCACTATTTTTAGCTCATGGGGATGTAGTGGTCGGAATTGCTATCTTCCATATTAAATTAAGTACCCCTCGACTAGGCAGCTTCATCTGCTCGTCATTAATTTTTCATGAGAGCTGGTCAGACCATTGCAATCTAATTCTAAAAAAGGAAAAAATGCACTCCTCCATGGTATGTGAATGTTGGTGGGCACTCGATGGAATCGGTTAGCCATGGTTTAAGAAAGGAAAAAAGGTGGGGAGGAGTGCCAAAGCTTTATAAAAGAGCACCAATGTGCCAAATTTTCAAAGAACTCAGAACCGCTCTCACTTGTTTATCTATAATATCTATATTAGAGCAACCCACTAAGTGAATTCTCTGAACATGCAGCCTATCCACCTAAGCAATCTGCCTCATTAGCAATTTTCTTATGTTTCTTATTTTTTGTTTCTCTAGAAATTCCAATTCTGTTCTTACTGGTACGTGCGATACGTTATAGAAGCTCATGCTTAAAAGCCATCTGCAATAAAAGCAACCAGCCATCCATTGTTTCCCTTCACCGAACGGAGTCGGGATCGACCGATGAGCGGCTCTCCACGGTATACCCCGTGATTCCCACAACAAAATTGCTATATGGACACCGCATCCGTTAAGACTATCCTATTCATCTTCTATGTCGATTAAATTCTCTCATCCATGATCTCCACACCCTCTCCTCTTCCGAGAACCTATTCCTCTCCTCCACAATCCCTGACTAGATAACTGCTGAAGGTATACGAGCGGACGTTTCTGCCCTTAAATACCTTGCTCCACCATACCCATGGTACTACAGACGGGAACCAGAGCTAGATGTCCGCACCATTGGGATGTGTTTGATGCTTTGGTATTGCTTCAGATAGAAAGGCACATCAAGAAGAGGGGCGGAGCTGCAAAGGTTAGAGAGACGATGAACTGATCAGCGATGCTTTAGCTCACAGGCCCGGCGGCGTTAGAAAGGCACCAATCAAGGAGTAGAACAGTTCTTCAGAGATCACAAGGTAGGAAAAGCCTTCATGTTGAATCCTGCGAGATGGGGCTATGAAATTAGTTGTTTCAAATCAATACAGGTACGGAACAATTACTAGCTAGGTTCTTCCACCGTTTTGCAATTCCATTCCTTCGTGCGTAATTGTTTATGCAGGGGGATTCCATCCTCATGAAACTATGAGATGGAAACGACTGGGCTGATTTTTAGATATGTCATGGTCGTGGAGATTGGCACATGTGTTGTAACATCTAGGCAGGTGGTCAGTCATCATGAAGCCATAGCGATGGGGCGATGGACCGATGGCAATAGTTTATCCTGTTTTCATGTGGCTTGGAACTCCAGCCATGTCTAGGGCTCAGTCTACTGAGCAATAGCTTATGGCTCAGTAGAATGACGTCATCATATCTCAGTTGCAACTCATATTGCAACTCACTATTAGCACGAATCACGAAGCAATTCAACAGTCTGGATGTATGCTTCCTAGTTGCAACATCACTTGCAACTGAAAAAATCTCAGTTACAACTCAACTTACAGCTCAATTGCACAAATCACGATATAAATCTAATGGTCTAAAATTCTACTGAGCCATAAGCTATTTCTCAGTCTACTGAGAAATAGCAAAACCGTTATTTTTTTTCATTCAAGGGGTATCTACAATCAGTCCGCTCTATGTTCCAGTTTAGTGCTCTATGTTCCATCGTTCCTTCTTCATTCGACCAACAGAACGGATCAACGCAATTCAACTGATGCAGTGCTATATCATGTACTGTATGTGTTTTACATGTTCGAATTTCTTAAATAGAAAAAACACTTGCAGACATAAGTATGCCCTCCACGTGACGGGAAATGTAACGTGTTATGTTCGATCACATACTTTGTAGAGTATGCCCTCCACGTGACTTGAAATGTATCGTTTTATGTTTGATCACATACTTTTGTAAGATTTTATGTATAGATATGATAAATCCATTTCCAAAACCAAAATCATTTTTGTAGTGTAATTCCAATATTTTCTACGTTAACAGTTGCATTTTTCACTTCGGTAAATTGGTGTGCCTATGCCACTTTTACATTACTATTTGTGAATATGAAGTGATAATATTAGTACTTGAGTAAGTCATGTCATTATATTTAGGAAACAACTTAACCACAAAAAACACACTGCCATGTAATGCATCTTCTGCTATATTATCATCTAGGGGTCATATATCTACCATCCATTTATTTATATATGAATGACTGAAAGTTCCCGCTGCAACGCGTGGGGCATCATCTAGTTATGGAAGATAGTAAGACCCCATTGCCAGTCGTTGACATGAAACAACCACCTCTCAAAACCCAATTTTCTCTCTATTTTACAAATGAAAAGCTCTAGCACATGTTTAATCACTGCTTTCCTCCGCGAAGGGCCTTTCTTTTACTTTTTTTGTTGAGTCACCACCTTCTACCTTTATGCACCGTCTAAAAGAGCATAGTTGTCATTCTGAGTATAATGTGCATTGTCCCAAAGTTTTCATTGATTGATTCATGATATTGGTTTCACTTGTTCTCAAATTACTTGTATCTAGTCACCCTCTTAAACTTGAAGGTGTCCTATGCATTTATGTTTTGCTCTCTCATGAAGGACAAGCTGAAAACGATTTGTATATTTTTCCATATGATTTGAACACATGTTTGACTTTGATTGTTTCATTTTCATGATCTTTTGTTTGTGCTCTTTTTCATGTTATAACATGGTTGCTAAGTTTCTTCTATCAAGATTATGTCTTTCATGCCCATGTTTTAAGTTCTTTTGATCCCAGCGCACAACGTTTACATATATGATCAAGATTGTATAGGTGCATGTCACCTCAAAAATTATTTCTTTTGTTATCACTTACCTACTCGAGGACGAGCAGGAGTTAAGCTTGGGGATGCTGATACGTCTCAAATGTATCTATAATTTTTGATGCTCCATGCTTGTTTTTACACCATTTGTTTAGTGTTTCGTTACACTTTGTGGCATTTTTATGTATTTTCTGGAACTAACCTATTAACGAGATGCCACAGTGCCAGTTCCCTGTTTTCTGCTGTTTTTGTGTTTCAGAAAAGTTACACAGGAAATATTCTCGGAATTGGACGAAACAAAAGCCAAACATCCAGAAATTTACCGAAGCTTCCAGAGAACCAAAGAGTAGACGGAGTAGGGCCACGAGGGGCCCACACAACAGGGTGGCGTGACCCAGGCCCTGGCCGTGCCCCCTATGTGTGAGACCACCTCGGTCCACTTCTCACGATGCCCCTTTGCCTATAAAGACTCCCCCCCCGACGGGAAAAACCTAAACACGCGATCACTTTTTCAGAAACACATCGCGATCTTGCATGCTCTCCGTTGTTAGTAGCTATCTTGGCCGAGTAGTTGCTAGTGACTCCAAGAGGGGGTATATATGCTCGATAGTGGGTTCATGCCTCTATTTAATTTGGGGGAGTGACAGAAACCTCTAAGGTTGTAGATGTGCTATTGCCACTAGGGAGAAAACAACATTCATATGCTCAAGGGCATATGCTTTGTTTACATTACATACTTTGCTTAATGCAGTTATCTGTTGTTCACAACTTAATACTTCTGGAGTTCTCGGATTGATTCGCCACAAGTGGATTATTAGTCATAGATGTAGTTGGATGGCGGTCTATGTATCTTGTTGTAATGCCCAGAGTAAATCTCATAGTGATCCTCTCGACATATGCACGTTGTCTTTATTCTATCAATTGCCCAACTGTAATTTGTTTACCCAGCATGTATTATTTTATCTTATGGAGAGACACCACTAGTGAACTCGACAAATGTCCTAGATGAAGGATTTAGGATCGGGGAAACAGGGCGTCGGATGAACTCGAAGGTAAACTCAGTCAAACAAGGTGGCTATGAAAGTAAACGTGGGTGTAGAACCTGGCTTGCTTTCAATCTGGCCTACACCATCCCCTCCTGGCCCCTATATATAGGTGGCCAGGTCTCGAGGATCGGGTAGGATCCGATACATATTACAATATCGACATACGGTAAGAACTCGTATTTCGACTAGTATTACAATTGGGCCTAGCTTAACAGGCCTCAGGGGTACTCAACTGACGGGCTCTATTATCTATACCCTTGTCAACTGTGGACCCCGGTCCTATTTCCATTATATTGCTATCACCTGTTACTTTACTCGCACTATTTACTTTCTCGCATACTACTATTGCTTTCCACTCGATACGCTCATACCTTTGTTTACAGCAAACCGGTGAGATTGACAACCTCATCGTAAGTTGGGAGTAAAGTATTTGGTTGTGTTGTGTGCAGGTTCCATGTTGCTACTAGTTGAAGACGCGCTAACACGTTATCGTTAACGGCGCCCCTGTTGGAGTGTCACTAGGCTAGCTAGCATCACCTTCTGGAGTTTGGCTTTTTCCTGGATACGATAAACCTTGGTTTCTTACTGAGGGAAAACTTCTTGCTATGCTCATCATACCTTCCTCTTGGGGTTCCCAACTGGACGGTGAAATTACATCAACACCGTGCCGCATCAATGACCTTCCTCCAACCAGAGTTCTTCGGTCTTCACCAGAACGACCTCTCCCTCGACGCCTACTGCCTGCGCCTCAAGACCCTCTCCGACGAGCTCCGTGACTTGGATTTCCCGATCACCGATGCCCTCCTCCTCTCCACTCTCGCGGCCGGTCTTGGAGAGGATCTCAGTCACACCGCCTCGAACCTCACGCTGCTCACCAAGCCCACCTACGAGCAGGTCGTCGCCTACCTTCGCAACAAGGAATGGCGTCTACAACATCTACGGACTCGTGTGACACACACCGCCTTCATCACCGGCATCAACCATGGAGCTCCCGCCCCACCCGCACCGGCACCTCCTCCATGTGCCCCGGCACCGCCTCCTCCTCCTACCACTGGCGGCAACGGTGGCCGCCAGCGTCGCCGTGGGTGTGGCGGCAACGGCGGGCAGCGCAATCGTGCCCCCGCCAATCTGTCGCCTCCTGCCCAGCGGTTCCCGCCGCCACCGCCCTGGAGCACGGGCCACAATCCCCTGGACCGGGGTCGTCCATGCCTACATGATGCCGGTGCCCCGTGCCCCGCACCCTGGCATCCCAGGGCCTCGCCCCGCCACTCATCAGGCATTCTTTGTGGCACCCCAGCACGACGCGGTCTACACCAACCCACCCGCCTACCCTGTCAACGGCCAGGTCGACCCCGCGCTGCTACAAGCTCTCCACGCCGCCCCCATGACTAGTGCTATAGGTGGCACTGGTGACTACTGGTACATGGACAGCGGTGCCTCCTCCCACATGACACCCTACCCTGGTAATCTCTCCGCTTCCTCTCCCATCACCACTTCCTCCAGTATCGTCATCGGTAATGGTCATACACTTCCTATCACCCATACCGGTTCTACCACTGTTCCATCTAACTCTCGCCCACTCTCTCTCCATAATGTCATTGTCTCTCCTGCTCTTTGATACGTCTCAAACGTATCTATAATTTTTGATGCTCCATGCTTGTTCTAACACCATTTGCTTAGTGTTTTGTTACACTTCGTGGCATTTTTATGCATTTTTCGAGACTAACCTATTAACAACAAGATGCCACAGTGCCAGTTTCCTGTTTTATGCTGTTTTTGTATTTCAGAAAAGTTACACAGGAAATATTCTCGGAATTGGACGAAACAAAAGCCGAACGTCCCAATATTTAATGAAGCTTCCAGAAGACCAAAGAGTGGCCACACCATAGGGCGGCGCGGCCTGCCCCTGGCCCGCGCCCCCTAGTGGTGAGGCCACCCTGGCCCACCTCTGGCGCTGCCCCTTCGCCTATAAAGACCCCCCGATGGGAAAAACCTAAAGACCTGATCAATTTTCCAGAAACACATCGCGATCCGCCGCCGTCGTCGACCCGAGATCGGGAGGGTCCAGAAGCTCTTCCCGGCACCCTGCCGGAGAGGGGAATCGCCACCGGAGGTCTTCTTCATCGCCATGCTTATCTCTAGCGCGATGAGTGAGTAGTCTACCTTGGACTATGGGTCCATAGCAGTAGCTAGATGGTTGTCTTCTCCACCATGTGCTTCATGTTTAGATCTCGTGAGCTGCCTTACATGATCGAGATCACCTTTATGTAATTCTACATGTTGTGTTTGTTGGGATCCGATGAATATTGGTGTTATGTTAAGTTGATGTGCTGAATTTTATCTTATGTTATCTCTATGTTGTTTATGATCTTGCATGCTCTCCGTTGTTAGAAGCTATCTTGGCCAAGTAGATACTAGTGACTCCAAGAGGGGGTATTTATGCTCGATAGTTGGGTTCATGCCTCTATTTAATCTGGGGGAGTGACAGAAACCTCTAAGGTTATAGATGTGCTGTTGCCACTAGGGAGAAAACAACATTCTTGTGTCTATGGACATTGGTTTTGTTTACATTACACACTTTGCTTAATGCAGTTATCTGTTGTTCGCAACTTAATACTCGTGAGGGTGTTCGGACGATATCCCCGTGGGTGGATTATTAGTCATAGATGCAGTTGGATGGCGGTCTATGTATTTTGTTGTAATGCCCAGAGTAAATCTCATAGTGATCCTCGTGACATATGCATGTTATCTTTATTCTATCAATTGCTCAACTGTAATTTGTTTACCTAGCATGTTGTTATTTATCTTATGTAGAGACACCACTAGTGAACTGTGGACCCTGGTCCAATTTCCTTTACATTGTTACACCGTTTTATTATTACTCGCACTGTTTACTTTCTCGCATACTACTACTGTTTTCCACTCGATACGCTCATACCTTTGTTTAAAGTAAACCGGTGAGATTGACAACCTTATCGTAAGTTGGGAGCAAAGTTCTTGGTTGTATTGTGTGCAGGTTCCACGTTGCTACTAGTTGAAGACGCACCAATAAGAATCGTAAACGGCGCCCTTGCTAGAGTGTCATGAAGCTAGCAAGCATCACCTTCTGGAGTTTGGCTTTTTCCTACTGGATCGATAAACCTTGGTTTCTTACTGAGGGAAAGACTTGCTACAGTGCTCATCATACCTTCCTCTTGGGGTTCCCAACTGGGTGGTTATCCTGCCCGCATCAAGCTGTTTTTCTGGCGCCGTTGCCAGGGAAAAAGAAGATTTCTGCAAGGGGAGTTTCGCACGCATATCCATTACTTTGTTTTAGTTTTGCTTTACTTTATTTTTGCTTGCATCGTTTCATAAAAAAAAATAGTTTCCTTTATAGTTGTTACTTTATTACTCTTAATTCATTATGTTGTTCCCTAAGTATGTTTTGGAGGACCTTTCAGTAGGTAGTGGCTCTATTATTGGAAAAGGTAACATTGAGGAGTTCTTTAATCATATTAGCATGCATAAAGATGTTGAGGATAAATCTTTGGCTGAGCTTGCTCCTAGTTATGAAGTTGCTTCTGCTTATTTAGTTCACATGTTGGAAGCTAGGTTTGCTAGCCTTAATCCTTTTATGCAACACATATTTCTTAAGCTTCATGATATTGAAGACTCCGAAAAGAAAGATTTTATCTTGGAGACTTTGCGTAGAGAATTTAGAGATGTTGCCATTGAAGCTAGGAAAGTTTTTAAGCGTTTTAATATGCTTGGTTCGCCTGTCAAAGTTGTTGGTACAACCAAAGAAGAAACCCAAGTACCAATACCTAGCAAACTCTTGGGATTGCATGAGGCTTTTGAAAATAATTTTGATTGGATTTGTCCTGAAAATCGTTTTAGTGAATTGAGTGAACCAAAGCGTGATCACAAGTGATCTTCAAAAACTTATGTGGATGCAATACAATCTCTTATTGAAAAGACTTCTGCAGTTGATCTTAATGCTTCTTTCGAAAATACTTGATTTGCACTTTCTGCGCCTAGCTCAAAGGCGTTAAAGAAAAGCACTCTTGGGAGATAACCCATTGTTTTACTTTTAGTTTTATTTTATTTTATTTGAGTTTTGGAAGTTATTACTACTATAATAACTGCTCCTTATCCTTTTTATTTCGTTGGTGTGCCAAGAGAAACCTCTAATTTGAGTGAGGTCTGATTTGGGGATGTTGCTGTCCTGAAACAGATTTTGGTGCTGCACCATAAAAATTTGTAAAAATTCTCAGAATATCTTTTTGACCTGCGATTTCTCGTGCATATGCCCCAGGTTATATCCAAACTTTCATTAGTTATACACATTTTTATTTGAGCAACATAAAACCCTCGAAAAAATCGACCTTTGTCAGCTGTTATGTTTTGACAGATTTCTGCCACTATTTGTGTTTGCCTCTCGATCGCTTTCTTTTTGAGTTTTTTTTATCACGGAACTTTTGGGGAAGTTGCTACAGTAGTATATGCTTTATATATGGTGGTTTTGAGTTGAAATCTGAAGCAAAAATGGGTTGATTCATTATTATGCTTACACTAATGCTGCTAATAGAATTGTGTTGAGTTTTGTATGAAGAAGTTTTCAAGTGTAGGGATTGGAGAATGATGAGATGAGTTAAAGAATGGACAAAAGCTCAAGCTTGGGGATGCCCATGCACCCAAAGAAATATCCAAGATGTACAAGTGTCAAAGCTTGGGGATGCCCTCGAGGCACCCCTTCTTCATCGGCAAAAATCAGGTCACCTTTCAACGCACTATATTTTTATTGCTTCATGCACTATACGTTTTTCTTGGAGCGTCTTTAATTTAGTTTTCAGTTTTGTTTATTTTTGTTTTCTGCAATAAATGGTTGGACCCCAACAAATTTCTTTTCGAGAAGTTTCCTTGCTTTTCATTTGCCAAGAACACTCCATTTTTCACTCTTATCGTTCAACAAGTGTTCTCTTTTTCTAGAACTGCGTTTAGCTTTCATTTTTCACCTTGATTTTTGTTCAGATCTTGTTTTATCTTTGCATCAAGGTGTATTTTGACCTCTGGTCCATGTTGGTTTTCATCAAAAGAGTTGTTTCAAAAAGGTTCGAATGGTGTTGGAAAAGAGAAAAAATTTTATGCAAAAAAAGTGGTACAAAAAGGAGCTTGTTTAGACTGCGGCTTAGACTTTTGCATGTCGTGCTTGATATCATTTTGATAGTATGCTTAGTGGTTTTGCTATAGCATGACTTGTCTCAAATGACTGAGATTGCTTAATGAGCCTTTAAAAAAATCATGTGTTGTTTTTATTATTTGGAAGCATTAATTTGGTTTTCTCCTTGATGCTTTATTTGGGTTGACTTGGCGCATGCTTACACATGTTTAACTCATACAAAGTCACCATAAGCCTCTATGATCATTTATTTTTTGACTTTTGATACCATTTTATGCTTCTTTTAATGATGTTTTATCGCTATGCATGATTATGGCCATTATTGCTCTCTTAGTTGGTCGCTCCCAGTCTTTTGCTAGCCCTCATTTTGTACTGAGTATGAGCTCTACTCGTGCATCCAACTCCCAAAAAACAAGTTGTTCCAATGTGTCCACCATACATACCTATTAGCAATTTGGTATTCCAAAGTACATTTGACTTGATTTTATCTATCCTTCAAATTAAACTCTTTTGGTGTTATGCGAAAATTGGTCAGTAAAGCTCTCACGAACTTGATGGCACACTTTACTTTTCTCTTTCTTAAAAATTTGACATTGTGGCTCTCTTATGTTGAGTTGTTATGCTTGCAAGTTATAAGTTGGAAATTAGCCAAACCATGCCATCATGGGGTAAGCTTTCAACATTGCACTTCTTATTTGAGTTGATATCGTGATCTTTTGTTTATGGATACTCGCGATGTGAAATAAGTTTGGAATCTTGCGGGATCATGGAGTTTGTATACGTTTTAGAGAAATGCCTGGGCCGCCAATCTAAGCCATGCATAATTCATAGTGGAAATTTATAGCATGCCCATAGTGAACATTCGACGAGGCATCTCAAAATAAAAAGCTATACCAATGGTAAATAAAAGAGATGCCGAGGTGTTCATTGTCTGTTTGTCCTGTCATTTTGATGTGGGCTTGTTCCATGTCATCGGGCACGGAGGTACCCCGTTGGTGGTTCTCGATGATACGTGTATACTTACAATGACAAGAGCTTGCTTAGGACTTTAAGTCGAGTAGCATGAGGTTTGGGTATTCGTACTTCACGGGACACGAGGTTTTTAACTTATGATTTGTCAAGCATATGCTTCATAATTGTACTCGCATTAACTTTAACCATTCAAGATGCCTATGATGGGCAATGAGAGCTCAAAGCTCGTTGATACGTTGCAAATGTATCAATAATTTTTAATGCTTCATGCTTGTTTTACACCAATTGCTATATATTTTATCTACACTTTGTGACACTTTTATGATTTATTTGGACTATCCTACTAATAATTGCAAAAGTGTACAATGTTCTTGTTTTACACTTTTATGTGTAGGAATTACCAAGAATACAAGTGGAAACCTTGTTGGAGTCAAATTGGGACTTTCTAGAAATATGTGCCAGAACTCTTTTGGAAGATAGTCACATTACGGGTCGAAGACGGCGTCAAACGGAAAACTCTTCAATTACAAAGTTGTAGGGAATTTCACGGCGAACGTTCTGCTATCTCCATCACATATGTAGTGGTTCATCCTCCCACACACCTCGCTGCTCCTCTCCACCATCTTCACTGCTATCTCCATCACATATGTAGTGGTTCATCCTCCCACACACCTCTGTACCGTCCTATGTAAACATGGTGTTTGATGCTATAATATTTATCCTATGATCTATGACATGTTTCCATAGTTTATTTGTTCTTAGATTGATTTGTTAAATGTTTTTGGTTCATTAGAGTTGTATGTTGATATGGTACTGTCCTTTGGTGTCCATTATATTTATGCACGCATGGATTAAACATCTTAGGGTTAGTAGTATGTGCAAAAGGAAGGGGGTAGTTCTGCCGGAGTGACAGAAACCTGAGGACGCGAACCGAAACGTTGCACGTATGGGAGTAAGAGGACCATTAACTTAAGGCTATGGTTGGGGAAACCTTAATGCATTGTTAGTATTTGCGGATGCTTGCTAACAATCCAATCATATAGTACTTGTATTTCCAAGTAGTGAAGTGCATGTATATTTAGCCTCTCCCACATAGAAAACTGCATCGAAGACAATAAACTCGATATCTTCACTAGTTAATCTTGGACAAAGCCACCACAATTACCACCACTATTCCACACTCATGGTACTGTTATTTTATATTTGCTTAGTATACTTTATTGCTGCAGCACTAACATTTACTTTCTTGTATTTATTATCTTGCAAAACTATCTCTCATACCCGTATTGTTGCACTAGTTTTATTTCCTAGATAATGCAAACGTTTAGTGTGCGTAGAGTTGTATCAGTGGTTGATAGAACTTGAGAGAACATTTATCCTATCTTTAGATTCTCGTTGGGTTCGACACTCTTACTTATCGAAAAGGCTACACACGATCCCCTATACTTGTGAGATATCAAGACCTTTTCTGGCGCCATTGCCGGGGAGCAATAGCGTGTGGGTGAATATTCTTGTATGCACTTGTTTGCTTTATCTCTAAGTAGTTGTTTACTTTCAGTTTTAAGTTTTTCTCTATCTTTGTATGGATAGGGAATGCAAATTACAAAAAAAATTAGTTGTACTTGTTACCTAAAAACGTTTTCAAAAAGGAAAGTGATTGGAATGATGAGTAATGGTTAAGTGGGGGTCGACTTTGAACACTTGTGTTCATGCCTATAAAACCAAAACAAATCTTCCCATGGAAGCTTTTCAGTTAAAAACTTGTATATATTGTATATATTGTACATATTGTACATATTCCTCTGTACCATAAAAGTAAAGTAATAATTGTAGTTCCTAGTTACTTGGAAGTTGATAGTTTTGCTTTGCTGTCCAAAAATAGATTTTCTGTGCTTCACCGTATAAAATATTTAAAATCACCAGAACGTGATATTGACCTGAAATTTCTTGAGTGCAAAGTAATGCTTATTGTATTTCTTTCATTAGACTAACTTTTTCTGATTTGAGTTACGTAGCTGTCTCAAAAAAATTCGATTTTCACCGACTGTTCTGTTTAGACAGATTTCTGTGCTTCACTATAAAAAATCGTGAATAATCTCAGAATAGTGTTTTGATCTGAAATTTTTTCTGCATGAACCTGAGATTATGATCTGTCTTTCTTTAGTTTGGAGTTTTTCGATTTGAGCTTCTTAACTATCTCGTTGAGTGTCATCTTTACAGACTGTTCAGTTTTGACAAATTTCTTAGTTTATTCAATATTGTACTTGGTGTTATTAGTTTCATTAGTTTTTTGATGGACAACGGAAATCATGAATACCTTAGTATATATAGTGGCTAATGTTGAGTATAGATTATGAAACTTGTCAATGCTTGAAAATTAGTGGATTTTATTTAATGAGTACTAACCCTACTAATGAGTTTTGTGAAGTTTTATGTGGATGTAGCTTATAAGTTCTAATCAATATGGTGATATGAGATGAACAAGAAGACGTGAGAGCTCAAGCTTGGGGATGTTTAGGTGCATCCCAAGAATATATTCAAGAAGATACAATCATCTAAGCTTGGGGATGCCCGAGTCATCCCCCTATTCATCAAATAACATGAGGTTGTCTCCTTCATACTCTATATTACCCATCCACATGATATGTATTGTGTTAACTTGTATTATAGTTGCTTTTATATGTCTTGGTTTTATCTTATTTAGTTTTATTAGGCTCTTTATTTTGTTTTTATTGCTTCTTTACTTTCACTTATAAATTGAAAACAACAAAAATAGTTCATTTTGTTTTGCTTCTTTATTTGGTTCTCTATTTTGTGCCTAGCTCAAAGGCGTTAAAGAAAAGCACTTTTGGGAGATAACCCATTGTTTTATTTTTAGTACCTTTTCTTTTATTTGAGTCTTGGAAGTTATTACTACTGTAATAACCGCTCCTTATCCTTTTTATTCTGTTGTTGTGCCAAGAGAAGCCTCTAATTCGAGTGAGGTAAGATTTGGTGATGTTGCTGTCCTGAAACAGATTTTCGTACTATACTGTAAAAATTCGTGACAAATCTCTGAAAATCTTTTGGACCTGCGATTTCTTGTGCTTATTCCCCAGGTTATATCCAAACTTTCGTTAGTTGAACACTTTTTGATTTGAGCAACAGAAAACCCCTTAAAAAATCGACATTTGTCAGCTGTTCTATTTAGACAGATTTCTGCCACTATTCGTTGTTGCCTCTCGAACGCTTTCTTTTTGAGATCTTTCAATCACGGAACTTTTGGGGAAGTTGCTACAGTAGTATATGCTTTATATGTGGTGATTTTGAGTTAAAACCTGAAGCAAAAGAGGTTGATTGATTGTTATGCTTATACTAATGTTGCTAATAGAATTGTGTTGAGTTTTGTATGAAGGAAGTTTTCAAGTGTAGGGATTGGAGAATGATGAGATGAGTTGAAGAATGGACAAAAGCTCAAGCTTGGGGATGCCCATGCAACCCCCAAGAAATATCCAAGAAGTACAAGCGTCAAAGCTTGGGGATGCCCCCGAGGCACCCCTTCTTCATCGGCAAAAATCAGGTCACCTTTCAAGACACTATATTTTTATTGCTTCATGCACTATGCGTTTTTCTTGGAGCGTCAGTTGTTTTAGTTTTCAGTTTTGTTTATTTTAGTTTGCTACAATAAATGGTTGGACCCCAGCAAATTTCTTTTGAAGGAGATGTACTCGTTTTCATTTGCCAAGAACACTCAGTTTTTCACTCTTATCATTCAACGAGTGTTCTTCTTTTTCTGCTACTGCGTTTAGTTTTCAGTTTTTGCCTTGATTTTTGTTCAGATCTTCTTATATATTTTTATCAAGGTGTATTTTTGCCTCTGGACCATATTGGCTTTCATCAAAAGAGTTGAGTTAAAAAAGTTCGAATGGTGTTGGAAAAGAGAAAAAGATTTATGCAAAAAAGTGGTACAAAAAGGAGCTTGTTTAGACTGCGGCTTAGACTTTTGCATGTCATGCTTGATGTCTTTTTGATAGTATGCTTAGTGATTTTTGCTGTAGTATGACTTGTCTCAAATGACTGAGATTGCTTAATGAGCCTTTGAAAAAATCATGCATTATTTTTATTATTTGGAAGCATTATTTTGGTTTTCTCTTGATGCTTTATTTGGGTTGACTTGGCGCATGCTCACACATGTTAGACTCATACAAAGTCGCCATAAGCCTCTATGATCATTTAATTTTTGACTTTTGATGCCATCTTATGCTTCTTTTAATGTTGCTTTGTCGCTTTGCATGATTATGGCCGTTATTGCTCTCTTAGTTGGTCGCTTCCAGTCTTTTGCTAGCCCTCGTTTTGTACTGAGTATGAGCGCTACTCGTGCATCCAACTCCTAAAAACCAAGTTATTCCAATGTGTCCACTATAAATTCCTATGCATGGTATTTGCAAGCCATTCCAAGTAAAATTTTCATGTGCTACCTTTCAAAAAAAACCTTCAAAATACTTCTCATTTTGTGACACAGTTTTCAGCTCATGGGGGCGTAGTGGTCGGATTTGCTATCTTCCATATTGTTTTATTCCAAAAAGAAAAAAAAGAGAAAAAAGGAAAGAAAAAAAGGCACTCCTCCATGGTATGTGAATGTTGGTGGGCACCCAATGGAATCGGTTAGCCATGGTTTGTGAAAGGAAAAAAAGGTGGGGAGGAGTGCCAAGATTTATAAAAGAGCACAAAAGTGCCAATCTCTCTCTCAAAAACTTGCTCATTTTTGTATGGAAGATAGTAAGAACCCCATTGCCAGTCGTTGACAAAGACAACCACCTCTCAAAACCAAATTTTTATCTCTCTGTTTTACAAATGAAAAGCTCTAGCACATGTTTAATCACTGCTTCCCTCTGCGAAGGGCCTTTCTTTTACTTTTATATTGAGTCTCCACCTTCTACCTTTATGCACTATCTAAGAGAGCATAGTTGCCATTCTGAGTTTAATGTGCATAGTCCCAAAGTTTATCATTGTTTGATTTATGATTATGGTTTCACTTGTTCTTAAATTATTTGTATCTAGTCGCCCTTTTAAACTTGAAGGTGTCCTATGCATTTATGTTTTGCTATTCCATGAAGGACAAGCTGAAAACCACTTATTATGTTTTTCCATATGATTTGAACACACGTTTGACTTTCATTGTTTCATTATTCATGATCTTTCGTTTGTGTTTCTTTTCATGTTATAACATGGTTGCTAAGTTTTTATTGTCAAGATTATCTCTCTTATGCCCATGTTTTAAGTTCTTTGATCCCAGCACTCAATGCTTTACTTAGATGATCAAGATTATGATGGTGCATGTCATCTCAAAAATTATTCTTTTGTTATCACTTACCTACTCGAGGACGAGCAGGAGTTAAGCTTGGGGATGTTGATACGTTGCAAACGTATCAATAATTTTTGATGCTCCATGCTTGTTTTACACCAATTGCTATATATTTTGTCTACACTTTGTGACACTTTTATGATTTATTTGGACTAACCTACTAATAGTTGCAAAAGTGCACAATGTTCTTGTTTTACACTTTGATGTGTAGGAATTACCAAGAATACAAGTGGAAACCTTGTTGGAGTCAAATTGGGACTTTCTAGAAATATGTGCCAGAACTCTTTTTGAAGATGGTCACGTTACGGGTCGAAGACAGCGTCAAACGGAAAACTCATCAATTACAAAGTTGTAGGGAATTTCACGACGAACGTTCTGGATATAAAATTCACCTGATTCCAAGTCCGGTCGGCCGAGCTAAGCCTGGTCCATTGCGGCCCAAGATGGGGAGACGAGAATCCAAGAGACTATATAAAGGGAGGAACCCTAGCTCGTGGGGGACTCCTCCACCCACGAATTTGCAGCCACCAGAGCCACGTTTTCACCTCCCCCATGGATCCCATCTCCATGGGGGAGGGCTCCCATGAAGCCATGAAGGAAGGGGGCTAAGGGGCGGTGCTCCCCCATGGTGCCGGCGGCGGGGAAGGAGTCCCCCGCGCCGCCGCCCGTGCCGCTGCTGCCACGCCGCCGCCGCCCGCGCCCTCGCTGCTCCTCTCCACCATCTTCACCGCTATCTCCATCACATATGCAGTGGTTCATCCTCCCACACACCTCTGTACCATCCTATGTAAACATGGTGTTTGATGCTATAATATTTATCCTATGATCTATGTCATGTTTCCATAGTTTATTTGTTCTTAGATTGATTTGTTGAATGTTTTTGGTTCATTGGAGTTGTATGTTGATATGGTACTGTCCTTTGGTGTCCATTATATTTATGCGCGCATGGATTAAACATCTTAGGGTTAGTAGTATGTGCAAAAGGAAGGGGGTAGTTCTGCCGGAGTGACAGAAACCTGAGGATGCGAACCGGAACGTTGCACGTATGGGAGTAAGAGGACCATTAACTTAAGGCTATGGTTGGGGAAAACTTAATGCATTGTTAGTATTTGCGGATACTTGCTAACAATCCAATCATATAGTACTTGTATTTCCAAGTAGTGAAGTGCATGTATATTTAGCCTCTCCCACATAGAAAACTGCATCGAAGACAATGAACTCGATATCTTCACTAGTTAATCTTGGACAAAGCCACCACAATTACCACCACTATTCCACACTCATGGTACTGTTATTTTATGTTTGCTTAGTATACTTTATTGCTGCAGCACTAACATTTACTTTCTTGTATTTATTATCTTGAAAAACTATCTCTCATACCCGTATTGTTGCACTAGTTTTATTTCCTAGATAATGCAAACGTTTAGTGTGCGTAGAGTTGTATCAGTGGTTGATAGAACTTGAGAGAACATTTATCCTACCTTTAGCTCCTCGTTGGGTTCGACACTCTTACTTATCGAAAAGGCTACACACGATCCCCTATACTTGTGGGATATCACTCGTAAGTACCATAATTTTTAAAGGTTTATAAAACTTGCAATCACTGCTTCCCTCTGCGAAGGGCCTTTCTTTTACTTTTATGTTGAGTCACCACCTTCTACCTTTATGCACCGTCTAAGAGAGCATAGTTGTCATTCTGAGTTTAATGTGCATAGTCCCAAAGTTTATCATTGATTGACTCATAATTTTGGTTTCACTTATTCTTAAATTATTTGTATCTAGTCGCCCTCTTAAACTTGAAGGTGTCCTATGCATTTATGTTTTGCTATTTCATGAAGGATAAGCTGAAAACCATTTGCTATGTTTTTCCATATGATTTGAACACACGTTTGACTTTCATTGTTTCATTTTTCATGATCTTTAGTTTGTGTTCTTTTTCATATTATAACATGGTTGCTAAGTTTCTTCTATCAAGATTATGCCTTTTATGCCCATGTTTTAAGTTCTTTTGATCCCAGCACTCAATGCTTTGCATAGATGATCAAGATTGTGTTGGTGCATGTCACCTCAAAAATTATTCTTTTGTTATCACTTACCTACTCGAGGACGAGCAGGAGTTAAGCTTGGGAATGCTGATACGTCTCAAACGTATCTATAATTTTTGATGCTCCATGCTTGTTCTTACACCATTTGCTTAGTGTTTTGTTACACTTCATGGCATTTTTATACATTTCCTGGGACTAACCTATTAACAAGATGCCACAGTGCCAGTTACCTGTTTTCTGCTGTTTTTGTGTTTCAGAAAAGTTACATGGGAAATATTCTCGAAATTGGACAAAACAAAAGTCGAACGTCCAAATATTTAATGAAGCTTCCAGAAGACCGAAGAGGAGACGGAGGGGGGCCACAGGGCGGCCACACCATAGGGTGGCACAGCCTGCCCCTGGCCCGCGCCACCTGGTGGTGAGGCCACCCTGGCCCACCTCTGGTGCTGCCCCTTCGCCTATAAAGACCCCCCGACGGGAAAAACCGAAAGACCCGATCAATTTTCCAGAAACACATCGCGATCCGCCGCCATCATCGACCCGAGATCAGGAGGGTCCAGAAGCTCTTCCCGGCACCCTGCCAGAGAGGGGAATCGCCACCGGAGGTCTTCTTCATCGCCATGCTTACCTCCGGCGCGATGAGTGAGTAGTCTACCTTGGACTATGGGTCCATAGCAGTAGCTAGATGGTTGTCTTCTCCACCATGTGCTTCATGTTTAGATCTCGTGAGCTGCCTTACATGATCGAGATCACCTTTGTGTAATTCTACATGTTGTGTTTGTTGGGATCCGATGAATATTGGTGTTATGTTAAGTTGATGTGCTGAATTTTATCTTATGTTATCTCTATGTTGTTTATAATCTTGCATGCTCTCCGTTGTTAGTAGCTATCTTGGCCAAGTATATACTAGTGACTCCAAGAGGGGGTATTTATGCTCGATAGTTGGGTTCATGCCTCTATTTAATATGGGGGAGTGACAGAAACCTCTAAGGTTGTAGTTGTGCTGTTGCCACTAGGGAGAAAACAACATTCTTATGTCCAAGGACATTGGTTTTGTTTACATTACACACTTTGCTTAATGCAGTTGTCTGTTGTTCGCAACTTAATACTCGTGGGGTGTTCGGACGATATCCCCGTGGGTGGATTATTAGTCATAGATGCAGTTGGATGGCGGTCTATGTATTTTGTTGTAATGCCCAGAGTAAATCTCATAGTGATCCTCGTGACATATGCACGTTATCTTTTTTCTATCAATTTCCCAACTGTAATTTATTTACCCAACATGTTGTTATTTATCTTATGGAGAGACACCACTAGTGAACTGTGGACCCCGGTCCAATTTCCTTTACATTGTTACACCGTTTTATTTTTACTCGCACTATTTACTTTCTCGCATACTGCTACTATTTTCCACTCGATACGCTCATACCTTTGTTTACAGCAAACCGGTGAGATTGACAACCTCATCGTAAGTTGGGAGCAAAGTTCGTGGTTGTGTTGTGTGCAGGTTCCATGTTGCTACTAGTTGAAGACGCACCAACAAGAATCGTAAACGACGCCCTTGCTAGAGTGTCACGAAGCTAGTAAGCATCACCTTCTGGAGTTTGGCTTTGTCCTACTGGATCGATAAACCTTGGTTTCTTACTGAGGGAAAGATTGCTACTGTGCTCATCATACCTTCCTCTTGGGGTTCCCAACTGGGTGGTTATCCTGCCCGCATCACTCTTGTTCAGAATTTAGTCTCTGTTAAACGTCTTGCTCGTGATAACTCTGTAACTGTGGAATTTGACGATGTCGGCTTTTCTATGAAGGATGGTCGTACTCGGATGCTCCTCCACCAATGTGATAGCCCCGACGATGCACTGTATCCCGTCCAGCCTACATCCACCGCTACCAACCACCTCGCTCTCTCTGCCGGTGTCGATCTTTAGCATGCGCGCCTCGGCCATCCAAGCTTCACCGCACTTCGTCAAATTATGCGTGGATTTTCTTTTTCTTGTAATAAAACAGAGTCTCACTCTTGTGAAGCATGTCGTCTAGGTAAACATGTTCGTCTTCCTTTTAGTTCATCCTCCACCGTAGCGTCTTTTCCATTCCAATTACTTCATAGTGATGTGTGGACTTCTCCAATACCGAGTAATTCTGGCTTTACTTATTATCTTGTGATATTGGATGATTATTCGCACTTTGTGTGGACTTTTCCCCTCCATCATAAATCCGACGTTCCCGCCACCCTCACTTCCTTTTCTCCTATGTATCCACCCAATTTGGTCGACCCATCCACGCTCTCCAAAATGATAATGGCAAAGAGTTTGATAACCTCACCGTTCGTACTCTAATAGCTACTCATGGCACTGTCTTCCGGCTCACATGTCCTTACACCTCTCAACAGAACGGCTGCGCCGAACGCATCCTTCGCACCCTCAATGATTGCGTCTGCACCCTTCTATTCCATGCCTACATGCTACCTTGCTTCTGGCCTGATGCCCTTGCCACTACAAGAAAAATAGCCCGTAGAGACATTATTTTGGTAGCTAGAGACATTATCATTGTCTCTACAATGGAGTAGAGGCACTTCGTCAGGTGTCACATAAGTGCCACTACATGCAGTGTCCCTAGGACTAAAAGGCACTTCCATAATGTCTTTAGATATTATAAGACATTTCATAGAGGCACTTTCTATTGTCTCTGCATTCTATAAGACATTAGTAAAGACATTCATTCTGTCACTATTTATATTGAAAAATAATTTATAAAAACGTTGGTAGCAATCCTTGAACTCAAGACCTTCATGTAAAGGTTGTACTAACCCAACCACTTAGCCTCACACAACATCTTGTTAATACACATTAGAAAACTCTTATGGGACTATGTTACATGCCTAAAAATGCCTCTACAGAATGTAAATAGTGTCTCAAACTGTGTCTCTAACTATGATGTAAGGCCACTTTATGAAGTATCTTTAAAAATGCCTCTACGTGATTTCTTTCGACACTTATTTAGTGTCTCATACAATGCCTTTTAACACTCATTTGATACTTACGAGATAAATGTCTCAACTAGTGTCTCTAGATTTAAGACACTCAACCTTGTGTCTATAATAAGTGTCCCTACTTCAAGGAAAGTGTCTCTACATGATTATTTAACAATTTTATAAAGGCAAATCATAAGTGTCTCTAGAGAAGTGCCGCTACAAGCAGTTTTTGTTGTAGTGTGCCACCGCCACTCTCCTCATTAACATCCGGCCTTGTCGCTCCCGTGGCAGTATACACCACATCATCTCCTGTTTGGCACGCCACCCTCATACACTGACCTTCGCATCTTTGGATGCCGCTGCTACCCCAGCACTGCCGCCACCGCCATACATAACCTCGCCCCCCGCTCTCTTCTGTGCGTATTCCTTGGATATCCGGCTAACACCAAGGGATATCGCTGCTATGATCCGGTCTCCCACCGCATCATCACCTCACGACACGTTTACTTTGATGAGCTGCTTTTTTTGTTTAAGCAGGGCATTCTGGCGACTCCTTCGGTGACACCCGCGGCGCCCGTTGACACTCCTGTGGTCGCCCCCTCACGGCGCTGAGCTCTTGCCACCCTGCTCGCGTCGGCACCCGCGGCCTCGCCCGCGCCCCCGACGCCTGGCTCCACGGTGTCCGCGTCGTCGCCTGTGACACCCAGCGTCACCGCGACCGCACCGTCGTCGCCGGCTTCTAGCCCGGCGCCTTCATCGTCGTCATCGACTTCCAGCCCGGCGCCTTCATCGCCGACTTCTTCGTTGAGCTCGCCCTCTACTCCTCTGCCACCTCCGACGACGGGCGTCGTCACTTGTGCGAGAGCGGGTGTCCACCGGCCATCCACACGCTACCCCGCTAGCGAGTATGCGTGCATGGCTTCTGCCCCTGCGCTCTCGCCGGTTCCCACCTCCGCTCGAGCAGCGCTTCGAGATCCCCAATGGCATGCGGCCATGAAGGAGGAGTTTGATGCTCTGCAGCGGAACTGGACTTGGGAGCTTGTTCCCCGTCCTCCCCACGCCAACGTCATCACCGACAAATGGGTGTTCAAACACAAGCTGCTTCCTGACGGTACACTTGAGTGCTACAAGGCGCGCTGGGTGGTGCGTGGCTTCCGCTAGCGTGCCGGCATCGACTTCACGGATACGTTTGCCCCGACCATCAAGCCGGGCACGATCCAGACTGTTCTACACCTCGCCATCTCTCGAGCCTGGCCAATGCACCAGATGGATGTCTCCAACGCTTTTCTTCATGGGCATCTCTCGGAGTAGGTGTACTGTCAGCAGCCCACCGGGTTCGTTGACGCCGAGCACCCAGACCGTGTGTGTTTGCTGTCGCGCTCCCTTTATGGGCTGAAGCAAGCACCACGCGCCTGGTACCAGCGCATGGCCGCGTTTCTTCATCAGCTCGGCTTCCGCTCTACGCGCTCTGACGCCTCCTTGTTCGTGTACCGCCAGGGCTCTGATGCTGCGACTTGCTGCTATATGTTGATGACATCATCCTAACAGCCTGCAACGATGCTCTCCTTCGATAGCTCACTGAACGTCTTCGTGCTGAGTTTGCTCTCAAGGATCTCGGACCGCTTCATTACTTCCTCGGCCTTGAGGTGGTACATCGAGCCGACGGGTTCTTTCTTCATCAGCGCAAGTACGCTCATGAGCTTCTTGAGCGCGCCGGGATGCTTAACTGCCATCCTGTGGCAACTCCTGTCGACACGAAGGCCAAGCTCTCCGCCACTGATGGCTCACCGGCACCGGATGCGTCTCTTTATCGCTCCATTGTTGGTGCCTTGCAGTACTTGACGCTTACTCGCCCAGAGTTGCAGTATGCTGTGCAGCAGGTCTGTCTCTACATGCACACGCCTCGTGATGCTCACTGGACAGCGATGAAACGGATCCTTCGGTACGTCCGTTGAACCATGGATCTTGGGCTCTTGATCACTGCCTCATCGTCCACAGATATTGTGGCTTATTCAGATGCAGACTAGGCGGGCTGCCCTGACACTCGGGCTCTACATCCGGCTACTGCATCTACCTTGGATCGTCTCTGATCTCCTGGTCGTCCAAGCGCCAACACACCGTTTCCCGGTCCAGCGCTGAGGCTGAATATCGCGTTGTGGCCAATGCAGTTGCTGAGTGTACGTGGCTTCGTCAGCTTCTCTCCGAGCTCGCCTGCCCTATTGACAAGGCTACTGTCGTCTTCTGCGACAATGTCTCCGCTGTCTACCTCTCCGCCAACCCCGTTCATCATCGCCGCACCAAGCACGTTGAACTGGATATTCACTTTGTTTGTGAGCAGGTTGCTCTCGGTCACGTTCGAGTTCTTCACGTACCGACCTCCCAGCAATTTGCAGACATCATGACGAAGGGATTACCGACTTCAACTTTTTCTGAGTTTTGGTCCAGTCTATGTGTCACTGCCAACCCTTCGACTGCGGGGGGTGTTGAGATATGTACGTATATGTATAGGTTCCTTAGCTCCCAAGGTACTAGGTTCCTTGGCTTCTAAGGCTTGTAAGGTTCCTTGACTCTCAAGGTTGTATGACTCCTCCTATATATACAAGACAGCCGGCTCTATTGAAGCTGTGCATTCTACTCTAATCTCTCTACAGTATCTGACAGTTGAGTAATCCCGGTTTAAGAAAAGAAAAATGTTACCTCCTCTCCCTCTCTCTGAACCGTCTTCCTTCCCAAGCTCTGAACTTTTTAGCGACAAACAGGAATCTCTCTCGTTGGCAAACCAAACATATCTAGAAGTTTCTCCACGCTCTTTAGCGACAAACATAAATCTCTCTCATCGGCAAAACAAGCATACGTTGAAGTTTCTCCAGTTCCACGAACTGTCGGATTTCTGCTTCGGTATGTGACAGACAAAACGATGGGCCTTGCGGTATTAATTGCTAAATGTCAATTAACTTCCCTTTCGAGACTAATGATGACCGACAACCTACTAATTGAGATCGATACCCGGATGCTGACCAAAATTTCTCTTCGACCAAACATTGTGAGGCCATTACCTAACTAACTGTTCGTAATGAATCCTTCAAAAGACATGTGAACTGTATTGGTAGCTATAGTTCCTCGCAGATTAGTCAGATTTGCACATGTGCCAACATGTAAAAAATAACCGGAGGGAATAACATATCAAAGGAAAACCTCTGAGAATATTATTTTTTCAAGGATACACCTGGGAAGGTGTATCAGATTTCACAAAAGAAATTTCAAATTGAACTAATTAATCTGAGAATTTATGTATACAACCTAAAAGCGTACGATGTTGCTAAGAGCTTTTAATGAACGTTTGTTCTTGTGGTGTGGAGATCATAGGGAGAGGAATAGAGTATTTGATAAGTAAAGGAGATTTTTTTAAAAACTTGATATGGTGCCAAGACATGACAACAATCAAATGCTTGCTGATAGAGTTCGTGTTACTAGCTAGACCACCTAAGACTTGACTCTACTCTCTCACATGAACATACTACTTTCATTATATTTCAATATCAAGTCTTAGTAATAATCAAGTCGAAAGCTTGTTGCTATAATTTAAGTTTCATTCTGGTGTAGCTTCTGTTAAAATAAATATACAACCTTACCCGACTTTTGGAATAGTTGGTTAGAGCATCAATCTAATAGCTTCTTGGTACATTTACCTACAATGTGCCATGTGCAGAGATGAAAGCACGAAGGCGTGAACTAGGGACACAAGTCTACGCTCAACCGGGCAGTGCCATTGAAATGTAGTTCGAGATTAATGTGATATATAACTTTAATCTTTTCAATAAAGTTAATCAAATTAAATTTTTATAGAACAATAGTTAAAAATACACTTACTTGCGAATGGAGGTTGTACACTACAACCTTGTCACATGGATAGAGTGTCCGAGCATATAGAGCTAGGTGGTTCCATCATGACAACCGGCAATGTATGTATTCCATATACACACAAATGAACAAATACACATGTTATATCGAGTAGTAATAAATTTGTACCCCCTGTTCCATAATTATGTTGATGTGACTGTGTTTTCTTATTGAAATATGAACTATAATTACGTCCAACGGGAAGAGAAGCATATGCTTGATTCATTTTCTACATGCTATGGAGAACTTGGCAACCAAGTAAATGCGGTGGCATATACTCCTTGAGGATCATTCTTGTGGCAGAAGGAATAGTCCGATTCAGTCAAAATCTGCCATGGTGAAATTTGTTCGAGGTAGAGAATTAACCATGTTTCGTGTCCCCTGTGTCGACCAAGTTCATAAGAGAGTACTCTTCACAAGACCATAACTAAAAGTCAGTGTACCGTACAGTACATGGCCACATGGGTTCCAATCCAACCATGGCATGACCTACACAGTGCCACCCCACACCACGTGGGTTGCGATCCAAGTCAAGGTAGACACAGCCGCAGGCGTTATGTGCTCCCCTGTGCCGCTGCTGTGCTCTACGCTGCTGTCTGCTTCGGGCGAGGTTAACACAAGTACACGAGATCGAAGCCACTACCACGAAGCTTCCGTGGGCGGGGAAGCAGCCGCAGGGCCCAAGCGGCCGGGTCTCGGTTCAGTTACAGCTTTTCCGGCCCGTCTCCAGCCCGCCGCCTGCTTTGTCCGCATGCGCACGCACGGTGTGCCGCTGCGTCGTCGTCTCGTGTACTCACGCAGAAGGGGCAGGGGCTGCTAGACCAGACCAGATTCAAGGTGGGCGAGAGGGGATGAGGAGAGGAGACTGCAGCGAAACAAGACGAGAAACAGTTTGTTGGGGTTGCGTCGTCACCCCTCCACTCACCTTGGCCGCATCCTAGCTCTCGGCCGGGACGGTCAAACGTGCGCACGGCTGTGTGATCCCGGCCACCGAGGCGCTTGCCTTGTATATATACCCCCGGAGACGCACCGCCGACCCCCCATTACCTCATCCTTGGACCCTTGTCTCTCTCACTACCACCCGGGAAAAGCGGAGAGTGCATCGAGCTCGTGATCTCAATTCTTGGACCTGCAGGCCAGGAGAGGAGAGAGAGAGAGAGAGAGAGGGAGAGAGAGGGACTATGGGGAGGCCGCCGTGCTGCGACCAGGCCGGGGTGAAGAAGGGCCCGTGGACGCCGGAGGAGGACCTCATGCTCGTCTCCTACATCCAGGACCACGGACCCGGCAACTGGCGCGCCGTGCCCACAAACACCGGTGCGTCTCGTCTCGCGTTTTCTCCTCCTCAATTGCGCGATTGTTCCTTCTCTGATTCTTGGGATCCTTGCCTGCAGGGCTGATGCGGTGCAGCAAGAGCTGCCGCCTCCGGTGGACCAACTACCTCCGCCCCGGGATCAAGCGTGGCAACTTCAACGAACAGGAGGAGAAGCTCATCGTCCACCTCCAGGCACTCCTCGGCAACAGGTACTATATCTCAGTATCTCACTCGCTGGGCTGTTTCTGCCTACTAGATTGAACCTGCTCGTTTCAGAGATTCCGTCCAACCCTCCAGATTTGTTTCACCAACTTGGCAATACAGTCCTCAACTCTGCAATTCTTTTGGCCAGGTGGGCGGCGATCGCGTCCTACCTGCCGGAGCGGACGGACAACGACATCAAGAACTACTGGAACACGCACCTCAAGAGGAAGCTCAAGAAGGCGGGCGCCGCCGGCGAGAGCGGCGGGCCGGACGCCGCCGCCGCCGCGGCCGGGCTGAGGAGCAGGACATCCACGCCCAAGGGGCAGTGGGAGCGGCGGCTGCAGACCGACATCGACACCGCGCGGCAGGCGCTCCGCGACGCGCTCTCGCCGGACACGCCGGCAACACCGACAGGGCCGCAGACGCCGGCGCTGGCGGCGCCGCCGTCGAAGGCGACGTACGCGTACGCGTCCAGCGCCAACAACATCGCGCGGCTGCTGGAGGGCTGGATGCGGCCCGGGGAAGGCGGGGGCAGCAAGGCGTCCTCCGGAGGGTCTCGGTCGTCAGGCTCGGTGTCCGGCGACGGCGAGGGCGCGGCGCCCACGCCGGAGGGCTCCACGGTCACGAGCAAGACGGAGGACGCCGCGGCGCCGGCCCTCTCCATGCTGGAGAA
The DNA here is from genome assembly GCA_007115705.1 of Dactylis glomerata. Lineage (NCBI taxonomy): Eukaryota > Viridiplantae > Streptophyta > Magnoliopsida > Poales > Poaceae > Dactylis > Dactylis glomerata. The sequence goes on along the minus strand of QXEO01000398.1, from coordinate 1,858,418 downwards.
CTGGCTGTTTGATGACGGCATGGGACATGGCGGCGTGGGGCTCATGGACGTGCCGCTCGGGGACCCCAGTCAGTTCTTCTAGTCCAGTCTACAGAAAAAGAAGGTCGATCCGGGTGACAAAGTTTGAAGAAAGAAGCCAATCATGCAGTAGATCCGATCCTTGGTAATCTATCTAGATCATCAGAAGCTCGTGTCGATCTAGTTCACTAAATCTAGCAACCTTTTGCTTCCTTTTCGGGCTTAATTTCGTGTTAGGGTTCGGAGCACTAATCATATAAGTCTATACTAATCCATTGTGTGGGTGACTGAATGAAAGGTAACCATTCAGTCTAGAAATGGAGGTGGCAAACGAAACAATTGTACATCTTTCAATAACGCTAAGCTTAATACTACTACTTAAGTTATATGCTATCCCTCATTATTCTCTGTGTTGGAATTGTATCAAGTCTTCATCATCTGAAGATAGTTGTACTTCCTAGCTTGGTGCTAATCCATCTTGATTTGCAATGCATGTACAACATGCTTTACATTTCGATCCACTTCAAATTGTATGCTCTCTACTTGAGTTATATCCTTGGATAGGACTAAGGAGAATCGCAGCAATGGATGATCCTAAGACATTGAATAGTACTAAGCAATGGATGATCATAGACATTGGATCAGTCGTGTTCTCTGGCTAATTTGCTGAACTAATTTTCATGAGAAAAATATAGTGTTGTGATGTATATCGATGCTACATTTAGTTCTTTTATCTTACAATAAAGCGTGTCAATGTGCGAGAGCGGACAAATGTAGGCCGAGCTTCATGATGCCCTTTATTTTCAAAATTTTGTAATTATATTTACAAGTTTTTTAAAATTCTAGATGCGCGCATTCAATGATGTATCTTACAAGCGTGCAAAATATACAATTCTTTTGTATTTTGAGCTACAATAAAATGACAAAATATGACATGTTTTATAGTTTTGAAGTGTGGGTTGTTCACTATACATAGATCCACACTTTTGTAGCTCCGCCTACATGTAGGCCGTTTAAACCTCTAAAATTCCAATTTAGATATTTCAAAAAAAATTGAAAAAAATATCAGCATGTAGACAATTTTGTGTTCTACAAGTGTGTAAATTTTTAGAATGAAATATGTTGTAATTCTCAGCAAAAATAACAAATCTTAATTTTGTCCTCGATGAACAGTGCCCTACAATCTAGATTTTGTCATTTTTACGGAGGAAAAAATACAATGAATTTCAGTCTGAAAATTTACACACTGATGGAATACAACATTGTCTACTTCTGTTTACTTTTTCGAATTTTGAAATCCAAAGTTTTGAAGTTTTTTTTTTAAAAAAATCAGGCTACTTATAGCCCGGGCTACATGTGAAGTTTTTGAGAATATAAAGTATTTTACATTCTTGTAGTATACATCATTCACTACATCCAAATTTGTTTTAAAATTTTAGAACTGCCATATATGATATTTTGACTTCTTAAAAATAAAGGGCTCCATGGAGCTCGGCCTCCATTTGGACTTTCTGGTCAAGATGTACACATCTCAAATAACTTGGCCTCACAAAAAGCAAGAAAAACGTCACGTGCTGAATAACATCATGGAATCGGCCAGCGATAGAACCAAAAACTACAATATTAACAATCAAATGGTGTCCAAAGAAAACAGCGAACGATTGTACAACAACGGTGTCAAAACTAGCTTGCCAGTTGGAGATGAAGATAATAGGGTTTTCACCGAAGATTTTATCAAAAATAGAGATGAAGCATATTAGGGGTTCATTTTTGTACCGGTAATTATTGGATGTGCATGTCAACTAACCTCTTGTCCCTTATTTCTTTTTGATCCTTAGTTATCTATTGATTTCACATTCATCAAGTTTGCCAATAAGCACTTTGGCTCCCAGGCTCCATGGACCCCCAGTATTTTTATAAAATCAAATATATACTTATTTTTTAAAACTAGTCTTTCCACGATCCATCTCCAACAATGATTCAAGTCAAGTCAGTTAGGTCTATCCATAAACCACGTGATCCGTACAAAGTTAATTCACAACTCATTCTAAATCCCCCAATGGAGTTAATTTGTAAGTCTATCAATGTGTGGTGAAGAAGCACGATTTCCCACAAAAGATTAGACGTGTATTACTACCAAAATGTGGTTTTACTAGTAAATTTGGCAGCACAATTTAATTAGATGACCTAGAAAAGAGCAGTGTTGCCTTTCTATTTTCATGCTTAGATGATGAACATGTTCGTTCATTATTGTATCGGTAAAGACTTTCATGTGAGCACCTTGATATTGCATCAACATGCAAACGAGCAAACACTACAGGAATTTCACCGTATGCCGACGGCTAACAGCCCTCGGCGTAGGCTTAATTGCCGTCGGCGTAGTCTACGCCGAGGGCTGCCCTCGGCGTAGCCCCTCGGCGTAGATGCCCCTCGGCGCAGCTCTATTTGACCGTCGGCGTAGCTAATGCCCTCGGCGTAGTCTATGCCGACGGCTTTGCCCTCGGCGTAGCCCCTTCGGCATAGTTTATAATTTTTTTCAAAAAAAGTTTGAAATTTTTTGAAATTTTTTTTTCAATTTTTTTTGAATCTTTGAATTATTTGACTCGCTAATATCTCAATTAGAATATTTCTTACACTAATTACACTTAATCATTGGTCAAATTAAGTCTTGGTCAAACTTCCCGATCGGTCACCCATCCTCACACTACTCCACCTCCAGCACGCTTAACTTCTCTGTTCCATCCGGATGTGTGTCCACGAAGCAAATTATACCTTGTTGATAATACTACCATATCAATCCTATTAACCCTTATACCACTATGTCACATGTCATTGGTTTTAAATTTCCAAACTATATATTAAGTAAACAACAATAAATAAGTATTAAACATATTGAATTCCAAACTATATAATAAGTAAATAAAAATGAATAATTAATAAATATATTTAATAATTTATATTTTTAAATCTGTAAATCGGAATTTGACAAATTATATGTCTAAATCGATAAGAAAAATAAGAGGAATCCAAATATGACATCCATATGTAATGTTTTTATGTTTTATTTAATTTTTGAATTTCTTATGCTCGTTTTTGAATTTAATGTATCATCACTGATAGCTCGAACTAATGAGATTTACATTGAAAAAATCATAAACAATTCAAAAAAAAATCAAAAAAGGAAAAACCTTCACACATAGTCTTCTTATGTCAAATACTAACAAGTCCACTTGATAAACACGTTCTACTCAGTTTTCTTATGCCATACCCCCGCTTTACCCCGTTAACCCTCGCTTTACCCCGTTGATAAACAGCGGGCATGAACCTTCTTAGCTAGGGGTCAAATTTTGTAAAAATCTTTGTGTATCTCTAATAAAATAACATGTTGTGTATCTAAAAGTGATTTTTTTTAAAAAATCATGAGGAAGCCATGATGGAGCTGTAGTTCAAATTTACCCCGCTTCCTGCTAAATTGGGAAGAATTTGTCTTTTTTGTGAAAGGTTAATGCAAAGCTTCCCACACACAAACTAGTGGTGATATATACATAAAATATGTCCTAATATTGTTTAAAATTATGGTGGTCTAGTTTTGTAATGTATTTTTTGTACTTCTTTAACAAAAAAACCCAATTTTAACACTTAGAAAATAGAAATTGATTTTTTTATGCATAAAAAATGAAAACTCCCAATATGAACTTTGTTTGCCATCCCAATAGGCATACATGTGCATAATACGGGGTCATTTGAACAAACTATTATATGATTCGGGTCATGACCTAGCTTATCTGGCTTGAAAGCCATGAAACTTCGTACATGATAGGTCATTTCTGAGAAGGGGTTTCTACAATATTTGCAATAGTCCAAGTTTATTATTTTTCCTCACAACTAGGTAACATAAAATGACACAATGCGAAGGCTTTACATTTTTTTGAATTTTTTTGAACTTCTTATGCTCGATTCAAAATGCGGTCGAAACGGCAGGCATGAACTTTCTTAGCTAGGGGTTGAATTTTGCAGAACTATTTATGGATCTATGATAAAACATCTACTTGTGAACCTAAAAATGATTTTTTGAAAAAAACATGGGCAAACTATGATATAGTTGTAGTTCAAATTTACCTCGCTTCCTGTTGAATCGGCAAGAGTTTGTCTTTTTTGTGAAAGGTTAATGCAAAGCTTCATACACATAAAAATGGTGATATATACATAAAATGTTTCCTACTATTATTGAAAATTAGGTTGGTATAATTTGGTAATGTATTTTCAGTACTTCCTTCACAGAAAAACCCAATCTTGACACTTAGAAAATGGAAATTAATTTTTTTATGCATAGAAAATGAAAACTCCCAATATGAACTTTGTTTGCCATCCCAATATGCACACATGTGCATAATATGGGGTCATTTGAACAAACTATTCCATGATTTGGGTTATGACCTAGCTCATCTGGCTTGAAAGCCATGAAACTTCGTACATGATAGGTCATATCTGAGAAGGGGTTTTTACAATATTTGCAATAGTTCAAGTTTATTATTTTTCCTCATAACTAGGTCAGATACCATGACACAATGCGAAGGTTTTATATTTTTTTGATTTTATTTGAATTTGTTAGGCTCGATTCAAAATGCGGTCAAAACGGCGGGCATGAACCTTCTTAGCTAGGGGTTGAATTTTACGGAACTATTTATGAATCTCTGATAAAACTTCTACTTATGAACCTGAAAATGATTTTTTTAGAAAAATCATGGGCAAACTATGATGCGGCTCTAGTTCAAATTTTCTCGACTTCCAACTGAATCAAAACCCTAAATTCCTAAACTGAAAATCCTAACTAATTAAATTAATTAGTTTTAAATTTTGGAAGGTTTAGATGAATAGATCTTATTTTTCTGAAAATTTTGATATATTATTTGTATTTTTGTGAATTAGAATGATTTAGTTATGATTTTTCTAAGATTAATATGGTAAAATAGAAAATAGCTATGCCGAGGGCATTGCCGTCGGCGTAGAAAAGGCCGTCGGCGTAGCTATCTTACGCCGACGGCAATTCTACGCCGACGGCCAGCTTCGTGGGCTGTCTAGAATGTAGCCTACGCCGACGGCACCGATATTTGGCCGTCGGCGTAGACACTGGCCGTCGGCGTCTTTCACCATTCCCGTAGTGAAAGCATCTTAGAGGCCAGCGAGACACATGTTTCTCCTTAGAGAAGAAAATGATGGCACGAAAAAATCTAATAAATACGGCTTAAATCGTATAGACATAGTATGCATCAGCATATGGGTGTAGAAAGGGATGCGAGTGCCCAGAAGCCTACTAACTATATAGGCGCGCGTTTGAGGCTTGCTAGCTGCAATGACCACAAATTAATCGGACACCTAACCTAATAGTCGTCCTATACTTGTTTGGTGATGGCGACCGTATGAGGTCCAGGCACGGCCATGGAATCTGGCATCGCATTTACGCAGCATTGCCCTCGGCTTAACATTTGATGTAACCTGATCGATGTAGGAGTACATCCTCCTCTCCTGTACATGCCATACACGTTCTGACCCTTCATAATCAGTGATCTATCATGTGTTTGCTTGGATTTCTAAACTAAAATCTACCACTGCAGGATGTAGCTACGTATTATTCCAAAAAAGAAGCCTGAAGAAGATATATACTGTAAGTGTTGCTGCTACTGCAGCGCCATGGTGCGAGACAGCGGTACTGGAACTGGCAGTCCCATGGATAAACGTCCAGTCCAGGGTGGGGGTGAGATTAAAGAGCAAAGAACAAGGAGCTGTGTCACCCCGCCATTGGAAATATGCAGCCAAGCCTTCAATGCTCACGCTTGCATACTCTCTCTGTCAAAAATTACTCTGTATTCTGGGTTTAGTCAAAGTCAAACTTTATAAACTTTGACTAAGCGTATAAAAAAAAATATTAATATTTATAATATGAAATAACCATTATTAGAATTGTCATAAAATATATTTTTATATTGCATGTATGTGTTTTCATAATTATTGATAGTTTTACCAATATATTTGGTCAAAATTTGAAAAGTTTGACTTTGAGCAAACACAGAATGCAGGGTAATTCCCGACGGAGGGAGTATTTTTAAAGTTGCCTTTAACCTTTTCCTTTACATGCTCAGTCATGGATTGCAGTTGCAGAGCCTGGGACTATCTTTAGTGTCAATGGTATGCAATGCGCCACGGCCTTTCTGCATTTGTTTGTTTCTTTCTCTGCCCTGAGAGAGCTGTAAAAATCCCTGAGGCCCCAGGAGTCTCATGCATGCCATGACATGCATTACCCCACTGTATTAAATGCCACTAGGTGGCTACAACTAAACCACTGTGTTCTTGCTTCTTCTTCTTCCAGCTTTTGCCGTTGCTTTAGGCCTGTGAGCGTACGTTGTCCTTGTGTGGGAGGGCTGCTTTGCATTTTTTGCACTTTGAAATGTCTGGCTTATACCGTTTCTGGAAGGTAACTGGATTGAAATATACTACTTCCGCCTTGTCGGAATATAGTGCATATAAGATTTTTCAAAAAAAGTCAGTCGTCATCAACTTCGCATAAGTATTACTGAGAAAATCATCTATATCTGCAATACAAAATGCATACCATATGAAAATATACATCGTGACGAATCCAATGGTATTGGTTTATTATTCTAGATGTTTTTTCCTCAAAATATTTGGTCAAACTTTATATCGTTTGACTATTGGAAAAACTTATTATCGTGAATATTAGTATTGTCATGAATCTTCATACTTGGTGACTCATCCACACAAGTGAAATTGTGTATGCATTATTACATATATGAAAGCTGACCTTTTCAGCGACTCTCGGGTGTGTCCACGTCATCACACACATTGTAGATGTGCGTTTTGCACATCTACAGTGCCCTGACGGGTTGGCACCGTTTAAACTCACTAGCCTTATCATATCTCTCCAGCCAGCACCGCTTTAACTGCATCTAGAAATCACATGAAACCACTCTTCTTTCTTTCCTAGATTTCTCTCCATCCCTACACCTTTCCCAGATTTCTCTCCATCCCCACATCGTCAAGCCTCCTCTTAAGTCACCCCTTGCCCTCTCGAGTCGCCCCTTGCCACACGGCCACCGGCAACTCCGAAGGCGACCAGCCCGCCGCCGGAGCTATGGTGCCCCTTTCACCTCGACCAGCGCCCACCTGCGTGCCGGAGAGGTCTTCACCAGGCTGGCGGTTGCTGCCATGGCCATGGCCGATGCATCACGAGTCATTGCCAGGAGGAGTCCACAGATAGCACCATGGAGAGGAAGATGCATAAGAAGGCAATCTAAGTCAGTGCCTCGATGTTGCCGAGGAGCCATGATGGCGTGTAGATGACCGCCCAGTTGGGAACCCCAAGAGGAAGGTATGATGAGCACAGCAGCAAGTCTTCCCTCAGTATAAAACCAAGGTTTATCGAACCAGTAGGAGAAAGAACCAACTTCCGAAGGTTGATGCTTGCAAGCTTCGCGACAGCTTCAGACAATTTATATATGACGCCTTATCTGGGGCGTAGCTTTGCACCAGCAGCAACGTGGAACATGCACATAACACAACCAAGTACTTTGCCCCAACTTACAGTGAGGTTGTCAATCTCACCAGTTTGCTGTAAACAAAGGATTAAACGTATCGTGTGGTAAAAGATAGTAGTTTGCGAGAATATAAATAAAGCGAGTAAATAGTAAACGGCAATAAGAATGTAAAAGAATGGACCGAGGTCCACAGTTCACTAGAGGTGTCTCTCTATAAGATAAATAACATGCTGGGTAAAAAAATTATAGTTGGGCAATTGATAGAATAAAGAAAGCATACAAATATCATGAGGATCACTATGAGATTCACTTGGGCATTACAATATAATACATAGACCGTAATCCAACTGCATCTATGACTAATAATCCACCCACCGGATGTCGTCCGAGCAACCGTTGGGTATGAAGTTGCAAGCAATAGATTATCGCATTAAGCAAAGTGTGTAATGTAAACAATACAAATGTCCTTGAACACAAGATTGTTGTTTTCTCCCTAGTAGCAACATCACATTTACAACCTTAGAGGTTTCTTTCACTCCCCCAGATTACTAGAGGCATAAACCCACTATCGAGCATAAATACTCCCTCTTGGAGTCACTAGCATCTACTCGGCCAAGATATCTACTAGCAACGGAGAGCATGCAAGATCCTAAATAACATAGAGATGATAAATCAATAAATCAACTTGACAAAGTATCAATATTCATCGGATCCCAACAAACACAATATGTAGAATTACACAACGATGATCTTGATCATGATAGGCAGCTCACAAGATCTAAACATGAAGCACATGGAGGAGATGACAACCACCTAGCTACTGCTATAGACCCATAGTCCAAGGTAGACTACTCACGTATCACTCCGGAGGCAGGCATGGTGATGAAAAAGGCCTCCGGTGGTGATTTCCCTCTCTGGCAGGGTGCCAGGAAGAGCTTCTGGACCCTCCCAATCTCGCGTCGATGATGGCGGCGGCTTACAGTATGTTTCGTGGAAAATTGATCGGGCCCTTAGGGTTTTCTCACCGAGGAGAATATATAGGCGGAAGGGCGGTGTCAGGAGGTGGGTCAGGTGGCCTGACCACCTGGTGGCGCGGGTCAGGGCCTGGCCGCGCCACCCCATGGTGTGGCTGGCCCCTAGCTCCCCTCCGTCTCTGCTTTGGACTTCGTCTCGTGTCGGGAAAAATAGGAACTTCGGCTTTTGTTTCGTCCAATTCCGAGAATATTTCCTGTGTGGCTTTTCTAAAACACAAAAACAGGGAACTGGTACTGTGGCATCTCGTTAATAGGTTAGTTCCAGAAAATGCATAAAAATGTCACGAAGTGTAACAAAACACAAAGCAAATGGTGCATAAACAAACATGGAGCATCAAAAATTATAGATACGTTTGAGACGTATCAAGCCACTCCTCGATCTCTCGCTTCTCCGATGTGCCATGGCGAGGGAGAGCAGCAGGAACATGCTCATGAAGCAGAGCATGTGGTAGCCATGGCCCGGGAGGCTTTCGATGCAAGCGACGATTCGCTGCGCCGATGTCTAGAACCCTCCGGCAAGCCAGGCTACGTACCTGATCCAGGATAAGAGGGCAGTGCTGCTAATCCCGCTAGTACAAAACGGGATGACTAAAACCGGGATAAGTGGGATTTTCTGACGGGCTTGGTGTGGCAGGGCCATCCCACTTGCAATCTTAGAGCATCTCCAGCCGTTGGCGCCCCCACGGCCAAATTTAGCGCCGGATTGGACGAAACTTTGGCCTGGAGAGCGCCAAACTTCCAGCCGGCTCCCCAGGTAGACGCCCGGAGATCAGCGTTTTTGGCTGATTTTTATTACAAATAAACGTTACAGTTCGGCAAATTTCATACAGTTTGCCAAGATTTGGCTTATTTTTACAAATAAACATTACAGTTTAACAAAACAAGCAAATAATTTGACAAATTTTCAAACAAATCAAATGGAAACTAGTTGGTGTTGCCTCGAAACCTCCATATGTGCTCTGCCATATCATCCTACAGTAGTTGATGCATTGTGGAGTCTCGAATCTCCTGACGCATAGCGATGAACGCAGCCCATGATGCCGGCACCTGGTGATTAGGCTATGCAAGAGGACCCTCTCTCTCATATGGTGCAGCTTGTTCGCTCAGAGGAATCAGATACTTTCGCTCATTCTCAATAATCATGTTGTATAAGCACACACAACAGTTCATCACCTCCCATATTTGATCTTTGGACCAACTCAAAGAGGGGAACCAGACTACATCAAATCTCTGCTGGAGGACGCCAAATGCACGTTCGACGTCCTTTCGACAACCTTCTTGTGCCTTGACAAACTCCACCTCCTTCGGGAGGATGGGGCTTGAGATAGTCTTCACAAATGTTGCCCACTTTGGATAGATACCGTCTGCAAGATAGTATCCCTTATTGTAGTGCCGGACATTGATCACAAAGTCAACTAGGGGAGCATGACCCTCAACAAGTTTGGAGAAGATCGGCGAGCACTGCAAGACGTTGATGTCGTTGTTGGATCCCGGCATACCAAAGAAGGAGTGCCAAATCCAGAGATCATGGGTAGCCACTGCCTCAAGTATCACAATGCAGCCTTTTTTGTGACCCTTGTACATCCCCTGCCAGGAAAACGGACAGTTCTTCTATTTCTAATGCATGCAGTCAATACTTCTAAGCATCCCCGGAAATCCTCGAGCTTCATTGAAAGCGAGGATCTGAGCAGTGTCTTGGACAGTGGGTGATCTCAAGTAGGTGTCCCCAAACACTGCTATCATCGCCCTGCAGAAACGGTAGAAACAATCAAAGGCGGTGGACTCCGCCATCCGAAGATAGTCATCAGTAGAATCACCAGGAGCTACATATGCCAGCATCCGCATAGCCACCGTACACTTTTGGAGGGCGGAAAACCCTACCATGCCAGTGCAATCTAACTTGCATCTGAAATAGGAGTCATAGTCTCGAAGGGCATAGACAATTTTCAGGAAAATCTTCCGGCTTATCCTGAAACGACGCCTAAAAACAGCCTCACCGTGCAATGGATTGTGAAGGAAATATGCCCTAGAGGCAATAATAATATTGTTATTATCATATTTCTTGTTCATGATAATGTTTATACTCCATGCTATAATTGTATTAAGCGGAAACATTAATACTTGTGTGGTTTATGAACAACACCGTGTCCCTAGTACGCCTCTACTGGACTAGCTCATTGATTAATGATGGTTAAGGTTTCCTAACCATAGACATGAGTTGTCAATTAATAATGAGATCATACCATTAGGAGAATGGTGTGATGGACAGACCCAAATAAAGCAGAGCAATTAGATCGTGTCATCGTGTTCATCTTTGCGAAGCTTTTCCTATGTCATGTATTGTATTCCTTAGACCATGAGATAATACAACTCCCTAGTATCGGAAGAAAGCTTTGAAGTCATCAAACGTCATCCTATGTGAGGGTGATAATAAAGGTGTCTCTCGGGTGATCGGAAAGTACTTGTTGGGTTGTATGTATCGAGATGGAATTTGTCCCTCCCAAGTCGGAGAGATATACTTCGGGCCCACTCGGTAATCGATATCAACACCGCTTGCAAGCATGTGGTTAAGGAGTTAATCACGAAGTGATATCGGATTACGGAACGAGTAAAGTACTTGCTGTGAACGAGATTGAACTAGGTATGGCGATACCGACGATCAAATCTCGGGCGAGTAAAATATCATGTGACGAAGGGAATACATATACGGGATTAATTGAATCCTAACATCGTGGTTCATCCGATATGATCATCGATGAATATGTGGGAGTCAATATGGGTTTCCAGATCCCGCTATTGATTATTGATAGAAGATCATGTCTGCATATTCTCGAACCCGTAGGGTCACACACTTAACGTGCATCGACGCTAGGATAGAATGGATAATTGGTTTATGAGTTTTAGTTCGGAGTCTCAGATGAGATCCAGGACGTCACGAGAGGTTCCGGAATGGTCCGGAGAATAAGATTCATATAAAGGAAAGCAGTTTTTGGATTCCGCAAAGGTTTCGGAGTTTATCGGTATTGTACCGGAAGGTTCTAGAAGGTTCCGGAGTGGGACCAACGTGGGCCCACTTGACGGAGGCCTGCGTGGGCCTAAGGGGAAGTGCCCTGGCCGCCTTGGGCCAGGTGCACAAGGCCCCTAAGGCCCAGCCGGCCAAGCCCAAAGGGTAACCCTAAAGGAATCTTCAAATAAGGAAGGGGGGGAAACTTGCCCCCCACTCTTCCTTATCCAAGTCGGCTAGGGATTGGAGGAGGGACCAAGCTGGCCGCCCAGCCCCCCATATAAGGGGGGGCAGGGGCGCAGCCCTCCCTCACCCCAAGACCCAAACCCTAGCCGCCCCTGCTGCCCTCCCTCTCTCTCTCTCGTGACTGCGCGTAGGCGAAGCCCTGCCGCAGAAACTCTCCACCATAAGCACCACGCCGTCGTGCTGCTGATCCAATCTATCTCTCCACCATACTTGCTGGACCAAGGAAGGTGGAGACGTCGCTGCACCGCACGTGTGCAACTCTCGGAGGCGCCGCCACTTGCGGCGTAGGATCGGATCGGATCGCGAGGAGGAGACGGCGAGTACGACTACGTCAACCACGTTCTCTTGAACGTTACCGCTGTGCGATATCTTCAAGGGTATGAAGATCTCATCTACCTCTCTCGTTGATTACATCTCCTAGATTAGATCTTGGCTTTCTTGTTCGCATCCGTAGGAAAAATTTTGATTTACTATGCTGCGAAACCCTTCAGTGGTATCAGAGCCAGGTCTATGCGTAGATGTGTTTCACGAGTAGAACGCAACATGCTTGTTGCGGGCGTTGATGTTTTCTGTTGCAAACCTCTTGTTGTGTATCTCTTATGGCGCGGTATAGTGAGATCGAAGCGGTCCAGGCCAACTTTACGCGACCGCGTTCGCGAGACCGGCTCCGCACTTGACGTGTGGCTTGTTCCACACATGCGGCTGGTGGATGCCAGTTTCTCTCACTATAGTAGTCATGGGACTTACATCGGATGTTAGCAACCATAATATCACCGTTGTGGCTTTTCGTAGGTAAGAATCGTTCTTAGCTTGCTACTCCCATAAGCCACGTAAAACATGCAACAACAAAGTAGAGGCGTCTAACTTGTTTTTGCAGGGAGTGTTTTGTGATATGGTATGGCCACAAGATGTGATGTGATATATGTGATGTATGCGATGATCATGTTTTGTAATCTTTCACGACTTGCATGTCGATGAGTTCACAACCGGCAGGAGCCATATGGTTGTCTTTATAATTGTGTATGACCTGCGTGTCAACTTCTTATACGCCATGTAATAGCTTTACTTTATCGCTAAGTAGTTAGCAATAGTTGTAGTTGCTATTCGTGGTGGAGGCAATCATGGTGGAGTGATGGAGATCATGCCGGTGCGCACAAGATGGAGATCATGGCGCGGAGATTGGCTATACCATGTCACATAAAATTATATGCATGTGATGTTTATCCTTTTATGTATCTTATTATGCTTAGATCGCGACGGTAGCATTATAAGATGATTCCTCACTTAAAGATCAAGATAAAATTGTGTTCTCCCCTCGTATGCGCCGTTGCGAAAGTTCGTCGTGTTCAAGCATCTCGTGATGATCGGGTGCTATAAACTCTACGTTCACATACAACGGGTGCAAGCCAGTATTTGCACATGCGGAGATACTTGGGTTTGACTTGACGAGCCTAGCATGTACAGACATGGCCTCGGAACACACGGACCGAAAGGTCAAGCATGAGTCATATGGATGATATGATCAACATGTTGATGTTCACCATTAAAGCTACATCATTCACGTGATGATCGGTCTCGGTGTAGTGAATTTGGATCATGCTTCACTAAACAACTTTGAGGGATGTTGAATTTAGTGGGAGTTCATTAGTAATTTGATTAACTTGAACTAATTATCTTGAACTAAATCTTGTTGTATTTGCATAAGTCGTTGTAGTCTTTGGCACCGTTTCCCACCGACACTTAGCTTAAATTGAGTTAAAAGAAACTATAGAATTCTGGATAATCTTTTTTGGTCTAGTGCCGTTTAGTTAGAATGTCAAGACTAAAGATTAAGTCCTATTGCAAACTTTAGCAAATCTTGCTTTCTTCATACGATTTAATAAATTGTATTAATCTAAGAGCAACGATTCAAGTTTAGTATCTAAAGATCATATGTTTGCCTTCATGATAAATTGATCTTCAAAATTGTTTGAGAATCAAAGTGATCATCGAGCTGAAAGAATTGTTTCAGAAACAAATAAGAAGTGAAAGATATTTGATATCTAAAACTTTGATTGTTTGCAAAATGATGAAGTATAATTTAGTAAAAGAACATATGCTCATATTGTATGACTATGTGCGAAGATTGAAGATGCTAGGCATCCCGATCACCCAAAAGTTTGGGAACTAATATTATACTTGCATTCATCCTTATAAGCTATAGTAGTTTCATCATGAAAGATGTCATGATAGGATGAATGAAAAGGTATTGGCTAAATGGTTTTGCTATACCAAAAGAATACTAAAGAATGGAATCTGGAAGAATACCAATCATATGATGATGGCGATCCACTTCAAAGTGCAAAATCCAAGGCTATTAGTATTTGACTAGCATCCTTTGGACTATGTGTCAAATGATTGATGCCACTATTGATGTCGATAGATTCTTCTAAATAGAGAGGAAATGCTAAATAGGATCTGCAAAATATTTGGTAGAAAAGTAAAAGACTGGAAAATTCCATCTCAGGTATATAAATGATATACATGTTATAGATGTATTCTTTGCTAGTACATAATTCTTGGGTATTGGATACTAGATTGTTGGTATGAAATGTCATACAAAGCAATAATACAAGAACTATGATGGCCTAAGTAACTAGTAAAAGAATATGGTAATGATGCATGTCGAGATACAAATAAAAGTGTTATTGTGCTTCTCGTCGACATCAAACCTAGCCTTCAAGATATTTCATGAACTTAATAATTGTTATTTTGTTCTGGTATTATGAGAGCAATGGTTGTTCAAATTATTACCGTCTTCCATAATCGATGGATAGATTATTATTATCTTGTTGGTGAAATAGACATTTATAACACTGATGCTAAAGGTTGCAAGACAAAACAAATTTCACTTATATGTGACACCGCCGTTTAAGTCATATTGGAAACAAAACATGAAAGAAATTCTATATTGATAGATTTTCGAGTCATTTGATTTTGAATTGATTGACGCTTGTGAAACTTTTCCTAAAGATGATTAAACTCCGTTCATGGGCCATGGACAGAACAAGTGACTAACTAAATGGCGATCATACATGTTGATGTATGTAGTCCATGGTGTGAAGTCAATCATGGTGTATTTTCTATTTCATCAATGACTCGAATAGATGTATGGTATATCTGCTTGATGAGATAGAAGTATGAAACAATTGAAATTGTTCAATTTATGAAGTGAAAATTGTTGTAACAAGAATATTCAAATAGCATGATTAGATCATAAAGAAGAATATTTGAGTTACAAGTTTAGCAAACATCTAAGAGTTAGAGGAATTGTTCCACAAACTTGCATCATGATAGACACCATATGAGTATGGAGTTTTTTGATGGATATAATCAAATCTTGTTTGACATGGTTAGATCAATGATGAAATAAACTACCAATATAATTTGTGGATTATGCTTTAAAGACTACCGCTTTTCACTAAATAGAGCACCATCATAATCCGCTGAAATGACACCATACAAGTTATAGTTGTCTTTTCTTGAATTTTGGTATGCAAGGCATATGTGTAAAATGTTTACAACCAAAATTGGATTAGTAAGTTTTTGTAGGTTATCCCAAAGAAAGTCGATGGGTATTCCTTCTACTATGAACCCAAACACATAGTGATTGTCACTAAAAGAAGTGAATTTCTTATGAAGGAGTTTTTCGCGAAAGGTTTAAGTGGGAGGAAGATAGAACTTGATGAGGTTATTGAATCTGAGCAAGATAATCAGAGTAGCGCAGCACCAGAAAAATGTTCTGGAAGCGGCAACTACATTCATAGCTCACGCGTCTACAATATGTTGTAGTCACGACATCGAAGTTCCTATTTAACCAAGTTGGTCGTAATCAAATAGCAAGATTTGAGGACGAGATATTATTAGATAATAGTAACCAACAATATACAAAGAAGCGATGATGGGCCCTGACTTCGTCATATGAATTATTCTAGCAACAATTACATATTGAGATATGATAGTTGAATAAACGAAACAACGTTCCTCTACTGGAATGCACACCAAGGACGTGTATCTGACACGACCCAATGGGTTTTGTTGATTCAAAGGTTGCTAGATATGTATGCAAACTTCTATGGTAGAAGAAAGCATAGCAAAGTTGGAATCTTCAATGATGAAAATGTTAAAGTGTTAATTTCATCAAGATATTTGAAGATGCTTGTATTACAAGAAAGTAAGTGGGAGCGCTAAGACATATTTCTAATGCTTTATGTAGATGACATATCGTTCATTAGAAATTATGTGTTTTTCTTGATATTGATAAGTTTTCATTAAAATTAGTTTTTGATGAAAGACTTAGGTAAAACCAGAATATTAAGCATCAATGTCTATACAGATAGATTGAGGCGTTAATATAGTTTTGCCAGAGTACATAGATGAAATATTGAATTTGTTCAATATGGAAACAATAAGAATGGTTCTTGTTGCATGGAAGAGATTGGAGCAAGAATCAATTGTTTTGACACTTGATGAGTGAAACCACAAGAATGATTTTATCAATCTTGTATACCATGATATGTAGATCCAGATGTGTCCAATGCTCTAAAGGTTATAGCATTTATATGATGATCGTTGGACAATAGTAAAGATATTCTTATGCACTTTTGAAGAAGTAAGAATATGTTCTGTATGCAGAAGTGACAAATGGTTCATTGCAATGAGTTACATTGGCTTTGTCACACATACAAGTAAAATTTTATCTCAATTTTAAGCTATTTGTTTTGAGTTAGAAGGTGGCATAATAAGATGGAAGAAAGTTCCATGATAACTTGGATGAGTTCCAATGTTAATATTGTGGCGGACACTGCAACGAGAGCTAAGTATATAATCGCTTTAGAAGTGGCATAAAAGATGCAAAGTAGATAGTGATAATCCAACTTTTTATGGCACTGTCGTCTAGGTCATATTGGCGTTAAACGCATGAAGAAACTCCATTCTGATGGATTTTTGGAGTCTCTTGATTTTGAATCATTTGACACGTGCAAGCCATGCCTCATGGGCAAGATGATCAAAAACCCGTTCTCCAGAATAATGGAGCGAGCAACGGACTTATTGGAAATCATACATACCGATGTGTGCAGACCAATGAGTATTTCGACGCACGGTGGATATCGCTATTTTTCTAAGTGTGCTAGTACTATGTAGTTCTATTGTATGACAATAGTGACAACATAGTCTCGGCTAAGATACAAAAGTCTCACCAGAAGACTAAGTTTATACGATGCCATCTCATAGAAGATGAGAAATGCGTGCTGACGCAAAATAATATGCAAATACAAACGGACCTGAAAGTGTCAGACCCGTAGATAAGGTTTACCACGTGCAAGGCGTATGAATAACACCGGAATGCCATAGGTGTTAAAGGCGCAAGTATGACTAGATTATTGACTCTAGTGCAAGTGGGAGACTGAAGGAAATATGCCCTAGAGGCAATAATAATATTGTTATTATCATATTTCTTGTTCATGATAATGTTTATACTCCATGCTATAATTGTATTAAGCGGAAACATTAATACTTGTGTGGTTTATGAACAACACCGTGTCCCTAGTACGCCTCTACTGGACTAGCTCATTGATTAATGATGGTTAAGGTTTCCTAACCATAGACATGAGTTGTCAATTAATAATGAGATCATACCATTAGGAGAATGGTGTGATGGACAGACCCAAATAAAGCAGAGCAATTAGATCGTGTCATCGTGTTCATCTTTGCGAAGCTTTTCCTATGTCATGTATTGTATTCCTTAGACCATGAGATAATACAACTCCCTAGTATCGGAAGAAAGCTTTGAAGTCATCAAACGTCATCCTATGTGAGGGTGATAATAAAGGTGTCTCTCGGGTGATCGGAAAGTACTTGTTGGGTTGTATGTATCGAGATGGAATTTGTCCCTCCCAAGTCGGAGAGATATACTTCGGGCCCACTCGGTAATCGATATCAACACCGCTTGCAAGCATGTGGTTAAGGAGTTAATCACGAAGTGATATCGGATTACGGAACGAGTAAAGTACTTGCTGTGAACGAGATTGAACTAGGTATGGCGATACCGACGATCAAATCTCGGGCGAGTAAAATATCGTGTGACGAAGGGAATACATATACGGGATTAATTGAATCCTGACATCGTGGTTCATCCGATATGATCATCGATGAATATGTGGGAGTCAATATGGGTTTCCAGATCCCGCTATTGATTATTGATAGAAGATCATGTCTGCATATTCTCGAACCCGTAGGGTCACACACTTAACGTGCATCGACGCTAGGATAGAATGGATAATTGGTTTATGAGTTTTAGTTCGGAGTCTCAGATGAGATCCAGGACGTCACGAGAGGTTCCGGAATGGTCCGGAGAATAAGATTCATATAAAGGAAAGCAGTTTTTGGATTCCGGAAAGGTTTCGGAGTTTATCGGTATTGTACCGGAAGGTTCTAGAAGGTTCCGGAGTGGGACCAACGTGGGCCCACTTGACGGAGGCCTGCGTGGGCCTAAGGGGAAGTGCCCTGGCCGCCTTGGGCCAGGTGCACAAGGCCCCTAAGGCCCAGCCGGCCAAGCCCAAAGGGTAACCCTAAAGGAATCTTCAAATAAGGAAGGGGGGGAAACTTGCCCCCCACTCTTCCTTATCCAAGTCGGCTAGGGATTGGAGGAGGGACCAAGCTGGCCGCCCAGCCCCCCATATAAGGGGGGCAGGGGCGCAGCCCTCCCTCACCCCAAGACCCAAACCCTAGCCGCCCCTGCTGCCCTCCCTCTCTCTCTCTCGCGACTGCGCGTAGGCGAAGCCCTGCCGCAGAAACTCTCCACCATAAGCACCACGCCGTCGTGCTGCTGATCCAATCTATCTTTCCACCATACTTGCTGGACCAAGGAAGGTGGAGACGTCGCTGCACCGCACGTGTGCAACTCTCGGAGGCGCCGCCACTTGCGGCGTAGGATCGGATCGGATCGCGAGGAGGAGACGGCGAGTACGACTACGTCAACCACGTTCTCTTGAACGTTACCGCTGTGCGATATCTTCAAGGGTATGAAGATCTCATCTACCTCTCTCGTTGATTACATCTCCTAGATTAGATCTTGGCTTTCTTGTTCGCATCCGTAGGAATTTTTTTGATTTACTATGCTGCGAAACCCTTCAGATTGTCGGTGAAGTAGTCGGCGTAGAGTATGCAGTAGCCCTCCATTCGCTGCCTCGGCTTGCACTTCCGACGACCTGGTGCCGACCCACCACGGCGATCAATGGCCGTCTCCGCGTACAAGCCCGACAGGCAAGCTAGGATCAATATATGCTCCTCGTCTTGGGCGGCGGCTGCCATATCTTCTTCAAAAATCTCGGCGAACATCTGCTCCTCCTCATCGTCTGAGTCCATGTCCGGCCAGGCAAATGGACGAACATCTGCCGGGCATGTCGACGAGGCGCGACGGGAGGAGTTACCCAACGGCGGAATATAGCCAGACGGCACACCGGACGATAGAATATAGGCTGGTGGGAGGAGGGACGGCGGAGTTCAGGCAACCGGCCGGCGGATTGGCGAGGGGTGGTGCCGGCGGCGGCAGAGCAACGAGGGGAGGGAGAGGGGGATTTGCGACCAGATAGTAGGGTTCAGGGTGTTCTCTCGCTGACAAAGCGGGCCGTCCCCGCTTTTCTCTCGTCCGGAGTCCCCGAGCGCGCCCCGGGGGACCGGGGATGGCCTGGGCTCGCCGGATGGATGAAGGCCCAAATCCGGGGGGAAACGAGGAACCGGGGGCACGACTGGATCGTTTTCCGCCTTCTGGATAAAAAAACGGCTACCGGGGACCTCGTCGGGTTCATGGCTGGAGATGCTCTTATTGGCAGAAATCACAGCGATATACCTCCTCTCCTCGTCTCTCGGATTGCATGACATATAAGCAAGCGAGAATGCGAGATGGATTGAAGAGAGCAGCTTGTAGCCTGTATCCGAGAGACGAGGAGGTAGATCCTATTGCGCGCATTGACGCGTGTATCCGTGGGCTGTGCGAGAATCTACTAGGATCTACTCCCTCCGTTTCAAAATATAAGATGTTTTAGGTTTGTGAAGCAAATGTATCTAGGCACGTTTTAGTGTGTATATTCGAGTTAACCTACATACTAAAAGATATCTAAATACATTTGCTTCACAAAGCTAAAACATCTTATATTTTAAAACGGAGAGAGTATGAAGGAGTTGGATCATCGTCACCTCGACTCTCATAAATACCACTACCACTCGAACAGGTCAGCACCCATCGAAACATCACGGTGTTGTGTGAGCCAGGAAAAACTGCACATCTGCATTTAACGTAGTAGCATGCATGGCATCCGTCAACCTTAACCAAAAAAAATTACCCATTGATTCGGCATAAGTCAAACCGAATTAGTCAAGACAGTGAACTCGTACTATCAAGTTTATGAGGTCCAGGATCAGCACGAAACTAATTCATTTGGGTGGTGATAATATATATCGATGTCCTCATTTGCCACGGTGTGTTGCAGGAGAAATAGTCAGCCCCATGCACACCATTAGGCGATTTTTTTTTTAATATTGCACTTTTTTGCAGCATTCACAGAATTAAGATTTGTTTGCAGGTAATTTCAGATGTAGGACACCCTTCCATCCGGCGGACACGATTAGTGCATATCGTATTTGGCAGATGCGACGCGCTCAATTCAAGGCTGGGTCCCGCATGCCGAGTCAAGCCAAGCCTGCTATCGCATCCGGCGGTCGCGACAGGGAGCTAGAGCATTTGCCGGCCACGATAAGTCGTTTGCATGACGAGTGCATGGAGTACTACCAGTCGTAGAAGAGTGGATGGGCTTATTAAAGCGAAGCGCATGCATGCGAATTTTTGGCAAAAAAGACCACTTATTACGGACCACCTGTGAGTAGGACCGCATGGGCCTGCCGCCACCGGCTCAGGCGGCACCTCAACAGCGAAGGACAAATGTCTCTGACATCAGCTGCATGTGGGCCATGCCGCCACTTCTCCTGACGGCAGGTTGGCTTAGCTGGATTGAAACCATGCTAATAAAAGATCTCTCAGTTGCCCGATCCTGTTCTTGCCTTTCTAGCTAGGTGCATGTGCGTTTTTATCGAAACAAAAGCTAGGACATGTGCCTCAGCCAAGCAACCTGCCGCCTTGAAGAGTGGAGGCATGGCCCACACATGCGTCTCCGCCGAGGTGCCGTCTGGGCCGACGGCGGCAGGTCCCTGCCGCCGCCGGCAAATGCTCCAGCTTCCTGTCACGACCGTCGGATGCGATAGCAGGCTTGGCTTGACTCGGCATGCGGGGCCCAGCCTCGAATTGAGCGTGTCGCATCTGCCAAATACGATATGCACTAATCGTGTCCGCCGGATGGAAGGGTGTCCTACATCTGAAATTACCTGCAAACAAATCTTAGTTCTGTGAATGCTGCAAAAAAGTGCAATATTAAAAAAAAATTCGCCACCATTAGAGCATCTCTATCTCTAGGGGGCTATCCGAAAGGACAAGCCTAATTCGTTCGTGTCTGCGTGTATAAATAGCTTAACCTAACAGAATGATCTATTTTAGTTTTTGTTCACGATTTAGACCGGATAGACATATTTATCCATCAGATTTTGGTTAGGTTTGGATCGTCCTGGTCTCCTGGACACACGCGATGTCCGCACGTCTGCCCCACATTCTTCCTAGCCCAGCTATCACACACTCATTTTTTCTTTTCTTTTTCATTTCTCCTCGGATCATGTTCGACCTGGCCCTCCTCGTTCTCATCGCTGGCGCCGCCTCTCCTCCTCTCCCCAACTCCGGCCGCCTCTCCCTCTATCCCCCAACTCTAGGCCGCCACTCCTCATCTTCCCCAACACCAGGCCACCGCCACCCCCGCGCATTAGGCTGCCCTGCCCCGCACCGTCTCCAGATGGAGCGGTATCCAGGTGGGAAGACGCCATGGCCGCCGGAGCTCGGGTCTTGACCGGCGCGCAATGCAGAGCTCTAGGTCTGTCCCGCTCCGTCTCCCTCATCAGCCGACGTCGGCGCGGCTCCTGCCAGCGTCCTGTGAGAGAAGAATGTGTATGGCAGGTGGGGTCCAAGGCAGACAGTGCATACCCAATTATTTACCATTGTATGCAGTGCTCAACCTAAACGGATACCAATATCTATGGACCGATCCAAAGAGATAAAATCGGAGCAATTCAAACAATAATGCTCTTACTATTCCCTGGCCCTACAATGGAAAGAAACAGCTGCCCCGGCGCCCCTCCTTCCAGCCAGCCAACACAGCTGCCGTGTCACATCACCCCGTACCAGCATATGTGCTTGTTTCACATGGTCTGGATTCTGGAAATGTCTTGCCCGCTCATCACCACCTCATCACCTACAGTACATGGGTTCAGGTGCGTGAGCCCAGGAAGACGTAGCCACAGTAAGTAGAGCATGTATGCGCCGCTGACGTCCGTGATTCGGCCCTTTTAGTGAAAGTTTAACCTAAAATACACTCGTTTTATTTTTTTGAGCAAATCTAACTCTTTTGGCTACCTCCAAACATCCCGGCGGTACGTTTTAAAAGGATAGCTCCGATGCCTATGGCGGTTCCATTCTAGGAACTAAGCTTAAGTATATTGCGTTCATAAAACTAGACGTGCAGAAGTGATAGCTGAAGTGGTTAACCTGTTTGGTTTTCTCTCTAAAGGTTGTGTGTTCAAATCTTGTGCACCCTTGTTTTATATATATGTCTCTGTTTTTCTTTTAATATATTTTGAGCAAAATATTAGTTAAAAAATCAGTGTGCTTGTTTGATTTTATTATATTCGTTTTTCTATTTCTCTTTTCATTTTTTACCAAAATATTAGTTGAAAAATCATTTCGTTTACCTAAGCGTGAACTAGTTTATGCCATGGTGGCTTGGCTACCTGAGGCTGGATACTCGACTCTTATCAGTCTTTTTTCTATATTTTTTTGGCTAACATATTACTTACTAAATCATATAGTTTGCTTGGATTTGAACACATGACCGCTTTGCAAATATGAAGAAAAAATTTCAGCCATACATGACCACTTTGCAAGTAGGAAGAAAATTTTCAACCATACATGATTACTATTTGTTCATGCTTTTTTATCTATAATAATACGTTACACTTCATAAAACATGCAGGAGGCTACACATTATATGATTATATCTCTACCCGACACATTCACGTTGAGATATTGTATCTTATATATATATTGCATACATTTTTTAGAATGTAATTTCTAGAAAATGTTGCTAGAGATTTTTGCTAATATACTAGAAATATATTTTGCTAAATAAATATGGTGTCACGCGACCAAGTCCGTGAAAAAACCTATACCAACATTCATCTAAAAAGTGAGTTCTCGAAAAATATGTGCAATTTATATATATAAAAGAAGATATTTGAACATGAATGTGTTGAATAGACATGTATAATCGTATAAATTGTAACCTCATATGTGTTTATAAAATGTACCCCTTCATTGCAAATTAATTTACTCAACTTTTTCTAGATTAAAATATATCTAGAAATGTTTAATTGCTAGATATAAAAGAATCAAGAGAATTGAGTCAATTAATTTGCCGTGAAGGAAGTAATATACTCCCTTTGACCCATATTACTTGTCACTGCTAGTTATAGTAATGCACATAGCTAGGAAGAAAATTTCTTCATACTTACTAGGTGGTCATGAGTTAAAATCAAACATGCGCAATGATTTTTCAACTAATATTTTGGTCAAAAAATGAAAAGAGAAATAGAAAAACGAATATAATAAAACAAAGCAAGCACAATGAGTTTTCAACTAATATTTTGGCCAAAAAAGATTAAAAGAATAACAGAGAAAACAAATATAAAACAAGAGTGCACAAGATTTAAACACACAACCTTCAAGAGAGAACTAGACTAGCTAGCCACTTCAGCTACCACATCTAGACGTCAAGTCTCAGGAACGCAGTTTACTTAACCTCAGCTGCTAGAATGGTACCGCCATAGACACCGGAGGTACGCTATTAAAACGTACCGCCAGGATGTTTGGAGGTAGTTAAAAGGGTTAGATTTGCTTAAAAATTTAAAACGAGTGTATTTTGGACTAAACTTTCACTAAAAGGTTAGATATGTGTAACTGGCCTGGAATGGAACTGATCGACACAGCAGCAGCAAGATGGACGTGACACGGGTGACGTATATGTATGTAGGAGCAGTACCGGCATGTTCTCGTATATAATGGCTGCAGCTGCATGCACAGCTTCAGATTTCAGAACAAAAAAAAGCTTAATCATGCGTACGCAGCTCAGAGACCACGATTCTATATGCGAGTGTGAGAGTGTGACGGACTCGGTGGCAGCAGCAGCAGCAGCACTGTGGCAGGAGGCAGGAGGGCGAAGGAAATCCGGGGCGTGAGTTGATTTGAGAGACACCGCCGGTGAATTTACTTTGGGGCTTTGACTTGGATGGCCTGCGCCGCTGTATGGCAGCGGTCGTCGTCGGGGCGTCGGTCGACGTTGATCGCTGATTGCGACGGTGATACAGCGACACTTGATGGACACGAGGATCGAACATGCCAGGCTTAACCAGCAAGCCATGCAGAAATATTCTTGGACCCGTACACACCATGCCCAAGGGCAACGGCCGAGAGATACGATTTCATCAAGCTGATATCCCCTCTAGTTTATTGTACTTGTCGTGGTTTTAGTTCAAACTTGAACTAAACCACAACAACAAGCATTTTAGAACGGATGGAGTATATTATTTTTCTCGCAGAAGTTTTGTTTACTCCATCTAGCACACTACAAGAGAACCACCCATATAGCAACAAATATTTGGCAACGCTTCAAATATGTGCTACAAAGAATTATGCAGTAATGCTACACCTTCGTAAAAAACTTACGGGAGAAACGCTACGGGCTGACGTGCCATTCGACCTGGAGGCCACGATCCCCTCGCGTGATATTACAACGAAATGGCTCCTAAAAAAAAGGAAGTGGCCCAGCAATTCACGTCTCCCTCGTGAAGGAAACATCTCAAATCCCCATCCCTTCTCTCATGTACGGACCGACGGGGAGGGTTGTAGAAATCGGCGGCGCGAGCGGCGAGGTTCCTATTGACGGGGCAACGGCAAGGTGCCGAGATCCTCCATGGCGGCGCAAGTGGCCAGTTTCCCCGTTTGGGCGCAGCGAGGCGGTGATTTCTTCCGAGGCGCCATGGTGGGCTCCTTCCAGTGGGTGAGGGCGTGAGGCAACGACCTCCCAATATTGGGCAACCTCCTCCTCGTTGGCAGCTATGCGGTGGGCTCTACCTCACCGGAAGCATCCGAGATTGCGACGGCCACATTAGTCCGCCGTCTCGCCCGGGTCGGTGCCTCGGTGGCCACCGGCGACGCTCACCATCTGCGTGACAACCAGGGTCCTGCAACTTGCCTGAATGAGTTTCAGCTGGAACGACAAACAGGCAGGAGCTCAGATGCTTCAAGAGTGGTACGCTGTACTGATGAATAAAATTTGAAGGTCACGTATGCAATGTATTGGATGTATATCATGTATGCCATCTTCTAACAATGATTCATCCTTTCGTTCATCATGCCAGCTCCATCAAATTGTATCTCCGTAGAGCTTGACACTGCAATAGAGGTTTGCTGAACTTCAAACAGAATGGAGGCGGAAGCGGCAATGTCCTTCTTGGCAGCTGCGCGAGCAGTGACGTCCTCTTGGCGGCGGCGCGCGCGGCAATATGTCCTTCTTGGCAATGGCTCGAGCGGCGACGTCCGCGCGAGCGGCAATGTCCGCTAGGCCTTCTTGGCAACGGCTCAAGCGGCGACGTCCACGCGAGTGGCAATGTCCGCTAGGCCTTCTTGGCAGCGGCGCGAGCGGCGACTGGCGGCGCAGCACGAACGGCAATGTCCTCTACCTCTACGCCGTCCTGATGGATCGATCAAGCAGAGCCACCCTAATCACGCGAGGGAAACATGAATTGCTGGGCCACTTCCTTTTTTGTAGGAGCCGTTTCGTTATGATTTCACGCAAGGGGCCGGGATCGTGGCCTCCAGGTCGGATGGCACGTCAGCCCGTAGCGTTTCTCCCGTAAGTTTTTTACGTAGGTGTAGCATTACTGAGAATTATGTTAGATACAGATATATGTGTTGCGCTTTGAGTCGTTGCAGAACCTTCACCTTAGGCAAAAAAAGGCTCCCCACAGCCCCCGTCTTTTTTAATAAACTTCTCCCCCGCGCGTGATTAGATCTGTGCAAACAGAACCACCGCCATATTTTTTCCCAGGACCGAGTTCTCTCTTCTCAGATCTACAAGAAAAGAACCGCTGCCGCACTGCAGGTTACGGGCCACCGCTCCTCCTTCCTCACCACTACGACATGTCCCAGCAGCTGGGTGTTGATGCCTAGGGTATCGTGGACATGATGCCGCTGCCGGTCGCACACGGTCGGACAGTACTGCGCCATGTCGATCTCGCCGGAGAGTTCGTGCCACCCATCGTGTATGCAGGTAGTCTAAATTCTCTCTTACCCCTTCAATTCATGTGCAGTTCTACCCGAAAATTGTTCATTAATCTCTAGTCAAAAAGAATTTCAGGGATCTGCAGTTATTGCGACCTTGTGGAGCTGCTCTTGATTCTTTCTATCTCCATGCCTATGGTTGCTAATCAAGTGCGGCCTATCTCCGTCCCCCGCAAATTGTCAAATCCCCCGCAGGTGACTTAATGTGTGTATCTCTGTCCATCTATTATAATTTATTTGTACGCGTGATTGGACAATATACTGCTAGATCAATTTCGTTATATTTTTGCGTATATCCTATTATGTACTATGGGTACGAAATTATATATCCTAAATCTTGGTAATAATTATCTAACAGATAGTGCATTTCTTGTTGACTACACATGTGCAAATAGGTGAATAACTAGGATTAATTATTGGATTCTTCTTACCCTATCTTATCCACTGAAGTTCTGTTTTACCAGTATCGATCTTGTACCTTTATTCTCTACAGCATTGTTCCATTAAAAAAATGACTATATCGAGATGCAAGTTATTACATTATTTAAAAGTTTCTTTTGGAAGTTTCGGCTGAAAGGTTAAGAGGATGATTCAATCAAAATATATAAGAGATGAATCAGGCGAATCAGCCTGAGGCTATTTTCGGATGTAGGATGTGTTTCATGGATTATTGGATTACTAGCTGGGTCATCTTAGGTCAGTGATTCAGATCAGGTACATCGCTCTCCCCCAACCTGGTCGAGACCTGATTGGAGAATTGGACAAAACCCTTCAACATAAATTCAGTTAGTAAATTGTGTCTCTAGATTTATGTCAAACACTATTTGTGGTGCTTTATATCTGACACTACGTCTTGTGCCTTTTAATTCTGGACATCGTTTTTTTATGTCCTCAATTATTCAATTGTATAATATGATAAAATTTGTTAATAACGGGCTACTTTTCTTGTAACAAACTGTGTAAATATAAGATATCTATATGTGCTTTATTCCATGAGTTGTGTAAGGTCAGCTGACTATCATTGCTGAAATCAGAGTAAAGTTTAAACTACCTAACGTGGATTGGAAAATATCTAAAATATATTATATGTCCTGAGTAATTGTAGCTATGTAATTTTTCTAGAACAATTGCACTATGACCTATATAATCTTAATTACTGCTTAGTGAATGTAGCATATACCCTCAGGCAATGCCGTAAGGTTTCTCGTCTAGTTTATGTAATGTTCTTAACCTTGAGCTGGTCGTGTTATGTCATGCAAGACATGTGTGAACTTGTAGTTTCACCTGTGAGAAGATTGACCGATAAGTTTCATGATACTTTGATTGACCATTATATGTACGTAGTTAATTAAGAATTTTGATATGTTGTTAGATAGGTTATTTTGTATTTTTTATCTTCTGTTTGTTGTATTTGTTCAGATATCATCATGGTTTTTTCTTTAGCCAGATTTCCTTTTGCAATTTCATCTGTATGGTAACCACATAGTAGAATTCACTATACCACTGCCTTTGGACACTTTGATAATGATGAATACAAAATTTTGTTTTTGCAGGCCCCAAGATCAGCAAAACTTGCTATAATTGGATATCAGTTGTGCACATTTTCAGCAAAATATTGCAAGGATTATATATATATAGGATTCGGTAGAATATTATATTTTGACACGAGATTGTAAAATGTGTACTGTTTAAACAATTTCCATGTATGGGATGGTATTTGAATAATAAATATTGAATTCTTTTTCACTGCATTTGTATTCTATTATATGATTTCTATGTGATGTGGTATGGTTTACCCGCCAAAAAAAATACTTACTTATCTTCTACAGATATCAAACCATGCAATCTAGAAATAATAATAATGAATTGAAATATTTGAAACAAATAATTCAATCTTATAGCATGTCTCAACCAACACATAGAACTGTTGCTTGAACTCTGTTGCTACATTGCAACGCTTATTCTATTGGCTACCAACGCACCTATATGCGTTGCATTGTATGCTAGCAACGCCCAAAAACGCAACACATTTTTATCCGTTGGTAAAGTCTCTAGCAACGCCTATTTGGACATTTAGATACACATAAATGCGTTGCTGTAGAGGGGGTCATGTTGTAGTGGCAAGCCCATATATATTTTTCCTACATGGATATAGCCGTATAATCTATGAATTGGTCCACAACCATCTTCTTAGGTGAAGTACAATTGCTCGAAATGATACATGTTTTGTATTTTTAGTATGTTTTGAGACTTCTTGACGACAGTGTTTATCCTAGTTATGCAGAGATCGGATGTATTATTTAAATCTTATTAAATTATAAAACACTCATCTACTATATACTAAAAGCACAATATGTAAGTTTAAAATAGAGACACGAGGTTAATCCACATCATCAGAATTATTTTAACAGTTAGATCTATAATCTAAAACTAAGATTTAAAGACCATACTAATGTTACGTAACTATAACCACGTCCAACCAACACGTACATGTAACCATAAAAAATAGATATAGCTGCACGGACAACAGTTATGTACAATGTTTGGGATCTGACATGTAAAAAAACAAATCGACAAGATGGTCTGGAGGGCTGCACGGGATAGAGATTGGAAAGAAAAAAACTAAAGAAGAAGAGTATGCATGCCACACGTATACCTAAACCCTGGTACCCATGGAATAAACAATGGAGTGAAAAGCTTAGGCATTAAATTAAATTAAATGAAAAGAAAACCAGATCTCGCTACGAAACTAAAGAGAACTTCCCTACTCATTTTTTCCATACTATATCTTTTTATTAGTTGACAAAACTCAGCAAATCAACTTCAGACTTTCATAGTATGAAAAATCAAGGTGAGCAAATTTAGAAATTCATACTAGATGCAATTTAGAATTTAGAAATTAGATTTTTTTTAAAAGCAACAATATTTTACATATGAAATTTAAAATAAGTATGAAAGAAATTAATCCAAAAAATTAATAAATTTCTGAGCAAACTTTATACAAAGATAGGCATTTGGTCTCAATAAAAAATCTGATATTAAGTTAATTAGACGTGTGAATGGACCGATGAATAATATGAATACAACATGCCTCTGATGAATAACATAAATGGATCCGGTACTAGTAAAAGCAAAAGGTCAACATGAAAGAATTTAGGCAGACAAATTAGGTCTTTAGTTACATAACTCATAACGACGAAAACTTGCCATATGTGAAAGAATCAAAGCCTCCATGCCATGTCTTCCTCCACTGCAAACTCGACGTCGTCATAATCAAGCCTAACTGAACATCTTTAGGGGTCTTGAGTCGACAAAAGGACTTCGTACAATCAAAGTGCTTCGAAAGGCGCCAGCTACCAGTGATTGAATTATTGATGAAAGCACAACTATGTGCTGGCACTCAATCAAATAGTAGGGCTGAAACGTCAAATATGCAGCACGAGGAACCATAACATGCATACCGTTTTAACTCAAATAAAATCAATTGATAGATAAGAATATACTTGATACAAATTACTGTACTAGCGTCAGATGATACAATTCACAACGACGCAACATTCGTGCACCAGAAAGATTAAAGAGTATATTCTTGCACGAGGATCACACAAAAAAGAATCTCAAATTGGTGCTAATTAAAATACATTGTGTACACTTAAGTATATTGTAAGAGAACCTAAGAATTTTTATGGTTTTGGTAATTAAGATTTGAAGAAAATCATGTCAATTATGTAATAAGTCATTTCACGCTACATGATATGGACATAAATAAAAATCTATCAAACACGTGTCAACAAGAGAATATTTTAGTAGTTTTTGACAATTTATAAAACGATAACTATCTTAACTTAGATGGGAAAGCTACAAAAAAATTATAATTACATGACATGAATAGCACCAACAAAGAAAAACTTATCCATAAATATTGAAGTTTGTGAAGAAGAAGAACACAATGTTGCACACGAATCATCCACATTCACTATGAAATCTAGGCAAAGGTAGAGAGATTTGGAGTGCACGTTGAACCAAATATCCTTTGCCCAAACAATATATTGTGTAGATGTGTTGAACCATATATCCTTTGCCCAAACAATATATTGTGTAGATGTGTGATGAGCTAATCACACTAGTGGAAAAAAGGGCTTCCATTCGCCCCCATTAGTCCCCAACGTGTTCGGTCCGCGGCTAAAGGGGGTATTAGTCCCGGTTCAATTGAAAATGTGGGCCAGGGGGCATTAGTCCCGGTTCAAATGGACCCTTTGGTCTCGGTTTGCGCCACCAACCGGGACTAATGCCTTTGGGCCTTTAGTCCCGGCTCGTGGCGCAAACCGGGACTATAGGGCACCCTTTAGTCCCGGTTTGCTCCACGAGCCGAGACTAAAGGACAGTTCAAACGAACCGCCGCTCTCCCGCGATCATTTCGGAATCGCTATGGCCATTACTCGATCACGTCGGTAATCTACAACGAACGCATCGGGACCTCGCCAGCCGGCGGCCTAATTACACACCGGCGGCCTCTTCTTCTTCTTCTTCTCCCTCTCTCTAGTACTATATAAAGAACCTTATTAAGATTTTCTTGATCATCATCTTCCTCTCCTAATCTCTTCTCCAAAACCACCATAGCATCTCACCGCCAAAACCACACCAATAGCACGACCGGCGATCGAGCTCTCTCTCTCCCTCTCAATTCAATTGAGCCGGCGACGCGGGTGCATAATATCACCGCCGAAGGGATGGAATTCACCATCACGGAAACTCTCTGTGCATCAATGGTGGAGATGTGGCTCCACGCTGTCAAGCAGCGGTTCCTCGATGCCGCACCGATCAAATGTGTGGGCTTGGACTGCGAGTTCACCACCCCTCACGATAAGCTCCATCAGCTGTGCCGCTATCCTTCAACTCTCGGTGGCGTCCGAGGTTTTGGTCTTCCAAATATGTCGGGCCGATCATGTGCCACAGCTGCTCAGGGATTTCTTGGGGGACCCCACCATTAGATTCTGTGGCACGGCTATTGATACGTCTCAAACGTATCTATAATTTTTGATGCTCCATGCTTGTTTATACACCATTTGCTTTGTGTTTTGTTACACTTCGTGGCGTTTTTATGCATTTTCTGGAACTAACCTACTAACGAGATGCCACAGTGCCAGTTCCCTGTTTTCTGCTGTTTTTATGTTTCAGAAAAGCTACACAGGAAATATTCTCAAAATTGGACGAAACAAAAGCCGAACCTCCTATTTTTCCAGACCACGAGTCGGAGTCCAAAGCAGAGACGGAGGGGGCCAGGACCTGGCCACACCCTAGGGCGGCGTGGGCCAAGCCCTGGCCGCGCCACCAGGGGGTGAGCCCTCCTGGTCCACTTCCTGACGCCGCCCTTCCGCCTATATATTCCCCTCGACGGGAAAACCTAAAAGCCCCGATCAATTTTCCATGAAACCTACTACAAGCCACCGGCGTCGTCGACGCGAGATCGGGAGGGTCCAGAAGCTCTTCCCAGCACCCTGCCAGAGAGGGGAATTACCGTCGGAGGCCTTCTTCATCACCATGGTCACCTCCAGAGTGATGTGTGAGTAGTATACCTTGGACTACGGGTCCATAGCAGTAGCTAGATGGTTGTCTTCTCCACCATGTGCTTCATGTTTAGATCTTGTGAGCTGCCTATCATGATCAAGATCATCTTTGTGTAATTCTACATGTTGTGTTTGTTGGGATCCGATGAGTATTGGTACTATGTCAAGTTGATGTGCTGAATTATTATCTTTATGTTATCTCTATGTTGTTTATGATCTTGCATGCTCTCCGTTGCTAGTAGATATCTTGGCCGAGTAGATGCTAGTGACTCCAAGAGGGAGTATTTATGCTCGATAGTGGGTTCATGCCTCTAGTAATCTGGGGGAGTGACAGAAACCTCTAAGGTTGCAGATGTGTTGTTGCCACTAGGGAGAAAACAACATTCTTGTGTTCAAGGACATTTGCATTGTTTACATTACACACTTTGCTTAATGTGGTTATCTGTTGTTCGCAACTTAATACTCAACGGGTGCTCAGACGACACCTCGAGAGTGGATTATTAGTCATAGATGCAGTTGGATTACGGTCTATGTATTTTGTCGTAATGCCTAGAGTGAATCTCATAGTGATTCTCATGACATATGTACGCTATCTTTATTCTATCAATTGTCCAACTGTAATTTGTTTACCCAGCATGTTGTTATTTATCTTATGGAGAGACACCACTAGTGGACTTTGGACCCCGGTCCATTCTTTTACATTGCTATTTTTTTGACACTATCTACTGTGAGGCAAAAGCCCCACAGCTCCCCCCCTTTTATTGAAAGTAGAATATGTACATACTATTTACAACTAGGACTATGAAGAAAAAAGGAAAACCTTTACAAGTCAGATATTTACAAAGTCAAGGCAACTGCAAAATCCACTGTAACAGCTTGTTCTTATGGTCATCTTTCATCCTGTGAGCATGCAAGGAGATGTCATGCACAAATTGGCCCTTCCAAGCTGAGAATCTGGGACGAACTTGATCAAATATCATGGCATTTCTAACCTTCCAAATGCTATGACAAGATAATAAAAAGACCTCTGCAAAGAAAGGTTGGTTAAAATCTCTTCTGGCCTCTCTGCAGATAGCTACCATATCATTACCCTCATTCCAGACAATCTGAAGGTAATTCCACACCCTCATGCTGAATTGACAGTTAAAGAATAGATGATCTCTAGTCTCACAATGCTAACCAGAACAAAGAACACAATCATATGTTTCAGTAACATGCCAATGCCTGCGTTGCAGCATATCCCTTGTGTTCAGACGGTCACTAAGAAGAAGCCAGGCAAACATCTTCACCCGCATAATGCACTTACTCTTCCAAATCCATTTGAACAATGGACAGACAACCACGTTTTCATACAGATGATTGTAATATTTCGCTACAGTGTATTTCCCCCAAATGCAATTCCAAGCATCAGGTTGAGTAGTTGACAATTGGACACTGTCAATCCAAGAATTAATTAACTGCCATTCCTCATGAGCTCTTTCTGATAAAGGAAGATGCAGCTCCACAGCCCTATCCCGCAAAAGGATCATATCTCTGACTGAAATTTTATCATCCTTGACATAAGAGAAGATTCTGGAGAATCTGATAATTAGTGGGACTCTGGAATCCCCAATCTCCCATTCATCTAGCCAAAACAAAACAAAGTCACCTTGATGAATATCTGGCCTTGTGACCTCTCTGTATTTATCCATTAGCTTGGAGATATCTCTCCACCAGTATGAGCCACATGATTTAGCTGCATGAGGCACCTCATCATGGTAGTAAGTATCCCAGATCAACTTGACCCAGGGAATCTCCATTTCCTTGTTATAAAACTTGTGGAGAAATTTCATAAGCAAAGCCTCATTTTTGTTCTGAAAATCGACAATTCCCAGCCCACCCTTCATTTTAGGCTTGCAAATCAAATCCCAAGCTGCAAGGGATTGCTTAGGAGTATCAATGTTGTCCCTCCAAAGACATTGTCTGATGATTCTGTTAAATTGCTTCAAAATTCCAGGTGGAATATGAATTGTGCACAAAAGATGCAAAGGCATTGAGGAGATAGCAGACAAAATGAGCTGCAACCTGGCTCCTTGAGAAAGAAAACTGGACATAGCAGTGAGTCTTTTCTCCATTCTATGAACCACAGGAGTTAAATCTTGTATAGAAGGCTTGGAAGTACCCACCGAGAGACCGAGATAGGTGAAGGGTAATGTCCCAATCTGACATCCAAAACCGTCAGCCAACTCCCTTAGAGTAGTGTCATCAACATTAATCGGCATCATGGAAGATTTGTGATAATTAATGCTGAGACCAGTGGACTAAGAGAAGACTTCCAGTACCTGCTTAAGAGCCAAAATCTGACTCATATCAGCAGGCATAATGAGCAATGTATCATCTGTATACTGAATTATAGGGAAGTCAGGGTCTCCTGTATGAATTGGGAGCTGGAGTCCTCCTTCCCTTAATAAATTGTTAACAGCAGACCGTAACAAATCCCCTCCCAGAACATATAGCAAAGGTGAGAGAGGGTCTCCCTGCCTCACTCCCCTTTTGCAATGAAATTGTTTGCCAGGCACACCATTAAGAAGGACAGAAGATACTCCAGAAGAAAGAAAATCTTTAGTCCATCTGATCCATGTCTCATTAAAACCCTTCTGTCTCATAATCTGAAACAAAGCCTCATGCTCAATGGAATCAAAAGCCTTCTCAAAATCTAATTTGAGAATAATAATAGGTTTCTTGGATGCATGGCATTGGAACAGATATTCCAAAGACCAGGCAGGACAATCCTGGATAGTTCTTGATCTGATAAATCCATATTGATTTTTATGAACACATGCCAGAATCTTGTCCTGCAACCTATTAGCAGCCAGTTTTGTGATAAACTTGAGACAGACATTAGTCAATGAAATGGGCCTATAATCATTGACAGAAGCAGGAGAATTAACTTTTGGCACCAATGTGATGAAAGAGGAATTAATGTTGGCCAAAGAGACATCCCCATTATGAAAATCTCTATCAAGAGCATAGAAATCCTCTAAAATAATGTGCCAGCATTTCTTTAAAAAGAGGCAATTAAATCCATCTGGCCCAGGTGCCTTATCTGAAGGCATATGTTTGACCACCAGGTCCATTTCCTCCTTAGAGAAGGGTCTTGTCAACTCATCAAGGCCATCAACAGGCTGAAGCAGATTGCCAAGATCAAAACCCATATTAATGCCTCTAGACTGTCCCATTCCGTCTTTGTACTTTTGATAAATAACTCCAGCCATCTCCTCATGATCTGAAACAACATCTCCATTGTCCAGTTTCAGGTTTGAGATTGTGTTCCTCCTGAATCTCTGGCTAGCCATAGCATGAAAAAACTCTATATTATCTTCCCCTACTTTTATCCATCTTATGGAGCACCTCTTTCTCCAATATTGGCATTGAGCTTTCAGCAGCTTTTCCAAATGCAGTTTGACAATTTTCCTAAAGTTAAATTCAGGTTTACATAAAGGCCTGGATTCCTCAAGATTGACCAACAGAAGGATGACCTTGTTGCAATTCTCAATCATGACCTTTATTGTAGAAAGACTAGTTTGCCATTTTTTAAAATCATATCTGAGGCATTTCAACTTATGTGCTAAAATGGCAGAACTATTGGACTTATGAGAGGGCTTGCTCCAAGATTTAAGAACACAATCCAGAAAACTAGGATGGTCTACCCAGTAGTTTTCAAATCTGAAAATTCTTGCTTTAGGAATTATAGTGTCAATAGTCACCATGCAAGGGACATGATCAGATGAGGATTTGGCCATAGGGAGCACCGGAGTGTTTGGGAAGTGTGTTGTCCAAGAAGGGGAGGTAAAAAACCAGTCTAGCTATTCCAAAAGGGGCTCTTTCTGCATGTTGGACCAAGTATACATTCTTACTTTAACAATCAGCCCAAGATGGCCAATGATTTCATTGAAGATAAACATATCATGAACATCCCCTCCAGGATTGTTCCTATTTTCAGATGATCTGATGAAATTAAAATCTCCCAAGAGGTGCCATAAAGATTCCACTAGGATATGCAAGTTATATAACCAAGAAATGAAAATGTCTCTTTCCTCTCCCTGACAAGGCCCATAAACAGACACCATGTTCCAACTAGAATTATTATGCATAGAGGTGAAATTAACCACCACTGCAAATCTCTGAATTTCAATTAGCTCCCCCTTGAACACAGCAGAGTTCCAGAGCACAATAATTCCACTAGATACTCCCACAGATGGTGAGTAAGCAAAATTATCAAACCGCTTAGGACAAAACTTCCTAATAATGCGATGATCAAAATATTCCATTTTGGTTTCTTGTAGGCAAATAATTGAGCAGTTACTCTCATCAATTTTAGCACGAACATCTAGTTGCCTTTCTTCAGAATTTAAACCCCTGATATTTAAATCCAGCACACACCATTTTCTAGTAGTTTGATTATCCATTACAAACCATAGTGACAGCAAAGAGAGTTCTAGTAGCCAGACTAGACTCAACAAAATACCACATATTCCACTGGAATAAGTTCCGACATGAACTGAATAAAGCATCACCCCAAAGGGACACAAACTGGTGAGAAATACTAGCAAAAGACACTGCCTGTCTGTAAAGCCAGGCAGCCATTACACTCCACTTGATTGTCTTACTCATCATTAGACTTGTCTTCTGCAACATTGTTCTTAGGATCAGCCATAAGCTTCTCCCTGGTGAGGTCCTCAGCATCAATCCCAAGAGCCATGCCCACCTTCTGAATTATCACAATTGGGGTTGCAGGAATGGAGCAATTCTCCTGAGTGTCAGCTCCAGCTTTTGCTGAGTCAAGGCCCTCTGAATTTTCAGCAAGCTTCTCTGGATGCATTTTGTTAGCCACCAGCTCCTCCACTATTCTGAGCACCCTCCTCTTCTTCTTGGCTCGAGCACCTATGTCTGGGAGGGAGACATGATGGTGACCATCCTTGGCAGCAGAGCTACGAGTGCTGCGCCGAAGTCCACGATCGGACAGAGGTACATGCTAGACTTTCTTTCCCCTGGGCCTCTTTTTCAGAACTGCAGGTGGCTTGGCAGCAAACACCTGCGAAACTTCAGACATGTCAAAAACCTCAGGCATATCAGAAACCTCTTCCAATCGAACAACAGGCCGAGGAGAAGGTGAAGAGCTGCCTAGCCACATGGACAGCTGAGGGAACTGAATGTGCAGTAGCAACAGATTCTGAAACCGAGCAGGAGATGTTAACAGGAATAAGAGAAGCCTTGGTCAGAAGCAGATCCCGCTTCATAGTAAGCAAGCCAGGAAGAACTGACTGAAAAGCATGCTTCAGAAGTTCAGAGGCTAGCAAAATGGGCCCAGCTGTCAGAATAGGAGCAGATTGCTTCCCCTTATGATAATCATCCAGAATCATAGAGAGCATGTGAAGTCTGGTCAAGGCTTGGCACTGATGTGACACTGCATCTTCATGAACCATGAAATTCACCACAATGTTCTCATTTCCCTGAGCGTGTCCAGCATTAACCGAGCCCCCCGAGCTATCAGAGTCATAGTTAACAATGGAGCTGTGGACAGGCTCCTCCACAGGTTCCTCTTGTATCACCTCCTCCTGTATCTGATGATGTGCAGGCTCTGGCTGGAAGAAATCAGCATTATTCACATCAGGGTGGTGAAGAACCTCGTTCCAGCCCAGCTCAGGGAATTGTGGCGCAGCAAAATTGTACATATCAAGGGGTAGATGACCTGGCAGAGGGTGAGGGTTGCCGTTAGGTGGCATCTGATCCTCATCAGCCGGGAACACGTCCACAAACTCTGCAGTCAAGATGTAATAGGCAGAAGTCCAAGTTTCTTTTGCTACCCCCGGATGAGCATAATGTCCAAACACAACAACACGAGGCACAAGAGCAGGAGAGGTGAATGAAGCATAGACCATAGTCCTTTCCAGAACATCATCCTCCTGATGCCAGTGATGAAACTTGCCAAAGGTTCCAATTGCGTTAGCAATGTCATACTCATTACGATAATACAAAGGTATCCCCAGAAACATGAGCCATCCTCTACGAAATCCTTGAACTGACCGGTGATTATCACGATCATCGTGAGCCACAAATCGAACATGAACACCATGCTGCAGCTGATATGGGCCATGCTCTAAGAGTGCAGCACGTGCAGCCGGACTTCTCAGTCGTAGAAACCCCAGCCCAAACAGACAGGGTTGGAAATCATCCACAGCCCGATGCAGGTTATGAACCACAAAATTACGGACCTGTTCACGCCAGAACTCTTCATGCTGTGGCGGCTGGGGCGGAATGAGAACCGCCGTGCAGATCGTGTCATTGCAGCGAGGAGGCAGAGTAGATGGGTTGTAGAACATGTGCGGGAGACGAGTAGGCCCTCCATCGATGATCTGATGCCCTTCTGGCACCCAGCACGCAGGGTCGAGCTCGAAGTTCGCCATTGGAGGCGAGGGCGGCGGCGATGGAGCAGGGTTTGGAGTCGGCGGCGGCATCACAGAGTATTGGGGAATAGAGATCAAAACAGAGGAGATGCTCTGATTGGAGTTGGCATTGTCAAAAGAGGGAACGACACCCTTGTCCAAAAGGGGACTGGCGCGAGAATCAAGGCGGCAGCCATGTAATTTTCCTTTTTTTGGTACCCAAATTTGCACCGTTTTGTCATTAAGACATTCCTTTTCAATATGTCCAGAGCGGAAACATCTCCTACATCTGATTCTATTCGAACACGATTGTCTCTTATGGCCCATTGACAGACAATGTCCACATTCCCAGAAACGATACGCAATATCATTGATTACGTCTTCTAAAGCAGACTGACCATCTGATGGCCCAGGATCAGCTGAAGGCGGCCCATCTTGCTGAGTGATCTCCACAGAAAACGGCCCACTCTCGATGTTATTTGAATTCGAGGATGGCGCTCCCACCTGAAGCAGCGGCGATCTAACCGGCTGATCAAAAGATCCAAAGGGGATAATCGGTAAAATCGCTTTATTTACATTCTTGCAAACTATTACCTTTTACCACTTGATACGCTTAATCCTTTGTTTACAGCAAACCGGTGAGATTGACAACCTTATCGTAAGTTGGGGAAAAGTACTTGGTTGTGTTGTGTGCAGGTTCCACGTTGCTGCTGGTGAAAAGCTACACGCCGACAAGTTTCCTGGCGCCATTGTCCAGAGTGTCGCAAAGCTAGCGGGCATCAACCTTCGGAAGTTTCATTCTTTCTCCTACTGGTTTGATAAACCTTGGTTTCACAACTGAGGGAAAACTTGCTGCTGTGCTCATCATAACCTTCTCTTGGGGTTTCCAACAAGTTTTCTGGCGTCAACTACACACCAACAAAACAACAATCAAGCTTTCTGGCACCGTTGCCGGGGAGAAAGAAGATTTTTGCAAGGGGAGTCTCTCACTTCTAATCTTTCACTTTGTTATTGTTTTGCTTTATTTTATTTTTGCTTGCATCGTTTTATCAAAAATACAAAAAAATAGTTCCTTTATAGTTGTTACTTTTACTTGCCTACTTTTAGTTTTGCTAGAATGGGTACTCATGAGAACACCAAGTTGTGTGATTTTACTAGCACCAAAAACAATGATTTTATCTGCATTCCTATTGTGCCACCTGCTCCAGAGGCAATTTTGTATGAGATTAAACCTGCTTTGTTGAATCTTGTTATGAAAGAGTAATTTTCTGGTGCCAGTTCTGATGATGCTGCAGCTCATATCAACAATTTTGTTGAGCTATGTGAGATGCAAAAGTATAAGGATGTAGATGGTGCTATTATTAAGCTTAAGCTGTTTCCTTTCTCTTTAAGAGGAAGAGCTAAGGATTGGTTGCTATCTTTGCCTAGAAATAGTATTGATTCTTGGGAGAAGTCTAAGGATGCTTTTATTGGAAAATATTATCCTCCTGCTAAGATTATAGCTTTGTGAAGTGATATTATGAAGTTTAGATAGTTTGATAATGAACATGTTGCTCAAGCTTGGGAAAGAATGAAATCTATGATAAAGAATTGTCCCACTCATAGACTGACTACTTGGACGATTATCCAAACCTTTTATGCAGAACTAAATTTTTCTTCAAGAAATCTATTGGATTCAGCTGCTGGAGGCACTTTTATGTCCATCACCTTGGGCGCCGCAATGAAGCTTCTTGACAATATGATGGCAAATTTTTCTGAGTGGCACAGCGAGAGAGCTCCACCAGGTAAGAAGGTAAATTCTGTTGAGAAAACCTCTTCCTTGAGTGATAAGATTGATGCTATTATGCTTATGCTTGCTAATGATAGAGCTCATGTTGATTCTAATAATGTTCCTTTGGCCTCTTTGGTTGCTCGAGAAGAGCATGTTGATGTGAACTTCATTAGAAATAATAATTTCAACAACAGTGCTTATAGGAACAATTTTGCCAGCAACAATTATAGGCCGTATCCTTCTACCGATGGTAATGGTTATGGTAACTCTTATTGTAATTCCTCCAACAACACTAGGGGCACGCCCTCTGAGCTTGAAGTCATGCTCAAGGACTTCATCGGTAAGTAAACTGCTTTTAACAAGTCTGTTGAGAAAAAGTTGGGTAAAATTGATATTCTTGCTTCTAAAGTTGATAGCCTTGCTCGTGATGTTGAACTTCTGAAACTAAAAGTGTTGCCTAATGATGTGAAAGAAAGCAATACTTTGAATGCCATCCAGGTTAGAATTGATGAAAATGTTAGGATGTTAGCAGAATTGCATGCCAGGTGGGAAAGAGAAAATGAGATGGCTAGAAATATGAAGGTATGTACTATTACCGCCTCTAGTGATGTTGTTTCAAATGCTAGCAATCCTCTTACTTTGATTGGTGTAGAGAAAACTCCAACTCCTTGTGCAAAAAAGCCCAAAATGGCAAAAACTTTTTCTACAAAAAGTGCTAAAAAAATTCGGAGTATGGAAGACAATAGCTCTACTTCTTTTAATGATTTTGATGTTGATGGCTGCAATATATCTGAAGTTATTTTATTCTTGCAAAAGCTTGCTTTGAGTCCTAATGCTTGTTCTATGAATGTTGCTTTTACAAAGCATATTACAAATGCTCTCATGCAAATTAGGGAAGAAAAGTTGAAACAAAAGGTTTCTATTCCCAAGAAGTTAGAAGATGGTTGGGAGCCCATCATTGATATGAATGTTAATGGTTTTGATTGCCATGCTTTATGTGATCTAGGTGCAAGTATTTCTATTATGCCTAGAACGATTTATGATATGCTTGGTTTACCACCGCTTGAAAAGTGTTATTTTGATGTTCCTCTTGCTGATGTTGCTAAGAA
Source organism: Dactylis glomerata (assembly GCA_007115705.1). Classification (NCBI taxonomy): domain Eukaryota; kingdom Viridiplantae; phylum Streptophyta; class Magnoliopsida; order Poales; family Poaceae; genus Dactylis; species Dactylis glomerata. Next base: position 1,817,158 of record QXEO01000398.1, on the reverse strand, counting down.
GAAACCTTTGGGAAGGATTAATGATGTTCTTATTATGGTTAACAATAACCTTGTTCCCATTGATTTCCTTGCTATGGATGTTGAATGCAATGCTTCATCTCCTATTATTTTGGGAAGACCTTTTCTTCGAACAGTAGGTGCCATCATTGATATGAAGGAAGGCACCATTAAATATCAATTTACACTCAAGAATGGTATGGAACACTTCCCTAGAAGGAGGAAGAAATTACTTTTTGACTCTATTCTTAGAGCAAATTATGAACTTGATGCTTCATCGCTTGATATTACTTGATTTCCACTTTCTGCGCCTAGCTCAAAGGCGTTAAAGAAAAGCACTCTTGGGAGATAACCCAATGTTTTATTTTCAGTACTATTTATTTTATTTGATTCTTGGAAGTTATTACTACTGTAATGAACTAATGACCTCTCCTTATCATTTTTATTTCGTTTTTGTGCCAAGAAGAACCTCTAATTTGAGGGAGGTAAGATTTGGGGAAGTTGCTGTCCTGAAACAGATTTCTGCGCTGCACCGTAAAAATTCGTGAAAATTTTCAGAATATCTTTTTGATCTGATATTTCTTTTGCATATGCCCCAGGTTATTTATAAACTTTCATTAGTTTTGCACTTTTCAATTTGATCAACAGAAGGTCCTCGAAAAAATCGATCTTTATTAGCTGTTCTGTTTTGACAGATTCTGCCACTATTTGTGTTTGCCTCTCGATCGCTTTCTTTTTGAGTTCTTTTGATCACGGAACTTTTGAGTAAGTGGCTACAGTAGATTATGCTTTAATGGTTGGTATATTTGAGTTTGAAACTGAACCAAAAGGGTAGATTTATTATCATGCTTATACTAATGTTGCTGATAGAATTGTGTGATGTTTTGTATGAAGGAAGTTTTCCAGTGTAGGGAATGGAGAGTGATGAGATGAGATAAAGTATGGATAAAACTAAAGCTTGGGGATGCCCATGTCACCTCAAAAAATATCCCAGAGGTACAAGCATCAAAGCTTGGGGATGCCCTCGAGGCACCCCTTCTTCATCGGCAAAAATCAGGTCACCTTTCAAGACACTATATTTTTATTGCTTCATATTCTATGCGTTTTTCTTGGAGCATCTTTACTTTTGCTTTCATTTTTATTTTGTTTTGTTTTCTGCCATAAATGGTTGTACCCCAAAAAATTTCTTTTGGAGAAGCCACACTCCATTTTTCATTGCCAAGAACACTCTTTTTTTCACTCTTATCGTTCAACGAGTATTCAGATCTTGTTATATCTTTGCATAAAGGTGTATTTAGACCACTGATCTATGGTGGTTTTCATCAAAAGAGTTGTTTCAAAAAGGTTTGAATGGTGTTGGAAAAGAGAAAAAAGTTTCATGCCTATAGTGGTACAAATGGGAGCTTGTTTAGACTGCGGCTTAGACTTTTGCATGTCATGCTTGATGTTGTTTTGATAGTATTATTAGTAGTTTTTGCTGTAGCATGACTTGTCTCAAATGACTGAGATTGCTTAATGAGCCTTTGAAAAAATCATGCGTTGTTTTTATTATATGGGAGCATATTATTGTGGTTTCCTCCTTTGATGCTTTATTTGGGTTGACTTGGCGCATGCTTGCAACATGTTTGACTCTAACAAAGTAACCATAAGCCTCTATGATCATTTGGTTTTTGACTTGTGATACCACTTTATGCTTCGGTTAATGATGTTTTGTCGCTATGCATGATTATGGCCGTTATTGCTCTCTTAGTTGGTCGCTCCCAGTCTTTTGCTAGCCTTCATTTTGTACTGAGTATGAGCTCTACTCCTGCATCCAACTCCCAAAAACCAAGTATTCCAATGTGTCCACCATACATACCTTTTAGCAATTTGCTATTCCAAGTAAATTTGACTTACTTTTATCTATCCTTCAAATTAAACTTTTTGGTATTATGTGAAAATTAGTCAGTAGAGCTTTCACGAACCTGACGGCACACTTTACTTTTCTCATTTTTAATAATTTTGACATTGTGGCTCTCTTATGTTGATGTTATGCTTGCAAGTTGTAAGTTGGAAATTAGCCCAGCCATGCCGTCATGGGGCAAGCTTTCAACATTGTACTTTCTTTCATTTAGTTGATATCGTGATCTTTTGTTTATGGATACTCGCGACGTGAATTAAGTTGGGATCTTGTGAGCTCATGGAGTTTATATATATGTTAGAGAAACACCTGGGCCGCTAATCTAAGCCATGCATCATTCATTGTGGAAATTTACAGCATGCCCATAGTGGACATTCGACGACGCATCTCATAATAAAAACCTATACCAATGGTAAATAAAAGAGATGCCAAGGTGTTCATTGTCTGTTTGTCTTATCATTTTGATGTGGGCTTGTTCCATGTCATCGGGCAAGAGGTACCCCATTGGTGGTTCTCGATGATACATGTATGCTTACAATGACAAGAACTTGATTGGGACCTAAGTCGAGTAGCATGAGGTTTGGGTATTCGTACTTCACGGGACACAAGGTTTTCAACTTATGATTTGTTAAGCATATGCTTCATAATTGTACTCGCATTAACCTTAACCACTCAAGATGCCTATGATGGGGGCAATGAGAGCTCAAAGCTAGTAAGTATCATAATTTTTAGAGGTTTATAAAACTTGCAATCACTGCTTTCCTCTGCGAAGGGCCTTTCTTTTACTTTTATGTTGAGTCTTCACCTTCTACCTTTATGCACCGTCTAAGAGAGCATAGTTGCCATTCTGAGTTTAATGTGCATAGTCCCAAAATTTATTATTGATTGATTCATGATTATGGTTTTGCTTGTTCTTAAATTATTTGTATCTAGTCGCCCTCTTAAACTTGAAGGTGTCCTATGCATTTATGTTTTGCTATTCCATGAAGGACAAGCTAAAAACCATTTTGCTATGTTTTTCTATATGATTTGAACACATGCTTGAATTTCAATGTTTCATTACTTATGATCTTTCATTTGTGTTACTTTTCATGTTATAACATGGTTGCTAAGTTTTATTGTCAAGATTATGTCTCTTATGCCCATGTTTTAAGTACTTTGATCTCAGCACTCAATGCTTTATATCGTTGATCAAGATTGTAATGGTGCATGTCATCTCAAAAATTATTGTTTTGTTATCACTTACCTACTCGAGGACGAGCAGGAGTTAAGCTTGGGGATGCTTGATACGTCTCAAACGTATCTATAATTTTTGATGCTCCATGCTTGTTTATACACCATTTGCTTTGTGTTTTGTTACACTTCGTGGCGATTTTATGCATTTTCCAGAACTAACCTACTAACGAGACGCCACAGTGCCAGTTCCTTGTTTTCTGCTGTTTTTGTGTTTCAGAAAAGCTACATAGGAAATATTCTCGGAATTGGACGAAACAAAAGCCGAACCTCCTATTTTTCCAGAACACGAGTCGGAGTCCAAAGCAGAGACGAAGGGGGGCCAGGACCTGGCCACACCCTAGGGCGGCGCGGGCCAAGCCCTGACCGCGCCACCAGGGGGTGAGCCCTCCTGGTCCACTTCCCAATGCCGCCCTTCCGCCTATATATTCCCCTCGACGGGAAAACCTAAAAGCCCCGATCAATTTTCCACGAAACCTACTGCAAGACACCGCCGTCGTTGACGCGAGATCGGGAGGGTCCAGAAGCTCTTCCCGGCACCCTGCCAGAGAGGGGAATCACCGCCGGAGGCCTCCTTCATCACCATGGTCGCCTCCAAAGTGATGTGTGAGTAGTCTACCTTGGACTACGGGTCCATAGCAGTAGCTAGATGGTTGTATTCTCCACCATGTGCTTCATGTTTAGATCTTGTGAGCTGCCTATCATGATCGAGATCATCTTTGTGTAATTCTACATGTTGTGTTTGTTGGGATCCGATGAGTATTGGTACTATGTCAAGTTGATGTGCTGAATTATTATCTTTATGTTATCTCTATGTTGTTTATGATCTTGCATGCTCTCTGTTGCTAGTAGATATCTTGGCCGAGTAGATGCTAGTGACTCCAAGAGGGAGTATTTATGCTCGATAGTGGGTTCATGCCTCTAGTAATCTGGGGGAGTGACAGAAACCTCTAAGGTTGTAGATGTGCTATTGCCACTAGGGAGAAAACAACATTCTTGTGTTCAAGGACATTTGCATTGTTTACATTACACACTTTGCTTAATGCAGTTATCTGTTGTTCGCAACTTAATACTCAACAGGTGCTCAGACGACACCTCGAGAGTGGATTATTAGTCATAGATGCAATTGGATTAAGGTCTATTTATTTTGTCGTTGTAACATCCCAGAACGTAGGACAACTCCGGGGTAGTTTAGAGGGCTTTTGCGCATAGCATCTCAAATTACGGGATTTTTTCACACTTTTATCACTAAAACCTAAGAGTGATCGAATCTCTCTCTGAGGGGGGAATGGTGAACTCTCGGACTGCGAAAGAAATAGACATGACCTCTTTTGATCTATTGCTTGTGGGGAGGTGATGAAACTAAACAACTAAAACCCTAGCTATAAGCTATGGAACTCAAACTTGAATTTGAATCAAACTTGAATTTGAATCAAACTTGAATTTGAATTGAAAATGATTGAATTAAAAATTAAGTAATAACATTTAGAAAGAATAAATATTAAATAAAAAGGAGGGAAAACTTGAAATTTATTAATCATCAACACATATTACATTGTATTTACAAAATTCTTGACTAAAAGAATAATTACAAACTTGGAATGAATAAAAGAATATTAAACAAAGAATAAAAAGTTTACAAGTATATTATTCCTAAAAAAACTACACATCTTCTTTCTTTCTTCTTTTTCTTTTCTTTTTGGCACCTGAAATCAAAGATTAAAAAAAACATAGCCAAAGGGGTAATTACCAAGTGGCAGTCAAAAACAATGCCACTGTAGATAATCATCAAGCCATTTGAGCTTATCACCAAAGCTCCCAGGAAAATATCCCAGGCCAGCCGAGCAGGGCAAGCAAGCTCACAATAGCTCACTCATCAAACACATGGGCAGAGGTGTCAAGCCCCCAGGTAACAAAGGCAAGTATAAAAACATCACAGGAGGTGGATTTGCTCGGCCAAGAACACCAGCCGACCAAGAACAACACCACCACACCAACAACATCATCACACCAAGAACATCACCACAGCTGAGATCAAATCACCATCATAGAATCACCACCACACAATCTACCCTGCTCATGTGTTGAGCAACGGGGAAGATTCACACCACCAGCACACCATCAAATCAACCAAACCAGCAACGCCAAAGACCAACATGGTTACTTAGTTCAACTAGGAACTAGGTCAAGCAGCTAGGAGGAGCAGGCTTGCCACAAGAAGCAGGAAATCAGAAATATCCAGAAGAACAAGCTACTCTTCAGCAGCAGGTTATTATTAAACCACATCACACATAAGTGCTAGGAGAAAACTCACAAGTTTATCTCCCAGGCAGGCAGCACAGAGCACAGCCACACATGAATCAATCAAAGCTTGATGATAAAAAGGGCTTTGGTCATCCTAGGGAGGTGGGCAGTGGGACCATGGTATGGGTACTGGTGGAGGTCCCACTGCAACTGGAAAGTTCACCTAGGAATTAATAACCAATGTCGTCAGTGATTCTAGCGCCGTAAATAACGATCAACCATAAGATCTGGAATGGGATGGAGAAGTCAGTTGTACCAACTTCCTTCTGCATATCAATGGATGTGCGTACCATAGCTGTTGGTCTCCTGCTGGGAGCAACATGAGGGTGGAACCCCCTTAATGATTCCATGGTACTGTGGTCTGTGATGGATTGTAGGAGACCAACGAGGGAAGCCCGAGGTCGGAATAGACCAGCGTGGGGTATATCTGCCGAGGTCGGGACTACCAAAGGGTAGGAGGCTGGCGTGGGTAAGTTAAATCGAGGTCGGAAACTACCTAAGGGTAAGCGACTGGCGTGGATTGTGTCAATCGAGGTCGGACCTACCACAATGCATAGGCGACCGGCGTGGATTGTTTCTGAGGTTGGAACTACAAAAGGGTGGGTATGCGGGGTCGCGGAGGAGGACAGTGATTGGCTTGGATCACATGACTGGGCCCCATACAAAAGAAGTATGGACGGGAAAGTACGCCCGGTTGTGTAGCAAAGCATTGATCTCTTATGGGTACAAGTGACCACCTCTGCAGAGTGTAAGAAAGTATCGAGATACTCCCTGTTCCAGGAAGGAGCTGCGAACACAGCAGGAAAGGAGCCCATCGAAGCTCTAATCAACCTGTGAAGGCTGACAGACATAGTTCTTTTGAATAAAAACAATCTTTGAAGAAATGATTATGAAAACTGCATTTGACCCAAGACTTTCGAGTCTACGGTCGTAGCTAGTGCATCAAACACCTCTATATTGTTAAATGAACTTGCTGGGTAACGCTCGTTACTCACCCCACTCCCTCTTAACCCTTGCTTAGACTCGGAGGGACAGACCGAGGAGACTGAAGAACCCTCTGAAGACATTGGAGAAGTTTACTACAAGGAGCCAGACCTTACCGGTGGAGTCGAAGGCGTGGACTACACCATCGCCTATGGTATCAGCGAAGGAACCGAGGAGGAGACCGACAACTAGTCGCTTAGTGTAGTAACTTAAGTCACACCGAACCCTATAGAATAAAGTGACTTGAGTAGGGTATCATGTTTAGTCTACTACTTTCTGTTTTAGTCAAGCTTTGTAATGCTAGAGTAGAACCTACTAGTGTTCCCCTTTGGACTGAGGAGGAACTGGAATCCTTTGTAAGATTGTGGCTTGTAATATTTAGTGCTTGAATAAGAGACCGCTATGTTTCTATTGTACCACTCTGAGGGATGTAATATTTGTGAAATGGTAATTCACGAGTGTTATGTCAAAGACTTGCATACTACAACATGCAGTGGTATGCTGGGTCACCACAGTTGGTATCAAAGAAAAAGCTTTAACCTTAGGTTGGACGCCTAGTTGATGGGAACAACCTGTATGAGTCAAATAGGAATAGTAAAGAGTTCTCTAAAATTGTCATGACGTTATTCAATTGAGAATAACAAGGTCATACTTTTTAGTGTTACAATTCTTTATTGTTACTATTATGATGCATCATGTACTAATTTTTATCTTTTATACTGCCAGGATGGCACGCACAAATCTGTCAAGGACCGTGCAAGTTCGAGATGTGACTCTGGACGACTATGATGGAAACCTATCAGATATTTTACGAGGCATCTTGCAGGAGTGCGGGTGTGAAACCCGTATACCTGTCAAGAAGTATGCTTACTATGAGGGTAGGATCTTTCAGAAGTATAAGGTGGGGATCATGCTTCCTGCCAAATTGGGCATGAGCGTGATCATGCCAGCTGGAGAGGCACACACAGTTAGTGTAGCTTACAAGATAGCATTGGTGAAGGCCATAACTGAGATCCGTGAACACAAAATGGAGAAGTTATTGGGTACTAAGTTCACGCACATCCCACACGATGAGGAAGGAGAAGATCCTTGTCGGGATAGTTACAAGTTTGTGAAGAGACACCCACATGCCGCAGCAGAGCACATGGACAGGTGTAAGCACCTGCTCAGCGTGTTCTATCATGTTCACGGAGCATTAGTGGGAGAGATACAGAGTCTAGTGGACGAGATCACTGAGTCGACACCTACTCCGTGGTGTACGGGGGAGACTTCTGGACCACCGAGGGAACCTACTCCAGCCTTTTCGACTGGAGATTTTATCAACTTAGATGAGGAAGTTGATCCCGAGGACCGGGAGTTTGAGCCCGAGGCCAAACCGGAGATGCCACCAGCACACTTTGCACACAGCTCGACTGGAGCCAGATACGAGGCAGGTTTGGAATCATGGGGAATGCCTCATAACGATATTTTTGGGGGAAACTCCATGGGCTGGCGATTCCATGTGATTCGGAGCAGGAGGTCACGAGTCAGTTTAGGGTTGTTCACCACACTGGAGACGTGGCGGGAAAACCCATAGAGATAGAGTCGGATGCAGAGGAAGAGTTACCTACCCATATGTAGCTTGGAGAATGCTCAAGGCCTGAGATGGAAAGGGGTACCACTGATGTTGTTTACCCATCGTTGAGCAGTTATCTGGGGATGACTGACTTCAACTTAGGTACTACACCTGATTTCGGCTATACACCGGCAGCATCATCCTATACCCCTGCTTCACTCAGGAGGACATCACGAGCTACCGGTTGGACATCGGGGATGTATCGGGAATGTGACTAGCCGTAGAGGATCACCACCGATATGGAGGCAACATGTTATGTGACATATGTACCATATGTGTAATATGTAGTATTTTCTTTCGTAGTTTGAATAAGTGAGTGTAGTTGCTCACAAGATGATAAGCTATGTAACGCTATGTTGCTTTTTACCCATGTATATACATGGTATATGTTTGGTGTGATTTGGCTATGTTTATTTGGATTCTTATTGTTTGACTAACACTGTGCATCAAGTTGAGCTCAGAAAGCATGAGCATGGTGTAACTATGAGTTTCGCTTAATGTAACAGGGTTAGGGGATAAAATGGCGATGGTAGTTGGTGAAGAATCTGAACAACAGAGGATGGAGACTGAAGCCAAGGCTAAGGAGGCAGCCGATGCAGCAGCAAGGGAACCATTACCACCACCACCACCATTTCTGACATAGCAAGATTTTGCCCAATATATGAGAATGGCGGATGAGCGGCAGTGAATGCTTATTGAGTGTCAGACGAAGATGATGCAGGATGTGATGGATCGTAATCGGAATGAAGGAGTGCATGGAGTCTCACTAGCAGATTTCCTAAATACAAGACCACTTCCATTTGCATCAGCTCCGGAACCAATGGACGCTGAAGGTTGGTTACTGGACACCGAGGAAAAGCTCAACACCGTGAATTGCAATGATAGCGAGAAGCTTAGGTATGCCACACATCTATTATGTGGACCTACAGCAGCATGGTGGGACAACATTGTGGCAATACATCCTCTAGGAAGGCTATTCACCTGGGATGAATTCAAGCGGAAGTTCAGGGAGGCGAATGTGCCAGAAAGCATTATGGAGCTAAAAAGGACAGAGTTTGATAACTTAACAAAGAAGGACAAGACCATCATGAAGTATGTCAAGGAATTCACTCTTTTATCACGCTATGCTACGGATGCAGTGAATACCGATGAGAAGAGGAAGAAATGGTTCATGAGGGGATTACACCCGGTGGCAAAAATGCAACTGAGAATGTTAAAAGCAGTGGATTTTCAGGAACTGGTTGACGCAGCGATCACCATGGAAGATGACTTCAAGCAAGTTCAGGAGGAGCGACGAAAGAAGGCCAAGCTGGAACCTAGGAGGTTTCCACTTAGTAAACCACCAACGGATCTTAATTTCAAACCACGACAGTACAATTGGGGAACGGTTCCCAGGTGAGGAGGGGGAAATCCTCGCAGTGGAGTAATTTGTCGTTCTTGTGGGGCCAAGGGACATTATTCCAATGAGTGTCAGAAGCCCAAGATTATCTGCTTTGGATGCAATCAAGAGGGCCACATGAAGGGTCAATGTCCGAACAAGTGTGCTTGGGGAAAGAAACCAAATGGAGGCGGATTCAATTGAGCTGGGAATCCAGGAGGCAACGGTTCTGGAAAGAGGTCCTGACCATTCGGGAAACTGAATTGCACCAACTTGTAGGAAGTCAATGGTTCTGATAAAACTGTGATAGGTACGCTTCAAATCTTATCTCACCCCGGCAAAGTAATTTTTGATACTGGTGCAACTACTTCATTCATTTCTCAAGAGTTTATTGATCTTTATGGAATTCCTTGCAATAAGCTAGAATACCCCATCACTGTTTTATCTGCGGGGGGAATGATTTTAGTCACACATCTCAGGCAAGAGCAGGTCATTATGATCCGCGATTGCGTTTATTATGCCGATCTTTTTCTCATCCCTATGAAGGATATGGCTGTAATCCTTGGAATGGATTGGTTGGAGGAGAATGGAGCTCAGATTGATTGCAAAGAGAAAACAGTGTCACTTAGAAATCTAGGAGGGGGGAGGATAGTATATCAAGGTGACAGGCATGCACATATTGAGGTTCAATTGCAACTCAACACTCTGGAAGAAGCTAAACTGGAAGGCATTCCGGTGGTCAATGAATTCCAAGATGTGTTTCCACAGGAATTACCCGGGATGCCACCAGACCGAGAAATTGAGTTCACAATTGACTTAATCCCAGGCACAGCACCAATAGCTCAGGCACCATACAAGATGGGACCCAAGGAGTTAGTGGAGTTAAAAGAACAGCTGGATGAGCTAGAACAGAAAGGCTTCATTCAAGAAAATATTTTGCCTTGGGGAACCCCAGTGATATTTGTAGATAAGAGGGATGGTGGACGCAGGATGTCCGGAGACTACAAAAACCTCAATAATTGTTACGATCAAGAACAAGTATCCTTTGCCAAGAATCCAGGATCTATTTGATCAAGTAAGAGGAGCAAGACTATTTTCCAAGATAGATCTTCGATCATGATACCACCAGATTAAGATCAAGAAGGAGGACGTTCCAAAGACAGCTTTTGTGTCTAGGTACGGACATCATGAATATTTAGTTGTACCTTTTGGATTGACAAATGCATGGGCGATCTTCATGAATCTCATGAACAAGATTTTTATGCCCTACTTGGACAAATTTGTGATAGTATTCATAGATGATATTTTGATCTACTCCAAGGACAAGGAAGAACATGCCAAGCACTTGAGAATTGCTCTACAGATTCTACGGGAACACCAGTTGTATGCCAAGTTCAGTAAGTGTGAATTCTGGCTAGACCAAGTGGAGTTCCTTGGACACGTGATCAGTAAGGAAGGTATAGCAGTAAATCCAAGCAAGGTAGCATCTGTTTTGGAATGGGAGGCACCGAAGAATGTAAAACAGATTAGGGGATTTTTGGGAATGGCAGGTTACTACAGAAGGTTTATAGAAGGGTTCTCTAAGATTGCAGGACCAATGACCAAGTTACTCCAGAAGAATACACCATTTGTTTGGTCAGAAGAATGTGAGGTGAGTTTTCAAACACTCAAGGAGAAGTTGACCACATCACCTGTGTTAGCCGTACCAGAAACCAGCAAGGACTATACGGTGTATTGTGATGCATCCAAGAACGGACTCGGATGTGTATTAATGCAAGACATGAAGGTTATCGCTTATGGGTCGAGGCAATTACGACCGCATGAGGTTAACTATCCAACACACGGCCTTGACTAGTGTCCGCGGTGTTTGCATTGAAAGGATGGAGGCATTTTCTTTATGGAGCTAAGTGTGAACTTTATACAGATCACAAGAGTCTCAAATATTTCTTCACTTAGAAAGAATTGAATATGAGGCAACGAAGATGGTTAGAATTGATCAAAGATTATGATTTTACTATCAACTATACACCAGGGAAGGCCAATGTGGTAGCCGACGCTTTAAGCAGAAAGAGTACAGACACTCAACCGATGAACCGAGAACTTCCCAAGGAATTACTTATGGATTTGGAAAGGTTATAGATTCAATGTCTTGAAGTGCAATCGTTGGGTAGTTTGTCTACCATGAAGGTGATGGAAGAACGACATAGTGATCTCAAGTATACGATATTCTGAAGACAAGGTGAAGATGCATTCATTGCCGAAGAAATCCACAGGATCGAGGAAGGTAGACCATCAGAGTTCCATTTGGGTGATTTTAATTCACTCTGGTTTCATGACAGAATATGTGTGTCGGACATACCTAAAATCAAGGAATTGATACTCAAGGAGGCACATGAAACACCATATTCAATACATCCGGGGAGCACCAAGATGTACATGGACCTTAAGGAACTATTCTGGTGGAATAATATGAAGCGGCAGATAGCCAAGTTCGTATCCGAATGTCATACCTATCAGAGAGTGAAAGCAGAACATCAGAGTCCTGCTGGACTTATGCAACCATTGAGTATTCCTGAGTGGAAGGGGGAAGAGATTGGAATGGACTTTATCACAGAATTACCACTGACACCTAAGAAGAAAGACATGATCTGGGTAATCGTGGACCGATTGACCAAAAGTGCACATTTCATGGCTGTCAACCAGAAAGATTTGGGGGAGAAACTGGTAAATCTATATGTTCAAGAGATTGTAAGCAAGCACAGAGTACCTAAGACAATAGTATCGGACCGAGGATCTGTATTCACTTCAGTTTTCTGGACGCGACTACATGAAACTTTAGAATCCAAACTAGACTTTAGCACTGCTTATCATCCACAGACAGGAGGTCAAACTGAAAGGACCAATCAGATTTTGGAGGATATGCTTAGAGCATGTGCTTTGGACTTCGGAGGATCATGGGAAGAACATCTACCATTGGCAGAATTTTCATACAACAACAGTTACCAAAGTAGTATCCAAATGGCACCATTTGAAGCACTCTATGGATGGAAGTGCCGATCACCTATTTGTTGGTATGAACCAGGAGCCAGTAAGGAGTTTCATCCAGACTATGTCAAGGAGAAACAACACGTGATTGATGTTATTCGAGACCGGTTAAAGATTGCTCAAAGTCGACAGAAAAGCTATGTAGATTCCAAGAGAAGGACATGGGAACCGCAGGTTGGGGACATGGTTTATCTAAGGATTGGTCTCATGAAGGCAGTGCATCGCTTTGGAGTCAAAGGAAAACTTAGCCCAAGATACACTGGACTGTTCAAGATTCCGAGTCAAAGTCGAGGAGTGGCCTTTGAGTTAGAACTACCGAAGGAACTATCTAAGATCCATAATGTGTTTCATGCTTCTCAACTTCACAAGTGTATGAAGACACCGGAAGAAACCATATCCTACAAAGAGGTGGAATTACAAGCTAATTTGACATATGTTGAAGAACCATCAAAGATTCTTGCAGAGAATTGGAAACAACTCTGTAGCAGGGCCATCAAATATTGCAAAGTGCAATGGAAACATCCCCCGGAAAGGGAAGCTACATGGGAAAAAGAAGAGGATATAAGGACATCCTATCTAGAATTCTTCAGGTACATCTTACCCCAAACTTCGGGATGAAGTTTTTGTTAAGGGGGGAAGTCTGTAACATCCCAGAACGTAGGACAACTCCGGGGTAGTTTAGAGGGCTTTTGCGCATAGCATCTCAAATTACGGGATTTTTTCGTGCTTTTATCACTAAAACCTAAGAGTGATCGAATCTCTCTCTGAGGGGGGAATGGTGAACTCTCGGAGTGCAAAAGAAATCGACATGACCTCTTTTGATCTATTGCTTGTGGGAAGGTGATGAAACTAAACAACTAAAACCCTAACTATAAGCTATGGAACTCAAACTTGAATTTGAATTGAAAATGATTAAATTAAAAATTAAGTAAGAACATTTAGAAAGAATAAATATTAAATAAAAAGGAGGGAAAACTTGAACTTTATTAATCATCAACACATATTACATTGTCTTTACAAAATTCTTGACTAAAAGAATAATTACAAACTTGGAATGAATAAAAGAATATTACAACAAATAATAGAAAGTTTACAAGTATATTATTCCTAAAAAAACTACACATCTTCTTTCTTTCTTCTTCTTCTTTTCCTTTTGGCACCTGAAATCAAAGATTTAACAAAAAACATAGCCAAAGGGGTAATTACCAAGTGGCAGTCAAAAACAATGCCACTGTAGATAATCATCAAGCCATTTGAGCTTATCACCAAAGCTCCCAAGAAAATATTCTAGGCCAACCGAGCAGGGCAAGCAAGCTCACAGCAGCTCACTCATCAAACGCATGGGCAGAGGTGTCAAGCCCCCAGGTAACAAAGGCAAGTATAAAAACATCACAGGAGGTGGATTTGCTCGGCCAAGAACACCAGTCGACCAAGAACAACACCACCACACCAGCAACATCATCACACCAAGAACATCACCACAGCTGAGATCAAATCACCATCATAGAATCACCACCACACAATCTACCCTGCTCATGTGTTGAGCAACAGGGAAGATTCACACCACCAGTACACCATCAAATCAACCAAACCAGCAATGCCAAAGACCAACATGGTTACTTAGTTCAACTAGGAACTAGGTCAAGCAGATAGGAGGAGCAGGCTTGCCACAAGAAGCAGGAAATCAGAAATATCCAGAAGAACAAGCTACTCTTCAGCAGCAGGTTATTATTAAACCACAACACACATAAGTACTGGGAGAAAACTCACAAGTTTATCTCCCAGGCAGGTAGCACAGAGCACAGCCACACATGAATCAAGCAAAGCTTGATGATAAAAAGGGCTTTGGTCATCATTTGGATGTCCAGGAGGCCATGACCTTGAAGACAAGGCCATCACGGAGGAGGACAGTGATTGGCTTGGATCACATGACTGGGCCCCATACAAAAGAAGTATGGATGGGAAAGTTTGCCCGGTTGTGCAGCAAAGCATTGATCTTTGATGGGTACAAGTGACCACCTCTGCAGAGTGTAAGAAAGTATCAAGATACTCCCTGTTCCGGGAAGGAGCTGCAAACACGGCAGGAAAGGAGCACATCGAAGCTCTAATCAACCTGTGAAGGCTGACAGACATAGTTCTTTTGAATAAAAACAATCTTTGAAGAAATGATTATGAAAACTGCATTTGACCCAAGACTTTCGAGTCTACGGTCGTAGCTAGTGCATCAAACACCTCTATACTGTTAAATGAACTTGATGGGTAACGCTCGTTACTCACCCCACTCCATCTTAGCCGTTGCTTAGACTCGGAGGGACAGACCGATGAGACTGAAGAAGCCTCTAAAGACATCGGAGAAGTTTACTACGAGGAGCCAGACCTTACCGGTGGAGTCGAAGGCGTGGACTACACCATCGCCTATGGTATCAGCAAAGGAACCGAGGATGAGACCGACAACTAGTCGCTTAGTGTAGTAACTTAAGTCACACCGAACCCTATAGAATAAAGTGACTTGAGTAGGGTATCATGTTTAGTCAAGCTTTGTAATGCTAGAGTAGAACCTACTAGTGTTCCCCTTTGGACCGAGGAGGAAATGGAATCCTTTGTAAGATTGTGGCTTGTAATATTTAGTGCTTGAATAAGAGACCGCTATTTTTCTGTTGTACCACTCTGAGGGATGTAATATTTATGAAATGGTACTTCACGAGTGTTATGTCAACGACTTACATACTACAACATGCAGTGGTATGCTGGGTCACCACAGTTGGTATCAGAGCAAAAGCTTTGACCTTAGGTTGGACGCCTAGTTAATGGGAACGACCTGTAGGAGTCAAATAGGAATAGTAAAGAGTTCTCTAAAATTGTCATGACGTTATTCAATTGAGAATAACAAGGTCATACTTTTTAGTGTTACAATTCTTTATTGTTACTATTATGATGCATCATGTACTAATTTTTATCTTTTATACTGCCAGGATGGCACGCACTAATCCGTCAAGGACCGTGCAAGTTTGAGATGTGACTCTGGATGACTATGATGGAAATCTATCAGATATTTTATGAGGCATCTTGCAGGAGTGCGGGTGTGAAACCCGTATACCTGTCAAGAAGTATGCTTACTATGAGGGTAGGATCTTTCAGAAGTATAAGGTGGGGATCATGCTTCCTGCCAAATTGGGCATGAGCGTGATCATGACAGCTGGAGAGGCACACACAGTTTGTGTAGCTTACAAGATAGCAGTGGTGAAGGCCATAACTGAAAACATAAATATCAAGAAGTCGCAAGCACAGTCTTGAAAGCTACTATGGAAGGAATGGAGAAGTTAAGCGTGCTAAGGGTGGAGCCGTGCGAGGATGGGTGACCGATCGGGAAGTGAGGACCACAAGTATGTAATTTGACATGAGAATGGAGTGAGAGCCATAAATATCTAATTTGACATGAGAATAGAGGTGATTAGATATTGGAGAAATAAAGAAAAATAGAGAAATAAAGAAAATAGAGAAATAAAGAAAAAGAAAATACAAATTTTATTCCGAACGGACCTTTAGTCCCGGTCTGTGTTACGAATCGGGACCAAAGGTCCTCCAGCCGCAGCACATGACCTGGGCCACGTGGAGGCCCATTGGTCCTGGTTCGTAAACAACCGGGACTAAAGGCTCCAGCCTTTAGTCCCGCTTTGTTAGTCCCGGTTGCTACAACCGGGACAAATGAGCCTTACCAACCGGGACCAATGACCTTTTTTACACCAGTGTCACGTGGCGACGATTAGTTGAATTTTTAGTGGCTATTTATTGAAATTATATTTGTGACATACCATGCATATTATTTAGCAAAATAATATAATGACTTCTAAAGTATATAAATATAAGTTCTTAGTCTATAGATTTTAAAATTCATTTTTAAATCTCAAAGACTTTTGAAAAATAAGGAAAATGTCTCGCATGTGCGAGAGTCACCATGCTAGTATAAAAAAGCAAGCCCATATTATGGAGCTTGGCATGCATGAGGCCGGAGTAGTGCTGCATTCACATGCAGTACTGTACACATGCCAAGGATCAAAGTACTACATGTGTTCGCCTCCATTGGTGCCTTTCGGTGCACGGCCCATGGCGCCACTGATGAGCGCCCATAAGAGCGCAAGCTCGATCGCACGTACACGAGGGCCACCGGGGTCTCCTTCGCCCTTGTTTCGCTATCATGTGGAATTTGAATTATGGCGGAATCGTACCCACGTACGGCGTACAAGGTACGCGTTCGGTACGTTCGTTTGTTTGTTTACTCGATCGAATCGGACGAATAAATAGTTCCCGCAGCCGCAGCTAGGCTGCTACGACGTCGCTGCTGGACGCCACGCAGTCACGCAGGTCAGAGCAGAACACAATCGTGTCGCAGCAGTCCCTTGCATTTCTCGGCTGCTCCTCTCCTCCACGGCCGTTCGGACCTTGCTAGCTATACGAGCTAAGGGTATCTTCAGCGGGCCGATCCATCCCTAATTCAAATTCCACATGATAGCGAAACAGATGTGACTTGACGCTGGCGCCTGCGCTACGCGCGACGCTGAAACACGCAACGGCATCAATGCCGGTACAGAAGCTCAGGTGCTGGCCGCTGACCGACACGACGGCACCTAAGCTTCTGCGTCGGCACTGATGGCGAAGCCTCTAGGCGCTGCATAGACGGTGGCCGTCCAGGGCTTTATAAGTGGGCGCGCTCTGGCGCCGCTCCCACACACACACACCACCAGAGCAACCCACACCCACCGCAGAGCAAGCATGCGCCGGAGCCGATAAAGATGTCTTCCTGGCCGAGGAAGACGAAGAACGACCGTGAGGCATCGTCCAGCCGTGGCACGCGCCGGAGCGGCAGGGCCCCCTCCCCGCCAACGTCCGCGGCTCTTCTTCGCCAGCTACCTCCGGCGCCTTGTGATTGCTGTTTCGCTGGCGTTTAATTGATACCAGAAAATTTGTTGGAAAACCCCAAGAGAAGGTTATGATGAGCACATCAGCAAGTTTCCCTCAGTTGTGAAACCAAGGTTTATCGAACCAGTAGGAGAAAGAACCAAACTTCCGAATGTTGATGCCCGCTAGCTTTGCGACACTCCCGACAATGGCGCCAGATAACTTGTCGGTGTGTAGCTTTTCACCAGCAGCAACGTGGAACCTGCACACAACACAACCAGGTACTTTGTCCTAACTTACGATGAGGTTGTCAATCTCACCGGTTTGCTGTAAACAAAGGATTGAGCGTATTGAGTGGTAAAAGGTAATAGTTTGCAAGAATGTAAATAAAGTGAGTAAAAGTAAAACAGTAATAGCAATGTAAAAGAATTGACCGGGGTGCATAGTTCACTAGTGGTGTCTCGCCATAAGATAAATAACAATATGCTGGGTAAATAAATTACAGTTGGGCAATTGATAGAATAAAGATAACGTACACATGTCATGAGGATCACTATGAGATTCACTCTGGGCATTACGACAAAATACATAGACCGTAATCCAACTGCATCTATGACTAATAATCCACTCTCGAGGTGGCATCCAAGCACTCGTTGAGTATTAAGTTGCGAACAACACATAACTGCATTAAGCAAAGTGCGTAATATAAACAATGCAAATGTCCTTACACACAAGAATATTGTTTTCTCCCTAGTGGCAACAGCATATCTACAACCATAGAGGTTTCTGTCACTCCCATAGATTACTAGAGGCATGAACCCAACTATTGAGCATAAATACCCCCTCTTGGAGTCACTAGCATCTACTGGGCCAAGATATCTACTAGGAACGGAGAGCATGCAAGATCATAAACAACATAGAGATAACATAAAGATAATAATTCAGCACATCAACTTGACATAGTACCAATACTCATCGGATCCCAACAAACACAACATGTAGAATTACACAAAGATGATCTTGATCATGATAGGCAGCTCACAAGATCTAAACATGAAGTACATGGTGGAGAAGACGGCCATCTAGCTACTGCTATGGACCCGTAGTCCAAGGTAGACTACTCACACATCACTTCGGAGGCAACCATGGTGATGAAGAAGGCCTCCGACAGGGATTCCCCTCTCCGGCAGGGTGTCGGGAAGAGCTTCTGGACCCTTCCGATCTCGCGTCGATGACGGCAGCGGCTTGCAGTAGGTTTCGTGGAAAATTGATCGGGCCTTTAGGTTTTTCCCGTCGAGGGGAATATATAGGCGGAAGGGCGGCATCAGGAGGTGGACCAGGGGGGCTCACCCCCTGGTGGCGTGGCCAGGGCCTGGGCCGCGCCGCCCTATGGTGTGGCCAGGTCCTGGCCCTCCTCCATCTCTGCTTTGGACTCCGACTCGTGTCTGGAAAAATAGGAGGTTCGGCTTTTGTTTCGTCCAATTACAAGAATATTTTCTGTGTAGCTTTTCTGAAACACAAAAACAACAGAAAATAGGGAACTGGCATTGTGGCGTCTCGTTAGTAGGTTAGTTCCGGAAAATGCATAAAAATGTCACGAAGTGTAACAAAACACAAAGCAAATGGTGTATAAATAAGCATGGAGCATCAAAAATTATAAATAAGTTAGAGACGTATGAAGCATCCCCAAGCTTAACTCCTGCTCATCCTCAAGTAGGTAAGTGATAACAAAACAATAATTTTTGAGGTGACTGCTTGATGCGGGCAGGTAACCACCCAGTTGGGAACCCCGAGAGGAAGGTATGATGAGCACAGTAGCAAGTTTTCCCTCAGTAAGAAACTGAGGTTTATCGAACCAGTAGGAAAAAGCCAAACTTCAGAAGGTGATGCCTGCTAGCTTTGCGACAGCTCCAGACAATTTACAAGGTGCCTCGTCCAGGGCTTTGCTTTGCACCAGCAGCAACGTGGAATCTGCACACAACACAACCAAGAACTTTGCTCCCAACTTACGATGAGGTTGTCAATCTCACCGGTTTGCTGTAAACAAAGGATTGAGCGTATCGAGTGGAAAGCAATAGTAGTATGCAAGAAAGTAAACAGTAATAGCAATGTAAAGGAAATTGGACCGGGGTCCACAGTTCACTAGTGGTGTCTCTCCATAAGATAAATAACGATATGCTGGGTAAACAAATTACAGTTAGGCAATTGACAGAATAAAGATAACGTGCATATGTCACGAGGATCACTATGAGATTTACTCTGTGCATTACAACAAAATACATAGACCGCCATCCAACTGCATCTATGACTAATAATCCACTCGCGGGGAATCATCCGAGGAGCCCTTGAGTATTAAGTTGCGAACAACAGATAACTGCATTAAGCAAAGTGTGTAATGTAAACAAACCAAATCTCCTTGGACACAAGATTATTATTTTCTCCCTAGTGGCAACAACACATCTACAACCTTAGAGGTTTCTATCACTCCCCCAGATTAAATAGAGGCATGAACCCAACTATCGAGCATAAATACCCCCTCTTGGAGTCACTAGTATCTACTTGGCCAAGATAGCTACTAACAACGGAGAGCATGCAAGATCATAAACAACATAGAGATAACATAAGATAATATTCAGCACATCAACTTAACATAACACCAATATTCATCGGATCCCAACAAAGACAACATATAGAATTATATAAAGATGATCTCGATCATGTAAGGCAGCTCACGAGATCTAAACATGAAGCACATGGTAGAGAAGACAACCATCTAGCTAATGCTATGTACCCATAGTCCAAGGTAGACTACTCACTCATCGCGCCGCAGGCAAGCATGTCGATGAAGAAGACCTCTAGTGGCGATTCCCCTCTCCGGTAGGGTGCCGGGAAGAGCTTCTGGACCCTCCCGATCTCGGGTCGACGACGACGGCGGATCGCGATGTGTTTCTGGAAAATTGATCGGGTATTTAGGTTTTTCCCGTCGGGGGGTCTTTATAGGCGAAGGGGCGGCGTCAGGAGTGGACCAGGGTGGCCTCACCCATAGGGGGCGTGGGCTAGGGGCTGGCCGCGCCGCCCTATGGTGTGGCCGGCCCGTGGCCCCCTTCCGTCTCCTCTTCGGTCTTTTGGAAGCTTCGGTAAATATTAGGAGGTTCGGCTTTTGTTTCGTCCAATTCCGAGAATATTTCCTGTGTAGCTTTTCTGAAACACAAAAACAGCAGAAAGTAGGGAACTGGCACTGTGGTATCTTGTTAATAGGTTAGTTCCGAAAAATGCATAAAAACGCCACGAAGTGTAACAAAACACTAAGCAAATGGAGTAAGAACAAGCATGGAGCATCAAAAATTATAGATACGTTTGAGACGTATCAAGCATCCCCAAGCTTAACTCCTGCTCGTCCTGGAGTAGGTAAGTGATAACAAAAGAATAATTTTTGAGTTGACATGCACCATCACAATCTTGATCATCTATGTAAGCATTGAGTGCTGGGATCAAAAGAACTTAAAACATGGGCATGAAAGACATAATCATGATAGAAGAAACTTAGCAACCATGTAATAACATGAAAAAGAACACAAATGAAAAATCATGAATAATGAAACAATGAAAGTCAAATGTGTGTTCAAATTATATGGAAAAACATAGCAAATGGTTTTCAGCTTGTCCCTCATTGAATAGCAAAACATAAATGCATAGGACACCTTCAAGTTTAAGAGGGCGACTAGATACAAATAATTTAAGAACAAGTGAAACCAAAATCATGAATCAATCAATGATAACTTTGGGACAATGCACATTAAACTCAGAATGCCAACTATGCTCTCTTAGACGGTGCATAAAGGTAGAAGGTGGTGACTCAACATAAAAGTAAAAGAAATGCCCTTTGCAAAGGGAAGCAGTGATTAAACATGTGCTAGAGATTTTCATTTGTAAAATAGAGAGATAAAAATTGGGTTTTGAGAGGTGATTGTCTTTGTCAACGACTAGCAATGGGGTTCTTACTATCTTCCATACAAAAATGAAGCAAGTTTTTGAGAGAGATTGGCACTTTGGTGCTCTTTTATCAAGCTTGGCACTCCTCCCCACCTTTTTTCCCTTCACAAACCATGGCTAACCGATTCCATCGGGTGCCCACCAACATTCACATACCATGGAGGAGTGACTTTTTTTCTTTTCTTTTTTCTCTTTTTTTTTCTTTTTGGAATAGAACAATATGGAAGATAGCAAATCCGACCACTACGTCCCCATGAGCTGAAAACAGTGTCACAAAATGAGAAGTATTTTGAAGGTTTTTCGAAAGGTAGCACATGAAAATTTACTTGGAATGGCTTGCAAATACCATGCATAGGAATTTATAGTGGACACATTGGAATGACTTGGTTTTTGGGAGTTGGATGCACGAGTAGAGCTCATACTCAGTACAAAATGAGGGCTAGCAAAATACTGGGAGCAACCAACTAAGAGAGCAATAACGGCCATAATCATGCATAGCGACAAAACATTATTAAGAGAAGCATAAAATGGCATCAAAAGTCAAAAACTAAATGATCATAGAGGCTTATGGCGACTTTGTATGAGTCTAACATGTTGCAAGCATGCGCCAAGTCAACCCAAATAAAGCATCAAGGAGAAAACCAAATTAATGCTTCCAAATAATAAAAACAATGCATGATTTTTTCAAAGGCTTGTTAAGCAATCTCAGTCATTTGAGACAAGTCATGCTACAGCAAAACCACTAAGCATACTATCAAAAAGATATCAAGCATGACATGAAAAAGTCTAAGCCACAGTCTAAACAAGCTCCTTTTTGTACCACTTTTTTACATGAATTTTTTTCTCTTTTCCAACACCATTCGAACCTTTTTGAAACCACTCTTTTGATGAATACCAATATAGACCAGAGGTCCAAATACACCTTGATGCAAAGATATAAGAAGATCTGAACAAAAATCAAGGCGAAAAATGAAAGCTAAACGCAGTTTTAGAAAAAGAGAACACTCGTTGAACGATAAGAGTGAAAAACGGAGTATTCTTGGCAAATGAAAAGTGACTAAATCTCCTCCAAAAGAAATTTGTTGGGGTCCAACCGTTTATTGCAGCAAACAAAACAAAACAAAACTAAAGACTAAAGATGCTCCAAGAAAAATGCATAGTTCATGAAGCAATAAAAATATAGTGTGTTGAAAGGTGACCTGATTTTTGCCGATGAAGAAGGGGTGCCTCAGGGGCATCCCCAAGCTTTGACGCTTGTACCTCTTGGATATTTCTTGGGGTGCGTGGGCATCCCCAAGCTTGAGCTTTTGTCCATTCTTCAACTCATCTCATCATTCTCCAATCCCTACACTTGAAAACTTCCTTCATACAAAACTCAACACAATTTCATTAGCAACATTAGTGTAAGCATAATAATGAATCAACCCTTTTTGGTTCAGATTTCAACTCAAAACCACCACATATAAAGCATATACTACTGTAGCAACTTCGCCAAAAGTTCCGTGATCAAAAGAACTCAAAAAGAAAGCGATCGAGAGGCAAACACAAATAGGGGCAGAAATCTGTCAAAACAGAACAACTGACAAATGTCGATTTTTTGAGGGTTTTATTTGCTCAAATCAAAAAGTGTAAAACTAATGAAAGTTTGGATATAACCTGGGGCATATGCACAAGAAATCGCAGGTCAAAAAGATATTCTGAGAATTTTCACGAATTTTTACGGTGCAGCACCGAAAACTGTTTCAGGACAGCAACATCCCCAAATCTTACCTTACTCAAATTAGAGGTTTCTCTTGGCACAAAAATGAAATAAAAAGGATAAGGAGCGGTTATTACAGTACTAATATCTTCCAAGACTTAAATAAAAGAAAAAGAACTGAAAGTAAAACAATGGGTTATCTCCCAAGAGTGCTTTTCTTTAACGCCTTTGAGCTAGGCGCAGAAAGTACGAATCAAGTAATATCAAGCAATGAAGCATCAAGTTCATAATTTGCTCTTAGAATAGAGTCAAAAGTAATTTCTTTCTCTTTCTAGGGAAGTGTTCGATACCTTTCTTGAGTGGGAATTAATATTTGATGGTGCCTTCCTTCATATCAATGATGGCACCTACAGTTTGAAGAAAAGGTCTTCCCAAAATAATAGGACATGAAGCATTGCATTCAACATCCATAACAAGAAAATCAATGGGAACAAGGTTATTGTTATCCATAATAAGAACATCATTAATCCTTCCCAAAGGTTTCTTCTTAGCAACATCAGCAATAGGAACATCATAATAACACTTTCCAAGCGGTGGTAAATTAAGCATGTCATAAATTTTTCTAGGCATAATAGAAATACTAGCACCTAGATCACATAAAGCATGGCAATCAAAACCATTAACATGCATATCAATGATGGGTTCCCAACCATCTTCTAACTTCTTTGGAATAGAAGCTTTTTGCTTCAACTTTTCATCCCTAATTTTCAGGAGAGCATTGGTAATATGCTTTGTAAAAGCAACATTTATAGAACTAGCATTGGGACTCAAAGCAAGATTTTGCAAGAACAAAATAACTTCAGATATATTGCAGCCATCAACATCAAAATCATTGAAAGAAATAGAGCTATCATCTCCTACACTCCAAAAAATTCCAGCACTCTTTTGAGAAAAAGGTTTTGCTGTTTTGTGCTTTGTAATACAAGGAGTGGGAGTTTTCTCTACACCAATCAAAGTAAGAGGATTGCTAGCATTTGGAACAACATCATTGGAGGTAGTAATGGTACATACCTTCATCTTTCTAGCCATCTCTTCTTCTCTTTCCCACCTGGCATGCAATTCTGCTAACATCCTAACATTTTCATCAATTTTAACTTGGATAGCATTAGTAGCAGCAAAAGGATCAGGCTTAGCGGACATTCTGTTAATCAAAGAATATTGCAAATTAGACAAAGATGAAATATCGGTTTCATCTTTCGAAACCTTAGCTTGCAACTCAGGAATAGCCTTGTTTAAATTTTCAAGTTGATGACTAATAGTCCTCAACAGAGCTGATTGCTCCTCCATGGTCTTGGTGAAAGCCATGTTCTGCTCATATTGCACCTGTATAAAATTCTTGGTAGCCTTTTCAAGTTCTAAAATCCTTTCTTTACTAGGAATTTTAGGTCTACTAAGATAGCTATTATCACCATTAGAAGGAAACGGCCTATAATTGTTACTAGCAAAATTGTTCCTATAAGCATTGTTGTTGAAATTATTGTTTCTAATGAAGTTTACATCAACATGCTCTTCTTGAGCAACCAAAGAGGCCAAAGGAACAATATTAGGATCAACATGAGCTCTATCATTAGAAAGCATAAGCATAATAGCATCGATCTTATCACTCAATGAAGAGGTTTCCTCTACAGAATTTACCTTCTTACCTTGTGGAGCTCTCTCGGTGTGACATTCAGAATAATTTACCATCATGTTGTCAAGAAGCTTTGTTCTGGCGCCCAAGGTAAGGGACATAAAAGTGCCTCCAGCAGCTGAATCCAATAGATTTCTTGAAGAAAAATTCAGTCCTGCATAAAAAGTTTGGACAATCATCCAAGTAGTCACTCCATGAGTAGGGCAATTCTTTATCATAGATTTCATTCTTTCCCAAGCCTGAGCAACATGTTCATTATCAAACTGTCTAAACTTCATGATATCACTACGCAAAGCTATAATCTTAGTAGGAGGATAGTATTTTCCAATAAAAGCATCCTTACACTTAGCCCATAAATCAATACTATTTCTAGGCAAAGATAGCAACCAATCCTTAGCTTTTCCTCCAAAGAAAAAGGAAACAACTTAAGCTTAATAATATCACCTTCTACATCCTTATATTTTTGCATCTCACATAGCTCAACAAAATTGTTGAGATGAGCTGCAGCATCATCGGTACTAGCACCAGAAAATTGCTCTTTCATAACAAGGTTCAATAAAGCAGGTTTAATCTCATAAAAATTTGCAGCAAGAGCAGGTGGCGCAATAGGAGTGCAGATAAAATCACTATTATTAGTGCTAGTAAAATCACACAACTTGGTGTTCTCATAAGTACCCATTCTAGCAAAGCTAAAAGCAGACAAGTAAAAATAACAACTATAAGGAAACAAATTTTTTTGTGCTTTTGATAAAATGATGCAAGCAAAAATAAAGTAAAGCAAAACAATAAAGAAAGTAAAGGATGTGCGTGCGAAACTCCCCTTGCAGAAATCTTCTTTCTCCCCGGCAACGGCGCCAGAAAAAGTTTGCTTGATGCGGGCAGATAACCACCCAGTTGGGAACCCCAAGAGGAAGGTATGATGAGCACAGTAGCAAGTTTTCCCTCAGTAAGAAACCGAGGTTTATCGAACCAGTAGGAAAAAGCCAAACTTCAGAAGGTGATGCCTGCTAGCTTCGCGATAGCTCCGGACAATTTATAAGGCGCCTCGTCCAGGGCTTTGCTTTGCACCAGCAGCAACATGGAATTTGCACACAACACAACCAAGAACTTTGCTCCCAACTTACGATGAGGTTGTCAATCTCACCGGTTTGTTGTAAACAAAGGATTGAGCGTATCGAGTGGAAAGCAATAGTAGTATGCAAGAAAGTAAACAGTGCGAGTAAAAGTAAACAGTAATAGCAATGTAAAGGAAATTGGACCGGGGTCCACAGTTCACTAGTGGTGTCTCTCCATAAGATAAATAACGACATGCTGGTTAAACAAATTACAGTTGGGCAATTGATAGAATAAAGATAACGTGCATATGTAACAAGGATCACTATGAGATTTACTCTAGGCATTACAAGAAAATACATAGACCGCCATCCAACTGCATCTATGACTAATAATCCACTCGCGGGGAATCATCCGAGGACCCCTTGAGTATTAAGTTGTGAAAATAGATAACTGCATTAAGCAAAGTGTGTAATGTAAACAAAGCAAATGTCCTTGGACATAAGATTGTTGTTTTCTCCCTAGTGGCAATAGCACATCTACAACCTTAGAGGTTTCTGTCACTCCCCCAGATTAAATAGAGGCATGAACCCAACTATCGAGCATAAATACCCCCTCTTGGAGTCACTAGTATCTACTTGGCCAAGATAGCTACTAACAACGGAGAGCATGCAAGATCATAAACAACATAGAGATAACATAAGATAATATTCAGCACATCAACTTAACATAACACCAATATTCATCGGATCCCAACAAACACAACATGTAGAATTACATAAAGATGATCTTGATCATGTAAGGCAGCTGACAAGATCTAAACATGAAGCACATGGTGGAGAAGACAACCATCTAGATACTGCTATGGACCCATAGTCCTAGGTAGACTACTAACTCATCGCGCCAGAGGCAAGCATGGCGATAAAGAAGATCTCCGGTGGCGATTCCCCTCTCCGGCAGGGTACCGGGAAGAGCTTCTGGACCCTCCCGATCTCGGGTCGATGACAGCGGCGGATCGCGATGTGTTTCTCGAAAATTGATCGAGTATTTAGGTTTTTTCCATCGGGGGGTCTTTATAGGCGAAGGGGTGGCGTCAGGAGTGGACCAGGGTGGCCTCACCATAGGGGGCGCCGGCCAGGGGCTGGCCGCGCCGCCCTATGGTGTGTCCGGCCCGTGGCCCCCCTCCGTCTCCTCTCCGGTCTTCTGGAAGCTTCGGTAAATATTAGGAGGTTCGGCTTTTGTTTCGTCCAATTCCGAGAATATTTCCTGTGTAACTTTTCTGAAACACAAAAACAGCAGAAAACAGGGAACTGGCACTGTGGCATCTTGTTAATAGGTTAGTTCCGGAAAATGCATAAAAACGCCACGAAGTGTAACAAAACACTAAGCAAATGGTGTAAGAACAAGCAAGGAGCATCAAAAATTATAGATACGTTTGAGACGTATCAGTGACATGCACCATCACAATCTTGATCAACGATGTAAAACATTGAGCGCTGAGATCAAAGTACTTAAAACATGGGCATAAGAGACATAATCTTGACAATAAAACTTAGCAACCAAGTTATAACATGAAAAGTAACACAAATGAAAGGTCATGAATAATTGTTGTGGGAATTTAGAGACAGTAGCCATGGGGATGGCTTAACGGAGGGGCTCGACGGTGGTGACGATGGGTCCGGCTCGGGATTGTGCCAACGGAGACACCTCGGTTACCCAGGTTCAAGGCCCTCGCGGTGGAGGTAAAACCCCTACTTCCTGCCTGCTTTCTATTATCTTGACAGTGGTTACAACGCTCCTTGAGCTGTTCGGTCTAGAGGAGGAAGAAGAAGATGGATCGGATCCCCTAGGCTAAGGGTCCAGACCCCCTTATATAGGCAGGGGTCTGGTTACAGATTAGGTGGCCGGCTGCCCGGCTGCTAGCTCCCCGTGGCTGCGTCTTCGGCGTGATCTTCTGGCCCTCCTCTGTCCTCTTCTGACAGTTGCACTTTATAAAGCGCATTTTCCCCCTTGGACCGGCATCTGGGAGGCATATGCCCTCCCTTTTGCCTCGGATCTTTTCGTGGGGAAGGCTCTTGCTCACTGGTTGGTGGAGTCCGGTCGTGGCGTGCGTCACTCCCGTCCTTTGCCTCTGTCGATCTTGTCGGGGCCAGACCACTTTCGGCGAAACAGCCATTGGAAGAATCTTGTCTTCATCGCCCGGCTCTAGATCTCCTCGGTGGAGTCGCTAGCCGGCTGCTGGCGCAGCCGACCCTTTAGCTAGAGCCGGTCTTCCTTACTTGACGCCGTGGAGACTCCTGGGACGCCAGCCGGCAGGCAGCACCGCCCTTGGCATACCCCCGAAGTCATCCCCATGACACTAGCCCCCGAAACTGGCGAAGTCTCATGGGTTTGCATGGGGCTTCGGCGGGTTCCTTTCCTCGCCGAAGTCTTGCTTGCTTCCGTCGAAGTCCCAGGAGTCTGTTGTCTAGCCTAGAAGTTATTGATCTCGAGGTCAAGTCTCGCGGAGCTTCACCGGCCGCCTCGGGATGTGCCGGCTCCAAGACCGATCTGGCTGGAGACCGCTGTGCGACCGCGAGCCAGTACGCAGCCCCTCAGAACTCGTGCCACTTCGGGTTCTGATCCCACGCTGCGGCCAGCGCAGTGCAGCAGTGTCCTGTCTTGTCACTTGGACTTCAGAGTCACCACCACAATAACTTCCCGAATCGTCATGCGGGGTAGACTGGCATACGTCAGCGGCGTGTCCTGTCAGTTCCTCCCACGATCCGCTGTGGCAATTGCAGCGGTTGCCTTCTCGTAGGTGCACACGATGCGGGGACGGTTACCGAAACGTCGGGTGCCATCCCCTTCACCGCTCCTCTTTAAATGCTGGGAGCGCTCGTGGTTGAGGGCGCATTCCCATTTCTCCCTCCACCTCGAGCCTCTCCTCTCTGAGCTCAGCCTGGCCATGTCCTCCCTTAGCGATTTCGCTGTCGGAGGTGAAGGAATCCCGGAAGGGAGCGAGAAGAAGACCAAGGCACCGAAGATGACGCCTCCTGCGTCTCGGAAGCGCGGTCGCCCGAAGGGGAGCCGCAACAAGAAGACCTTGGCGGCCCTTGATGTCTACGCATGCGTCTATTCTTGTAGACAGTGTTGGGCCTCCAAGTGCAGAGGTTTGTAGAACAGCAGCAAGTTTCCCTCAAGTGGATCACCCAAGGTTTATCGAACTCAGGGAGGAAGAGGTCAAAGCTATCCCTCTCAAGCAACCCTGCAATTACGATACAGAAAGTCTCTTGTGTCCCCAACACACCCAATACACTTGTCAGATGTATAGGTGCACTAGTTCGGCGAAGAGATAGTGAAATACAAGCGGTAGTAATGATTATGAGTGGTAAATGTAATATGGAATAAGTATCGCTGCGAGCAAACATGTAACAAAACTGAAAGGAAACGGTGTGCAATGCTTGGAAACAAGGCCTAGGGATCATACTTTCACTAGTGGACACACTCTCAACAAATATAACATAATTAAACCAATAGATACTATCATCAATATGCAACTCAAAACAATTCTCCAATGGAAAACGAACACTAATCATGCGTAGGGCTACGAAGCACTCCTCAAAGTCCGTATGTACTCAAACTAGATTGTCCCACACTATCACCATGAACGCACTAGATGGTTCCAACAAACACCAACATTTCATAGAGACATTAACCAAAAAGATACACATGATGCACACACTAGTCACCTTTACACCATGATACGAGGTATCTCCGGAGAGTACAATAATAAAGCATAGGAGTAGCATAATATCTGAATAATAACATCTACCAATTCAACTAGATACAAAGCTCACGATCACATAAAGATCACATCATGGGAGAGAGAGGTGAACCACATAGCTACCGGTAGAGCCCTCAGCCTCGGGGGAGAACTACTCCCTCCTCATCATAGGAGGCAGCAAGGTTGATGGAGATGGCGGTGAGGTCGATGGAGACGACGGAGATGGCGATGGAGACCGATAGAGATGGCTCCAGGGGCACTTCCCTGTCCCGGCAGGGTGCCGGAACAGAGACTTCTGTCCCTCGAAATTTGTCGGTGGCGGCGGCGGAGCTGCGGAACTCTTCTGGAAATTTTGCCGATTCCCTTAGGGTTTTCCATCGGGAGGCTTCTTATAGGTGAAGGGGCGTTGTCAGGAGGCGACCAGGGGGGCCTCACCATAGGTGGGTCCGACCAGGGCCTGGGCCGCGCCCCCTCATGGTGTGGGCAGTCTCTGGCCCCCCTCCGGCTCTCGTTCGGTCCTCGTCCTTCGTCCGGGAAAAATAAGACTTCCAGAACTTGTTTCGTCCAATTCCGAGAATATTTCCTGTGTAGCTTTTCTGAAACACAAAAATAGCAGAAAACAGGGAACTGGCACTGTGGCATCTTGTCAATAGGTTAGTTCCGAAAATCGCAAAAAAAACGCCACAAATGGTGTAAAAACAAGCATGGAGCATCAAAAATTATAGATACGTTTGAGACGTATCAGCATCCCCAAGCTTAACTCCTGCTCGTCCTTGAGTAGGTAAGTGATAACAAAAGGATAATTTTCTGAGGCGACATGCACCATCACAATCTCGATCATCGAAGTAAGCATTGAGTGCTGGTATCAAAGAACTTAAAACATGGGCATGAAAGACATAATCTTGATAATAGAAACTTAGCAACCAAGTTATAGCATGAAAAGAACACAAATGAAAGATCATGAAAATAAAACAATGAAAGTCAAACATGTGTTCAAATCATAAGGAAAAACATACAAATGGTTTTCAGGTTGTCCTTCATGAGAGAGCAAAACATAAATGCATAGGACACCTTCAAGTTTAAGAGGGCGACTAGATACACATAATTTAAGAACAAGTGAAACCAACAATATGAATCAATCAATGAAAACTTTGGGACTATGCACATTATACTCAGAATGACAACTATGCTCTCTTAGACGGTGCATAAAGGTAGAAGGTGGTGACTATCGTGGGAATTTAGAGACAGTAGCCATGGGGAGCCTTATCGGAGGGGCTCGACGATGGTGACGATGGGTCCGGCTCGGGATCGTGCCAACAGAGACACCTCGGTTTACCCAGGTTCAGGGCCCTCCCGGTTGGAGGTAAACCCCTACTTCCTGCCTGCTTCGTCTTGATTGGATTGTATCGATTACAGTGCTCCTCGAGCTGTTCGGGCTAGAGGAGGAAGAAGAAGATCGGATCTCCCCTATGCTAAGGGTCCAAGCCCCCTTATATAGGCGGGGGCCTGGTTACAGGTTAGGTAGCGATTCCGCCGGCTGCCGGCTCCTCGGCGGCGGTGATCTTGACGTGATCCTCTGGCCCTGCTCTAGCAAAGGCACTTTATAAAGTGCCTTTCCCCTGGGCTGGCATCTGGAGGGCATATCCCTTCTCTTTTGCCTCGGATCCCGTCGTGGGGAAGGGTCTTCGGTCTCTCATTGGCTGAGGCCGGTCGTGGCGGGTGTCATTCCGTCCTTGGCCTCTGTCGCTCCTGTCGGGACCGTCCTACTTTCGGCCAGACAACCGTTGGGAAGCTTTGTCTTCATCGCCCGGCTCCGGTTCTCCACGGTGGAATCGCCGGCCGGTTGCTGGCGCAGCCGGCCCTTCGGGCGGAGCCGGTCTTCTCGTGCTGAAGCCGTGGGGACTCCTGGGACGCCAGCCGGCATATTGCCCGGCCCGTGGTGCGCCCCCTAAGTCATCCCCACGACACTAGCCCCCGAAACTGGCAAAGTCTCATGGGCTAGCATGGGGCTTCGGCGGGTTCCTCTTCTCGTCAAAGTCTTGCTCGTCCTCGTCGAAGTCCCAGGATTTCTGGTCCGGCTCGGTTGCCATGATTATCGAGGTTGAGTCTTGCGGAATTCTCCCGGCCGTCTCGAGGCGAGCCGGTTCCAAGATGCGGCCCGGCTGGCGGCCCTGAGCCGGCATGCTGCCTCCTGGGAACTTGCGCCGCCTCGGGTCTTGTTCCCATGCGGCGGCCGGCGCAGCGCGCCAGTGGCCAGTCTTGTCATTTTGACTTCGGAATCACCACAATGATTCCAGTAGACGTCATGTAACGAAATGGGGCTGGCGTCAGCGACGCGTCCCATCGAAGCGCCACGCGTACAATTTAATTGCATTAACCCGGCTCGGCTTTTCGTGTCTTGCCTGCCCTTAAATCTCGGAGCTCTCGAGGGGTTTCTCCACTCCCGAGCGCCTCCATTCCTTCGCCCCACCAAACCGTCGCCTCCGCTACTCCCGCTTCGATTCGATGTCGTCGCTCGGGGCAACCAGCGGAACCGGGGCTGGAGCCGGTGATGGGCCGGGCGGGCACGAGCGTAGTCGCCCGCTCGGAGGTCTGGACGGAGCCGGAGGCCTGGCAGCGACGCCGGCGGTGCCCCGGAAGCGCGGTCGCCCGCTGGGCAGCCGCAACAAGAAAACCCTGGCTGCGCTCGCGGCTGCGGCCGCCACTGAGCCTTTCGGGGCCGGCCGTTCCGCCGCCATCGTCGCGGCCCCTGGTGGGACCGTGGCTGCGGCCGCCTGTGGCGCCGTAGTTCCCGCGGCCACGACCTCCGTCGCCGGTCTCACCGGGACGCCCCTGGAGGCGGCGGCCGCCCTCGTCGGTGCCGCGATGGCATTCGGGGCCGCCCCTCCGGGCCTCGCCGGCCTGAGCGTCGGTAGCTCTTCCAGCGCAGCCGCGAAGAAGGAATGAGCGCCGCCGCCGCGCCCGCCGACCAAGCAGCGGCTCTCCTACGTCCCGAAGCACGGGTTCGCCACCGCCATGGTGCCCCTGCTGGCCGCGAGTAGGGAGCGCCTTCCGCTCCTAGCCAGCTTTGTTGGCACGATGGGGAAGAATCCCCCAACAAGCTTCATGATCGAGGATGGCAGCGGCGGACAGCCTCTGTACGACGTCGAGGTCCTCCACGACGAGGAGGGGAAGAGCTATCTCACCGGGGGGTAGGAGCGGTTCTTCACTGACTACGGCCTGGAGCGGGGATGGTCTCTCATCTTAACCCACCGCCCCAGGTCACCCATCCTCTGCGTCCGCGTCGTCGACGGCTCTGGCTGCGCCCGCGCCTACTTCCCCTGGCCGTGATCGGCGAGCGCCCTCGAAGCCCCTTCCTTGACGGCAACACCATCAACGGGAATCTAGGGGTTGGAAGGGGAAGTCCTTTTGCTATTTCGGCCCTTAGCGTGGCCTACATTGTGTAACCGCCAGCCGTATAACTAAGAACTCCTTTAATTTCCTGCAAATCTTTACTTGTTCTTCTTCGTTTGCTGTGTGAATGTCTTTCTTCACCGTGTGCTTTTGCCATCGCGCAAATGTCTTCTGCTTGACACCATTATGATGCGATGATTCTTCTCTTAACGAACCCGCTGTCACGCGAATCCATAGATAGGGACTACGATAGTCACTGCCCTGCGCAGACGCTTCGGGCGGGCTCCTCCGGCTTCAATGCGGAGGGAATGGTGCTTCTGCTAGCCGGCTCTGGGAAGGGCGGACTAGCCCTGGCTCTAGCGCGGATGGAACGGGAACTGAATCTTGTACCGGCTCGGGCGAGGTCGAAGCCGGCACGTTTCCCTTCCCAGGCCTTCGCACGTCCCAAGCCACGATTGGAGTATATCTCCCAATTTCCGGCTCTAGCCGTTGCTTTGCGCGTGTTAGGTTTCGATTTTGCTGCTCGCTTGCTGATCATGTCGTAGCGCCAGCTAACCGGATAGCCGACGAGGTACAGGAACCGGCCTACTTTTGAGGGCAGATTCCCTTTTCCCCTAGCCCCCGAGTTTTGGGGTAGCTGGATTGACAACTAGCTCGAAACTAACTTTTCGCGAACGATGCCCACGCCAAGCGAGGCAGCTCTAGCTTCGAACCTCTTGGATGTGGCTTCTCAGCACAAGCGTCGAGAGACTGTGGCTATCAACTATTCGCTGGCTTTGCCTTTGTCCGGTTCCATCAACTTTTTCCTTAATCTTCCCACCCTTCGGCCCTTCTACCCCCAACCGGCAGCCTGGTGCCGGTTGGTCTCCCTTGGGCCGGCAGCCGAATGCTGGCCTAGGGTGGGAGCGTGCCGCGGAGTGAGAAGTAGTACTTCGGTCTATCGGGCCACCGACTCGTGCCAGCCAATGCTTAGTTAACAGGCACTGCCCTTAACGCCTGGTCGAGCAATTTTTCTAGCGTTTGCGATTCTGCTCTGCGGCTTTCCTTCGTATGTGGCCTGCCGGCTCCTATCCGTCCGGCTGCGCGGAGCCGGAAGGCGGAGGTTGGGCTCGAGACCTTCTTCATACATAGTACTCATCCGGCTGGTGTGAGATCGATCTTTTTCGGGGCTGCCGGCTGTGGCTCGGTGCCTGGAGCCGGCTGCCGGTCAAGTGAATAACGCAGGAAGCAAAACATACACGAAGTGTTTTCCTCGGAGCCGGCCGTAACTAGCCGCTCCGTTTTCCTTTATTCATTGACACATTTTTTCGGAGTACAAGCTTTTGCCTTAGCAGAAGAAAGGTCTTAGGAGACTGACATTCCAGGGACGCTCGGTCTCCTTGTCAGAGTTATCTGCCTTGTTCCATCTGGGCTCTTGTGCGTCGATGAGGTAGTATGCCCCATTACCCAGCACCCGGCTGACAATGAACGGTCCCTCCCAGGGAGGAGACAGCTTGTGCATGCCCTTAGTGCTTTGGACCAGCCGGAGTACGAGATCTCCTTCGCGAAACGCGAGCGGCCGAATTTTCCGGCTGTGATATCGTCGCAGCAGCTGCTGATAGAGCGCTGATCTGGCCAAAGCCTGTTCTCGTGCCTCCTCGAGGAGGTCAACGCCATCTCCATGAGCTTCTTTTGCTTGCTTCTATGTGTACTGGACAATTCTGGGCGCGTCGAACTCAATGTCCATGGGCAACACCGCTTCTGCTCCATAGACTAGGAAGAAAGGTGTGAAGCCGACAGAGCGATTTGGAGTGGTGCGCAGGCTCCAGAGCACTGAGGGTAGCTCCTCGACCCAACAGCCGGCTGAGCGTTCGAGAGGCTCGACCAGTCTTGGTTTGATGCCAGCCAGGATCAGCCCATTTGCCTTCTCCACTTGCCC
Organism: Dactylis glomerata; assembly: GCA_007115705.1. Classification (NCBI taxonomy): domain Eukaryota; kingdom Viridiplantae; phylum Streptophyta; class Magnoliopsida; order Poales; family Poaceae; genus Dactylis; species Dactylis glomerata. Next base: position 1,782,294 of record QXEO01000398.1, on the reverse strand, counting down.
ATTTGTCTGAGGGTGCGCCACTGACGCTAAGTCCAGCCGGATGCCTTTTTGGCCACAGTAATCAGCAAAGACTCCCTTCACAAAGTTTGTCCCATTGTCGGTGATGATGCTGTGGGGAACTCCATATCTTGTGATGATCTCGTTGAAGAACTTGATTGTGGACGAGCCGTCGAGTTTTTTAATTGGCTTGGCTTCGATCCATTTGGTGAACTTGTCCACAGCAACCAACAGATGCGTCAAGCCCCCGGGTGCAGTCTTGAATGGCCCTACCATGTCCAGACCCCAAACCGCGAACGGCCAGGTGAGCGGGATGGTCTTGAGGGCTGCCGCTGGAGTGTTTCTGTGCTTGGAGAAGCGCTGGTAGCCGTTGCACTGTTTCACCAGCTGCTCTGCATTCTGCTTGGCCGTTGGCCAATAGAAGCCATGGCGGAAGGCCTTGGCCACCAAGGCTCTGGAAGATGCGTGATGCCCGCACTCCCCTTGGTGTATCTCTCTTAGCAGCTCTATCCCTTCTTCAGGCTCGATGCACTTCTGGAAGATGCCTGACACGATGCGCTTGTACAACTCGCTGTTGATGATGGTGTACGCCCTAGCTTGACGTTGAATTCGCCTGGCTTCCGCTTCGTCTTGCGGCAAGTCCCCAGTGATGAGGTAGTTGGAGAATGGCTCCGCCCAGGAAGGTATCTCCCATATGTGGAAGACACTGGCGACCAGAGGATCAGCAGCCCCCGGGTCCGTCGTTGTGCCGGCTTCATCTGATTGTCCGGCTGGGGGAGCGGGCGCGGAGCCGACAGTCCCCTTGTCCTTCATCGAGCCGGCCGCGCTGGGCTGGTCGGCCACTTCCTTTAGCCCCGAGACGGCAGCCCCCGGGTCCGGCGGCGGTATCTGAACCGGGGCTGGGTCTCCAGGCACGTAGATGGATATGGACTCCGGCGAAGGCTTGATAGACGGCTTGTGGATGATCTCCAGGGACACCCCAGCTAGGATATCCTGCTTGGTGGAGCCGATCTTGGACAGCCGGTTTGCTTCCTCGTTGTTTGCTTTGGGGACATGGTGGAACTCGCAGCCCTCAAAGAATCCGCTGAGCTGCTGCACGTAGAAGCGATAGGAGGCCATGTTGGCATCCTTGGCATCCCAATCCCCTGAGACCTGGTGCGTCACTAGGTCGGAGTCTCCGAAACAGAGGATCCTCCTGATGCCGATCTGCTTGGCCATCTTGAGCCCATGTACCAGGGCTTCATACTCAGCAACGTTGTTCGATGCACGGAAATGCATCTGCAGCACGTACTGCAGCTTGTCTCCCTTGGGAGAGGTGAGGACGACGCCGACTCCCAAGCCCCCGAGCAGCTTGGAGCCATCGAAGTGCATGCGCCAATGGGTGGTGTCCGGAGCCGGTGGCAGGTACTGGTGCTCTCCCCAGTCAGCGAAGAAATCCGCTATGATCTGCGACTTGATCGTCGTCCTGGGCTTGTACTGAATGGTATGAGCTGCGAGCTCGATCGCCCATTTGGCCACTCTTCCCGACGCGTCCTTGCACCCGATGATCTCCGAGAGCGGAGTTGTGCTCACCACCGTGATTGGGTGCTCCTCAAAGTAGTGCTTCAGCTTCTTGGCCGCCATGTACACGCCGTACGCGACCTTCTGGTAGTGCGGGTAATTCTGCTTGGAGAGAGTAAGTACCTCACTCAGATAGTACACCGGGCGCTGAACCGGCAGCTCTTTGCCTTCCTCGGTGCGTTCCACCACGATCACGACGCTAATGACGCGTGGAGTGGCTGCGATGTAGAGCAGCATTGGCTCCCGCGGAGCCGGCGCTGCCAAGATTGACGCGGTAGACAAGGCTCGCTTGAGATCGTTGAAGGCATCGTCAGCGCGCTGGGACCAAACGAAGTGGTCCGTCTTCTTCATCAGCTGGTACAACGGCATGGCCTTCTCCCCGAGCCGGCTGACGAACCGGCTAAGCGAGGCCAAGCATCCAGCAAACTTCTGCACATCCCTGAGCTGGGTGGGCTTCTCTAGGGCCTCGATGGCTTTTATCTTCGAGGGGTTAGCCTCGATCCCTCACTGGGAAACGATATAACCTAGGAGTTGTCCAGCCGGCACACCAAAGGTGCATTTCTCTGGGTTGAGCTTCATGCGATAGCGCTGCAAGTTGGCAAAGGTCTCCTTGAGGTCGTCCAGGAGCGTGCCGCTCTGCTTGCTCTTCACCACCACGTCGTCCACATAAGCGTGCACGTTCCTCCCAATCTGCCCCTGCAGACATCGCTGCATGCTTCGCTGGTAAGTGGCTCTAGCGTTCTTCAGGCCGAACGGCATGGTAACGTAGCAGTAGGCTCCATATGGGGTGATGAAGGAGGTCTTGATCTGATCCGGCTGGAAAAGCGGGATCTGGTGGTAGCCTGAATAGGCGTCCAGGAAGGACAACAGGTCACAGCCGGCTGTGGAGTCGATCACCTGGTCAATTCGTGGCAGTGCGAAAGGATCCTTGGGGCAGGCCTTGTTGAGGCTGGTGTAGTCGATACACATTCGCCAGGTGTTATTCTTCTTCAGAACCAAGACTGGGTTCGCAAGCCAGTCAGGGTAAAATACCTCCATGATAAAGCCGGCTGCAAGGAGCCGGGCAATCTCCTCGCCGATAGCTTTCCTCTTCTCTTCTGCAAACCGCCGCAGCGGCTATTTGACCGGCTTGGCATCCGGCCGGACGTTGAGTGCGTGCTCAGCCAGCTCCCTCGGCACACCTGGCATGTCCTTTGGAGACCATGCAAAGATGTCCCGATTCTCATGGAGGAAGCTGGTGAGCTCGCTTTCCTATTTGGCAGACAAACCGGTGCCGATGATGACGTACTTGGAGGGGTCGCTCTCGTCCAGCAGGATCTTCTTGGTGTCGTTGGCCGGCTTGAATTGCTCCACCGGCGACTGGCGGACTGGCACGTCTTGCTGGGTCAGCTCCACGCGCTGTAGAAGCTGCCTCTTCTCCTGCGACGACCAGCGCCTCTGCCAGCTGCGAGCTCTCCTTTGCGCAGGCCAGGGACTTCTTGAAGTTTCCCGAGACTGTGATCACACCTGTGGGCCCTGGGAGCTTCATCTTCAGATAGGCGTAATGCGGGACAGCCATGAACTTAGCCAGGGCCGGGCGGCCTAGCAGCGCGTGGTAGGGACTGCTGATGTCCACCACCTCAAACCAGATGGGCTCGCGACGGCTATTCCCCTTCTTTCCGAAGAGAACCTCCAGCTGCACCTTGCCCAAAGGGGTGCAGGAATGCCCAGGCACGATGCCATGGAAGGTGAGCCGGATAGGTTTCAGCTGAGCAAGCGGGATGCCCAACTTCTCCAGGGAGCTTCGGTAAAGAAGGTTAATACTACTACCGCCGTCGATGAGCACGCGGGAGAACCGGCACATGTGCGTATCGGAACACACAACGGGATCCATGACCAGAGCGTATTATCCAGGGCTAGGCATCAGCCTCGGGTGGTCCTCGCGCCCCCAGGTAATGGCCGCCTCGGACCAATGCATGAACTGGGGTTCTACAGGCATCACAGCGTTCACCTCTGCCTCATGCCAAAGGTCGTTCCTTTTGTCCTTGCCGGGGGTAGTGAAGATGTGATACTGCTCCACATCCATCGGGAAGTCATCATCTTGATCCGGCTCACCTCCAGCCGGGTCACGCGGTTGGTCCTCCTGACCTTCAGCCGGTTGCGCTTGCGATGTACCAGGGATCAGCCGAGCGCGCTGCTCTAGCTCTCTCATGAAACGGCACTGACGCGTGGAGTGGGTCGCTTCCCTGCCCGGGGAGGTGTGGAATTTACACGGCTGATCAAGCGCCGCATCGAGGGTGTACTTGCCCTCTTTGCGCCCATGACCGCTGCCTGCAGCCCCCGGGCCTCCTTGATCAGAAGCCTCTCGCTTTGAGCTAGCAGATCCCCTAGGGGACGTCTCGACGTGGTCAAGCCACAGGTGGATGTGCAGCACCGACGGGCGAGCCTGGGACTCCGACCCTGGCGCTGACTCCGGGATCAAGCGTGACCTGCTTGCTCCGCCGCCTTGCTGGGCGCGGCAGCCTTGGGCGTTGCCGCTCGGAGCACGGCCGCCCTGTCCACGCCTTCCGCGGCCTCGGCTCGCTGATGGCGACCGCTGGATCTGGCCGGGGACGACAGTGGCGAAGCTGCGGCGCAGGTCACGGGCGAGCTCGGTCGGTGCGTGTCCATGCACGTCGTAGAACTCGCTGAGCGTGGTGCCCGCGCGGCACCGGTTGGCCTCGTCCTCAGCCACCTTGCTGAGGAGGACGAGACGCGTCCGCTCCAGGGCCTCGGCGACCCGGGCGGGATCGATGACGCGGCCGAGGGGAGCGCGCAGGTCCACCACGGAGACGTCCAGGGCGTCCCGCTCTGGGAGTGGATCATCTTGATCCTGTGGAGGTGGGCGTTCGAGCGACGGGCGCTCGGGGTGCGGTAGGACGCCGCCCTCATCCTCTCCCAGGGCCATTACCTCGACCATGGCGCCAAGACTGCTGCTTTCGCCGCAGCTTGAGCTTCCTTCGCAGAAAGAGTCGAAGACGTCGGTGACCTCCTCCGGGAAGGGCTTGGCGACGTAGAAGCGGTGGCTGCCAACGTCGAGGAAGGAGCCGCTGTTGCCGAAGCCGTTCTCAAAGTGGGCCATTTTGTTGCTGACGCAGTCGAAGGTGCCGAACCTCCAGACGAGGCCGGAGGCGACCTTCTCGCCGGAGGGTCCCGGCCAGAACTTGACTCCGTCGCCACCGCGCTTTGCCCCACGGTGGGCGCCAACTGTCGTGGGAATTTAGAGATAGTAGCCATGGGGAGGCTTATCGGAGGGGCTCGACGATGGTGACGATGGGTCCGGCTCGGGATCGTGCCAATAGAGACACCTCGGTTTACCCAGGTTCAGGGCCCTCCCGGTTGGAGGTAAATCCCTACTTCCTGCCTGCTTCGTATTGATTGGATAGTATCGATTACAGTGCTCCTCGAGCTGTTCGGGCTAGAGGAGGAAGAAGAAGATCGGATCTCCCCTATGCTAAGGGTCCAGGCCCCCTTATATAGGCGGGGGCCTGGTTACAGGTTAGGTAGCGATTCCGCCGGCTGCCGGCTCCTCGACGGCGGCGATCTTGACGTGATCCTCTGGCCCTGCTCTGGCAAAGGCACTTTATAAAGTGCCTTTCCCCTGGGCTGGCATCTGGAGGGCATATCCCTTATCTTTTGCCTCGGATCCCGTCGTGGGGAAGGGTCTTCAATCTCTCATTGGCTGAGGCCAGTCACGAAGAGTGTCATTCCGTCCTTGGCCTCTGTCACTCCTGTCGGGACCGTCCTACTTTCGGCCAGACAACCGTTGGGAAGCTTTGTCTTCATCGCCCGGCTCCGGTTCTCCACGGTGGAATCGCCGGCCGGTTGCTGGCGCAGCCGGCCCTTCGGGCGGAGCCGGTCTTCTTGTGCTGAAGCCGTGGGGATTCCTGGGACGCCAGCCGGCATATTGCCCGGCCCGTGGTGCGCCCCCTAAGTCATCCCCACGACAGTGACTCAACATAAAAGTAAAAGAAAGGCCCTTCGCAGAGGGAAGCAGTGATTGCAATTTTTATAAACCTTCAAAAATTATGGTACTTACCGGCTTTGAGCTCTCATTGCCCCCATCATAAGCATCTTGAATGGTTAAAGTTAATGCGAATACAATTATGCTGCATATGCTTGACAAATCATAAGTTAAAAACCTCGTGTCCCGTGAAATACGAATACCCAAACCTCGTGCTACTTTACTTAGAGTCCCAAGCAAGCTCTTGTCATTGTAAGTATACACGTATCATCGAGAACCGCCAATGAGGTACCTCCGTGCCCAATGACATGGAACAAGCCCACAACAAAATGACAGGACAAACAGACAATAAACTCCTCGGCATCTCTTTTATTTACCATTGGTATAGCTTTTTATTGCGAGATGCGTCGTCGAATGTTCACTATGGGCATGCTGTAAATTTCCACCATGAATTATGCATGGCTTAGATTAGCGGTCCAGGCGTTTCTCTAACACGTATACAAACTCCATGATCCCGCAAGATTCCCAATTCAATTCACACCGCGAGTATCCATAAACAAAAGATCACGATATCAACTCAAATGAAAGATAGTGCAATGTTGAAAGCTTGCCCCACGACGGCATGGCTGGGCTAATTCCCAACTTACAACTTGCAAGCATAACAACTCAACATAAGAGACCACAATGTCAAAATTTTAAAACGAGAAAAGTAAAGTGTGCCATCCGGTTCGTGAGAGCTTTACTGACCAATTTTTGCATAACACCAAAAAGAGTTTAATTTGAAGCATAGATAAAAGCAAGTCAAATGTACTTTGGAATAGCAAATTGCTAATAGGTATGTATGGTGGACACAATGGCAAACTTGGTTTTTAGGAGTTGGATGCACGAGCAGAGCTCATACTCAGTACAAAATGAGGGCTAGCAAAAGACTGGGAGCGACCAACTAAGAGAGCAATAACGGCCATAATCATGCATAGCGACAAAGCGACATTAAAAAAAGCATAAGATGGCATCAAAAGTCAAAAACTAAATGATCATAGAGGCTTATGGCGACTTTGTATGAGTCTAACATGTGTGAGCATGCGCCAAGTCAACCCAAATAAAGCACCAAAGGAGAAAACCAAATAAATGCTTCCATATAATAAAAAGAACGCATGATTTTTTTCAAAGGCTCGTTAAGCAATCTCAGTCATTCGAGACAAGTCATGCTACAGCAAAAATCACTAAGCTTACTATCAAAATGCAATCAAGCATGGCATGCAAAAGCCTAGGCCGCAGTCTACACAAGCTCCTTGTACCACTTTGTTTTTGCATAAAGCTTTTTCTCTTTTCCAACACCATTCGAACTTTTTATAAACAACTCTTTTGATGAAAACCAACAAAGACCAGAGGTTAAAATACACCTTGATGAAAAGATATAACAAGATCTGAACACAAATCAAGGCGAAAAAAAACAAAAGCTAAACGCAGTTCTAGAAAAAGAGAACACTCGTTGAAACGATAAGAGTGAAAACTAGAGTGTTCTTGGCAATGAAAAACGGAGCATAGCTCTCTCCAAAACAAACATGATGTGATCCAACCATTTATTACAGAAAACAAAACAAAATAAAACTGAAAGCAAAAACAACGGACGCTCCAAGAAAAATGCATAATGCATGAAGCAATAAAAATATAGTGTCTTGAAAGGTGACCTGATTTTTGCCGATGAAGAAAGGGGTGCCTCGGGGGCATCCCCAAGCTTTGATGCTTGTACTTCTTGGGTATTTCTTGGGTATTCTTGGGGTGGCATGTGTATCCCCAAGCTTGAGCTTTTGTCCATTCTTCATCTCATCTCATCATTCGCCAATTCCTACACTTGAAAACTTCCTTCATACAAAACTAAACACAAATCTATTAGCAACATTAGTGTAAGCAAAACATTGAATCAACCCTTTTTGCTTCAGGTTTCAACTCAAAACCACCACATATAAAGCATATACTACTGTAGCAACTTCCCCAAAAGGTCTGTGATCAAAAGAACTCAAAAAGAAAGCGATAAAGCGGCAAACACAAATATTGGTAGAAATCTGTCAAAACAGAACAGCTGACAAAGGTCGAATTTTTAGAGGGTTTTCTGTTGCTCAAATCAAAAAGTGTTCAACTAATTAAAGTTTGGATATAACCTGGGGCATATGCGCAATAAATCGCAGGTCCAAAAAATATACAGAGAATTTTCACGAATTTTTACGGTGCAGCACCAAAAACTGTTTTAGGACAGCAACATCACCAAATCTTACCTCACTCAAATTAGAGGTTCTCCTTGGCACAACAACGAAATAAAAAGGATAAGGAGCGGTTATTACAGTAGTAATAACTTCCAAGACTCAAATAAAAGAAAAAGTACTGAAAGTAAAAACATTGGGTTATCTCCCAAGAGTGCTTTTCTTTAACGCCTTTGAGCTAGGCGCAGTAATTTTCAAAGATGCTCATGTAGGCGCCATAAAAGAGCTTAAGGCAAAGGCGCTATATAAGAATTTGAAGCAAGAGAGAGCATCAAAAAGCAAATATAGAACACATTTAAATCTAAACCACTTCCTATGCATAGGAATCTTGTAAGAAAATAAATCAACGAGGCACATAGTAGCAAACATGGATAGATAAAACAAGTGCCACTTCAAGATTTGCAACATAAAGAGGGGAAACTAAATATTGAGATCCATCACACCATGTTTCCCTCTCTCATAGTAACTTTCAGTAGCATCATTAATAGAATTAATAATATAACTACCACATAAAGCATACCTATCATGAGCCACATGCATAAAAGAATTAATACTCCCCACATGAACAATTGTAGTAGGAGCAGATTCAACAGAATAATTATTCTCATCACCATAATCATCAAAAACAGGAGGCGTATTGTAATTATAACTAGTTTTCTCCTCAAAAGTAGGTGAACTGAAAATATTATACCCATCATCATAACCATCATAAACTAGAGGTTTAGTATCATCACAAGCTAGAGAACAGCTATTTCGCAAAGCATATTCATCAAACATATCATCATAAGAAGGAACATGGATTGACAAGGGTATAGTTAATAGAGCCCGTTAGTTGAGTACCCCTGAGGCCCGTATAGCTAGGCCCAATTGTAATGATAGTCGAATACGAGTTCCTACCGTATGTCGATATTGTAATCTGTATCGGACCCTACCCGATCCTCGAGACCTGGCCATCTATATATAGGGGCCAGGAGGGGACGGCGTAGGGCAGATTGAAAGCAAGCCAGGTTGAACACCCAAGTTTACTTTCGATGCATACTTATTTCGACTAACTTTACCTTCGAGTTCATCCGACGCCCTATCTCCCCGATCCTAAGTCCTTCATTTAGGACATTTGTCGAGTTAACCCCTCGTCAATTGGCGCCGACCGTAGGGAGCTGGGCGTTGGAATCATGAATTCGACGGCTTTTTGGCTTTTAGCCAATAGTAGCGCAGAAGTCGACGAAAATCAAGAGATGGAGTTGACCATTGGAAATTTGAGCATCATCGTCGGGCCATCGGGTTCATCCCGTCTTTCGGAGTCGACGAAACCAGATCCATCGGCAAGCAAGCCCGAAACAGAGGAAACATTAGAATCATCAGAAGGCTCTTCCAGTGAGGTAAACTCGTCGGTCAGCTTAGAAAAAGCATCAATCGCAGAAGGCGGCAAAATGCAGGAAAATTTCGATTCAGAAGGAAAAGTGCGTCAGACGCACAACAATACAAAGGACTTCGCCGTAGGAAGCAGCGGCGTCTCCAAGGTACATCAGTTATGCATCATTATCACTAAAGCAGAAGAAGAAAATAACAGCGAAGGAAGTAAAAAGGTCGACAGGCAAGTCGACAAAATAAAAGAGCACAACAAAAAGAAAAAGGAGAAGGTACATGTCTCGGCTGGTGAATGGAGAATGATCAAGTCAGCTATCAATCATGGTACATAAGTACCCGAAGGATCGAGAAGAGAAGTTTTAATGGGATATCAGTATGCATTATACCAACATAGGAAGAAATTAAGGGAGGAAAGAGACATGGTTTTTCAAGACGATAACAGTATGTCAAGGAAGGAATACTGGGAAGATTATAGTGAAGATTCAGAATACAACAGAGAAAGGCGCAGAGACCCAAAACACAACAGAAAGGCGACAACATGCGGCGGAGAAGAAGGGTATTCAAGGAGCCCTACCCCATAGCTAGAAGAAGAGGAAGATGACTTCATACAAAAAACGCCAGAAGCAGCACTAGTAGCAGCACAAGCGTACTTACTAGCTACGAGACCAGAACCTGGGGATCCACGAGAAGATATGCACCGAGCCACGATACGAAGCCTCGGAATAGTAGAAGGTAAGATCAGGGAACAAATCCCAGAGACAAAGTCGACAAGCTACAAAGGAAATCGAAAGGAGAAGTTCCGATACAACTTCACAGACAACGAGTATAGTGAGTCATCAGAAAAGCAAAAACGACAGAAAAGGAAGGAGGACGCAAGAAGCATAATAGCACAAGCTCGAGTAAACAAATCACGGCATGCTTGGAGGGAAGAGAATTACGAGGACGATGATAAAGACATGGGTGCGTCATGCTTTACCCGCAGGGTTCGCAAAACGCGGGTACCCAAAGGATTCAAATTACCACACAACCAGCATAAGTATGATGGGTCGCAAGAACCTACCCTATGGCTATCGGATTATCTGCAGGCAGTACAGATACTGGGGGGAACAAAAGTGACTGCAATGCAAAGTTTGCAGCTACACCTCACCGGCGCAGCACGGTCCTGGTTGAATACCCTACCCAACGAATCCATCGGAAGTTGGGGGGAACTCGAAAGTCAATTCGCATGAAATTTTCGTTCAACATATAAACGCCCAGTGTCACTGGAGGAAGTCAAGGCGTGCGTGCAGAGGAAAGGCGAAACTCTACGTTCTTATATACAACGCTGGAGCATAATCAAAAACTCAGCAGAGGATGTCTCCGACGAACGAGCAATAGACGCCTTTTCGGCCGGACTTCGTCGCTCAGATCTCGTAGAAGAAATAGGAAGAACAAGACCTACGACAGTAGCCGAGCTAATAGAACAAGCCAACAAATTCGCTGATGGAGAGGACGCGTATAACAGCAAAAGAGGACGTTCACCAGAAGTCGACAAAATAAGTAGACAGAGGAGACGGCACCGCAGCAAGGATAACCAAGGAAGGCGAAATCAGGTAGCCGCGGGTTACGTACTAGAAGAAGAGGAAGGATATGAAAATAGGAGGTTTCAGGCAAAAGGAGTAGAAAAATCGAGATACTCTGGTCCTTCGGCCGAAGATATGCTATACGGACCTTGTCGAATCCACTATGCGTATCTCGACGGGAAAAGGGTCTCAAATCACCAGATGAAGGATTGCAGAACATTCCTAAGGTTGCAAAGCGCTATGGGCTCAAGCCAAGAAGGGAGGAAAGGAGAAAGACACAGGAGTCAAGGATATCAAATGCAAAGGCTAGCAAGGCATCTAGAGTCAAAAGTGTACATATCAGCCATGATTCAACCGGTGCCCAAGTCGAAGAAAGAGCGAAAGAGCATATCCAGGCAAGTCAACCTAGCAATATCATCACCACCGGCTACCACAGAGTACCTACGGTGGTCAGAACAACCAGTCAAGTTCAGCAGAGCAGACCACCCGAGGAAAGTTCCCAGGCCAGGTCACTCACCTATGGTTTTAAAGGCACAAATAGGAGGGTACGACATCGGGAGAGTATTCATGGATGCAGGGAGTGGCATAAACTTAATATATGCTAGAACCCTAAAGGCAATGTGTATCTCGCTGACGAGTCTGAAGCCAACAGATTGTTCTTTCCATGGAATAGTACTAGGAGCCGCAAACTACCCTTTGGGGAGAATAGAACTCGATGTCTGCTTTGGCAGTAGCGGAAACTACAGAAGAGAGAAGCTGGAGTTCGAAGTTATGGACTGGCCGTCACAATATCATGCAATCCTGGGACGCCCAACATTTGCAAAGTTCATGGCAGTACCTCATTACGCGTATCTTACATTAAAAATTCCAGGGCCTAACGGAACAATTACAGTACAAGGGAGCTTTGAAGTAGCCAACACATGCGACAGAGAATTCAATAGGATGGCGCAAACCTTCGGCATGACAGCAGAATATGAGAGGCTGAAAGGAGAAACGGATCATAACGTGCTACCCGACGTTGGACGATCCCTGCCAGATCAGGCTTTCGACACAACGCAGGACTCAAAGAAAATTCCGGTCCACCCTACAGATTCAAACAAGACGACATCAATTGCGGTGAACTTGGATCCCGCATAGGAAGGCGCGCTCGTCGAGTTCCTCCGTGAGCGCTGGGAAATCTTTGCCTGGTGTCCATCGGACATGCCAGGGGTTCCCAGGGAACACGTCGAGCACGCACTAAATGTAGATCCCAAAGCAAAACCAGTCAAGCAACCATTGAGGCAATTTGATGAACCTAAGAGGAAGGCGATAGCATCAGAATTGCATAGGCTAGAAAATGCCGGATTTATCAGAGAAATCAAAACTTCGAGTTGGGTGTCGAACCCAGTCATAGTACCCAAGAAGAACACATACGTACAAAGAGTATGTGTCGACTACACATCTCTCAACAAGTATTGTCCAAAGGATCCCTTCCCTCTACCCCGCATCGATCAAATAATCGACTCCACAGCGGGATGCGCGAGGCTTTTATTTCTGGACGCATATTCTGGTTACAATCAGATCAAATTTAAGAAAGAAGACGAAGAAAAAACGGGCTTCATCACACCATACGGAGTGTTTTGCTACCAAGTAATGCCATTCGGCCTAAAAAATGCAGGAGCAACTTATCAACGGATGATGCAAAATTGCCTCGGAAGTCAAATAGGATGCAACATCCAAGTCTACATTGATGATGTAGTCATCACAATAAGAGAAGAGAAATCTTTAATCAGCGACTTGGCAGAAACTTTTGACAACCTGAGCAGGTACAAGCTTAAGCTTAACCCGACAAAGTGTTCCTTCGGCGTATCAGCAGGACAACTTTTGGGGTCTTGGTATCAGCGTGAGGAATAGAGGCAAACCCAGAGAAGATTCAGGCAATCTTAACAATGGGGAAACCCACGAAACTACACGATGTACAGAAACTTGCAGGACGCGTCGCGGACACTAAGTCGCTTCGTTGCTCGGCTAGGGGAGAAGGCGCTTCCTTTTTATGCACTTATGAAGAAGTCAGACGATAAATTTGAGTGGACAGAAGAAGCAGACGCAGCGTTTGCACAGTTGAAAAAAGTGCTTTCCACGCCACCAGTGCTGGTCGCACCAAAGGAAAAAGAACCACTGCTATTGTACATCGCCGTAACCCATCAGGTGGTGAGTACAGTATTAGTAGTCGAAAGAAGCAAAGAAGGAAAAGCCCATGGCATCCAGAGGCCGGTATATTTCATCAGTGAAGTGTTATCTCCAACAAAACAGAGGTACCCGCACTATCAGAAGTTGGCATACAGTGTCTTCACAACCGCACGTAAACTACGACAGTATTTTGCGGTGCACCCAATTATAGTGGTCAACGAGGCGCCATTGTCGAACATATTGAATAATCCTTCAGCAACAGGACGTGTCTCTTTGTGGAGAATCGAATTGTCTCCCATGGACATCACGTACGAAAAAAGGAAGGCGATCAAGTCGCAAGTTTTGCCAGATTTTACGGCAGAGTGGCTGGAGCTACAGAGCACAGGACCACCAGACTTATCCAGCATTTGGACAATGTACTTCGACGGTTCTAAAAGAGTCCAAGGCACAGGCGCAGGAGTAGTGTTGATATCACCTCATGGCGACAAATTGAAGTACGTCTTAAGGATGAGCTTTCCACAGGCTTCTAACAATGAAGCAGAGTACGAGGCTTTGTTGCACGGAATGAAGATGGCTAAAGCATGTGGAGCAACTCGCCTAAAAATATTTGGAGATTCCAACCTTGTTGTCCAGCAAGTTATACAGATGCGACACAATCAATGACAACATGATGGCTTACAAAAATTTGTACCATTATCTAGAAGGAACGTTTGATGGATGCGAAGTCTCGCACATAAGCAGGAACAACAATGAAGAAGCTGACAATTTAGAAAATATCGGGTCACAGTGTTTACCTGTGCCGTCCGGAGTATTTTGGGAGGAAATAGTGGAAAGATCAATAAAAAGTGAAAAAAGTTCGACTACTACAGCAGGCTCGGGGGCTACGTCAGAACCAGAGGAGGTCATGATGATAGAAGAAACATGGATGCAGCCATATCTTGCATACATGATAAATAAAAAGTTACCAGAAGACGCAGTGGAGGCCAAGAGGATAACTCGAAGATCGAAAGCGTTTGTCGTGTTGCAGGGGAAATTATACAAGAAGAGTATTACCGGCGCTTTGCAGCGTTGTGTAACGCCCCAGGAAGGACAAACAATACTAAAAGATATACACGGCGGAGTATGCGGCCATCATGCTAGCAGTAGAGCAATAGCGGCAAAAGCTTTCCGAGCAGAATTCTATTGGCTAACAGCCATCGAGGACGCAAAAGATATAGTTCGAAAGTGTGAAGCATGTCAAAGGTTTGCATCTAGACCGCATGCACCAGCAGCGGAGCTACAAACAATACCATTATCTTGGCCTTTCGCACAATGGGGCCTAGATATGGTGGGGAAGTTGCACAAATCCTGGCCAGGAGGGCATGTCTACATGCTAGTGGCAGTCGATAAATTCACCAAATGGGTGGAAGCGGCCCCGGTGACAACTCAAGATTCTACCACGGCAATCAGCTTCATCAAGTCAATAGTTTTCCGTTTTGGTGTACCATATAGCATCATCACAGACAACGGGATAAATTTCACTTCAAAGGAATTCAAGAGTTACTGCGAAGGATTAGGGATCAAGCTAAAATTCGCATCTGTGGCTCACCCGAAGACAAACGGGCAAGTCGAAAAAGCCAATGGCCTGATATGTAGTGGGATAAAAAAGAGGCTCTTAGCACCTCTCGAGAAAGCCAAGAGCGCTTGGGTAGAAGAATTGCCCTCCGTTCTTTGGAGTCTAAGAACTACGCCTAATGCAGCAACTCAAGAAACTCCTTTCTTCCTGGTCCATGGCGCAGAAGCCGTGCTTCCAGTCGAGGTTACACACGAGGCTCCAAGAGTGACAGCATATGACGAGACAACGTCAACAGAAGCATTGCAAGATGATGTCGATGCACTAGATGAAGCAAGAGATAAAGCATTAGAAAGGGCTACGCAGTATCAATAGAGTCTACGAAACTACCATATTAGTCGAGTTCGTCCACGATCCTTCGTGGTGGGACACCTAGTTTTGCGACTCAGGCAAGACAGCCACGGTAAATTGGAGTCCCCTTGGGTGGGACCTTACATCGTCACCGAAGTTATACTAGGAGGAGCATATCGACTACAAGACAAGAAGACTGGGAAGGATGAGAGCAACCCATGGAATGCAGAGCAGCTACGGCGTTTTTATGCGTAGAATAAATATAATGGTATCAGTAAGTTTCGAGTTAACCTTCTGAACCCAGAACATGAGGCCACAGGTCGGGTTCTTTGGGTTGAACTCGACAAAATTGTACAATTATTTTTGCTTCTTCGCCTCGGGGGCTTCAACCCTCGGGTCGTACGAAAGGAATTTTTATTGCGATTTGGAAGAGTTTTTTCACTATAAGGTTGTGCAGACAACCCGATAAATATTCAAACAACTTGGTTCGTAAAGGAACCCGATATTCTTCGTATAAATTGGTTCACAAAGAACCCGATAGATGGAAAGTGTACCTCAGAACAATAACTTGTTTTCCTGGTACTAGCAAAAACATCGACATAGAGCTCGAATATTCATTACAGATAACATGGCAGCAAGGACATTATCAAACGAAATTACATAAAAGTAAATCCTAATGGAAGTGGACTTTAGCTTCATATTTCTTCTGGCATTGGGTGCCGTCATAGATCTTCACGTCGAACTTCGACGTGCCGATGTGGAAATCGAAGGCCATGAAGAAGCCTTGGTGGATGTCGTGGTCTTCTGCAAACTCTGACCAGCCGCCCCTGAAGTACTGCTTGCCGTCACCATCATACCACACCTCCACCTCGTATGGGATACCACTGCCAGACTGTTCGCGGAGAACTGCCTCTCGCAGTTCGCGTCCATCCATGAACTTGGTGAAATTCAGCGGCAGGCGCTGAATCTCGCGGCACTGCGCCATGGCAAAGCAGAAGAAAGAAAAGATTCGGGGAGGCGCAGCAGGAGCAGCGGAAGCAGCAGGAGGAGGAGTGATTAGACCAGGAGCAGCGCCAGTCACCTTGGGCTTGTTCTTACTACCAGGTGGGCGGCCGGGGCGGCGCTTCGCCGGAGCAGTTGACGATGATCCTGCGGCGGCTGGAGTAGTGTTGCTCCTGTTCTTACTTCCACGAGGGCGACCCCGACCTCGCGGCGCCACCGGAGAGCCAAGGTTCAGACGAGAACCATCAGCGTCAGCCATGTGAACGAGGGAAAAGCCTAGGAAAACCCTAGATGGAGAGAGAAGATGATGCGGCGGGGGAGGAATCTGATTAGGGTTTCTACCCTTGTTAGGAGATGCTTTATTTATAAGCACATATTATCGGGCCCCCATGCTACAGCAAGGCCCGTAAACATATTTTACAACAGGAGTTAAATTCTGCACACAGCAGACGATAAAACTAAAGAGGAAAAACAAGAAGAGGAGACTGTGGTCACGCGATATGAAAACCTCGACTTGGACTCGGGGGCTTATCAACAGTAGACGTCAGCAGGAGAAAGAAGAGCTAAATTTTGAGCCTATGCTTGACTACAAGTATCCAAACATAGCCTCGGGGGCTACTCACATCGGGAGCACTGAGCGCGCACCCGATAGAGGATGAGATAATAGATATTGAAGATGAAAAAGGATTAGAATACAAACTTCGACTATATAGTCGACAAAGTGCAGAGAGATTACTCCCATCGGGAGCGAAGAAGATCAATTCAAAGTCCAAAATTCTTTGATTTTATCAGTCAAAAAACTTGGCTGCGACATAAGATTCTCGAGTTGCGTTATCGCAACGAAACTCGAATGCCGTGATTTATCACGAAGGTAAGACCCCGGGATCCGTCCTGTGTGGCCTGGTATACGCACATAGATGCGCTCTGCTGGTATGTATCCGTGTCTACGACGCGAAGAAAATCCTGGTGGACGCACTGGGTACCCTGAGAATCACTGGGATTCATTCTTTATAAGTCCTAAATGCGGCAAAAGAGTGGGTTTGACCGGTATCCCGAATTCAAGTCCAAGGGGATTGAATTTGAAGTAGGTGACAAGTATCTGTTCTGGCAGTTAACTGACCTCTTGATCCGTCATAGTTGTCAAGCTTGTTCATCAAAACCCCTTGCGAAAGAATATTAAGAAAATGAGTCGAAAGACCAAGTCAAAGATCTGAAGATAAGAAGAAGTCGAAGAGTTTATCAAGTCGAAGATTTAAAGATTAGAGATTCAACCCGAATCTGCAATTCTGGTAGAATCTCAGGGGCTACTGACAAGGGTATAGTTAATAGAGCCCGTTAGTTGAGTACCCCTGAGGCCCGTATAGCTAGGCCCAATTGTAATGATAGTCGAATACGAGTTCCTACCGTATGTCGATATTGTAATCTGTATCGGACCCTACCCGATCCTCGAGACCTGGCCATCTATATATAGGGGCCAGGAGGGGACGGTGTAGGGCAGATTGAAAGCAAGCCAGGTTGAACACCCAAGTTTACTTTCGATGCATACTTATTTCGACTAACTTTACCTTCGAGTTCATCCGACGCCCTATCTCCCCAATCCTAAGTCCTTCATTTAGGACATTTGTCGAGTTAACCCCTCGTCATGGATAGTACTAATTGATCTGTTGAGATTATAGGGGGGTTTTTCTAGTCGTCTCCACAGGGATCAACACAAATGAGACTATTTCCTAATTTCCAGAAGCTAAGCAGAAAAGTGGGGTTTTTGGTGTTGTAAACAAAAAAGTAACAGGAGGTTTTGAGCAGGGAAGTTTTAACATAACAAGTTCAAGGATTTCTTGTTTGTCAGACAAGAAAGCATTGAACAAACTAGCAAATTTTAGACAGGGATATGTTTTTGGAACTAGGTGCAGAGACTAGTCTTACACCTACAGATCAAGCAAGTGCAACACAGTTTTCACAGTAGTCTTAGAGTTTACAATGGAGTGTGTCACTCAAACCATAGCAAAGGTCAAAGACAAGTTTCAAACTGCTTTACAACGCAAGATCAACACAACAGATCACAGAGCATGAGGGAAAGGAAGAGAGATTTGCTGTTTGTCACCGAAGGCTTGCCGTGGCAGAGAAAGTAGAAGAATTGCTGTCGCGGCAGAGGATGCAGAGGTTGAGGGAGAGCTGGGCCTTCAGATCCTTGGGGCTATGTTCATCCTGTGTTCTTGAGGTTCCTGAGGGAGTTCTTGGAGTTCTTGGTGGACGCCATGGATCCAGTCTTGTTACAACAGAGGAGAAGAGGGAAAAGGGTGGAAAAGTTTTTTGTGTTGGACTATGGAGGAGGAAGGTTTTGGTGGAGTGGTGGATGGATGGAGTGGCTGTGGATGCGAGGTGAGAGATGGATATGGTGGGAGTGAACCTGGACCTCTCCTTTTAAAGACTTTTTGTGGCATTCTTGCTGCGGCGTAGAGGAGTAGTGGGAAGTTGGTGGCGGCAGCGGCTTTTCTGCTTTTGCCGTTTTTCCTGTCTTCTTGTGCCGTACCAGCCACTTTCTGCCGTGCTTGCTTTTCTTGCTCCTCAAGATGTACTCCTCCATTCCTGGTGGCTTGGTCTTTGGTTTGAATTACTCTGACTTGTAGATTTAAGTGCCTTGGCGCACTGATCTGTGACAAAGGATCAAATGATGTAAAATGTTGGTGCAACACTGGTAGAAATGAGGTAAAACAGACAAGTTTTATGGTTGCAAGGTTCAGATATATGTGTAAATCTTAGAGTGATCAAAACCCCCAGACCAAAACCTTTGCTTGTCCTCAAGTAAAGAATGGTGCATTGTACCAAACAAAATGTAACAGAGCATGATGAGGGACATTGCTGACTCAATGCAGATAAATCTTGCAATTGCCAATTCAAAAACAAGTTTCACAAGAGAATTTGAGTATGTCTAGATCAAACAACATGGACACATGAGTATAAAGTAATTGACTCTGAAATTGAAAACTCAAGATCCAGTACATAGCCCAATATGTAATGCAAAATTAGTGCTTCACCTATTACAGTTCCCAGGAACATAATAGGCTAATGCATAGACAAGTTAGTCAGTTAGTAACTTAGCTTGATGGGTCAACTTAGTTAGTGCTTCACACACTACAATCCCAGGATCATAGGTGCTAGTGCTTTGGATATTTACAACAAGTTTTACTTAGCATCATCAGGTTAGTGCTTCACACACCACAATCCAGAGATCATGGTTGCTAATGCTAAACTTTTTCCTTCCTGTTAGTATGTTAGTGCTTCACAAATCACAATCCAGAGATCATGTTTGCTAATGCAAAAAAAATGCAACAGATGCAATTGGTTAGGGGCTAAGAAATGGATCATGAACTTCATTCTTAGGGCAATTAACAAATATACTGATGTTTCACAGGTTCTTTGAGTAGAGACATACAAAGGTTCTGATTTGAAACTTGGCTTTGAAAATAGGCATTTGCAAGAGTTATAAGCAGATTCAAAGCAAAGTTCTTCATAGCATGCAAAGTGATATTTTCAGGTTCAAGCAACAAAATTTGATTCGTTTCTTAACAGAGCACTTTCACACAAGATCAAACAATAGTATAGTATATTCTGATTCAGATTCTAACAAATGTGTGGAAATGGAAAGTGTTCACCTGATGGTTTTCCTGCTTCTCTGCCTTGTCAATCAACAGCAATCTTTCTCCTCATCCAAGTTATCACTGAAACAACAAAAAGAAACAAACACACAAGGCAAAAACATAAAAAGGTGAAAGGGAAATATATGATACAAGGGATACCAGGTTTCCTCCTGGAAGAGAGCTTGTTTAAAGTCACTAGCTTGACTATAGCTTCATCATCACTGGTTTGCATGGATAGAGGATGCATTGGAGCCATCCTCTGGTTCATCATCTTCTTCAACTTGGTTTTCAATCAAATCTCCAATCCTGTAGTGCTTCAACCTCTGGCCATTTACTTTGAATGTTCCCTCAGCTGAGCTATAAACCTCAAAGGCACCATGGCCGAGGTCTCTCTTGATCACACAAGGGCCAAACCATCTGGACTTGAACTTTCCAGAGAATAAGTGTAACTTGGAATCATACACCAGCACTGACTGCCCTTCCTTGAATTCCCTTCTCAGAATGTGGGAGTCATGCCATTTCTTGGTCTTCTCCTTGTAAATCTTTGCACTTTCATAGGAATCATTCCTGAGCTCTTCAAGCTCACACAACTGCAGTTTCCTCATGTTTCCTGCTTTGCCAATGTCCAAGTTCAGCTTCCTGATTGCCCAATGCGCTCTGTGCTCCAATTTGACTGGCAGATGGCAAGCCTTGCCATAGATAATTCTGAAAGGAGACATGCCAATGGGTGTCTTGTATGCTGTCCTGTAAGCCCACAAAGTGTCGGGCAATTTCATTGACCAATCTCCTCTGGTCTTGGACACAACTTTCTCCAAGATTTGCTTGATTTCCCTGTTTGACAACTCCACTTGGCCATTGGCCTGCGGATGATAAGGAGTTGTCACTCTGTGATTCTTCACTCCATACTTGGTCAGAAGCTTCTCAAACTGGTCATTGTTGAAGTGAGCACCACCATCACTGATTACAACTCTTGGCACTCCAAATCTTGGGAAAATGACAGTCTTGAACATTCTACAAACTGCCTTGGCATCAGCATTAACAGTGGGAATGGCTTCAACCCATTTTGACACATAGTCAACAGCAACTAAAATATGCTTGTAGCCATGAGAAGATGGCAAGGGTCCAACAAAATCAACTCCCCAAACATCAAACAATTCCACTTCCAAGATTCCTGTTTGGGGCATTTCATTTCTCTTTGACATCTTTCCTGCTCTTTGACAAGGATCACACTTCATTATGTACTCATGAACATCTCTGAACATACTTGGCCAAAAGAAGCCAGCTTGCAAAATCTTGGCTTGAGTCTTGAACACTCCAGCATGTCCTCCATACAATCCTGAATGGCATTGGAACATCACATCACTTTTTTCATCAGAGGGAACACACCTTCTCACAATGCCATCAGCACAATGTTTGTACAGAAAAGGTTCATCCCAATAGTAACTCTTGACATCATGGAGGAATTTTTTCTTTTGCTGGTAGGAGAGATCTGCTGGCACAATATCACAAGCTAGGAAGTTCACAAAGTCAGCATACCAAGGTGAAGTGGCACTGACTGCCATGAGCTGTTCTCCTGGCATCAAGTCTTGAATCTCTCTGTTTTCATCAATGTTGATTCTGGACAAGTGATCAGCAACTGAGTTCTCTGACCCTTTCTTGTCTCTAATTTCTATGTCAAACTCTTGGAGCAGAAGGATCCATCTGATGAGCCTTGGTTTAGCATCCTTTTTGCTCACTAAATATCTGATTGCTGCATGGTCTGTGTAGACAATGCACTTGTGTCCAACCAGGTATGGTCTAAACTTATCAAATGAGAACACAACAGCAAGCAGCTCCTTCTCTGTGGTGGTGTAATTGATCTGAGCATCATCCAAAGTCTTGCTTGCATAATGTATAACATGTACAGCTTTGTCTTTCCTATGGCCAAGGACTGCTCCAACAGCAAAGTCACTTGCATCACACATAAGTTCAAATGGCAGTGTCCAGTCAGGAGGTTGAACAACAGGGGCTGTGATGAGAGCATCTTTCAATTGGTTGAATGCTTGCAAACAAGTGTCATCAAACACAAACTTCACTTCATGATTCAGGAGATTGGTGAGTGGCTTGGCAAGATAGGAGAAGTTCTTGATAAACCTCCTGTAGAAGCCAGCATGGCCCAGGAAGCTTTGAATTCCCTTCACATTTTCAGGAGGAGGTAGCTTGGCAATCACATCTACCTTTGCCTTGTCCACCTCAATTCCTCTAGCAGACACAAGGTGGCCCAACACAATGCCTTCAGAGACAAGGAAGTGACATTTTTCCCAGTTCAGAATCAAATTTTGCTCAGAGCATCTGTGAAGGACTAAGGTGAGGTTCTTCAAGCAGGCTTCGAAGTCTTTTCCATACACAGTGAAATCATCCATGAAAACTTCCATAATCTTCTCAATGTGATCAGAAAATATGGACATCATGCATCTCTGGAAGGTGCCTAGAGCATTGCAAAGGCCAAATGGTAGCCTTTTGTAAGCAAAGGTTCCATATGGGCAGGTGAATGTGGTCTTGTCTTGGTCAGAAGGGTGGATTGGAATCTGCAGAAATCCAGAGTAACCATCAAGGTAGCAGTAGTACTTCTGGCCAGCAAGTCTCTCTAGCATCTGGTCCATGAATGGCAGAGGGAAGTGATCTTTTCTTGTAGCTTTGTTCAATTTTCTGAAGTCATTCACCATCCTCCATCCTGTAACAGGTCTTGTGGTCATGAGCCTTCCTTCTTCATTTTCAACAACAGTGTAGCCACCTTTCTTGGGCACAATGTGGATAGGACTCACCCACTCACTGTCAGAGATGGGGTATATCATTCCAGCCTTTAACAATTTCAGAACTTCCTTCTTTACTACATCTTGCATAGCAGGGTTTAGTCTCCTCTGTCCTTCTCTTGTTGGCTTGCTGCCTTCTTCTAAGTGGATCCTGTGAGAACACACTTTCTCACTAATGCCAATGATGTCATCAATGGAATATCCAATGACATTCTTGTACAGCTTCAGAATAGACAGAAGACTTTCTTCTTGCTCACTTGAAAGGGCAGAACTAATAATCACAGGGTGTAACTTTTCCTTCTCCAAGAATGAGTATTTCAGATGGGAAGGCAATTCTTTGAGCTCCACAACAGAATGGTGAGCTAGATGAGCTGGTTCTCTTGCACTTGACACAGGTACAATTTCACAAATTTTCACTTCACAGAGCTGCTGTACATTGGTGGTTTCAGCAGTAACAAAGACTTGAGCTTCAGGCTCTTCTTGCTCAGGTTCTGTCAAAGTTTCTAGCACACTTCTTTCAACAACATCAATGGAATGGCAATGTTCAGGAACATTGGGTAAGTGAGTGGCATGTTTCATGCTGAATTCAGCTTGCTCTGATCCAAATTGTAATTTGAGGGTTCCACCTTTGACATCAATGATGGCACCAGCAGTTGCCAAGAATGGCCTGCCTAGAATCATTGATTCAACATTGTCTTCCATCTCTAGCACAACAAAGTCCACAGGATATGCAAAGTTGCCAACTTGGACTGGCACATCTTCAAGGACTCCTACTGGTTTTCTCAAGGTTCTATCAGCAAGTTGAAGTGTCATTGGGGTAGGCTTCAACGTTCCCAGCTGCTGAATCTGGCTTGCAGCAGAGGGTAACACACTCACTGAGGAACCTAAGTCACAAAGGGCTGTGAAGGTTTTTCTTCCCACTACACAGGGAATGCTAAAACTTCCAGGGTCTTGTAGCTTCTTGGGCATGTGGTTCAAGATCACAGCACTGCAATCTTCTGTCAAGGCTACTAACTCAGGGCTGTCCAAACTCCTCTTCCTTGTGATCAGATCTTTGAAAAACTTTGCATATAGGGGAATGTGCAACACTGCATCCAAGATGGGGATGGTGATTTGCACTTCCTTCATGGTCTCAAGGAATTTAGAGTATTGCTTCTCCTCCTTGGTCTTGTCCAATCTCTCTGGAAATGGCACTTTCATCAACAAAGGCTTCTCTGTTGGTTCTGTGGCAGAGATCTGTGCCTTGGCAGGGTTTTCTGTCTGAGCAGGCTGTCCTGTTGATTTTTCCTGCCTTGGCAGAACAATTTCTGGAGGTGTTTGTTGCTGCACGGTGGGTCTTCTCTGTGGAGCAACATAAGTGACATTTGGTGGGGTTTTGAGTAAAGGTTCAGTGTT
The DNA here is from genome assembly GCA_007115705.1 of Dactylis glomerata. NCBI lineage: Eukaryota > Viridiplantae > Streptophyta > Magnoliopsida > Poales > Poaceae > Dactylis > Dactylis glomerata. The sequence continues at coordinate 1,758,665 of QXEO01000398.1, read as the reverse complement.
CACCCCACTCCTAGTGGTGACTGCATCAATAACTTCAGTAGTGGAAAGGGCACCACACTGTTTTGGGTTTTTCTCTGCTTGGGCTGGCAGTTTTCCTTCAGCTTGTTTTCCAATGTTGTTGGTCTGGATTCCAGCAGTGAGTTGCTGCATAGTCTTGTAGAAAAGTTCAGATTGCATTTTCATAGTTTCTTGCATTCCACTGAACATTTCCTTCTGTAGCTTCATCATTTCTCCAAGCTCAGATTGGCTGCTACTGCTGGATGAAGTAGTTTGCTGATGTACTGGGTGGTGTTGTTGTTGTGGGTGTTGCACTTGACCTTGGGGTCTGAAATTTTGTTGTCCAGGCTGATGGTAACTCTGCTGGGATGCTTGGGCATAGTGCTGCTGCCCTGGTGCTGGGTAACTTTGCTGATTATTGCTCTTGTAAGAAAGGTTGGGGTGGTTTCTCCAAGAGGGGTTGTAACTTTGGGAATATGGCCCTTGATTCTGGGCATAGTTCACCTCTGATATCATGGCTTCAGGAGGTGCAGACAAGGTACATTCCATGAGAGAATGGCCTTCTTTTCCACAAATTGCACAGGCAGAAGTAACTTGGTTGACAGGAACCAAAGCTTGGCTGTTTCTTTCTGTCATGAGCTGGGCAAGCTGAGTTGTTAAACTCTCCAACTTGGCTTCCAAAGCATTCTGGCCACTTGACTGAATCTGCAGCTGATTGTTGGGGTGGACAGCTCTTTCATTTGTCCAGGAGAAGTTGTGTGATGCCATGCTCTCAATCAACTCAGTAGCTTCATCAAGGGTCTTGTTCATGATTCCACCTCCAGCAGCTGAGTCAACAAATGATCTGGTTTGCTCTGTCAAACCCTTGTAGAAGGTTTGCAAGATGAGCCATTGCTCCTGGCCATGGTTGGGACACATCCTGATGAGACCTTGGTATCTCTGCCAAGTATCATACAGGCTTTCTCCTTCATATTGCACAAATCTTGTTATCTTGTCTCTGCACTCAGCTGCTTTGGTTGGAGGGAAATATCTCTCAAAGAAGGCTTGAAGAACATGTTCCCATGTGTCTCTGCAGTGAATAGGAAGAGAGTGGAACCAAACTTTTGCAAGTCCAGACAGTGAGAAGGGAAACAATTGCATCCTGATGGCTTTAGGAGGAACACCATTGTGCTTCAAAGTGTTGCAGTACTCCAGAAAGTTTCTGATATGCTCATGGGGGCTCTCCAAAGCAGAACCTTTGAAGGGATTATGTTGCACCATATTGATCAGAGCTGGCTTGATTTCCCAGTTGTTTGCTTGTATTGCAGGCATAATCACATCTGCATTGTTGATCTGGTCCTTGGGAATCCACAAATCTCTCAACTTCTTATCACCCATGCTGAAATCTGAGGATGACGATTCCAAATCTGAGGCAGAGGTTTCCAAATCTTCAGCAGAAACTTCAGAAGCTGCTCTCTTTCTTGCAAACAAAGTCCTCTCTGGCTCAGGATCAAATGGGGCTAGTGGAGAATCTTCAGAGGACTGCATCAACTGAATTCCCACGGAGATTAGATGAAATCATTGTTCTACACACAATTACAGACAAGAACTTGATCAAGGGTTAGTGAACTAAATCCCCTAATAAAAGTTCTAAGCTTGATCACAGACAAGTCATTAAAACAGACAATCAAAGATTGCAAATTGGAACAAGTATTTACACAGCTTAGTCTACTGTAATCTAAGGAAACAATCAAAAGTTGATCCCCGGCAACGGCGCCAATTTTGATCTGTTGAGATTATAGGGGGGTTTTTCTAGTCGTCTCCACAGGGATCAACACAAATGAGACTATTTCCTAATTTCCAGAAGCTAAGCAGAAAAGTGGGGTTTTTGGTGTTGTAAACAGAAAAGTAACAGGAGGTTTTGAGCAGGGAAGTTTTAACATAACAAGTTCAAGGATTTCTTGTTTGTCAGACAAGAAAGCATTGAACAAACTAGCAAATTTTAGACAGGGATATGTTTTTGGAACTAGGTGCAGAGACTAGTCTTACACCTACAGATCAAGCAAGTGCAACACAGTTTTCACAGTAGTCTTAGAGTTTACAATGGAGTGTGTCACTCAAACCATAGCAAAGGTCAAAGACAAGTTTCAAACTGCTTTACAACGCAAGATCAACACAACAGATCACAGAGCATGAGGGAAAGGAAGAGAGATTTGCTGTTTGTCACCGAAGGCTTGCCGTGGCAGAGAAAGTAGAAGAATTGATGTCGCGGCAGAGGATGCAGAGGTTGAGGGAGAGCTGGGCCTTCAGATCCTTGGGGCTATGTTCATCCTGTGTTCTTGAGGTTCCTGAGGGAGTTCTTGGAGTTCTTGGTGGACGCCATGGATCCAGTCTTGTTACAACAGAGGAGAAGAGGGAAAAGGGTGGAAAAGTTTTTTGTGTTGGACTATGGAGGAGGAAGGTTTTGGTGGAGTGGTGGATGGATGGAGTGGCTGTGGATGCGAGGTGAGAGATGGATATGGTGGGAGTGAACCTGGACCTCTCCTTTTAAAGACTTTTTGTGGCATTCTTGCTGCGGCGTAGAGGAGTAGTGGGAAGTTGGTGGCGGCAGCGGCTTTTCTGCTTTTGCCGTTTTTCCTGTCTTCTTGTGCCGTACCAGCCACTTTCTGCCGTGCTTGCTTTTCTTGCTCCTCAAGATGTACTCCTCCATTCCTGGTGGCTTGGTCTTTGGTTTGAATTACTCTGACTTGTAGATTTAAGTGCCTTGGCTCACTGATCTGTGACAAAGGATCAAATGATGTAAAATGTTGGTGCAACACTGGTAGAAATGAGGTAAAACAGACAAGTTTTATGGTTGCAAGGTTCAGATATATGTGTAAATCTTAGAGTGATCACTAATGGTACAACAATTATTAACCTTAGAATTGGTACCAAAAAGATTTTCAATATCAAAAGTAGAGTGCTTTTCCCAATCATGATCACTAACATAGGTAACAGGCATGGGAACATCATCCCAATCAGAATTATCATAATCTATAGCAGGATCATAACGCTTAGGGGAAGATACCGTGTACTCTCGCATTTTACTCCTCTTCTTCTTCTTCTTCATACTCTTCTTACTCTCTCCTTTAGGAGGGAGAGACTTGAAGGGCATCTTCTCCACATAATCTGGTTTACTGACAGAAACAACAGAAGAAACTTTGGAGGATTCCTCCTCTCTATTAATAAGATCGAAACATCTATTAGTCCTATCATAGCTTGGCAAAACATCATGTTTTATAAGATCTTGTAAGTAAGTATTTGCGAGGCAATCTTTAGCACAATAGAGATGACAACCACGAAGGATGCTATTAATATCAATATCTCTCATATCAACCAAAGAAATCTTTCTAGATATCTCTTCACAATTCAAAAACAGAGTAAGCTCATCATGCTGATTGAGAGCAATCTTATCATCACAATACAAATCTGCGGTACTCGTTCGATTAATTGGGCATTGAAAATTAAAGTGACCCATTTTATCGCAAAGTTCACAAAGAAAAGGATAAAGCCCACAAACCCTTTCACCAAGCTCGTCTAGATCCCTGAGCCACATATTAGTTTCTTCATTCCCGTGGGTGATGCAATAATCTTCCTTGTTGTGACTCTTTTCACAAGGTCTATGTACTCCACAAAAATTAACATGCTTATAGGAAATAAGACTTTCAGAAGTTCGAGCATGTTTATTGACATCATCAACAACAATATCACTTTCTATGCAAGTGTCCTTAAAAGGTTCATGATACATGTCCCCATTTCCTTTAGGAACATTCATATGGGAAGCAAAGGCTTTCAAGCAATCAACCATAATTTGAGGATCAAGACCATATTTAGCACTAAGCTCTTGAAAATTAGCAGTTTCAGCGAAATACTTAATGCAATCAAACTCGTAATTCATACCTGATCCTTTACCTTTGTCACTATCCCAACCTTCAATATTGTTTTGAATTGTTTCAAGCAGATCCCACTTGGTGTCAACATCCTTGCTTGTGAAAGACCCATCAAAGCATGCATCTAGATAGTCCTTATAATATCCTGAAAGCCTTGCATAAAAATTATTAATAACAATATTATGGGTAAGATCATGAATAGGACATTTGTGCATTAGTAACTTTAATCTTCCCCATGCTTGGGCAATGCTTTCTCCCTCATGCGGGTGAAAATTATAAATGTAATTTCTATCTTTATAAACCTGACTAGAAGGATAGAATTTAGAATAAAAGAGAGGTACAATTTCCTCCCAATCAATAGGTCGGCCATCCTTCAGTGTTTTATACCATTCCGCAGCTCTGCCCTTCAGTGATAAAGAGAATAGCTTCTTCTTAACTTGGTTCATTGAAATACCTGCACACTGGAACAACTCGCATAATTCATGTATAAAAAGCAAATGATCACCAGGATGGACAGTTCGATCTCCTAAATAGCAGTTATTCATAGCACGGTCGACAATTTTCATAGGTATTTTAAAAGGATGAGGAGCACAAGCATCATTAGAAACATCACATATGGGAGATAAAATATCATCATAGCAAACTTTCTCCACTAAAGCTGGGGAACTAAAAATATCATGCTTAACATAACCAGCTTCCCCAAGCTTAGACTTTTCTATAGCATTAGCAATAATGGTATTCAAAGCATTCGTACTAATAACATTGCTATGCGAAATAAGCTCCAAAGGTTTTTCAATTTTCTCTTCAAATCTAAACTCAGGAAAAAGACTAAAGAACTCTTTACTTTCCATTAAGCCTAACTAGTGAAAATAAAAACAAGAAACAAAAAGATATAATTGCAGAATCTAAAGGAAATAACTCCGAGCACTCACACAGGAGGATGCGAGTACCTTTTACCTTACCTCCCCGGCAACGGCGCCAGAAAAGAGCTTGATGTCTATGCACGCGTCTGTTCTTGTAGACAGTGTTGGGCCTCCAAGTGCAGAGGTTTGTAGAATAGGAGCAAGTTTCCCTTAAGTGGATCACCCAAGGTTTATCGAACTCAGGGAGGAAGAGGTCAAAGCTATCCCTCTCAAGCAACCCTGCAATTATGATACAGAAAGTCTCTTGTGTCCCCAACACACCCAATACACTTGTCAGATGTATAGGTGCACTAGTTCGGCGAAGAGATAGTGAAATACAAGTGGTAGTAATGATTATGAGTGGTAAATGTAATATGAAATAAGTATCACTGCGAGCAAACATGTAACAAAACTGAAAGGAAATGGTGTGCAATGCTTGGAAACAAGGCCTAGGGATCATACTTTCAGTAGTGGACACACTCAACAAATATAACATAATTAAACCAATAGATACTATCATCAATATGCAACTCAAAACAATTCTCCAATGGAAAACAAACACTAATCATGCATAGGGCTACGAAGCACTCCTCAAAGTCCGTATGTACCCAAACTAGATTGTCCCACACTATCACCATGAACGCACTAGATGGTTCCAACAAACACCAACATTTCATAGAGACATTAACCAAAAAGATACACATGATGCACACACTAGTCACCTTTACACCATGATACGAGGTATCTCCGGAGAGTACAATAATAAAGCATAGGAGTAGCATAATATCTGAATAATAACATCTACCAATTCAACTAGATACAAAGTGTTGGGGATATACCAAATAGGTATACCAGCGATGTAGTCCTAAATCAGCAAGCCAGGGTGGCCCATCATGGGTGGTATGGCGGATTCGCCATACCGGGCGGCCCAGTTGCTGAAGTTGCCACGGCGGTACTGGACGCAGGCGCTTATGGCGGATCCGGAGATAGGCCCATGGCGGATTGCTGATTACAGGCCCATGGCGGGTTCGGAGACGGCCCATGGCGGGTTGCCTTGTAGCACACGCAAAGGACTTAGTCTAGGACTCCAAGTTGTATCCGCTCCGGTACCAACGTGTAGCCCACGCCAGGCACCTTTATAAGCCCGGCGTGGAGCAGCCCTTGAGGCAGAGAAGTTAAGAGAGAAGATTAGAGTAATACGGCCAATCGCATAGCGAAACATCCAACCTCATCATTGTAATCGAGCACTTGTTGCCATATAGTGAATTATAGCAGCACGTAGGATCTCGCCACCGTCGCGGGATCTGAAGCTGGGTAAACTCGTGCTACCACCGTCCTGGATCGCTCCTCCGTGTTCACCCCCTTCCACAAACCGCCATACCCCTACCTCTATGGCAGATCTGTTGACGAAACCACGACAGTTGGCACCCACCGTGGGGCTTAGCGCGTCTGGAGCGCGGATCCAGGCGGGATCCGCCTTTGCAGGCATCGGCGACACCGTCGCCATCGGGCGCGTCCTCTACGATTCCGGCTTCCCCATCGTCCCAGCGGATAACCTCTGGGTGCCGGCTAGAGAAGACCCCGCTCGATTCACCATCGTTCCGATTGGAGATATCCATATCTTCATCGGAGAGACAAACCCTACCCCCGCCATGGAAACCAATTTCCGGCGGATCGGTATGGCTGAAATCCCCAAACGGACCGCTTTCAAGCTGGATACGGAGGAGGACTCATCTGATCTGGAACTTTCCAAATCGCCCAGATCGGATCTGAAAACTAATCCCACCTAGCCCGCCCTAGAGGTAGAGGAAGTGGTGGAAGACCGTAGCGAATCCGCCATGAGTAATCTGGCGTTAGAGACACCGCGGTACTGCCTTGTTGCGTTCGCAGTTATCACTTCGGGATCTACCTCCAATGGAGAAGATAGCCCAGGTGAATCCATCCTAGAGGCACTTAATGAAAGTGGTGAATCGGATGACTGGGACAGCAAAGGCTATGATTCTGACCACTACGACGCCACCATGAGGAAACTCGAGGCGGAATTGGCGCAGCAGGCACTTGAAGAGCAACAAGCAGCGGCCAAGCAGGTGTTTGTCACCAACAAAGGAGATGACGCTGGCAGACAACCGGTGATCCGCCATCTCAGGCAGTCCACGACGGAGATGCCGGCAATGAGCAGGGTAACCCGCCACCAGCCGTCGATCCCGCCGCGGAACAACTTCCTGAGATCCATGGCGGACCCAGGCCTCTGCAACCCGCCATCCCCGTGGACCAGCACCCGGAAGACTTCACGACCCCGCTGGACAAAGTCGTCTATGGAACTCTAGCAGATCCAATCACCCCTGACTATGTCAGGGATGCGAACGATCTCGAGAAGAAGAGGCGAGCACTCCTCAAGGAAGCAAAGCGAGTCGAGAAGATGGGCAAGCAGGTTGATGACGACATTGCTAAAGCTCAAGACACGCTGAAACGCGCAAGGAACATGGAAGAGAAGTATGCCACTCTTATCCAGCACCAGATCAACGAGGGAGGCGACCCGCAGCTGGTACGAAACCTTGAGTTCACCGTACCAACAGCAGAAACTCTGGCCAAGATGTACATCAAGAATCCGCCATACGTGGACAAAAACCACGATGAAGTTAGGGCTACGCCCATCGAGAGCATCGTGGCTGCAAAGGAGCTATTGGAACATAATAAGAGCCCAGCAGCCCTAGAGACGGCGGTTAAACTGATGACCAAAGCATTAGTGCAGCAGGAGAAGGCTGCGTCGTCACGGCGGCTCGAATCTGATCCTGCGCTATGCAGGTCCAGTACTGCCTCTAAAGCTCAGGGGGCTGGCAACTATGGTGGACGTCCTGACAACGAATCTCATACCGGATCCTCAGAGATCCGAAGAAGAGAAGCTCATAACCGAGCGAACGCCAGCCCAATATCTTCCGATGACAAACCAAATGGCAAAGGCCCATAGAGAAATCCATCGCCACCCCGCAAGAATTACCCAGCTTACGGATACCAACAAGCCACTGCTGCTCCTCGCCATAAGACCAACATGCCGCCACCAAAGCATAAGACGTTCGAAGTCCCCAAGGGAGGAATCGTCATACGCGACAATGATGGCAAACAAGGACAAAGCCGTGACGCTGGACGCAGAGATGATCCGCCACGACGGGAAACTAGTAGAGACGGCGGATCCAAGAGAAGGGACCGATCTCGCCATGACGACGGCGCACACTGTGACGGTGACAAGGACAAGCATCGCTCCACTCGCCGCCACGATGACAAAGGGCAGGGCTCCCGCCGCCATGACAATGATCCATCTCCACGAAGAACGGAAGGAAGCCGTCGTAGCTACAAAGATCAGTCGCAGGACGGCGAGAGTAAGCGACGACGCGACCCTTCGCCATCCCCACCAGGGAGCCCCCATGGCGGCAGCGGTGGTGGCGGCGGACCAGCAAGGTCACGCAACTCTCGCAAGGATCCGCCGGAACAGAAGCCCTACGACGCCCGTACCCATCTAAACGAGATTGCCAAGTCTCAAACAGCATTCTTCCTCGGCCCAAAGTGCTTTGGACAACGGATTCGTGATGAGCCCATTCCGCATGGGTTCAAGATCGAGAAAAATATCCGCCAGTACAATGGAGTCGATAGGCCTTTGACTTGGCTACAAGACTACTTCAACGCAGTACAATTCGCCGGGGGATCACCCAATGTTGTTGTCCGCTATTTGCCCCTGATGCTATCCGGCACTGCGAGGCAATGGATCAACGACTTGGCAGAAAACTCCATCCAAACCTGGTTCGATATGCAAACTGCGTTCACCGAAAATTTCGAGGGGACTTACAAGAGACCCCACAACATTGGTGACCTCCAACGGTGCCGACGAGCCGACGACGAGACCTCCCAAACTTTCCTCGCGCGATGGCTGGATATGAAGAACTCCTGTGAAGGGGTTACTGACGAATCCGCCATCCTCGCGTTTATTGACAGTTTGGAGAGAGGCCAACTGCTCCGCCATCGCCTGTTGCGGGAAAGGAACGAAGGGAAATTGACCCTAAATTCCATGATCACCATCGCAAGCAACTACGCGGCCGCCGACGACGACGCCCGCGAATCTCTGAAGGCTTCCGCCATCCAGAACACCGGAAAGCGGAATAGCAGCAACAAACGGAAGAATCCGCCAGAAGAGCCGCAGGCTCCGGACATGGTGGCCACGACCTTTGCTGACAAGGGCCAAAGCAGCCAGCGCGGCAGGGGACGCGGAGGTGGCGGTGGCCAGCCGCGGAGTTCCGCAACTCCCGCTTCGGCGCCATCCGCCCCCGTGTCCTACGACGAATACCGCGATATGCCATGTTTTGCCCATCGTGACGCGTCGGGAAAGTGCAACCACACCAACCGGAACTGCAAGTTTGTCAACGACCTCAAGGCGGATCAAGAAGCTGGCTTCAAACGCAGCCGACGACAACGGCCTCGTGGCAAAGGAAAAGCGGACAAAGACAAGGAGTCTAGGGATGGCAGTGATATGGACGAAGACCCTGCGCCCAAACCCGCCGAAAAGGCAGAGGGTGGTGCCGGCAAGGGTAACCCAATCAAGGACAAAAAAGGCGCCTTTCACACATTCCTTGGACCCCCCACGGCTAAGGCACAGCGAGCTGCTATGCGCTCACTTAATGCCACCGTGCCAAAAATCCGCCAGTACGTCAGATGGTCCGAAGTACCGGTGCACTGGAGCCGCGATGATCATCCAGATCACATCCCAGATGGTTATTACGCCATGGTGGTATGCCCTGTAATCCATGGCTATGAGTTCTCCAAATGCTTAATGGATGGCGGCAGCAGCCTGAACATCATGTACGTGGAAACTCTGACAAAGCTTGGCCTTACCAAGACCCAACTCCGCCATAGCGCGGTCACCTTTTACGGGGTGGTTCCCGGTCGCCAAGCAAAGTCCCTCGGGTCCATCACACTCAAGGTTGCCTTCGGTAGTGAGGAAAACTACAGAGAAGAGCCCATAACCTTTGAGGTTGTCCCGTTCAAAAGCACTTACCACGTGATCTTCGGGCGCCCAGCCTTCCACAGCTTTCATGCGAGGCCATGCTACATCTACAATCAGCTGAAGATGTCAGGACCGGATGGCATAATCACCGTTTATGGCAGTTTCAGAAAGGCAAAGGAGTGCGAGGAAGGAGAAGCCGCCTTCGCGGAAGCAGTGTTCTTCGGTGAGGAGTTCAAAGAAATCCACGCCGCTACGGACCCCGCGGAGATGCCGGCATCCAAGCAGGAGGTTTCCGCCTCCCCGCCCACCTTCAAGCCTACAGTCGACACAAAGCAGGTGGAACTTGTCGCAGGCGATGCCGCCAAGACCACCGCCATTGGGACAAATTTGTCCCCTAAATAGGAAAGCGCGCTCGTCGAGTTCCTCCACGAGAATCGGGACATCTTCACATGGCAGCCATCTGACATGACGGGTGTACCCATGGAACTCGCCGAGCACGCCCTGCAGATAATTCCTGGCTCGAAGCCAGTACGACAAGCCATGAGACGCTTCGGAGATGAAAAGCGCCGCGCCATAGCAAAGGAAATCTCCAAGCTGTTGAAAGCAGGTTTCATCAAAGAAGTGATACATACTAAGTGGGTGGCGAATCCGGTGCTAGTTCCTAAGAAAAACACAAAAGTTCTACGCATGTGTGTAGATTACACTGGCCTGAACAAAGCATGTCCAAAAGACCCTTTTCCCTTGCCTCGCATTGACCAAGTCATTGACTCGACGGCGGGATCGGAGCTACTGTGTTTCTTAGATGCCTACTCCGGATACCATCAGATCAAAATGAAGAAGTCCGATCAGCTCGCTACGTCGTTCGTAACACCTTATGGCACATATTGCTATGTCACAATGCCATTCGGTCTGAAAAACGCAGGAGCAACGTATCAACGCACCATGCAAAAGTGCCTGGCGGATCAAATCGGACGAAATATCCACGCATACATGGACGACATCGCAGTTATGTCTAAGAAGCAAGATGGCCTTATAGCGGATTTGCAAGAGACATTTGACAATCTCAGGAAGTACAACATGATGCTTAACCCAATGAAGTGCGTCTTCGGGGTCCCAGCTAGACAACTCCTAGGATTCATCGTCTCCCACCGCGGAATTGAGGTTAACCCGGAGAAGATCAAGGCAATCCTCGACATCTCCCGGCCCATCGACCTAAAAGACGTACAGCGACTCACAGGCTGCGTGGCAGCAGTGAGCAGATTGATCAGTCGTCTTGGCGAGAAGGATTTACCACTCTACAAGCTGATGAAGAAATCAGACGAATTCGTCTGGACCGACGAGGCAGACGCTGCACTTAAGGATCTGAAGAGAGTGTTATCCACTGCACCAGTCTTAGCGGCCCCCGAAGACCAGGAACCCATGTTACTATACATGGCGGCAACCAATAGGGTGGTCAGCATCGTCATGGTGGTAGAGCGTAAGGAAGAAGCGCAGGAGTATGGCGTACAGAGACCAGTCTACTATGTCAGCGAGGTCCTGACGGAATCCAAGCAGCGCTACCCTCACTACAAAAAATTGGCATACGGAGTTTTCCTAGCTTCTCATAAGTTAAGGCATTACTTCTATGACCATAAGATCACAGTGGTGAGCAAAGCCCCACTGAAGGATATCATCAACAACAGCGACGCAACAGGACGAGTTGCGAAGTGGGGCATTGAATTGGCCTCTTTCGACATCGACTATAAGCCTCGCACCGCCATCAAGTCTCAGGCTTTGGCGGAGTTTATGGCGGATTGGAAGGAAGCACAGGAAACTACGCCCGTCCCAGAACCAGAGCATTGGGTGATGCACTTTGATGGCTCAAAGTTGCTACACGGCTCGGGAGCTGGAGTGACACTCAAATCTCCCAAGGGAGATGAGCTAAGCTACGTTCTCCAGATCCACTTCCCCACTACCAACAACTTCGCGGAGTATGAAGCGCTACTACACGGGCTACGTGTCGCAAAGGAGATCGGCATACAACACTTCATGTGTTGTGGAGACTCTGACCTTGTGGCTCAGCAGGTGGCTGGCACATACAAAGCTCGGAACGAAGTAATGGCGGCATACAGGGACGAAGTGGACGAGATGGCCAAAAGTTTCCTCGGCTACGACATAAAGCACGTACGGCGAGAAGATAACATGGCGGCCGATACCTTGTCCAAACTGGGATCCAGCCGTAAGGCAGTTCCGCCAGGCGTATTCCTCAAGCATCTGCGCGTACCATCAGTTAAGACGGTGGATCCAGAAAATCCGAAGCTAGCAAGCTCCCCTGTTATGGCGGTTTTGCGAAGCAATCCGCCATGGGCAGAGCCCTATCTGGAATTTCTGACGAACAAGAAGCTTCCCGAAGACGAAGTCCAAAAAACACAAATCGAGCGTAGAGTCAAAGCGTACACCATCATAGATGGCCAACTCTACAAACGAAGCACCTCGGGAGTTTTCATGAAGTGCATATCCCAAGTGGATGGAATCGAAATACTAAGAGAGATCCACGAAGGCGAATGTGGGCATCATGCCGCCGCCAGATCCCTAGTAGCTAAAGCATTCCGCCACGGATTCTACTGGTCAACAGCCAAGGCAGATGCAGACCGCATTGTGGAGCTCTGCCACGGTTGCCAGATGCACTCCAAGCAAACCCATATGCCCGCCACAGCACTGCATACAATCCCCATAACTTGGCCTTTTGCAGTCTGGGGGCTGGACATGGTGGGTCCGCTAAAAACAGCACCTTCGGGATTTACGCACCTCCTGGTAGCGGTAGACAAATTCATGAAGTGGGTAGAAGCTAAGCCCATCAGAAAACTTGATGGCAAAACTGCCCTCAAATTTGTCAAGGACATTGTGGTCAGATTCGGCATCCCACATAGCATCATCACCGATAATGGCACTAATCTGTCTCAAGGAGAAGTTGAAGAATACTGCCATCACAACGGAATCCGCCTCGACCTAGCATCTGTGGCACATCCACGGTCTAATGGCCAAGTTGAGCGGACCAACGGACTAATTATGTCAGGGATCAAACCACGCCTGGAAGCACCGCTGCACAGAGCAACTGGGGCCTGGGCAGAGGAGTTGCCATCTGTGCTGTGGAGTCTACGGACCACGCCAAACAGATCAACTGGCCTTACCCCTTTCTTCTTAGTCTACGGAGCGGAGGCAATCTTGCCAAGTGATGTTCAGTACGATTCTCCAAGAGTCGATGCCTATAAGGAAGAAGATGCAGAAGCGTCCAGAAAACTATCTGTGGACCTGCTGGAAGAAGAACGAAACCTAGCAGCCCAGAGATCCGCCATCTACCAGCAGAATCTCCGCCGCTATCACAGCAGGCGAGTTCGTCAACGCTCGTTCAAAGAAGGTGACCTGGTGCTGCGCCTCAAACAGCAGAAGTCCCACAAGCTATCCCCGCCTTGGGAAGGACCCTTCGTCATCAGCAAAGCTCTACTGAATGGTTCCTACTACCTCATGGATATTCGCGAGCTAGATAAGCGACCAAGTAAGAAGCGCAAACGAAGAGACCCTGACGATATCTACGACAAGACAGATCGTCCATGGAACATCGCACAGCTACGTCCTTTCTACACTTAGCACTTCTCTAGCTATGTAATAGGCACCTCTATATGATCAATGAAATAAAGCACTTGGTTCACTCTTGATTTTTTCTGAGTCTTTTACCTCCTTTATTGTTCATTTAGATCGTATAGAACCTTTTGCGCAATTGTGCTTTCACTTGCGTCTCTTTTAAATCCGCCATAAGCGGTCCGCGCAGCTTTTTTATGCTTTGATCTTCATTCGATGATTTCTGTGTGGATTCCAGAGTAGTGACTTTTGGACGATCTAAGCCACCATCTGCTCAGGGTTTTGGACGGTTGCTATTAAGTATCGTCGCCCTGGCGGATTGTTCATGCGAAGATTTCGCCATCTCACGAAAAGTCAAGCACAGAGAGCCGGATGGCGGATCGCATAATCCTACGCGTGAAAAAATTTCAAAGTGTTGTTTTTTGGGCATGGCAAAAACTGCAAGTTGCATAAAACTAGGCCTAGCAGTTTCTTCGCGCAATTAAACCACTTCATAAAAAAGAAACTGCAAGAGTTCAAAGCATTCCACTGATCCGCCACAAGCAGAATCAGTCACAGTGCACAAGCATTCACACGAAGTTTAAGTTTAACTTACAGGCCCACTCAGGGGCCGAATTGATGCAAAGTATTTTCCTGCCATATTGCAGGGCACATCTCAAGAAGATGGCGGAACCTTGGAGGACACCTCATCACCGCCATCACCACCTGCTGTAGCCGCGGAGGCTGATGCCGAAGCCTGGCTTGGCGACCCTGGCAGCTCGTATGCTTCATAGTATACGTTCAACTGAGTGCCAAGGGCACACAGTTGATCGTATCCAAGCACGCTCTGCCGGATGGCGGCCTCGTCCACCGGCGCGCCATCCTCGCCGCTCTCCGGGATGCCGGAGGTGAGCTGGTCCAAGTCCATCTCAGGATAATGGGCCTTCACCAAGGTCAATGCCGTCCTGGCACCACCCCGAGCGGAGGACAGCTTCCAGTCCGCTACCAGCCCTGGCACCAGCAGAAGCTTCTGTGTGAGCGCGATGGCGGAAAGGTTGGAAGAACCCGCTATCTGCAGGCTCCCGCACGCTTGGCGACCAGCGCTGAGAAGGCCATCAAGCTCCTTCTTCGCTGCGTCGGTGGCCATGCGCAAGCCCTCAGCGGTGTCCATCTCGCCCTGCCCCAAAGCGACTGCATGGCGGAAAAAGAAGATGCGTCACGAACGGCATAGCAGAAAATTGAAGAAACTTTACGCTATAAGAAGAAATGGTACCTAGCAAGTTGTCCTAGAAGTGATGGAGGAGCTCGTTAAAGCCTTCACGCCGCTTCTCAAAATCAGCGGCGGCTTTGCGGAGATCCGCTATCTCCTTGTCCTTCTTCTTGCCCTGGTTCTCCTGGTCCTTCAGCTGCCTCTCGAGGGTGGCGTTTTCAGCCAGCGATTTCCGGAGCTGTTCATTCAGCCCATCCATCGCAATGGCGTGGCCTTTCTTCATCCCCTCAAGTGTGGACTTGAGCTTGGCAGCGTCTGCATGGCGGAATTTTGTCAGCTCAGCATTGATTGAATAAGCATAAAGGAAACTTAAGGTAAATTACCGCTATTCTCAAGCTGCTGCTGCAAGTCCGCCACAAGAGCGCTTTTTTCTGCCAGCTCCTTCTCCTGCGAGCTGACGACCTGGACCAGGTCCTCCACCACCTTCTTGTAGTTCTGGCAAAATTTGAAGTGTTAGTCACTCTTAGAGCATCATGATGGATAGAATCCGCCATGACGCTCGGGGGCTACTCATGTTGATTTTTTAGTCACTCTTAGAGCATCATGATGAAGGATTATCCGCCATGATGCTCGGGGGCTACTTATGCTGATTTTTTCTTCCTAAAGAGCTTTATGCCGGGTAGTCATCCGCCATAACGCTCGGGGGCTACTCAGTAAAAAAATTTAAAGAGTTCTCTATAGAGCGTTGTGTGAACTACCAGCGCTCGGGGGCTGTGCTATTCAAAAAACTTACAGAAGTCAACCTTGGAGCTCCATAGCGGATTGAATCTACAAATCCGCAATGGCGCTCGGGGGCTACTGGGAGTACATACCTTCTTCATTGTGGCTGTTTTCTCAACAAAAGCGGTGATACCGCTGGACAGCTGGTTGCTGGCATCTTCTTGGCTCGAAATAAGATTGACGACCTCAAGTTGCTCTTGTCTCCAGTATAGACTGCCCCCTGACGGAGTATCCGCCACTTGACCCTGAGAGCCAGAAGCCTTTTCGCTTTGAACGACATCATTAGCCGTAGCTTCAGTCGTTGGATTGGTTTCTGGCATGGGGTCAAACTGACCACCAACATCCTCCATATCAATATCGATACGAACAGAGGAGGGGGTTGGTGCGTTAGGGGTGAGCGGGATAGCGGCAGGGGAGGGCTTGGCTCGCTTGGATGACGGCTCCTTGACAGTAGGCTTCTTTGTTCTGAGAAAGGAGGTGATTAGAAAGGGAAAGCAGCAATAATGGAGGATGTCCAAAGATTACCTTGACTTGGGCAGATTGATAGTAGCGGTATTCTCGGATGGCGTTTCAAGCTCCGCCCTGCGTTGAGCTTCAAAACGACGGGAATCAGCAGATTTCCCGCCACCACCGCGAGTTTTCCCGCTACCGCCCCGTTTCTTGGAAACCGCCTTCTCCTGGGTCGTATGGGCTGTATCCTCCACATTCCCCGCCATCTCCTCTTTGTTTCTGCTAGAGTGAACAACTTCCTCCTTAGCGGCAGATTTGAGGTTGGAGCGGCGAAGGGGATGGGCAAAGTGAGCAGGACCAAGCGATTTGAGCTGATAAGAAGAAAAATGTTATGTCCTATGAAATTTAAAGTATCAAAAGGTACTATGGCGGAATGGGAACTTACCAAAGGGCAGCTGCCATTCTCAAACATGGCCATGCCAAACTTCAAGGGTTTCTTCCTAGGAGACTTCATCAAGGAACGAATGCGCTTCTCAACAATTTTAGAGTCCAGCTCCTGGTCTGAACAACGCATGCCATCATTTGCACCAGTATACTCGTGCATCAGGCTGTTGCGGTGCTGAAGTGGCTGAATCCGCCGGGATATCCAACAGTTGATGGTGTCGATTCCCTTCAAGCCATCCACAGAGAGCTTGGCGATTCGCCGAGCTAGGAGCTTGACATAGGGGGTGGCAGATTCGTCATTGACAGCTGTCCAGGAGTCGCGAGATTCAGCAGGAACATTCTTAAAGGGGGGAAGGCCGCGGGCTTGAGATGGCGCAGGCTTGTCCGCCATATAGAACCAGGACCCTCTCCATCCTATGGCGGAATCCAATGGCATGATGAAGGGGTATTCCTTCGACCTTCGTGGAAGAAAGCAAACCGTCCCGCAGGTTCGAAGAGATCCGTCATCTTCATAGTTGGCCCACACAGAGAAGAAAAGTTGGAAGAGGTCCACCCTGGGGCGGATCCCAAGGTATCCCTCGCACAAGGCTGCGTAACCCGCCACAGACACCAGGCTATTTGGTGATATGTGGTGGAGCTGCAGTCCATAGAACTTCAGAAGATTAGTGAAGAAAAGAGATGGAGGCATACTGAGACCCCTGTCCACGTGAAATTTGAGCATCACAATCTCGGAGGGGTTAGGAAGAGGCACTGGGGCCTTGAAGTCAGTCCGCCATCCGGATTCAGCTTGAGGAGCCACAGTGCCCTCGCTTTCCATGGCTTTGACGTCAGAATCCTTAACATGGGATTTCTGCCAATACCCATGAAGGTTCTGAGGAATTTGCTCCTCCTCGTCCTCAGCATCTTCCTCCTCAGCATCGCCATCCGCTTCCTTATCCGCAGGATCATCCGGGTTTGTACCCGCCATCTCCTCTTCAGCTTCGGACAGGTTGTCCTCTGGGTCCAAATCCGCCATCTCTAGATGCTCTCCCTGGACTGATTGTTGTAGAGGGGAATCTTCCTCCTCAGCATCAGAATGGTGGCGGGCCGGTGATCCGGAGTTAATGGCGTCGGGCGAAAGGAAGGTTTCGCTATGAAATGCTTGAAGAATTTGAGTGAGTTGGTCCGGCGGAAAATGCTACCGGCGGTGAGGTTTTCTGCGGCGGCTCGTCGGAGGTCGCGAGGCTCTCGTGGCGGCGCTAAGGAGAGAGAATGCGATGGGGGCGAATGAGGGGTGACTGGCCGGGGGTGAGGGGCCAGGGTATATATAGACCCGGGCCTCGAGATTCGTGCCCGCCATCACCACCGTTCGTCCTGATCGCAGAAACCCTAATCTGGCGACACGTGTCCAGGGGTAAAAAAGTAACTTGGTGAAAACAGTGTGTGCACTGTAAGTCTTGCCCTAGAAGGAACTGTGTGCCGAAATTTACGACGGATTTCAATGGTATGATTTGGCGGATCCCGAAAATCTCGCTAAGATAACTACGTCGCTTGATCCGTTATTTACGGCGGATTGATAGATGAAGGAAGGAGCATCAAGATAACCGCCATCCCGGTGCAGAAGAGCTATGGCGGAAGTAATTCACCAAGAACATGCATGGCGGGTGTAGATGGCGATCTTGAAGTTCCCTGGGGGCTACTGTTGGGGATATACCAAATAGGTATACCAGCGACGTAGTCCTAAATCAGCAAGCCAGGGTGGCCCATCAGGGGTGGTATGGCGGATTCGCCATACCGGGCGGCCCAGTTGCTGAAGTTGCCACGACGGTACTGGACGCAGGCGCTTATGGCGGATCCGGAGATAGGCCCATGGTGGATTGCTAATTACAGGCCCATGGCAGGTTCGGAGACGGCCCATGGCGGGTTGCCTTGTAGCACACGCAAAGGACTTAGTCTAGGACTCCAAGTTGTATCCGCTCCGGTACCAACGTGTAGCCCACGCCAGGCGCCTTTATAAACCCGGCGTGGAGCAGCCCTTGAGGCAGAGAAGTTAAGAGAGAAGATTCGAGTCATACGGCCAATCGCATAGCGAAACAGCCAACCTCATCATTGTAATCGAGCACTTGTTGCCATATAGTGAATTATAGCAGCACGTAGGATCTCGCCACCGTCGCGGGATCTGAAGCTGGGTAAACTCGTGCTACCACCGTCCTGGATCGCTCCTCCGTGTTCACCCCCTTCCACAAACCGCCATACCCCTACCTCTATGGCAGATCTGTTGACGAAACCACGACACAAAGCTCACGATCACATAAAGATCACATCATGGGAGAGAGAGGTGAACCACATAGCTATCGGTAGAGCCCTCCGCCCCGGGGGAGAACTACTCCCTCCTCATCATAGGAGGCAGCAAGGTTGATGGAGATGGCGGTGAGGTCGATGGAGATGGCGGTGAGGTCGATGGAGACAGCGGAGACAATAATGGAGACCGATGGAGATGGCTCCGGGGGCACTTCCCCATCCCGGCAGGGTGCCAGAACAGAGAACTCTATCCCCCGAAATTTGTCGGTGGCGGCGGCGGAGCTGCGGAACTCTTCTAGAAATTTCGCCGATTCCCTTAGGGTTTTCCGTCGGGAGGCTTCTTATAGGCGAAGGGGCGTCGTCAGGAGGCGACCAGGGGGGCCTCACCATAGGTGGGCGTGGCCAGGGCCTGGGCTGCGCCCCCTCATGGTGTGGGCATTTTTTGGCCCCCCTCCGGCTCTCGTTCGGTCCTCGTCCTTCGTCCGGGAAAAATAAGACTTCTGGAACTTGTTTCGTCCAATTCCGAGAATATTTCCTATGTAGCTTTTCTGAAACACAAAAACAGCAAAAAAATAGGGAACTGGCACTGTGGCATCTTGTCAATAGGTTAGTTCCGGAAATCGCAAAAAAAACGCCACAAAGTGTAACGAAACACAAGGCAAATGGTGTAAAAACAAGCATGGAGCATCAAAAATTATAGATACGTTTGAGACGTATCAGCCCTCGCGGTCGCGGCCGCCGCCGCTACTACCACCTCCGCCACAACCCGGGCAGCTCGGGCTCCCGGTGGCGTGGGTGTCCCAGAAAAGCGGGGGCCTGGCTGCCCGAGGGGGAGCGTGGGAAAAACCGCGTCAACAGAGCGGCCATTCCTTCGCCGCCCCGTCGCCGCGGACGGCCACCAGGCAGCAAAATCAAGAAGACCCTTGCTGCCCTTGGGGCCGCTGCCTCCAACTCCGCAATGCTCCGCGCGACGACCTCATCTCCAGATGGTCAGTCGCGGCTTCGGTCGGAGAAACCGGCACTCCAGCCGCCGGCCTACATCTCGGCCGAGGGGTGGTCCACCTGCATAATCCCTGTGCTCGCCGGGGCCCAAGATCTCCTTCGCCTTCCATCTCAGTGTGCGGACTCGATGGAAGGCCAGGAGATGGCTCATGATACGCTGTGGGAGTGCAGCGGCGGCCAGCCCAAGTACCGCGTTGAGGTCTACTACGACGGCCAGGGGGTGTGCTACTTCCGCGACGGGTGGTCAAAGTTCTTTATCGACTATGGCGTGCATGAGGGCTGGTTCCTCCTCCTCACTCACCATGACAGGAAGAAGAACTTCACCGTCTGCATCTTCGACGGTACCCTGTCCGCCTGTACCTTCCTCGCCTGGTCGTGAAGGGCGGATTTTGTCGACCTCTAACGCGGGCTTCTCCGGGACGAAGTCCATGCGGCGCTTGCGCCATGCCGAGGAAGGCGAGCATCTCCCGGGCGAGGAGCATTTCGTGCTCTTAGGGTAGCAACCTAGGGAGCTTTTGTAATCATCAGACTTCCGCTTAATGAGAACTTGTCTTTCTTCATTCGCTGTGTGCTTGATCTTGCGTGAATGTCTTCTGTTTGCATCGGGGTGCAGTGACGATTTCACGGTTAGGATCCCTCCCGCGCTAGAACCGCCACTGCACAAGCTTGTAGGTAGGGGCTAAGACAGCCACCAACTTACACAGACGTTCCTGGCGAGGTCTTCCAGTTTCGGCATGGAGGGAGGAATGCCTTTGCTGGCTGGCTTCAGGAGACGCAAGTTAACACCGGCTCGAGGAAACTGGAATGGAAGCTAAGTCCTGTGCCGGCTCGGGCGAGGCCAGAGCCGGCATGCCTCCCTTTCCCGAGCCTTCGCATCACCCTTGCCGCTGCTGGAGCGAACCTCCAAACCATTGGCCTTAGCCATTTCTTTGCGAACGCTAGATTTCAATTTCGTCGCTCGTTTGCTAGTCATGTCGCAGCGCCAACTGATCGGATAGCCGGCGAGGGATTGGAGCCAGCCCACTTTTAAGGGCCAATTCCCCTTCCCCCTAGCCCCCGAGTTTTGGGGTAGCTGGAATGACAGCTGGCTTGAAACTAGCTTGTCCGCATACAGTGCCAATGCCGAGCGAGGCAGCTCTAGCTTCGAACCTCTTTGACATGGCTACTCAGCCTAAACATCGAGAAACTGTGATCATCGACCATTCGCTGGCTTGCCTTAGCCCGGTTCCCTCAACTTTTTCCTTGATCTCCCCACCCTTCGGCCCTTCTACCCTCAACTGGTAGCCTGGTGCCGGTTGGTCTCCCTTGGGCCGGCAGCCGAATGCCGGCCCAGGGTGGGAGCGTGCCGTGGAGTGAGAAGTAGTACTTTGGTTTATCGGGCACCCGGCTCGAGCTAGCCAACGCATGGTTAACGAGCACTGTCTTCAACGCTTAGTTGAGCGACTTTCTATCGTTTACGGTTTTCCTCTGTGGCTTTCCTTCGTATGTGGCCTGCCGGCTCCTATCCGTCCGGCTGCGTGGAGCCGGAAGATGGAGGTTGGGCTCGAGACCTACTTCATACATAGTACTCATCCGGCTGACGAGGGATTGATTGTTTCTAGGGTAGCCGGCTGTGGCTCGGTGCCTGGAGCCGGCTGCCGGTCAAGTGAATAACGTAGGAAGCAAAACATACACGAAGTGTTTTCCTCGGAGCCGGCCGTAACTAGCCGCTCCGTTATCCTTTATTCATTGACAAGTTTTTCTGGGTACAAGATTTTGCCTTAGCAGAAGAAGGGTCTTAGGAGACTGACATTCCAGGGACGCTCCGTCTCCTTGTCAGAGTTATCTGCCTTGTTCTTCCTGGGCTCTTGTGTGTCGATGAGGTAATATGCCCCATTGCTTAGCACCCGGCTGACAATGAACGGTCCCTCCCAGGGAGAGGACAGCTTGTGCAAGCCTTTAGTGTTTTGGACCAGCCGGAGTACGAGATCTCCTTCGCAAAACGTGAGTGGACGGATTTTCCGGCTGTGGTATCATCGCAGCTGCTGCTAATAGAGCGCTGATCTGGCCAAGGCCTGCTCTCGTGCCTCCTTGAGGAGGTCGATGCCATCTTCACGAGCTTCTTTTGCTTGCTTCTCCGTGTACTGGACAACTCTGGGCGCATCAAATTCGATATCAGTGGGCAGCACCGCTTCGGCTCCATAGACCAGGAAGAAAGGTGTGAAGCCGACAGAACGATTTGGGGTAGTGCGCAGGCTCCAGAGCATTGAGGGCAGCTCTTCGACCCAGCAGCCAGCTGAACGCTCGAGAGGCTCAACCAGTCTTGGTCTGATGCCGGCCAGGACCACCCTATTTGCTTTCTCCACTTGCCCATTGGTCTGAGGATGTGCCACTGATGCTAAGTCCAGCCGGATGCCCTTCTGGCCACCGTACTCTGCGAAGACTCCCTTTGCAAAGTTTGTCCCGTTGTCAGTGATGATGCTGTGGGGAACTCCGTATCTCGTGATGATCTCGTTGAAGAACTTGATGGTGGACGAGCCGTCAAGTTTTTTCATTGGTTTTGCTTCGATCCACTTGGTGAACTTGTCCACTGCGACCAACAGATGCGTCAAGCCCCCGGGTGCTGTTTTGAATGGCCCCACCATGTCCAAGCCCCAAACAACAAATGGCCAAGTGAGCGGGATGGTCTTGAGGGCTGCCGCTGGAGTATGCCGATGCTTGGAGAAACGCTGGCAGCCGTTGCAGTGCTTCACCAACTGCTCTGCATCCTTCTGGGCCGTCGGCCAATAGAAACCATGGCGGAAGGCCTTAGCCACCAATGCTCTGGAAGATGTGTGATGTCCGCACTCCCCTTGATGTATCTCTCTCAGCAGCTCTATCCCTTCTTCCGGCTCGATGCACTTCTGGAAGATCCCTAACACACCGCGCTTGTACAGCTCGCTGTTGATGATGGTGTATGCTAGCGCGTGACATTGGAGTCGCCTAGCTTCTGCTTCATCTTGAGGCAGGTCCCCGGTGATGAGGTAGTTGGAGAATGGCTCTGCCCAGGATGGTATCTCCCGTATGTGGAAGACACTGGCGACCAGGGGATCAGCAGCCCCCGGGTCCGTCGTTGTGCCAGCTTCGCCTGGTTTGCCGGCTGTAGGGGCCGGTCCGGAGACGGCAGCCTCCGAGTCCTTCGTCAAGCCGGCCGCGCTGGGCTGGCCGGCTGCTTCCTTCAGCCTCGAGGCAGCAGCCCCCGAGTCTAGTGACAGCGCCTGAGCCAGAGCAGGGTGTCCGAGCACGTAGATGGAGGGGGACTCCGTCGAAGGCTTGATGGAAGGCTTGCGGATGATCTCCAATGACACCCTAGCCGGGATGTCTTGCTTGGTGGAGCCGATCTTGGACTTCCGGTCCGCTTCATCGTTGTTTGCCCTAGGGACGTGATGGAACTCGCAGCCCTCGAAGAATCCGCAGAGCTGCTACACGTAGAAGCGATAGGAGGCCATGTTGGCGTCTTTGGCGTCCCATTCCCCGGAGACCTGGTGCACTACCAGGTCGGAGTCTCCGAAACAAAGGATCCTCCGAATGCTAATCTCCTTGGCCAGCTTGAGCCCATGCACCAGGGCTTCATATTCTGCGACGTTGTTCGACGCGCGGAAATGCATCTACATCACGTACTGCAGCTTGTCTCCCATAGGAGAGGTGAGGACGACGCTGGCTCCCAAGCCCCCAAGCATCTTGGAGCCATCGAAGTTCATTCGCCAGTAGGTGGAGTCTGGAGCCGGTTGCAGGTACTGGTGCTCTCCCCAATCAGCGAAGAAGTCTGCTATGATCTGGGACTTGATCGTCGTTCTAGGCTTGTATTGAATGGTATGAGCTGCAAGCTCAATCGCCCATTTGGCCACCCTGCCAGTTGCATCCTTGCACCCTATGATCTCTGAAAGTGGAGTGGTGCTCACCACCGTAATAGGGTGCTCCTCGAAGTAGTGCTTCAGCTTCCTGGCCGCCATGTACACGCCGTACGCGACCTTCTGGTAGTGCAGGTAGTTTTGCTTGGAGAGAGTGAGCACCTCACTCAAGTAGTACACCGGGCGCTGAACCGGTAGCTCCTTGCCTTCCTCAGTGCGCTCCACCACGATCACGGCGCTGATGACCCGTGGAGTAGCTGCGATGTAGAGCAGCATTGGCTCTCGCGGAGCCAGCGCTGCCAAGATTGGCGTGGTAGACAAGGCTCGCTTGAGGTCATTGAAGGCATCATCAGCATGCTGGGACCAAACGAAATGGTCCGTCTTCTTCATCAGCTGGTACAGCGGCATGGCTTTCTCCCCGAGCCGGCTGACGAACTGGCTGAGCGATGCCAAGCATCCAGCAAACTTCTGCACAACTCTGAGCTGGGTGGGCGGCTCTAGGGCCTCGATGGCTTTTATCTTTGAGGGGTTAGCCTCGATCCCTCGCTGGGAAACGATATAACCTAGGAGCTGTCCAGCCGGCACGCCAAAGGTGCACTTCTCAGGATTGAGCTTCATGCGATAGCGCTGTAGGTTGGCAAAGGTCTCCTTGAGATCGTCTAGGAGTGTGCCACTCTGCTTAGTCTTCACCACTACGTGGTCCACATAAGCGTGTACGTTCCGCCCAATCTTCCCTTGCAGACATCGCTGCATGGTTCGCTGGTAAGTAGCTCCAGCGTTCTTCAAGCCGAATGGCATGGTGACATAGCAATAGGCTCCATATGGGGTGATGAAGGATGTCTTGATCTGATCCGGCTGGTAGAGTGGGATCTGGTGATAGCCTGAATAGGCGTCTAGGAAGGACAACAGGTCGCAACCGGCTGTGGATTCGATCACCTGGTCGATGCGCAGCAACGCAAAGGGATCCTTGGGGCAGGCCTTGTTGAGGCTGGTGTAGTCGATACACATGCGCCAAGTGTTGTTCTTCTTCAGGACCAAGACTGGATTCGCTAGCCAGTCAGGGTAGAATACTTCCATGATGAAGCCGGCTGCGAGGAGCCGGGCAATCTCCTCACCGATGGCTTTCCTTTTCTCTTCTGCAAAGCGCCACAGCGGTTGCTTGACCAGCTTGGCATCCGGCTGGACATTGAGTGAGTGCTCAGCCAGCTCCCTTGGCACACCTGGCATGTCTTTTGGAGACCATGTGAAGATGTCCCGATTCTCACGGAGGAAGCTGGTGAGCTCGCTTTCCTATTTAGCCGAAAGGCCAGTGTCGATGATGACGTACTTGGAGGGATCGCTCTCATCCAGCAGGATCTTCTTGGTGTCGTTGGCCGGCTTGACTGCTCCACCGGTGACTGGTGAGCCGGCACATCTTGCTGGGTTAGCTCCACACGATGGAGGAGTTGTCGCTTCTCCTCGGCGATGACCAACGCTTCCGCCAGTTGCGAGCTCTCCTTGGTGCACGCCAGAGACTTCTTGAAGCTTCCCGAAACGGTGATCACGCCCCTGGGCCCTGGGAGCTTCATCTTCAGATAAGCGTAGTGCGGCACCGCCATGAACTTGGCCAGAGCTGGGCGGCCAAGCAATGCATGGTAAGGACTGCTGATGTCCACCACCTCAAACCAGATGGGCTTGTGGCGGCTATTTCCCTTCTCCCCGAAGAGAACCTCCAGCTGCACCTTGACCAAAGGGGTGCACGAATGCCTAGGCACAATGCCATGGAAGGTGAGCCGGCTCGGTTTCAGCTGAGCAAGCGGGATGCCCAACTTCTCCAGTGAGCTTCGGTAGAGAAGGTTGATACTGCTGCCACCGTCGATGAGCACGCGGGAGAACCGGTATGTGTGCGTATCAGAGCATATGACGGGGTCCAAGACCAGAGCATATTATCCAGGGCTGGGAATCAGTCGCGGATGATCTTCGCGTCCCCAGGTGATGGCCGCCTTGGACCAGTGCATGAACTGGGGCTCTGCAGGCATGATGGCATTCACCTCCGCCTCGTGCCAAAGGTCGTTCCTTTTGTCTTCGCCCGGGGTAGTAAAGATGTGATATTGCTCAACATCCGCCGGAAAGTCCTCCTCGCCTTGATCCAGATCATTGGCAGCCGGCTCATGCGGCTGGTCCTCCTGACCTTCAGCCGGCTGCGCTTGTGAGACTCCAGGGAGCTGCTGAGTGCGCTGCTCCAGCTCTCTCATGAAGCGGCACTCACGCGTGGAGTGGGTCGCTTCCCTGCCAGGGGTGCTATGGAACTTGCATGGCTCGTCAAGTGCAGCATCGCGGGTGTACTTGCCCTCCTTGCGCCCCTGACCACCGCCCGCAGTCCCTGGGCCTCCTTGGTCGGTGGCCGCTCGCTTTGAGCTAGCAGATCCCTTTGGGAGCGTCTTCATGTGGTGAAGCCACAGATGGATGTGCAGGGCCGGCTGGCAAACTTGAGGCTCCAACCCTGGCGTCGGCACCGGGACTGGGCGCGGCTTGCCAGCTCTGCCAGCCTGATGGGCACGGCGACCTCGGGTGTTACTGCTCGGGGCGCGACCGCCCTGTCCGCGCCTCCCATAGCCTGGGCTTGTCGATGGCGACCGCTGGACCTGGCTAGGGCTCATGGCAACGAGTCCATGGCCGCGCTGCTGGCCGCGGACAAGCTCGTCCGGCGTGTCTCCATGCGCGTCATAGAACTCGCGGAGCGTGGTGCTCATGCGGTGTCAGGTAGTCTCCTCCTCGGCCGCCCTGCTGAGGAGAACGAGGCGCGTCCGCTCCAGGGCCTCCGCAACCTGGGCGGAGTCAATGACGCAGTCGAGCGGTGCGCGCAGGTCCACAACTGCGATGTCCGAGGTGTCCTGCTCTGGGAGCGGAGCGTTCTGCTCCTGCAGAGGAAGGCATTCGAGCGGCGGGCGGGCGGAGCGCGGTTGGTCGCTTCCCTCCTCGTCTTCTAGGGCCATCACTTCGACCATGGCGCCAAAGTTGCAGCTTTCGCCGCAGCTCGAGCCTCCATCGCTGAGAGGGTTGAGGACGTCGGTTACCTCCTCCGGGAAGGGCTCGGCGACGTACAAGCGGTGGCCGCCAACATCGAGGAAGGAGCCGCTGTTGCCGAAGCCTTCCTTGAAGCAGGCCAAGTTGTCGCTGACGCAGTCGAGGGTGCCAAACCTCCAGACGAGGCCGGAGGCAACCCTCTCGCCGGAGATCGATGGGGATCCCGGTCGGAACTTGACTCTGGTCGTCGCCGCGCGTCGCCCCACGGCGGGCGCCAACTATCGTGGGAATTTAGAGACAGTAGCCATGGGGATGGCTTAACGGAGGGGCTCGACGGTGGTGACGATGGGTCCGGCTCGGGATTGTGCCAACGGAGACACCTCGGTTACCTAGGTTCAGGGCCCTCGTGGTGGAGGTAAAACCCCTACTTCCTGCCTGCTTTCTATTATCTTCACAGTGGTTACAACGCTCCTCGAGCTATTCGGTCTAGAGGAGGAAGAAGAAGATGGATCGGATCCCCTAGGCTAAGGGTCCAGACCCCCTTATATAGGCAGGGGTCTAGTTACAGATTAGGTGGCCTGGCTGCCCGGCTGCCGGCTCCCCGTGTCCGCGTCTTCGGCGTGATCTTCTGGCCCTCCTCTGTCCTCTTCTGACAGTTGCACTTTATAAAGCACCTTTTCCCCCTTGGACCGGCATCTGGGAGGCATATGCCCTCCCTTTTGCCTCGGATCCTTTCGTGGGGAAGGCTCTTGCTCGTTGGTTGGTGGAGTCCGGTCGTGGTGTGCGTCACTCCTGTCCTTTGCCTCTGTCGATCTTGTCGGGGCCAGACCACTTTCGGCGAAACAGCCATTGGAGGAATCTTGTCTTCATCGCCCGGCTCTAGCTCTCCTCGGTGGAGTCGCCAGCCGGCTGCTGGCGCAGCCGGCCCTTTAGCTAGAGCCGGTCTTCCTTACTTGACGCCGTGGAGACTTTTGGGACGCCAGCCGGCAGGCAGCACCGCCCTTGGCATACCCCCGAAGTCATCCCCACGACAATAATGAAACATTGAAAGTCAAGTGTGTGTTCAAATCATATAGAAAAACATAGCAAAGTGGTTTTCAGCTTGTTCTTCATGGAATAGCAAAACATAAATGCATATGACACCTTCAAGTTTAAGAGGGCGACTAGATATAAATACTTTAAGAACAAGCAAAACCATAATCATGAATCAGTCAATCATAAATTTTGGGACTATGCACATTAAACTCAGAATGGCAACTATGCTCTCTTAGACGGTGCATAAAGGTAGAAGGTGGAGACTCAACATAAAAGTAAAAGAAAGGCCCTTCGCAGAAGGAAGCAGTGATTGCAAGTTTTATAAACCTCCAAAAATTAGGTTACTTACTAGCTTTGAGCTCTCATTGCCCCCATCATAGGCATCTTGAGTGGTTAAGGTTAATGCGAGTACAATTATGAAGCATATGCTTAACAAATCATAAGTTGAAAACCACGTGTCCCGTGAAGTACGAATACCCAAACCTCATGCTACTCGACTTAGGTCTCAAGCAAGTTCTTGTCATTTTGATGTGGCCTTGTTCCATGTCATCGGGCAAGAGGTACCCCGTTGGCGGTTCTCGATGATAAATTTCCACCATGAATGATGCATGGCTTAGATTAGCGGCCTAGGCGTTTCTCTAACACATATACAAACTCCATGAGCTCACAAGATCCCAACTTATTTCACATCGCGAGTATCCATAAACAAAAGATCACGATATGAACTAAATGAAAGAAAGTGCAATGTTGAAAGCTTGCCCCATGACGGCATGGCTGGGCTAATTTCCAACTTACAACTTGTAAGCATAACATCAACATAAGAGAGCCACAATGTCAAAATTATTAAAATGAGAAAATTAAAGTGTGCCGTCAGGTTCATGAGAGCTTTACTGACTAATTTTCACATAACACCAAAAAGTTTAATTTGAAGGATAGATAAAAGCAAGTCAAATGTACTTGGAATAGCAAATTGCTAATAGGTATGTATGGTGGACACATTGGAAAACTTGGTTTTTTGGAGTTGGATGCACGAGCAGAGCTCATACTCATTACAAAATGAAGGCTAGCAAAAGACTGAGAGCGACCAACTAAGAGAGCAATAACGGCAATAATCATGCATATCGACAAAAAATCATTAACCGAAGCATAAAGTGGTATCACAAGTCAAAAACCAAATAATCATAGAGGCTATATGGCGACTTGTTAGAGTCAAACATGTTGTAAGCAGGCGCCAAGTCAACCCAAATAAAGCATCAAAGGAGAAAACCACAATAACATGCTCCCATATAATAAAAACAACGCATGATTTTTTTCAAAGGCTCATTAAGCAATCTCAGTCATTTGAGACAAGTCATGCTACAACAAAAACTACTAAGCATACTATCAAAACGACATCAAGCATGACATGCAAAAGTCTAAGCCGCAGTCTAAACAAGCTCCCATTTGTACCACTTTAGGCATGAAAACTTTTTCTCTTTTCCAACACCATTCAAACCTTTTTGAGACAACTCTTTTGATGAAAACCAACATAGACCAGTGATCTACATACACCTTGATACAAAGATATAACAAGATCTGAACGAAAGCTAAACGCAGTACTAGAAAAAGAGAACACTCGTTGACGAGGGTTAACTCGACAAATGTCCAATATGAAGGACTTAGGATCGAGGAAGTAGGGCGTCGGATGAACTCGAAGGTAAAATCAGTCAAACATGGTGTGTATCATAAGTAAACGTCGTGGTGAACTTGGCTTACTTTCAATCTGTCCCTTACCGTCCTCTCCTGGCCCCCATATATAGGTGACCAGGTCTCAAGGAATGGGAGGGGTCCGATACATATTACATCATCGATATACGACATGAACTTGTATTTCGACTAGGATTACACTTGGGCCAAGCTTAACGTGCCTCGAGGGTACTCAACTAACGAGCTCTATTAACTATACCCTTGTCACTCGTTGAACGATAACAGTGAAAAATAGAGTGTTCTTGGCAATGAAAAATAGAGTGTGTCATCTCCAAAAGAAATTTATTGGGGTCCAACCATTTATTGCAGCAAACAAAACAAAAGAAAACTGAAAGCAAAAGTAAAGATGTTCCAAGAAAAACGCATAGAATATGAAGCAATAAAAATATAGTGTCTTAAAAGATGACCTGATTTTTGCCGATGAAGAAGGGGTGCCTCGGGGGCAACCCCAAGCTTTGACGCTTGTACCTCTTGGATATTTCTTGGGGTGACATGGGCATCCCCAAGCTTGAGCTTTTGTCCATACTTCATCTCATCTCATCACTCTCCATTCCCTACACTTGAAAACTTCCTTCATACAAAACTTCACACAATTCTATTAGCAACATTGGCATAAACATGATAGTAAATCTACCCTTTTGGTTCAGTTTCAAACTCAAATATACCATCCATTAAAGCATAAGCTACTGTAGCAACTTCCTCAAAAGTTCTGTGATCAAAAGAACTCAAAAAGAAAGCGATCGAGAGGCAAACACAAATAGTGGCAAGATCTGTCAAAACAGAACAGCTGACAAAGATCGATTTTTTCGAGGACCTTATATTGCTCAAATATAAAAGTGCAAAACTAATTAAAGCTTGGATATAACCTGGGGCATATGCACAAGAAATTTCAGATCAAATAGATATTCTGAGAATTTTCACGAATTTTTACGGTGCAGCGCAGAAATCTGTTTCAGGACAGCAACTCCCCCAAATCTTACCTCCCTCAAATTAGAGGTTCTTCTTGGCACAAAAACCAAATACAAATGATAAGGAGAGGTCATTACAGTGATAATAACTTCCAAGACTCAAATCAAAGAAAAATTACTAAAAAGAAAACATTGGGTTATCTCCCAAGAGTGCTTTTTAACGCCTTTGAGCTAGGCGCAGAAAGTGGAAATCAAGTAATATCAAGCGATGAAGCATCAAGTTCATAATTTGCTTTAAGAATAGAGTCAAAAAGTAATTTCTTTCTCTTTTCTAGGGAATTGTTCCATACCTTTCTTGAGTGGGAATTGATATTTAATGGTGCCTTCCTTCATATCAATGATGGCACCTACAGTTCGAAGAAAAGGTCTTCCCAAAATAATAGGACATGAAGCATTGCATTCAATATCCATAACAAGAAAATCAGCGGGAACAAGGTTATTGTTAACCATAATAAGAGCATCATTAATCCTTCCCAAAGATTTCTTCTTAGCAACATCAGCAGGAGGAACACCAAAATAACACTTTTCGAGCGGTGGTAAACCAAGCATATCATAAATCTTTCTAGGCATAATAGAGATACTTGCACCTAGATCACATAAAGCATGGCAATCAAAACCATTAACATTCATATCAATGATGGGCTCCCAACCATCTTCTAACTTCTTGGGAATAGAAACCTTTTGTTTCAACTTTTCTTCCCTAATTTTCATGAGAGCATTTGTAATATGCTTTGTAAAAGAAACATTCATAGAACTAGAATTAGGACTTAAAGCAAGCTTTTGCAAGAAAAAAATAACTTCAGATATATTGCTGCCATCAACATCAAAATCATTAAAAATGGTAGAGCTATCATCACCCATACTATGAAAAATTTCAGCACTTTCTGTAGAAAAAGTTTTTACAGTTTTGGGCTTTTTCGCACAAGGAGTAGGTGTTTTCTCTACACCAATCAAAGTAAGGGGATTGCTATCATTTGAAACAATATCACTAGAGGTGGTAATAGTACATACCTTCATCTTTATAGCCATTTCATCTTCTCTTTCCCACCTGGCATGCAATTCTGCTAACATCCTAACATTTTCATCAATTCTAACTTGGATGGCATTCAAAGTATTGCTTTCTTTCAAATCATTAGGCAAAACTTTTAGTTTCAGAAGTTCAACATCAAGAGCAAGGCTATCAACTTTAGAAGTAAGAATATCAATTTTACCCAACTTTTCCTCAACAGACTTATTAAAAGCAGTTTGCTTACCGATGAAGTCCTTGAGCATGACTTTAAGCTCAGAGGGTGCGCCCCTAGTGTTGTTGGAGGAATTACCATAAGAGTTACTATAACCATTACCATTGGTAGAAGGATACGGCCTATAATTGTGGCTAGCAACATTGTTCCTATAAGCACTGTTGTTGATAATTATTATTTCTAATGAAGTTTACATCAACATGCTCTTCTTGAGCAACCAAAGAGGCCAAAGGAACATTATTAGGATCAACATGAGCTCTATCATTAGCAAACATAAGCATAATAGCATCAATCTTATCACTCAAGGAAGAGGTTTCCTCAACAGAATTTACCTTCTTACCTTGTGGAGCTCTCTCGGTGTGCCACTCAGAATAATTTGCCATCATATTATCAAGAAGCTTCATTGCGGCACCCAAGGTAATGGACATAAAAGTGCCTACAGCAGATGAATCCAATAAATTTCTTGAAGAAAAATTTAGTCCTGCATAAACGGTTTGGATAATCATCCAAGTAGTCAGTCCATGAGTGGGACAATTCTTTATCATAGATTTCATTCTTTCCCAAGCTTGAGCAACATGTTCGTTATCAAACTGTCTAAACTTCATAATATCACTTCGCAAAGCTATAATCTTAGCAGGAGGATAATATTTTCCAATAAAATCATCCTTACACTTATCCCAAGAATCAATACTATTTCTAGGCAAAGATAGCAACCAATCCTTAGCTCTTCCTCTTAAAGAGAAAGAAAACAACTTCAGCTTAATAATATTACCATCTACATCCTTATACTTTTGCATCTCACATAGCTCAAAAAAATTGTTGAGATGAGCTGCAGCATCATTAGAACTAGCACTAGAAAATATCTCTTTCATAACAAGATTCAACAAAGCAGGTTTGATCTCATAAATTTTTTCCTCAGGAGCACGTGGCGCAATAGGAGTGCAGATAAAATCATTGTTTTTGGTGCTAGTAAAATCACACAACTTGGTGTTCTCATGAGTACCCATTCTAGCAAAACTAAAAGCAAGCAAGTAAAAGTAGCAACTATAAAGGAACTTTTTATTTTTTATTTTTGATAAAACGATGCAAGCAAAAATAAAGTGAAGCAAAACAATAACAAAGTAAAAGATTGGAAGTGAGAGACTTCCCTTACAGAAATCTTCTTTCTCCCTGGCAACGGCGCCAGAAAGCTTGATTGTTGTTTCGCTGGCGGTTAATTGACACCGGAAAACTTGTTGGAAAACCCCAAGAGAAGGTTATGATGAGTACAGTGATGACCCACAAGTATAGGGGATCACAATAGTCTTCGAGGAAAGTAAAACCCAAATTTATTGATTCGACACAAGGGGAGCCAAAGAATATTTATAAGCCTTAACAGATGAGTTGTCAATTCAGCTGCACCTGGAAACAGACTTGCTCGCAGTGGTTTATCAGTAGCAACAGTTTTATAGTGGTGATAGTAGTAAAAGAGTAACAACAATAATAAAGTAAAGGCGGTAATAGTAGCAATAGTAAACAGTAGGATTAAAGACTGTAGTCATAGGGATAGATGTACAGGCGTTGGATGGATATGATAATTCATGAAATCAGTGAGACATGGGCAATTGCAGATAAATAAAATAAAGCATCCTAGTACTAAACAACCATAGGCATGTGTTCCGTAAATAGTTGTACGTGCTCGCAATCAGAAACTTCTACGACATCTTCTGTCCTACCAGCCTGTTGCAGCAGGGCCTCAAGGGAAACTACTGGTAATTAAGGTACTCCTTTTAATAAAGTACCGGAGCAAAGTATTAACACTCGGTGAACACATATGATCCTCACATCAGAGCCATCCACTCCGGTTATCCCAATTGTTGTCACTTTGGGGCCTCAGGTTCCGGATAATGATATGTGTATACAACTTGCAGGTAAGATCATAAATAACAAGTATCATCATAAAACAATAACAAGTTCAGATCTGAGATCATGGTACTCGGGCCCAAAGTGACAAGCATTAAGCAAAACAAGTTGCAACAATGTCATAAGGACTAATAATAGATACTAGGCACTATGCCCTAACAATCTCATAGCCAATTACATGAATGATCTCATCCAATCCCTACCATCCCCTTCGCCTACATCGAGAATTACTCACACATGGATGGGGGAGTCATGGATGGTTGATGGACAGACGTCGGTGATGATGGTGATGAAGATCTCCTCCAAATCCCCGTCCCGGCAGGGTGCCAGAACGGAGTTTTTGGTTCCGAATCGTGGTTTCTGATGGTGGCGGCGCAGCGGAAGTCTATCTAGGAAAAACGCCGAACCCCTACTCCTTTCAGGTCAGAGGGTATATGTAGGCGAAAGAGGGGTCGAGGCGATGGCCGAGGTGGCCTCACCACAGGTGGGTGCGGCCAGGCCAGGGCCGCACCCCCTGGTGGTGAGCCTGGCTCCCAGCCTCTCCCCGTCTCCTCTTCTGGCTCCGTGGGTCTTCTGGTAAAATAGGAATTTTGTAGTATTTTCCAGGATTTTTCCTGAAAGTCGAATTTCTGCACAAAAACAAGATACCAGGGCAATTCTGCTGAAAAATAGCGTTAGTCCTGTTAGTTGTATTCAAAACACACAAATTAGGGGAGAAACAATAGCAAAAGTGTTCGGGAAAGTAGATACGTTTTGGACGTATCAACTCCCCCCAAGCTTAGCTAATTGCTTGTCGTCAAGCAATTCAGTTAACAACTAAGAGCGATAAAAGAAACTTTCACAAACACATTTGCTTCATAGGATGTACATATTCTCACTATATGATCAAGTACTCAGGCAATTCATAATAAGAAATATGCAACTAATGTTACCTCATAGTCAAGCAAGCTATAAAAGAGTCCAAATGCACTAATAACAAGCAACATGAACATAAGAAGCTACAAGATTGTAGTGTTCATAAATGATATGGAAGAGTGGTATCCCGCTTGCCCTTTATTTGTGGAGCAAAACATAAATGCTGAGGCACCTCTGAAGTTCAAGGGAAGACTAGAAGTAAAAATATCAAAGATACAAGCATCAAAGTTATACCACAATTAACCGTGTTCTGGGACAAGCACATTACACTAAGAATAATAGCTATGCTCTCAAGAAGGTGCTTAAAGTTAGAAGATGAAGACTCAACATAAAAGTAAAAGAAAGGCCCTTCGCAGAGGGAAGCAGTGATTTAACATGTGCTAGAGCTTTTCATTTGTAAAACAGAGATAAAAATTTATTTTGAGAGGTGGTTGTTTCATGTCAACGACTGGCAATGGGGACTTGCTATCTTCCATACTAAACAAGTGAGAGCGGTTCCGAGTTCTTTGAAATTTGGCACATTGGTGCTCTTTTATAAGGCTTTGGCACTCCTCCCCACCTTTTTCCTTTCTCAAACCATGGCTAACCGATTCCATTGGGTGCACACTGATACGTCTCAAAATATCTATAATTTTTTATGCTCCATGCTTGTTTTACACCATTTGCTTCACGTTTTGTTTACACTTCATGGCGTTTTTATGCGATTTCCGGAACTAACCTATTGACAAGATGCCACAGTGCCAGTTCCCTGATTTCTGTTGTTTTTGTGTTTCAAAAAAGCTACATAGGAAATATTCTCGGAATTGGACGAAACGAAGACCGAAACTCCTATTTTGCCCGGAGGAAGGACAAGGACCAAACGGGAGCCAGAAGGGGGCCAGAGGGCACCCTCACCACCAGGGGGCGCGGCCCAGGCCCTAGCCGTGCCCACCTGTGGTGAGGCCCCCCTGGTCCACTCCTGACGATGCCCCTTCGCCTATAAGAAGCCTTGGGACGGAAAACCCTAGAACAATCGGCGTTTTGCCAGAACAGTTCTGTAGCGCCGCCGCCGTCGAAGACAAATTTCAGGGGATAGAAGTCTCTGTTCTGGCACCCTGCCAGGACAGGGAAGTGCCCCCGGAGCTGTCTCCATCGATGTCGTCGCCTCCTCCGCCATCTCCATCGACTTCACCGCCATCTCCACCAACCTTGCTATCTCCTATGATGAGGAGGGAGTAGTTCTCCCCCGGGGCTGAGGGCTCTATCGGTAGCTATGTGGTTCACCTCTCTCTCCCATGATGTGATTTTTATGTGATCGTGAGCTTTGTATCTAGTTGAATTGGTAGATGCTATTATTCAGATATTATGCTACTCCCGTGCTTTATTATTGTAATCTCTGGAGACACCTTGTATCATGATGTGAAGGTGACAGTGTGCGCATTATGTGTGTCTTTTTGGCTAGTGTCTCTATGATTGTTGGTCTTTGTTGGAACCATCTAGTGCGCTCATGGTGATAGTGAGGGGCAATCTAGTTTGTGGAAATGCGAACTTTGAGGAGTGCTTCGTAGCCCTAGTGTTTGTTATCCATTGGAGAATAGTTTTGAGTTGCATATTGATGTTACTACCTATTGGTTCAATTATGTTATATTTGTTGAGAGTGTGTCCACTAGTGAAAGTATGATCCCTAGGCCTTGTTTCCAAGCATTGAACACCATTTACTTTCAGTTTTTTTACATGTTTGCTCGCAGCGATATTTATTTTAGATTACATTTACTACTTATAATCATCACTGCTACTTGTATTTCACTATCTCTTCGGTAAACTAGTGCACCTATATATCTGACAAGTGTATTGGGTGTGTTGGGGACACAAGAGACTTTCTGTATCGTAATTGTAGGCTTGCTTGAGAGGGATAGATTTGACCTCTTCTTCCCCGAGTTCGATAAACCTTGGGTGATCCACTTAAGGGAAACTTGCTGCTGTTCTACAAACCTCTGCACTTGGAGGCCCAACACTTCTACAAGAACAGACGCGTGCGTAGACATCAAGCTCTTTTCTGGTGCCGTTGCTGGGGAGGTAAGGTAAAAAAGTACTCACATTCTTTGGCTACTAAGTCTTTTAGTTGCTGGTGAGTGCTCGAAGTTATTTCCTTTAGATTCTACAATTATATCTTTTTGCTTCTTGTTTTTATTTTCACTAGTTAGGCTTAATGGAAAATAAAAAGTTTTATAGTGTCTTTCCTGAGTTTAGATTTGAAGTGTTTGAAAAACCTTTGGGGCTTATTTTGCATAGCAATGTTATTTGTATGAATTCTTTGAACACCGTTGTCACATCCCAAAATTTTGGAATGTGAAAATAAAATAAAATAGGAACCATGTATGTTTGAATTGATTGAAATTTCACAAGGAATTAAAACTTTTTGAATTATTTTAAAACCTTAATAGAAAAACCATATCAAACTTTCTATTATTCCTTGAAGAACTCATTTGAGAAAATAAGTTTTCAAAATACCATTTTGTATTTATTCAAATACTATGCAAGCACATTTGCAAAGGAAAACATTTTACAAAATGATTTATATCAAATAGAGTTGCAGTGCCAACAACATGTTTAAATTAAATTTCAAATACTATTTTTAATAAAGGTTATGCCTTGATTTTTTAAAGGATTATTTTCAAAATCATTTTCTATTATGCAAGAAAGCCCTTTGGCCAACTTATAAGGTTTTATTTGAAAATTTGTTTTATTATGAAAACTTGTTTCTTACTGTTTTAAAATTTTGTTTTGAATATTGGAAAACTTTAGAATTTTGTTTGAATTCATTTGAGTGCCAAAATCAAAAGTTATGAGGAAATCAAAAAGATAACAGAAAAAGAAAAGAAGAAAAGAAAAAAAAATAGAAATGGGCCCGGGGCAACGATTCGGCCCAGCGCCAGTTACGGCCACGGCCCACCATTGACAAAACCCGAACCGGTAACCCTCTCTCTCACGCCTCGCTGACAGGTGGGCCAGTGCTGTCAGGTTCTTCTTCCTCCGGCGAAAATTCCACGCGTGACCTCCGGCCGCAGTAATTCCGGCCACGCCATTAATCTGGCCGATTCCTTCCCTTTTTCATCGCCCCTCCAGCGCCTACAAGTAGCCCACACCTCCCTCTCCATTTCCCCTCATTTTCCCCAACCCGAGAGGTTCCACGCTGCACGAAATTGAGCTCACCATCTAGCGGTTTCCCACCTACTCCGACGAGGATTCCGGTAAGCACCATAAACTAATCGACCTAATACTAGTTCCAATCGACTCCCTTGGTCCCTGCGCACCTCATTGACATGGTATTGTGTTCGTTTGCACTCCAGAACATCGTGTGCATCCCTGACCGATCTCACCGTCCGCAGGAGGAGCTTCGGCGAGTGATTCAGGCCGCCGTGGTCGACTTCATCCTCCATCACCTCGCCAACGAGACCGCCTCGCCACCCGGAGTCTGCAGGTAACCTTGCCGTGCCCCAAAACCCTCTGTAACACCAGATCCGCATGATGCCCATGTGTCGCCGCCGCATACTGGTCGCCGGCGAGCTGTTTCCCAGTCGGCCGAAACCCTAGCCCTTTATACCCGTTAGATCTTGATCCAACAGCATATATTAGATTCCAGACCAAATCGGTATCAGCAGATCTGGGCCACTCAGATCCACTTTAATCCAACGGCTCAAAACCGTAATCCTCCCAAAACGATACCGGCCAGTCACGATGCGCCACGTGGCCAGCCCCTCGTTTAAATAGAAACCCGAATTAGAAAATAAACAGAATTGTGTCAAAACTTTGAAAAATCATATCTTTTGATCTACTGATCCAAAAATTGCAAATAAGATGTCCCTGAACTCCTAAAATTGTGTAGAACACAATTCTGCAATAAAATCTCACTTTCCAACTATTTCAAAATATTCAAATTTAAATATGTAAACAAATACAACAAGTAGAATTACATAAAGATGATCTTGATCATGATAGGCAGCTCACAACATCTAGACATGAGGCGCATGGAGGAGAAGACAACCATCTAGCTACTGCTATGGACCTATGGTCCAGGGGTGGACTACTCACGCGTCACTCCGGAGGTAGGCATGGCTATGAAGAAGGCCTCCGGTGAGAATTCCCCTCTCCGGTAGGGTGCCGGGAAGAGCTTCTGGACCTTCCCGAACTCGGGTCGACGATGGCGGTGGCTTACACTACTTTTTGTGGATAGATGTTTGGGACCTTAGGGTTTTCCCCATTAAGTGAATTTATAGGCGGAGGGGCAATGTCAGAGGGCGGCCTAGGGGCCCACACCACCTAGTGGCGCGGCCAGGGGGTGATCCGCGCCACCCTATGGTGCGGCCGCCTCCTGACCCTCCTCCGTCTCTCCTTTTGACTCCGTCTTCGTGTCAGGTAAAATAGGAACTTCGGCTTTTGTTTCGTCCAATTCCGAGAATATTTCATGTATAACTTTTCTGAAATACAAAAACAGCAGAAAACAGGAACTGGCACTGTGGCATCTTGTTAATAGGTTAGTTCCAAAAAATGCATATAAATGCCACGAAGTGTAAACAAAACATAAAGCAATTGGTGTAAAACAAGCATGGAGCATAAAAAATTATAGATACGTTTGCAACGTATCAGGATGCCGATAGTGCTGTTGGGTGAGCTTGCGGACAGCGGCACGTCGTCGTCCTCTTCATGGTCGCCATCGATCCGCTGGACGCCGGCACTCTTACTTGAGTCCACACGCTCGGCGACCTCCGATTGACCTGCAGCAACAAGGCCAACAATGGTGTTGGGAGCTTTGCACCTTCGCAGGTCCCCGTCGGGTCGTGGGTACCTACCGGGGGACGGGTCTGGTGGAATTCTGGACCCGCCAGCGAGTATGGAGGCGGGTGGTGGTGGCAGGGAGAGGTGGCAGAGGCGAGTATGGCGGTGGCATACCCCCCCCCCCATACCCAGCGGGTTCCATCCATAGCCGCACACTAGGAAGTAGCTCTATAAAGGTTTGAGTTTTTTGCGAATTTGTAAAGGATCGAGCTTACAACGGCCTATCCAATATTCCGACCTACAAATTCCATATGCGGTGTTCGTGGTCACGATTCCACGGTGGAAACCCTAACTCCCGCTCATTGCGGGAGCGATATGCTCCCGCCTGAAGCGGTGGACGCAGTGGGCTGGCCCAATTAGCGGGGATCTCTTTCTTATTTTTAGTTTTTTTTCCTTTTCCTCCAATTTTGTTCGGTTTCCTCTAGTTTAGTTTCATGGTATTTTTTTTACCTTTTCTGTATTTATTTTTTAGTTTGGGTTTTGTTCAGATTTGATTTTTTGTTTCATTTGAATTTTGTTCTGATTTTATTTGTTTTGATACGAATTTTGTTCTGATTCGAATTTTTGTTCTGATTGAAATTTTTGTTCTGAGTCGAATTTTTGTTCTAATTCAATATTTGTTCATTTTTCAAAAATTGTTCAAGTACAAATTTTGTTCACATTTGAAAAAGTATTTTTAAAGAAAATTTTATAATATGAAAATTTCTAAATTTTGAACAATTTTGAAATTATAACATTTTTAAAATCGGAACATTTTTCAAATTGGAACATTTTTTGAATGTAAACATTTTTCAAATTTTGAATTTTTTTCTGAATTTTATCTTTTTTTAGACAATTCTGAAATTTATCAGTTTTTTCCCAAAAAGAACCTAGAGAGTTCAGAAAAAGCTTAATGGGCAGGCCCATTTAATAATCTCTCGTATGCCTTCTCTCCATGACTCCACCACCTTGCCAGCTTCCACAACTTTTCTTGATTCTACGTGTAGAGTCATCGATTCGTGCACATGTCACTGCCCAGTTTTTTTTTGAACAGAGACGGTTCTGAAGGACGGCGTGCTTTCCATTAGATTCTCAGCGGTGGCATACAAATTACAAAAAGGGACCTACCAAATGTAAAATTACAAAGAAGTCCTTGGAATGTAGCAAAGTGGTCATCAGTGGGCTTCCTAGAAGCTCGCCGAGGGCCGGATCTCCCGAACCACCGCAAAATGCGCCACCGCAGTCACCCTCAGCAGCGTTGAGGATGAACCACTTGACGTGGTGAGAGGGGAGTCCAACTGCACGGACACGAGCAAGCCTCCGCGGTGGCATCAAGGCCTGGAGGTTGAAGATGATCCCGAGGCATCAGCCAGAGCATACAATCACCGACACCAGCGGGGGAGTGGCTTCCCTTTAGCCTTAGATTCCAGCATGGGGACGGCTGGCTGCCGTCTCAAAGGTGTCGGAAAAGAACTCCCCTTGGAAAGGAGCAGCTGCCGAGCAGCTAAAGATATCGACGGCGAGGCAGCCGCCATGATTTTGCCCCTTCTAGGCGCAGCACCCACGCCCCCACCATGGGAACCTCTAGATCTCATCGGAGTAGAGCCACCGCCCTTCATCCCCTTGCCTCCACGACCGGCTGGATGAAGGAGAACGATAAAAACCTTGGAGATCCGTTGATTCCGCCACCGAACTTCTGCATCAGAGTGAGCCGCGACAGCCCACGCCCTCCCCTCGCCGCCAAGGTCGGCTAGATGGTGCCCACCAACGTCCCCGCTCCACCGCCGGAGAAGGTGACTCAAGCTGGATTTATTCAAGAGAGCAGCGGCCTTCCCCTCCATCTTCGACGCCGGCTAGAGGAGCAAGAGAGAGAGAGAAAGAGGAACTCAATAAACGAGATCCATCTAGAGGGATCTCGATCTCAGCTCAGCAACTCCACAGAGGAAGGACACAACCCTAAACTACAATTCGTACAGAAACTCCGGACTCCCCTCTCCCCGTCAGTCTGGCCGGTAGGGCCGCCGAAGGAGAGGGAGAGAGGAGCCAACCGGCAGCAGGCGACTCTCAAGGTGACACGGGTAGGGGAGAGCGAGAGAGAGGAGCGTCTCGTCCAATATGAATTACTTGTCCTCCTGTGGCTGCCGAGTTTCGTTCCTGCTTGCGACACTAGCAACGCTTGCCATGCCATGTGGTAAATTTGCCGAATCTTGCCAGGAGTATGAACAAGATCGAGTAAATTACATAAAACTACCACATTTGGGGCGTACCTCACAGGTCAATGCCACTTTTTTATTTTTTTACTAAAACCTATCAGTTTTTGGGCGTGGTGTTACAAATTGGACTGATATCCATCTAATCGTGTTTTAACAACAAATTTGACCAATGGGGCTCATTTGTAAATGCTGAGTTGGCAACACACATGGATACGGAGCTGACATGGACGTGGAGCCCACTTCTCAGTCCATTAAAAATATGAAAATAAAAATAAAAAGAGTGCTGGTATTTTTTTATCATGTATAATAAGATATATATTATTCTTGTATTCATAACCAAGGATTTTTTTTTTGTAATTTAGAGAACCACTCCGCCTTAGTGGTTTGTCCACCATTTCCGTTTTGATTAGTCTCACGGGAGAAGCGCAATAATTTACCTAGTTTTCTTTATTTTAGCTGAAAAATGAAATTGAGCCAAAAAAAATTGTCAATCAGGGGATCGAACTCGTGATCACCTGATTCAGGAGTCGACGCATTAACGCTACGGAGGCAAGTTTCAGCAAATAATACATATTTCTTTGGCATTTCTAGTCTGTAAGTTCAAGCGTAACAATTTTTTATTGAGTGAAATACAAAAATTCCGTGGACCTAGGAAACAAACGAAAATTCGCGATATTTCATGAAAATTTCACAAAATTTATATTTCATGAAAACTAGATATTCCATGTGAATAATAAGATACATAGGTTGCGAGTATATATACATCGTCAATATGCACGTACAAAGTTTTGGCAAAAAACTTGTTTTATTTTGGGCTATAAAAAAAGAAAAAATCTGACAGTTTATAGAACCAAAATACATATTATTTATCAGAAGATTGTCTTTTTTGTATCTCCCAAAATACATGATATTTTGAAGCAAAATTTCTACCATACGTTTCTCACATAAATATCTAACTGCATATTTTTTGGCAAAAAAAATTTAGACTAAAAAATACGTATTTTTTTTTAAACAACCTCATGGTCGGGTGCAAGAATGAATTTCTCCCGCACGAATCCCAGTTCGCCGAACATTGCAAGATATAAATAAAAGAAAAGAAAACAATGGCCGAACATTATCTTATTCACTATGTTCTATTATTCACTATGTTCTACGGGACAAAATTAAACTCTGCACCACGTATTCACGTATAAAAATTTATCTTATTTCTGTATTCACGTATGTGACAATATATTTTGCAAAAACTAGGTATTCAAGTTTGTGAAAAAATGTTGTACAAAGTTAAGTAGCCCCGGTCGTGCAATAAAAATATTTTTATTTTTTAATGGGCTGACAAGTGGGCTCCACGTCCACGTCAGCTCTATCTCCACGTGTGCCGCCAACTCAGTGCTTACAAATAGGTCCTGTTGGTCAGATCTGCTGTCAAAACGTGGTTAGATAGGTACTAGTCTAATTTATAACGTCACGCTCCAAAACTGATAGATTTTAGCAAAACATTAAAAAAGTAATACTGACCTGTAAGTTGTGCCTCAAATATGATCAGTAGCGGACCTAGAACATTTCTAAAGCCTGGGCATTATACACATACAAGTGTTAAAATGCTTAAATCACCATTAAGTATCACATAAATTAAGGAAGGTTTCGGCCAGCAAGCCCGGGCAGCTGCCCGGGCAACCGGGACCTTAGGTCCGCCACTGAATATGATAGTTTTATGTAATTTGGTCAACAAGATCGGATTTTCTTACGGTGGTGAGCACAAGGACTGCAGCGCCGCATGGCCTGTACAGCGTGACGGAAGCTCCATTACGCCAGCGACAGTGCTAGGACAGGAGGACCAATGCCTCACTTGACCTTTCTTAGGCTTCAGCTCGCGTTTTATTGCGACGATGCCTATGTATGTAAGTATGTGATCTTTACTTTTTGCCCGTGCTGCACTTGTGCATATACGCTGTTGCCCCTATAAATAGGAGATTGGAAGCAAGTAATGCCGCTCAGATGACAGATGGCAATGGTTAAAGGATCTTGAATTGGCATTTGTACCCCATCCTTCAGATCTGCAGATTCATGGATGTGTCGGCGTGTCGCGGTAATAAGTACTCCATCCAGCGCGCTTCTTACGTATTCCATCGTGTTTAATTAAAATGTACACTACCTTCGTTCTAAATGATAAGATGTTTTGAAAGACTACTTTAGCCTTCTATTTAGAAATAGATGTATTAAATTTTAGTGAGCTATTGGGACGCTTCATGACAAGGTGTAAAACGGTAGGCTAAAGAATTTGGGAGAAGCCTCACACGATAAGTCATAAGGTTTCTGTTATATTCTGATCCAAATTCTACAAAGTAAAGGTCAACTTCTGACGAGCGGAGCGAGACCCGTCGCCAGAGGCTTGGGCCGAGTATATATTCCTTGTAAGCCGCCGGCTAGGGTTTTTATCGTATCATAAGATAACCCACGACGTTTGTAAACACACCCACCGAAAATAGTGAAGAGTTTGTTGGCTGGCGTCCGTGGTTTTTACCTCTCTTTGTTGGAGAGTGTTTTCTACGTTGAAATCTTGTGTCTCTGTGCTGTGATTTCCTTTTCGTTCTTCGTTATTGTCTATCGCTTTTATAACAGTTTCAGGGTTTATATATTGAGTACTTGACCAATTAAGGTTTAATACAATTACAATAAAAACCTAAGTATATATAGTAAATACAATCTAACAC
This sequence comes from Dactylis glomerata, assembly GCA_007115705.1. Lineage (NCBI taxonomy): Eukaryota > Viridiplantae > Streptophyta > Magnoliopsida > Poales > Poaceae > Dactylis > Dactylis glomerata. The sequence continues at coordinate 1,714,702 of QXEO01000398.1, read as the reverse complement.
AAGGAGATGCAAATACTCAAAAGTACAAATGACTCAAAACTTGACAAAAAAGAGAGCATATTAAGTCAGGGGCTTAATTGATATGGAAGTAGGGACATAACCAACCACTTGCAAAACTGAAAAAACAGAGGTCGTTTTCTCATGCTAGATCAATCAATGATTATTTAGGCTGGATTCGCTCTGTCATGCACACGACCCTGTCGTGTCCTCCCATGTTAATTAGCGTACTATACGTACAATACAACTGGACGAAAAGACAACGTTGTTTGGGAACCAAAGGATTCTGGGGCCACCACTGCGTAACGTATATTGCTTGTTGCCACTACTTCGTCCACATGCTGCAAACAGTCGGGGAGATACTTGGAACAGTGGAGTCGGCAACCGAAGAAACAGAAGCGCGGTTGGCAGCTGCCTTTGCACGCTATGGGTCTATCAAGCCCCCAGCAAAACCCAGCTGCCATGCCAACCTCGTTATCTCGCTAGCCTGGTGCTCCACTCTCATGTCATACTTTTCGATCATCTTGTATCGAACTTTATATAATATTTGATTTGGTATTGTATATGTTGACATCTTTTTTCAATGTACATGATACAAGTTTACTTTATATACAACATAATTTGAAAAATATGGAAAGTATGTATGTATTTATTTGGGGTACCGTAATTCACCGGCGCAGCTATATGCAAGCCCAGCCCCATACGCACATCACCACCACCTGAGAATTTGAATAATTATTGGATGAAATTTTATTTTAAAGACTTAAATGCAAAAAAGTACTCCAGTGTCATTTGACCCAAGCTCCAGCACTGCCATAATGACATATAATATTATTATGATGTATGACTCAATAAGTAAAGAGCAAAGTTTGGTACGTACATAACCATGATTTTCTAGGATATGTGCAAACACAAGTTTCTAGTTTAGTCATCGATGTGTCTGAATATTATACAAGATGGATTGAGCAGTATGACCTGTTGTCTTGTCGCTGCTGCGACTCCACCCTACCGATTGTCTCCCTCGCCAGCGATCTCTTCGGCATGCGCGCCACGCCCCTCCCCATTTTGGGAGTTAGGTTGCCGTCGGGAGGACACCCGCCTTGCCGTGGTTGCGATCGAAGGGGGCAGAGGCTCTCCGTGCTCCGGTCGCCCCTCTTACCAGGTGCGTTCGCCCGATCGGTTTCTGGTCGGTGCAATCCAGGTTCCCATTCCAGCCGCTCTGGGCCAGGTGATCTGGTTGCGTTTCCTCCTCTGAATTCTAGCGCGAATCGAGTGGATTTGGTTTCCTCAATCTCATAGGTCAGCGAGTCGATAGCTGTTTTGGCTCCAAGCAGTGGACGTTCAACACTTGGCATGATCGGGGACGCTCGAGTCAGGGGGTCGGTGGATCTAGATCTGGAGGTGGTCGAGGAATTCTTTGGCCAGCTCTGGATCATTCCTGATTCTCCTGCTCCACCTCACCATCGCCCCCATGGCTGCCCTGTTTGTATCAGGAGGGATCTTGTGACCGCTAACTCGTTCTCCATCTAGGATTGCTACCCGGCGTCCTCATTCGAGCGATTCATCCCCATCTCACGTCAAATCGGTGTCGGAGATCGTCTGGGGAGCAAATCCTACGCCTCGATCCTCGCCTCGAAACCAATGGTGGTTCCTGGCGGGGGCCGGCGGCATGGTCGGGGGCTGTTGATCCTCCTCCACCTACACCTCCCATGGGGATGGTGGTCCAGTAAGGGCCACCCCGTCCTCTCCAAGGTCTGGGCTTGTAGCAAGGTCAGGGCCAAGGTGGTCAGCAACCTCAAGCCAACCAAGGTCAGCCACGCAGAACCTATGGTAATCACAATCAGGGGAATTATCGCCATCAGCCTCAGCGACAAACTTATCGACATCGACAGTATAATCAACAACGTAAATCTGCTGCTCCTCCTGCTGTGATGCCTTATGCTGGAAGCGTAGCTACAAACAATCCTCCTCCAGCCCCTGCCGCGGCTAGTGGTCAGGCTGCGATTCAAGTACCAATCCCTGAACAAGTCCTTGATCCTCGATATAGTAAGATGGTGTGCTATAATTGTGGAGATCCACGGCATTTTGTGGGGAATTGTGTGTGTGTCCAAAGTTGTGTTTCATCTGCAATTTGTCAGGTCATCATGTCTACTCTTGTTCGGAATGGAGCAAGGACCATCTAGTAGCTGACTATTTTCGTAGTGCTAACTCTGGTCTTGGATTCTATCACATTGATGTGCCTGATGCTCTAAAACACAGTGGCTCAATTTCAGATTCTGTGGTGTTGTAGTGCTTAAGAAAGGGGAAACTTCATTTTCCAATCTGGAACAAAAACTCAATGAGATCTTCTGGAAATCAAAAAGTTGGCCATGGAAGATCAGAGAGATTGACCCGATGAATATCCTAGTCAGATTCCTCCTTGGAAGAAAGTGCAAGACCTTATTGATTTTCGTGCTTTTGACGTAGAAGCTGATTATATAATTGTGAAAATCATGCCCTCGGATATGGAAGTAGTTGCTTTGTCAGATCTCATTGAAGTTTGGCTCATATTCACAGGATAGTTTTGTTCAAGTCTCTCTATGCTTCAATCAGAATGAAAGTGGTTGTCAGAGATGTATCTAAAGTCCCCTCAGGAAGAATTATAGAAATGGCTCAAAGACTTTATATGCTGACCTTTATCCTTGAAGGTGTAGTGGATGTCTCCTCTGATGGGAATGATAATCCTCCTGGCCCTTCAACAGTGGTTCCTACCTCCTCTACAATTCTTCCCATGGAGACTGAGGTATCCCCCAATGCTAGAGTGGTCAAGGACCGGCTACAACAGTTGAACAAATAACACTGGTGGACAGAATATGCAAGAAGCTCCTCTACTTATTGATGTAACTAACATCAATCTCACTGACCATATGAGTTGGAATGGAAAAGATAATGCTGATGAAGACATGGATGATGATTTGGTGTTAGTAGACAGTCTATTCTCCATCCCTGACAGATGGGATTACAACAAAGTGCATGATAATGTCTGGGACTTTGATCCAAGCTGCCTTAATTTGGATGAGATTGTAGAAAAAGATGCAGTCAAGATCTGGGAACAGTCAGCAGCTAGCATTGCTTATTGCTATGTTATCCTTCAATCCATCAATGATGAAGACTCTGATTCTGAGAAACAAATTCTAGACGATTCGGGTGACTACCTCACCCCTGAGGTGTGTGAGCAAATTTCCACCACCAAAAATAACCTTCCGCCTCTGTTAAATCAAGCCAATTCTGGGCATAAAAATGGAGGAAGGAAAAAGAAGCAAAAATGGGGGCATGTTGTAGCAACTAGGGCCAGTACCAAGAATCATGGAGCTGTTAATATAATTGAGAAGGCTAAGGAATATCAGAAGAGGAAGAATCTTGATAATCCAATCAAACCTAAAGGTAACTCTTTTGCTGTCCTTGGCTTTGATGTCCTTGGAGACATGGCTGTTGCTGTTAGTCTTAATATTGCAAATGATGAGCATGAAAAAGATCATATTATTGCTAATATGGTTAATAAAATTGATAGGAATCTAGTTTTTACTAGTGACAATCCTAAAATTGTGCTCCCTCTGGTTGATATTTTCATGGACATTTACATGACCATGATCAAGATTTTCCCCCACTTGCATCCTCTGTTGTTGGTGCCCAGCTGACTGGCCCATCACAACAGGTTGGTGATAGTTGGAAGATGGTTGTAAGTAGGAAAATAAAATTGAAACAAAATAGAACTAATCATGATAGGAGAAACTTGGAAAATTAGGAGCCTGGCTAAACAAGGTCAAAAACAAGCTATTATCGATTTTATGTCTGAACATAAATTTGAATTTATTGGTTTGCATGAAACTAAAAAAGAAATAATTGACCCTGACTTCCTTAAGAGCATTAGTGGCGTTTTGAGTTCAATTGGTTTAGTTTGCCTGCCAAAAAACTGCTGGAGGTATTTTGGTAGGGTTTAGAGATGATTTGTTTGAGATTATTAGTTTTTTGGCCAAATACTTTTGTGTTTATGCCATACTTAAGAATAAAATTGACAACTTCATTTGTCACTCAGTTATGGTGTATGGTTCTCCTTATCATGAACATAAATGGGAGTTCATTGCTGAGCTCCATGATGTTATGGAGAACTCTACAATCCCTACCCTGATCTGTGGTGATTTTAATCTAGTGAGATGTGCAAAGGAGAAGAGTTCTGAGAGGATTGACCCTCAAATGACCTTCCTTTTCAATGTCTGGATAAATAAATGGATGTTAATGGAATTTAAACTTTCTAATAGGTTGTATAGCTGGGTTAACAACCAAAAAACCTTATTCAAGCTGCCTTGGATAGGGTGTTTGTTTCTACTGATTGGGAACAAAAATTTCCACTCACTTCTGTTCAAGCTTTGTCTACATCAGTAAGTGACCATTCGCCCTTAATCATTAACACTCGACACCAATCTCCTAAAATTCCTAAGTTATTTAGGTTTGAGAAATGGTGGATCAGTCAACCTGGTTTTGAGGAATTGGTTTCCTCGGTTTGAAGCCTGCCACATCCTGGTGTTAATGCTGTGAATATTTGGCAAAATAAGCTTAGGTAAAATCAAATGCTCGGCAATTAATATAGAGGCCGGTAATAAGAAAAACAAACAAGATCTCATGCTTGAGTACGATATTTTGGATGTATTTTTTTGAACATAATCCTCTTTCTAATCTTGAGATTGAAAGAATGGAAACTATTAAAAAACAACTCAATGAAATCTGGCAGCAGGAAGAGACTAAAGCCTGGCAAAGATCTAGAGATATACACATCCTTGAGGGTGAAAGAAACACTTCCTATTTCCATGCTTTGGCTAACCAAAGAAGAAGGAAGAAACACCTAGCTACTCTTGATGGCCCAAATGGCCCTGTTTCTGAAACTAAAGATATGCTAGGAATAGAAGTAGACTTTTATAAGAACCTATTTGCTAGATAAGATAGACCTAATATCTCACTCAGTGAAGATTTTTGGGATGAGGAAGACCTTCTCACTGCTGAGGAGAGATTAAGTTTGGAGAAACCATTCTCAGAGGAAGAAATTAGAGAAGCCACCTTTGGATCGTATGCAGCTGGTGCTCTAGATCCAGATGGTTTCTCTTATCTGCTTTATCAGAAATTAGAACTAACTTAATGGCCCTGGTGGGGGATTTTGAGAGTGGTTCTTTGGATGTTCCTAGAATTAACTTTTCAATTATTACCCTTATTCATAAAGAACCTAAGGCCAGGGAAATGAAGTTTAGATCTATTAGTCTTGGCAATTGCAGCCTTAAGATTTTACACAAAAGCTATTACTAATAGGATTGCTCCTATTGGTCATAGAATTTTCTCTCAAAACCAAACAACCTTCTTAAAAGACAGATACATTCTTGAGAGTGTGGTTGCTGCCCATGAGGTCATCCATGCTACTCACTCTAGTGGTGATGGTGGCTTGGTACTTAAATTGGACTATGAAAAACCCTATGACCGGGTAAGCTAGGAGTTTTTAGACTCCATGCTTGATTCCAGGGGGTTTGGGCTTATTTTTAAGAATATGCGTGCCCAATTTTTTGATGGGGGTTCCTTCTGTGTTAGGATTAATGTCTGTAATAGTCCTTGTTTTGTTGGTAAAGGTTTAAAAAAGGGGATCCCCTGTCACCCATTCTTTATAACTTTGTGGAGAATGTTTTTTCAAAAATTCTTTTTGAAAGCTGCTCAAGATGATATGATTAAAGGGTTGTTGCCTGGGGTTGTCCCCGGGGGTGTCTTCAGCCTCCAATATGCCAATGACACCATAATTTTCTTGCAATAAAATGTAGAAATGGCCCAAAACCTTAAATGGTTGTTAACCTGCTTTGAAAACATGTCTGGAATGAGTATTAACTATCACAAAAGTGACCTCATGCCCATCAACATTTTTGTTGATGAGGCAAATATTTTTGCGCAGCTCTTCTGTTGTAAGATAGGTCAATTCCATTTTAAATACTTGGGAGTCCTTTTGCACTTTGCCAAACTTAGGAAGGAGGACCTTCAACCGGTTATAGATAAGATTATGAAAGGGATCGCTGGTTGGCGAGGGAAACTGCTCTCTTATAGAGGCATACTTACTCCCTTCAAGCTTGCATTTACAGTATCCCTCTCAATCTCCTCTCCATCATCAAATTTCCTAAGTGGACGATTAACATGATTAATTCTCAAATGGCCCACTTTTTTGGGGTAATGATGGCTTGTAAGTAACAGCCCGTTGGGAACCCCAAGAGGAAGGTATGATGAGCATAGCAGCAAGTCTTCCCTCAGTTGTGAAACCAAGGTTTATCGAACCAGTAGGAGAAAGCCAAACTTCAGAAGGTGATGCTTGCTAGATTCATGACACTCCGGACAATGGTGCCAGAAATATTGCTGGTGTGTCTTCACCTAGCAGCAACATGAAACCTGCACACAACACAACCAAGAACTTTGCTCCCAACTTACGATGAGGTTGTCAATCTCACCGGTTTGCTATAAACAAAGGATTGAGCGTATCGAGTGGTAAAAGGATAATAGTATGCAAGTAAAAGTAAACAGTGCGAGTAAAAGTAAAACGGTATAACAATGTAAAGGAAATTGGACTGGGGTCCATAGTTCACTAGCGGTGTCTCTCCATAAGATAAATAACAACATGCTGGGTAAACAAATTATAGTTGGGCAATTGATAGAATAAAGATAACATACATATGTCATGAGGATCACTATGAGATTCACTCTGGGCATTACGACAAAATACATAGACCATAATACAACTGCATCTATGACTAATAATCCACTCGCGGGGAGTCGTCTGAGTATCCCTTGAGTATTAAGTTGCGAACAATGGATAACTGCATTAAGCAAAGTGCGTAAAGTAAACAAAGCAAATGTCCTTGGACACAAGAATGTTGTTTTCTCTCTAGTGGCAACATCACATCTACAACCTTAGAGGTTTCTATCACTCCCCCAGATTACTAGAGGCATGAACCCAACTATCGAGCATAAATACTCCCTCTTGGAGTCACTAGCATCTACTCGGCCAAGATATCTACTAGCAACGGAAAGCATGCAAGATCATAAACAGCATAGAGATAACATAAGATATATGATTCAGCACATCAACTTGACATAGTACCAATACTCATCGGATCCCAACAAACACAACATGTACGATTACATAAAGATGATCTTGATCATGTAGGGCAGCTCACAAGATCTAAACATGAAGCACATGGTGGAGGAGACAACCATATAGTTACTGCTATGGACCCGTGCCACCCTATGGTGAGCCTAGCCCCTGCCCCCCTCCGTCTCATCTTTGGTCTTTGCGAAGCTTTGGTAAAAATAGGAGATTCGGCTTTTGTTTCGTCCAATTCCGAGAATATTTCCTATGTAACTTTTCTGAAACACAAAAATAGCAGAAAATAGGGAACTGGTACTATGGCATCTTGTTAATAGGTTAGTTCCGAAAAATACATAAAAACACCACGAAGTGTAACAAAACACAAAGCAAATGGTGTATAAACAAGGACGGAGCATCAAAAATTATAGATACGTTTGAGACGTATCAAGCATCCCCAAGCTTAACTCCTGCTCGTCCTCAAGTAGGTAAGTGATAACAAAAGAATAATTTTTCAGGTGACATGCATCATCACAATCTTGATCATCTATGTAAAGCATTGAGTGCTGGGATCAAAGAACTTAAAACATGGGCATAAGAGACATAATCTTGACAATAAGAACTTAGCAACCATGTTATAACATAAAAAAAAACACAAACGAAAGATCATGAATAATGAAACAATGAAAGTCAAACGTGTGTTCAAATCATATGGAAAAACATAGCAAATGATTTTCAGATTGTCCTTCATAGAATAGCAAAACATAAATGCATAGGACACCTTCAAGTTTAAGAGGGCGACTAGATACAAATAATTTAAGAACAAGTGAAACCATAATCATAAATCAATCAATGATAAACCTTGGGACTATGCACATTAAACTCAGAATGACAACTATGCTCTCTTAGATGGTGCATAAAGGTAAAAGGTGGTGACTCAACATAAAAGTAAAAGAAAGGACCTTCGCAGAGGGAAGTAGTGATTGCAAGTTTTATAAACCTTCAAACATTATGGTACTTACTAGCTTTGAGCTCTCATTGCCCCCATCATAGGCATCTTGAATGGTTAAAGTTAATGCGAGAACAATTATGAGCATATGCTTGACAAATCATAAGTTGAAAACCTCGTGTCCCATGAAGTACGAATACCCAAACCTCATGCTACTCGACTTAGGGTCCCAAGCAAGCTCTTGTCATTGTAAATATACACGTATCATCGAGAACAGCCAACGGGGTACCTCCTTGCTCGATAACATAGAACAAGCCCACATCAAAATGACAGGACAAATAGACAATGAACACCTCGGCATCTCTTTTATTTACCATTGGTATAGCTTTTTATTGTGAGATGCATCATCGAATGTCCACTATGGGCATGCTGTAAATTTTCACCATGAATGATGCATGTCTTAGATTAGCGGCCCAGGCGTTTCTCTAACACATATACAAACTCCATGATCCCGCAAGATTCCCAACTTATTTCACATCGCGAGTATCCATAAACAAAAGATCACGATATCAACTCAAATAAGAGAAAGTGCAATGTTGAAAGCTTGCCCCATGATGGCATGGTTTGGCTAATTTCCAACTTACAACTTGCAAGCATAACATCAACATAAGAGAGCCACAATGTCAAAATTTTAAAAGCGAGAAAAGTAAAGTGTGCCATCAGGTTCGTGAGAGCTTTACTGACTAATTTTTACATAACACCAAAAAGAGTTTAATTCGAAGGATAGATAAAAGCAAGTCAAATATACTTGGAATAGCAAATTGCTAATAGGTATGTATGCTGGACACATTTGAATAACTTGGTTTTTGGGAGTTGGATGCACGAGTAGAGCTCATACTCAGTACAAAATGAGGGCTAGCAAAAGACTGGGAGCGACCAACTAAGAGAGCAATAACGGCCATAATCATGCATAGCGACAAAACATCATTAAAAGAAGCATAAAATGGCATCACAAATCAAAAACCAAATGATCATAGAGGCTTATGGCGACTTTGTAAGAGTCAAACATGTTGTAAGCATGTGCCAAGTCAACCCAAATAAAGCATCAAGGGGAAAACCAAATGAATGCTTCCATATAATAAAAAACAATGCATGATTTTTTCAAAGGCTCATTAAGCAATCTCAGTCATTTAAGACAAGTCATGCTACAGCAAAAACTACTAAGCATACTATCAAAACGATATCAAGCATGGCATGAAAAAGGCTAAGCCGCAGTCTAAACAAGCTCCTTTTTGTACCACTTTTTTGCATGAAACTTTTTCTCTTTTCCAACACCATTCAAACGTTTTTGAAAAAACTCTTTAGATGAAAACCAACATAGACCAGTAGTCTAAATACACCTTCATGCAAAGATAAAACAAGATCTGAACAAAAATCAAGGCGAAAAATAAAAGCTAAACGCAGTTCTAGAAAAAGAGAACACTCGTTGAACGGTAAGAGTGAAAAATAGAGTGTTCTTGGCATTGAAAAACAAGTACATCTCCTCCAAAAGAAATTTGTTGGGGTCCAACCATTTATTGCAGCAAAAAAAAACTGAAAGAAAAAGTAAAGACGCTCCAAGAAAAACGCATAGAATATGAAGCAATAAAAATATAGTGTGTTGAAAGGTGACCTGATTTTTGCCGATGAAGAAGGGGTGCCTCGAGGGCATCCCCAAGCTTTGATGCTTGTACCTCTTGGATATTTATTGGGGTGACATGGGCATCCCAAGCTTGAGCTTTTGTCCATACTTCATCTCATCTCATCATTCTCCAATCCCTACACTTGAAAACTTCCTTCATACAAAACTTCACACAATTCTATTAGCAACATTAGCATAAACATAATAGTAAATCAACCCTTTTGGTTAAGTTTCAAACTCAAAAACACCACATATAAAGAATATACTACTGTAGCAACTTCCTCAAAAGTTCTGTGATCAAAAGAACTTAAAAAGAAAGCGATCGAGAGGCATACACAAATAGTGGCAGAAATCTGTCAAAATAGAACAACTGACAAAGGTCGAATTTTTCGAGGACCTTCTGTTGCTCAAATCGAAAAGTGCAAAACTAATGAAAGTTTGGATATAACCTGGGGCATATGCTCAAGAAATTTCAGATCAAAAATATATTCTGAGAATTTTCACGAATTTGTATGGTGCAGTGCAGAAATCTGGTTCAGGACAGCAACTTCCCCAAATCTTACCTCCCTCAAATTAGAGGTTCTTCTTGGCACAACAACGAAATAAAAATGATAAGGAGCGGTCATTACAGTAGTAATAACTTCCAAGACTCAAATAAAAGAAAAAGTACTAAAAACAAAACATTGGGTTATCTCCCAAGAGTGCTTTTCTTTAACGCCTTTGAGCTAGGCGCTGAAAGTGGAAATCAAGTATTATCAAATGAGGTATTAGGATCAACGGATGCCTTACGTCTTCCTTTCTTACCTTTGCTCTTGACTCTAGGAAAGACATTACTATTGCAAGGTGGAGAGATGAATCTTATAGTGCCTTTTTCCCACATCTATAGTGGCGCCCAGGAGCTTTAGTAGAGACCTTCCAAGCGTGATTTGTCCTTTTCCTACACATTCAATAACAAGATAATCAGTAGATACCATTCTTCCTAGGACTTTTGTATATGCTCCTTCAGCTATTCCAATGGGAAATATAGTGGCATTATTAGTAAGAGAAATTTCTTCTCCCCCCTCAGAAAGTTTCCAAAGACTCAAAGATTCATAAACATCCTTTGGCATAAGATAAAATTCAGACATAATATCACAACGAGCATGAAAAGTTTCACCACTGATGGTGATTTTCACTGTACGGAACCAACTTGATGGTTCGGAATTTGTTGGCACATAATCAAAATGCTTGCGCAAAGTACTACAGCAATTATTCAAACAAGCAGTGTGAGTCTCAAGAGTATTAAGTCTAGCAAAAATGCTCACAAGAGAGGAATCAAAATCAGTTGGCATGCTATAAATTGTAATCAACTTTTTTATAATATTGAAAGCCTGATCTCCATCACAATGAAGGAAATCTCCTCCTACTGTAGCATCCAAAGAATATCTATAACGGAGAGCAAGACCAAAGTAAAAGCTACTAAGAAGCAAACTCAAAGTCATTTTCGGTTCAGTTTTTCCATGCCAATCATAAATTCTAGACCAAGCTTCTTTGAAACTCTCCTCACTCTTTTGTTTGAAAGTGAAGATCATTTCCTCGGGAGACATAGTAACAGCAACTACACTAGACATAAAAAGCAACTTGAAATAGAAACTAATTTTTTTTTTATTTTTGATAAAAAGATGCAAGCAAAAATAAAATAAAGCAAAACAAAAACAAAATAAAAGATTGTGCGTGAGAGACTCCCCTTGCATAAGTCTTCTTCCTCCCCGGCAATGGCGCCAAAAAAAGTGCTTGATGGCTTGTAAGTAACAGCCCGTTGGGAACCCCAAGAGGAAGGTATAATGAGCACAGCAGCAAGTCTTCCCTCAGTTGTGAAACCAAGGTTTATCGAACCAGTAGGAGAAAGCCAAACTTCAGAAGATGATGCTTGCTAGCTTCGTGACACTCCGGACAATGGCGCCAGAAATATTGCTGGTGTGTCTTCACCTAGTAGCAACGTGAAACCTACACACAACACAACCAAGAACTTTGCTCCCAACTTACGATGAGGTTGTGAATCTCACCAGTTTGCTGTAAACAAAGGATTGAGCGTATCGAGTGGTAAAAGGATAATAGTATGCAAGTAAAAGTAAACAGTGCGAGTAAAAGTAAAACGGTATAACAATGTAAAGGAAATTGGACCGGGGTCCACAGTTCATTAGCGGTGTCTCTCCAGAAGATAAATAACAACATGCTGGGTAAACAAATTATAGTTGGGCAATTGATAGAATAAAGATAACGTACATATGTCATGATGATCACTATGAGATTCACTCTGTGCATTACGACATAATACATAGACCGTAATCCAACGGCATCTATAACTAATAATCCACTCGCGGGGAGTCGTCCGAGTACCCCTTGAGTATTGAGTTGCGAACAACGGATAACTGCATTAAGCAAAGTGCGTAAAGTAAACAAAGCAAATGTCCTTGGACACAAGAATGTTGTTTTCTCCCTAGTGGCAACAGCACATCTATAACCTTAGAGGTTTCTGTCACTCCCCCAGATTACTAGAGGCATGAACCCAACTATCGAGCATAAATACTCCCTCTTGGAGTCACTAGCATCTACTCGGCCAAGATATCTACTAGCAATGGAAAGCATGCAAGATCATAAACAACATAGAGATAACATAAGATATATGATTCAGCACATCAACTTGACGTAGTACCAATACTCATCGGATCCCAACAAACACAACATGTATGATTATATAAAGATGATCTTGATCATGTAGGGCAGCTCACAAGATCTAAATATGAAGCACATGGTGGAGGAGATAACCATCTAGCTACTGCTATGGACCCGTAGTCCAAGGTAGACTACTCACACATCACTCCGGAGGCGACCATGGTGGTGAGAAGGCCTCCGGCAGGGATTCCCCTCTCTGGCAGGGTGCCGGGAAGAGCTCCTAGATCCTCCCGATCTTGCTTCGACGATGGCGGCGGCTTGCAGTATGTTTCGAGGAAAAGCGATCCGTCCTTTAGGTTTTTCCCGCCGAGAGGAATTTATAGGCGAAAGGGCAGCGTCAAGAGGTGGGCCAGCCGGCCTCACCATGTGGTGCCACCAGATGGTGAGCCTGGCCCCTGGCCCCTGGCCCCCCTCCGTCTCATCTTCAATCTTCGCGAAGCTTTGATAAAAATAGGAGGTTCGGCTTTTGTTTCGTCCAATTCCGAGAATATTTCCTTTGTAACTTTTCTAAAACACAAAAACAGCAGAAAACAGGGAACTGGCACTGTGGCATCTTGTTAATAGGTTAGTTCCGGAAGATGCATAAAAACGCCACAAAGTATAACAAAACACAAAGCAAATGGTGTATAAATAAGCATGGAGCATCAAAAATTATAGTTACGTTTGAGACGTATCAGGTAACACTAAGGATTCCCACAAGTACCATTTAGTTAATTGGGGTTAATCAGTCAGAAACAGGAGTTTGGTGGTATGGGGGTTCAAAACCTTAGGGATTATAAGCTGTGTTTGCTAGCCTCCTAGGTTAAAAGATACCTTCTGGATAGAAACAAGATTTGGAGGAAAATTGTTGATGCTAAATATGATTTGAACTCTAACATTTTTTGGGCTAACCCTTCTGCGTGTTCTCCTTTTTGAAAAGGAGCCATGTGGGCAGCACATGCTGCTAAAATGGGTTACCGTTGGAAGGTTGGAAAAGGAGACAAGGTCCTTTTTTGGGAAGATATTTGGTTTGGAGACTATAGTTTACCCATTACTTACTGGGATCTTTATATTATTTCTCATGAGAAAATTGCACTATTGCTAGTGTTTGGGATGGAATTGAACTAAAAATCTCCTTTAGGATGAATTTTTCTTCCTTGATTTATGATAAATGGCTTGAACTCTGTCAACTGATCTCTTATATTACCTTGTTTGATGAAGAGGACTCGCCGGTTTGGATGTATCATCCAACAGGGGTGTATTCTGTCAAATCCTATTATGGCATTGTGAATAATGTTGGAATTATTCTAGTTCATACTCTAGCTATCTGGACGTTGAATGTGCCTCCCAGGATCCATGTGTTTCTTTGGTTGTTGGTCAATAATAAAACCCTTACTAGAGATAATTTGGATAAGCGCAGGCATGTTGAAGATAGGACTTGTGCCTTTTGTGCTGAACCTGAGTCAGTTAATCATCTGTTATTTGAGTGCATTGTGGTCAAGTGTCTCTGTAATGCTATTTTGAGCATTTTTTATGTCCCTCTGGGAGATGATTTTGAATCGGTTGCCATATGGTGGATTAGTAATAACAAAAATTTTGTTCTCAATATGTTTTCCTCTGCTGTTATGTGGTCAGTTTGGTCTTATAGGAATGATTTGTGTTTTCAGGGAAAAAGCTGGCTCGCCATGGACGCAGTTTGGAACAAAGTAGCTGCTTGTATCAGGAGATGGAGGATGCTCTGCAAGGATTCTCATTCAAGTATGCTGGATCGCAACCTGCTCCTGGACAAGATGAGAAGTGAACTACTCAGAATAGCTTGGTGATTGGTTAGAAGTATCTGGTAGTTTGGCTCTTCCCCCTGCGTTGGCTTTTATGGTTAGCCTTTGTGCAGTGTTGTTTTGCAAAACCTAAATCTGGAATGTTGTCACTCTGGTTGCATGTTAATGGAACCGGGGGGAACCCCTATTTTCTAAAAAATATTATACAAAATGCATGACAATTATACGCATTGGGAAGAATGTATTTCTGCTAAATGTTTATAAGGGAATTTTCATAAGATTTCATAAATATGTTGCATTATGTTTAAGCAAAGAAACTGGCTAGAATTCACTGCACCATAGAAGGTCACCACTACGAAAACAATCGAGCACATAATTGGAACCATCTCGCCATCGTAAGAGGAAGTCACCAATGGGAAGATTACCATGTCTGACCTCGGTTTTCGACATCGAGGGATGTCTCGTTCTATAGCAAAACCTCCTCCTCCTCCTCCTTTTGGACTTGGTTGTACTAAATCAACACATATCATCAACCATTTGGAACCTTTTGTCGATGGAGTGGTACCTTTAGTTTACAAAACACCTTGTATGTGAAGTGGTAGGAAACATTCCCGTGGTGACGATTGTTGATTATTTGGGTGATGGATTCGATTTCTGTGTGTTCTTGGTAAATGGATGCCATTCAACAATAATTGAGATAACCACCTTGCACTGCTTGAGTAAGTTCTTAAATGTGTGCCTTCGTGTATACTTGATATGTTTTCTCGAATGCACTTATCATTTTCTATTTGGTTGCTTATTATTTTGTAACCTTCATGTTACATGATCGATACTATGCAAAAAATAGATGGCTACATGCATCAGCTGAGGTGTTTATATTTTTCAAAAAAGTTAACGTAATAATAAATATACAAAAGGAAGTTAGAAGTGGTCTTGAACATCTGTTGAGTTGAGCAATATATTCATGAGAGAATGCTCCTCCCCATCCCCATGGCGATTCCTGTTAAAACAAATATTTCCCTGTGTTCCAAATTAATTGACATAACTTTGCTAGATACAAAGATGTATCTACTCACTGAAATACTTCTAGATACATCCGTATCTAGACAAAGTTAATTTAATTTGAAGCTGAGGTAGTATGTTGCATCAAGAAAATAGTGATCGAAAGTCAAGTGTCGTGACGAACCAAAGTATCACGCTTTTGTGTAAAAGACTATCAGTGCTTGGTTGTCTCCAAAGTGAGGTGGAACTTGCTGGACCATCAATTCAGCCAGCCAAACATTAGGTCTTCTCCTAATCCACAGGCACGATTGAAAGGCCCGTGCATGTGAGACCTTTATGCACACTCATGTCAAACAACTGCCATTGCCATTAGGTGTACATGGGTGGGAGTGGGGCTCGCCATGGCCAAGCCGCCAAGGTGGTTATATATATGGGTGGCACTGTGATCTTCATCTACCTAGCTAGCTAGGGCTCTCGATCACTTGTTTCCCGGCACTCATCGCACCAAGTTATATATACAACCAGCTAGCATGATGAAGAGGCTCGTGATTCTTAGGCGGTGCCTTCCGCCGCCACCGGCAGTGTCTATGGCGTTCGGTGGGTGCTGCCGCGGCGTGGTGTACGGGGAGTGCCGGCGGAACCACGCGGCGAGGATGGGAGGGTACGCGGTGGACGGGTGCCGGGAGTTCCTGGCCGAGGGGGAGGAAGGCACCAGCGGCGCGCTACGCTGCGCCGCATGCGGCTGCCACCGCAACTTCCACCACCGGGTGGTGGTGCCGCGCTGCTGCTGCAGCGACGCCGGTGATGCCGCGGCCGCGGCCTCCGGTCACTGGGACAGCTGCTCGACCGAGTCCACGGCGTCCAGCACCACGGCCAGCTAAAGAAGGAAGGAAGAAAGAAAGATCTCAATCAAGATGAATCACACAGGTCGGCCGGCCATATTGATCGATCGATCGATCGATCTCAGCAGGTGTTCAAGTGATTAATCCATGAAACTTTTCTCCTCTTACATAGTGGCATTGCCTACTTGTTTCTTCTCTGACTAGCTTAAAATTAGCTAGCTAGTGCATTGCTGGTGCTTACTTTCTTACCTTTGTCAGTACTAGTATGTATTAATGTATCCTCCTGATTGTATTGGATGTGTCCATTGTCTCCATTCACGCGCTCTCCCTGCTGTGTCTCTATGCTCATTTTCTTCTTTGGATGAGATTAACTGTTGTGTTCCCATGGTTCTCCCGTGTTCGACATGTGATTCCAAGAAAACTGATTTCTGGTGTTTGGCATCAAACAGCTGTGCAACATTTGGCATGTATATTTCAAATGCTTGGAAGTGGGAAATTTAAGACCAATTTCAGTACATAAACAATTATGTTTTGCAGCAAGCTGTTTTCTTGAGGAAGGAGCAACTCTCTACTGTTTTTTAATAATTTTGATCTTAGCCTGTTACCTATTAAACAACTATTTTCTTTATATATATGTATTTAGCTGGATCCAATCAAATTGATTGAGCAAGTTTCCATGCATGAACATAATAGCTCTAGCTCGGCACATGAATATGCATTGAGTGCACTGAATTGCAAGAGCAGGTCGATCTTACACTACGCAATACAGATTTAATCCGCTGGCACGTACAACTACCTGCTGTGGCGTACCAATAGCTAGCTAGTGCTGCAGCTTTTCTTCCGTGCTTGCTTGTAAAGTTTTCGGGGCCAATAAATAGTGGGGGGCTAGGTTTTACTTCATGTTGTGGACACAAATTTTCTTTTATTTTGACATTTATGTGGAAGGAAAAGTTAGATAGCTAGATGGCGTGCATGCGCTCTCGGACCCTCTCTAGACAGCAGCATAAAAGAGGAGCACGACAACAACAATAAAAACATTAATTCGCAAAGGATCATCCACGTTATAAATGGCCTCTTGGCTACCTTTCCCTCCTCGCTTTTAGTCTCCTGTAGTGCATTCGACCATCTGTAGCAATCATCGACCTGCAAACTGAGTCGACTTCGATCTAGACTTGGCTCACTCAGTTTATACAAAAATTCGCGCAAGCTCATACTGATTGAGTTAAAGGTTAAATATAAAATTTGGTCGTACTCAGCTTTTAACGATCTCGAGCTAGCTTTGAGATAAGAAATATAATGAAATTTTCAATTTTGCTTGCATATAAAAGGACCAAAACAAATACCCACACCATGCAAAAGGAATAAGTTAATCTTTCATATTCGCTTAATCAAATATCATCCAAATTTGAAGGAATAAAGGTAATAAATTTCTATATTATCTTTTAATATATATAAAATATTATATATGATTATATTTTTCGAAGCTTTCAAGCTAAATCGAGTGAGCTAGTGTTGGCTCAAGATAAACTCATGCTCCAGTACTCATACTCGGCTCATTTCTGCTCGAGTTGATCTTGAGCCGAGCTACGAAACGAGTTGGTATTGAGCTGACCTACGAAGTGAGCCGATCTCGAGCCGAGCTACGAAACGAGTTGATCTCAAACCGCTCATGAATCTCGAGCTTTTCTTGAAGTCACGTAGTATTTTCTCGTAGTCAGTTTTTCATTGAGTCGCCTTGTTGCTCTAGGGCCCTTGACGTTTGCAAGCGCACTTGACATGTTGCCATGTTCAGCATATTGTTTGGCTCTTTAGCCACTAATAGCTCAAGGCCGGAAGATACGATGACTTTGACCGAATGGATACAACTAGCTGAAGTTGATAAATTTTTAGGTTGTAGATGCTCTCCTCATTGATGTGGACTTGCGGCCCTCACATTATCTGTGACAAGGGTATAGATAATAGAGCCCGATAGTTGAGTACCCCTGAGGCCCGTTAAGCTATGCCCAGTTGTAATACTAGTCGAAATACGAGTTCATATCGTATATCGATATTGTAATCTGTATCGGATCCCTCCCGATCCTTGAGACCTGGCCACCTATATATAGGGGCCAGGAGAGGACGGTGGGGGACAGATTGAAAGCCAGCCAGGTTTACACCCACGTTTACTTTCGATAGACACCTTGTTTGACTGATTTTACCTTCGAGTTCATCCGACGCCCTATCTCCCCGATCCTAAGTCCTTCATCTAGGACATTTGTTGAGTTAACCCTCGTCAATTGGCGCCGACCGTGGGGACTCTGGGCGTTGGAATCATGAATTCGACGGCTTTTTCGCTTTTAGCCAACAGCAGTCCAGAAGTCGACGAAAATCAAAAGATGGAGTTGACAATCAGAAGTCTGAGCTTCTATGTTGGACCTTCGGGTTCAACTTGTCTTTCGGATCTGGCAAAATCGGGTCCATCGACATATAAAACCGAAATAATCGCCAAGTCTGGATCATCTGTGGGCTCTTCTAGCGAGGCAAACTCGCCGGTCAGCCCAGCAGGAACAGAAAATCTGCAAGAGAAACTCGAAGAATTCGACGAAACTCGGGGAAAGCCCGACGTGGAAGTAGCAATGGACAAGTCACACGATAGTTCAAGGGATTTCGCCAGCAAGAGCAGCAGCGTCTCCAGAAGCATACACCAATTGTGCGTCATTATCACGGAAGCAGCAGAAGAAAATAATCACGCAGACAACGAAGAGGTCGACATGCAAGTCGACAAATTAAGGAGCAACGGCAAGAAGGAGAAGGAGAAAGTCCACATCTCCTCCGGAGAGTGGAGAATGATCATGTCAGCCATCAACCACAGGATAGATGTACCCGCAGATTCAAGAAGAGAAGTTCTAATGGGATATCAATACGCGCTACATCAGCGCAGAAAGAAGTTAAGGGAGGAAAGAGACATGTTCATGAGAAGCCCGGATTACAACAACACATCAAGTGGAGGATATTGGGATGAATATAGCGATTCATCAGAGTCCAGCATGGAGAGGTACAGAGACCCGAAGCACAGCAGGAGGACAACAGCATAGACAATAAAAGAAAGCTACACGAAAAGCCCAAGAGCGAACCCACCAAAAGAGGAAGAAGAATTTGTGCAAGAAACACCAAAAGAGGCATTGGTAGCAGCACAGGCATACCTACTAACTATACAGCCAAAGCTTGGGGACCCGCGGGAGCACATGCATCAAGCCGCGATACGAAGCCTCGGGTTGGTAGAAGACAAGTTAAGGGGAAATCTTCCAGAGAAAAAGGCGACACATCGTAGGGAAAGGCAAAAAGAAGAGGTCAAGCGCAAATCTTCGCAGAACGAAACTAACGAGTCTTCAGAAGACGAGAAACGCCAAAAGCGGAAGGAGGATGCAAGGAACATAATAGCACAAGCAAAAGTAAACAACTCACGTTATGCGTGGAGAGAAGAAAATTATGAAGACAACGAAAAAGAGATGGGCGCGTTATGCTTTACCCGCAGGGTTCGCAAAACACGAGTACCCAAAGGATTCAAGTTGCCGCACGATCAAGAAAAATATGATGGGTCGCAAGAACCCACTCTATGGTTATCAGACTACCTACAAGCAGTACAAATACTCAGAGAAACAAGAGCAACGACAATGCAAATTTTGCAGTTACACCTCACCGGCGCAGCATGGTCCTGGTTGAATACTTTACCCAACGATTCCATCGGAAGTTGGGAGAACTAGAGAACCAGTTCGCAAGAAATTTTCGCTCAACATACAAACGACCAGCGTCGTTGGAAGAAGTTAAGTCATGCATGCAGAGGAGAGACGAAACTCTGCACTCTTACATACAACGCTGGAGTGTCATCAAAAATTCTGCAGAAGACCTCTCCGATGAAAGAGCAATAGACGCCTTTTCGGCCAGACTTTGTCGTTCAGACCTCGTGGAGGAGGTAGGGAGAATAAAGCCAAGGATAGTATCAAAACTAATGGAAGTAGCCAACAGATTTGCCGATGGAGAAGATGCGTATAACAACAAAAGGGGACGTTCACCAGAAGTCGACAAAACAAGCAGGCAAAGGTGAAGATACCGCAATGGCGAGAACCACGGAAGGCGAAATCAGATAGCCGTGGGATATGACGGAAGGAATGAGGAAGGCTATGAAAACAAAGAGTTTCAAACGAGAGATAGTCGGGGAAAAGAGAAACCAAGGTACTCGGGCCCGTCGATAGAAGACATGCTATATGATCCTTGTCGCATCCATTATGCGTACCTAGATGGGAAAAGAGTTTCCAACCACCAGATAAAGGATTGTAGAACCTTCCTAAGGTTGCAAAATGCCATGGATTTAAGCCAAGGAGCACGATAGGGAGGAAAAAGCATGAGTCAAGGATACCAAATGCAACGACTCGCAAAACAGCTGGAGTCAAAAGTATATATATCAGCAATGATCCAACCAGTGCCAAAGTCGAAGAAAGAGCTGAAGAGCATATCCAGACAGGTTAACTTGGCAATATCGTCACCACCAGCCACTACAGAGTACTTGCAATGGTCCGATCAACCAGTCAGATTTAGCAGAGCGGACCACCCGAGGAAAGTTCCCAAGCCAGGGCACGCACCAATGGTACTAAAGGCGCAAATAGGGGGATACGACGTCGGAGGAGTATTCATGGACGCAGGAAGCGGCATAAACCTAATATACGTAAGAACTCTGAGGGCAATGTGCATCTCACTGGAAAGTCTAAAGCCAACAGATTGTTCTTTCCACAGAATAGTACCAGGAAGCGCAAATTACCCTCTCGGGAAAATAGAACTCGACGTTTGCTTCGGCAATAGCAACAATTATCACAGGGAGAAGCTGGAGTTCGAAGTCATGGACTGGCCTTCACAGTATCACGCAATCCTGGGGCGCCCAGCATTTGCAAAATTCATGGCAATACCTCACTACGGATATCTCACGCTCAAAATTCCAGGACCCAAAGGAACGATCATGGTACAAGGCAGCTTTGAAGTATCCAACACTTGTGACAAATAATTCAATACGCTGGCACAAACTTTCGGCATGACAGCAGAGTACGCAAGACTGAAAGGCGAAACTGACCACAACGTACTACCCGACGTCGGACGATCCCTGCCAGATCAGGCTTTCGATGCAACTCAAGACTCGAAGAAAATCCAGGTCCACCCCACGGACCCGAACAAGACCAGCTCTATAGCAGTAAACTTGGATCCCACATAGGAAAGCGCACTCGTCGAGATCCTCCATGAGCGCTGGGAAATCTTCGTCTGGTGTCCTTCAGACATGCCAGGGGTTCCCAGGGAACTCGTCGAGCATGCACTAAATGTCGATCCCAAAGCAAAGCCAGTCAAACAACCATTGAGAAGATTTGATGAACCCAAAAGGAAAGCAATAGCGTCCAAGCTACACAGGCTAGAAAACGTAGGGTTCATCCGAGAAATCAAAACGTCGACTTGGGTATCTAATCTAGTTATAGTCCCCAAGAAAAATACAGACGTACAAAGAGTATATGTCGACTACACGTCTCTCAACAAGCACTGTCCAAAGGATCCCTTTCCCCTACCTCGCATTGATCAAATAATAGACTCAACAGCGAGATGCGCAAGGCTTTCCTTCCTGGACGCATATTCTGGCTACAACCAGATCAAATGGAAGAAAGAAGATGAGGAAAAAACAGCTTTTATAACACCATACGGTGTGTTCTGTTACCAAGTCATGCCTTTCGGTTTAAAAAATGTAGGAGCAACCTACCAAAGGATGATGCAAAATTGCCTTGGGAGTCAAATAGGACGAAATATTCAAGTCTACATCGACGACGTGGTCATCACCACAAGAAAAGAGGAGTCACTAATCAGTGATCTGGCAGAAACCTTCGACAACTTAAACAGGTACAAGCTCAAGCTTAACCTGACAAAATGCTCTTTTGGGGTATCCGCAGGGCAACTCCTGGGATTCCTGGTATCCGCAAGAGGAATAGAGGCAAACCCAGAGAAGATCCAAGCAATACTAACGATGTGGAAGCCAACAAAGCTACACGATGTACAGAAGCTCGCAGGACGCGTCGCGGCACTAAGTCGATTCGTGGCAAGGCTAGGAGAAAAAGCACCCCCTTTCTATGCATTGATGAAAAAATCTGACGATAAATTCGAGTGGACAGAAGAAGCGGACACAGCCTTCGCACAACTGAAAAAGTGCTTTCCACACCACCCGTGTTGGTCGCACCAAAGGAAAAGGAGTCATTACTACTATATATTGCAGCAACACATCAAGTGGTGAGCACAGTATTAGTAGTCGAAAGAAGCGAAGAAGGAAAAGCTCATGGAGTCCAGCGGCCAGTATATTTCGTTAGCAAGGTATTATCTCCAACAAAGCAAAGGTACCCGCACTACCAGAAACTTGCGTACAGTGTGTTCACAACAGCACGAAAACTACGGCAATATTTCACGGTGCACCCAATTGTAGTGGTTAACGAAGCACCATTATCCAACATATTGAACAATCCTTCAGCAACAGGACGTGTCTCCTTATGGGGAATTGAGTTATCACCCCTGGACATCACGTATGAAAAGCGAAAAGTGATCAATTCACAAGTTTTACCAGATTTCACAGCAGAGTGGCTGAAGTTACAAAGCACAGGACCGCCAGATCTATCAAGCGTATGGACAATGTACTTCGATGGTTCAAAAAGAATCCAAGGCGCAGGGGCAGGAGTGGTCCTGATATCTCCACAAGGCGACAAACTAAAATATGTGTTAAGGATGAGTTTTCCCCAAGCTTCCAATAATGAAGCCGAATACGAGGCGCTACTCCATGGGATGAAAATGGCCAAAGCATGCGGAGCAACTTGACTAAAAATATTTGGAGACTCGAATCTTGTCGTCCAACAAGTGATGAACAAGTGCGATGCCATCAGCGACAATATGACAGCATACAGAAATTTATATTATTATTTAGAGGGAACATTTGACGGATGCGAAGTTCCGCATGTCAGTAGAGCCAGCAATGAGGAAGCCGACAATTTAGCAAATATCGGGTCCCAGTGTTTACCCGTACCACAAGGAGTTTTCTAGGAAGAAATCATGGAAAGATCAATAAAAAGCGACAAAGTCTCGACTACAGGAGAACAAGTCTAGCACCAAGCATTAGGCTCGGGGGCTGGTAATAGAGGGACAACTGAACCCGAAGAAGTCATGATGATCGAGGAAACCTAGATGCAACCATACTTGGCTTACATGGTAAACAAAACACTACCCGAAGATACAGTACAAGCGAAAAGGATAATACGACGATCCAAGGCTTTCATCGTGTTGCAAGGAAAATTATACAAGAGAAGTATAACATGTGTCTTGCAACGGTGCGTTACTCCTCAGGAAGGGCCAGAAATCTTAAAGGACATCCACGCAGGGGTATGTGGACATCACGCTAGCAGCAGAGCCATTGCAGCCAAAGCTTTTCGTGCAGGATTTTACTGGCTAACAGCCATTGAGGAGGCGAGAGACATAGTGAGGAAGTGCGAGGCTTGTCAATGTTTCGCATCTCGACCACACGCGCCAGCAGCGGAGTTGCAACCAATACCACTATCCCGGCCCTTCGCGCAATGGGGTCTTGACATGGTAGGAAAACTGCACAAATCTTGGCCAGGAGGGCATGTTTACATGCTGGTGGCAGTCGACAAATTCACCAAGTGGGTAGAGGCAGCCCCCGTGACAACCCAAGATTCTACAGCCGCAATCAACTTTATCAAGTTCATAGTCTTTCGCTTCGGAGTACCACACAGCATCATCACAGATAATGGGACAAACTTCACATCGAAGGAGTTCAAAAATTACTGTGAAAGTTTGGGAATTAAATTAAAATTTGCATCTGTGGCGCATCCAAAGACAAATGGGCAAGTCGAGAAAGCCAACGGCTTAATATGCAATGGGATAAAGAAAAGACTATTAGCACCCCTTGAGAAAGCCAAGCACGCTTGGGTAGATGAGCTACCCTCCGTACTCTGGAGTCTCCGAACTACACCCAACGCGGCCACTCAAGAAATGCCCTTCTTCCTGGTCCATGGCGTAGAAGCTGTGCTTCCAGTCGAAATAACTCATGAAGCTCCAAGAATCACAGCGTATGATGAGACAACTTCCACAGAAGCACTTCAGGACGATGTCGATGCACTCGACGAGGCAAGAGACGTAGCACTAGCCAGAGCTACTCAATATCAGCAAAATCTACAAAACTACCACAGTAGTCGAGTTCGTCCATGGTCTTTCGTGGTGGAGGATCTAGTTCTACGACTTAAGCAAGATGGTCATGGAAAATTGGAATCCCCATGGGTAGGACCCTACATCGTGACGAAAGTAATACCAGGAGGAGCTTATCGACTATAAGACAAAAAAAACGGGGAAAGACGAGAGTAACCCGTGGAATGCAGAGCAACTACGGCGGTTCTATGCATAGAACACTACTAGGGAAACCCTTATCTGTGGCACACCAATTTGGGCTTCAGTGGCGCACCAGTGGTGCGCCACGCATATCAAGCCACTGGTATTTATTACCAGTGGCGCACGCCCACGTGCGCCATGGTTAAGTGTCCTATCCGTGGCGCACCTAAGAGGGGTGCGCCACGCATAATATCTGCGGCGCACCCAATTTAGGTGCGCCACGGATAGGGTGCGCCACTGGCAATAAAAATGGTGCTCCACTGATATGTTTTCTATTTGTATTTTTTTTCGAGAATACAGCAGAAATACATAGTATACAGCACAAAAATATATAATATACAGTAGAAATGCAAAGATATACATATCAGTAACACAGGAATTCACCAAAATACATCAATATGAAGTCAAGTGTCGGAAGACATCAATATAAAGTCAAGTATCGAAATACATCAATATGAAGTCAAGTGTCGAATCATTACACAAGTTAAGTACAACTTTGATCATTACTAAAAATATATGGAGTTACATATCACCTAGACTACTATATGAACGAATAGATCACACCGGCGACGACGATGAGAAAGATCGAGACCATGATCAAGAACTTCATCCGATTCTTCTTCCACACGTGTCTCCTCCACTTGGAGACCGCGAGCTCTCTTGTCTTGTACCCTTTGTAGCAGTTGCCGCTGAAGTTGGTCACCTATGCCTGGCAGTCCTCCCACACTCCTCGTAGACTCCTGGAACCTGACCACTGTACACCACGTACCACTTCGCCATCTCTCTATAGACATGTAGTATATATGTTATGCAACGAAAGGAATGACAAAGTGCAAAAACATGCTTGCATGATCACAAATACTATGGCAAGGATTCATAAGCCTAGAATAAAACATAGCATGGATGACGATCGATCATATATAAGCAAGTCCAACATCGATCATCAAGGCATTACGAGCCTCGGCAAGTTAAGGTTTACACACACATGTCCAACAATAGTTCGGAAACAACACTAGGATAGTAAAGTTTACGATACATCGACCCAACACCGCTAGCTAGCCACAGACATCATGTAGTCCTCGCCGGGAATGGGCGCATGCCCTCTCTCATCATGAACATCCTTGTGTCGCGCTGCCTGTCGAGGCGTCCTTCGATCTCGTGGTTAGTCAACGCTATGCCACAATGCATGATCCCGCCGGTTGAGTCGACGTCTTCATGAAGGACTTGCGCGATCTAAGTCTGGATGCGCCAGAAATCTTCCATAAGGTCCGCATCATCGATCGCCGCAAACTTTTCAGCCCATGGTCAAAGATTAGATGGTAGCACCCTGATCCGCAAATCCCGGACGATCCCCTTCAGGTGATGGAGGGCGTAGAAGGCCTCCTTCACACTGCCAGGCGGCTGCTTGACACATGGAAACTTTGTCTGGTGCATAAAGATATGCTTGCCATTCTTGACTCTCTCGCCACCCTTGGTGAATTTGCCCCCCTTGTCGGCGTAGAATTGTAGAGCTTCATCGAGCACACTCTTGATTCGGCCATAGTTCTTCATCGGCTTCGTTTCACTCGATGAGTCAAAGTACGTCGCTTGCGACCACCTTGGGCAAATGGATATGAGTGAGCAATATATGCCTCTGCGTAGCACAATTGAAAAATAAATTGTTGTAAGAGGACCAACCAGAGAATCTAAGAAAGAAGTTTTCACGGCGGTGTTCACTTACTCGGGAAAGCAAGGCAGAAGAATGGAGTCGATGGTCGGGTTCTCCACAAAGATATTCCCAAGGTACTCCTTCACCGTTGCCCAGTCCGCCTCGTTCACCAAGGCAACATCACGCATGAAGTAGGGGTCTACTATCACGATGCCCTTGGTCTTCTCCCTCTTCGCCTTCAACGCCATATGAAGCGTGTATAGACGGACCAAGTTATAGTCCAGGCAGTTGGAGTGTAGCAGATTGTAGATGTCCTCGTACCGCACGAAGAAGATTACAGCGGGTGATGTATCGACGAAGCCATGGCCCTCCGGCACCTTGATTGTGTAGACCGGGTACCCAGGATTCTTTTCTTGGAGAAGGCGCTCCTCGATATACTGGATGCTGTCGTGCAAATTCACGATCGCTCCACCCGCGTTGGCGAGCATCTCCTTTGTCAGCATCGACCGACCCGCTATGTGCCTAGGGAAATCACTGGGCTCTTCTCGCACGCCGTCCTCAGCCCGGAGTATCTTCCTCGGAGACGGCTGGCTCGAAGCCTTCTTGCTCTGGCTATGCTTCCGGCCCTTCTTATTCTCCAAGATAGGAGCTGTAGATTGCAACTTATCCGGCACGGGAGCAGCGGATTTCAGCTGCTCATCGACCGCCTTCTGGAGTGTGGTGGGGCTGATAACATTGGCCGGATTGGGTTGTGTGGCTGCGACTTCCGGAGGCGTCTCCTGAGAACCGTCGCCGAACCGCAGACGCTGCGTGCATGACAGGGGACGACCGGCTTGTTGACCACGGGAGGCTGGATCTCCAAGAGGAGGCATGTAGATTTCTTCGTTGGCCCCGATGTCGAGGAAGCCGTCAATTTCATCGCGGGGATTATCGCCGCGGTTAGGTGCAGCGTCCACGTGCTCGGGTAGAGGCAACGGCGTGTGCACGGCTAGTTGCTGATGCCTCTTGGTGGCAGGGACGAACATCGGTGGCCGTGTCTTTTTAGCGAGGGCAGCCGCGGGGCGCTGATCATCCTTTGCAAGGCGAATATGTGACTTCGGCCATAGCAAGGGCCAGCCGACGCAACCTCCGAGAGAGTAATGCTCATCGGCTCCATGAGGTTACATGGGAGGATCAACGCCTTCGCAACCCTTCAAAGGACGCACCAGGGCGACCCTGAACATGCCAGCAGGGATGGGCAAGTTGTGCATCAGGGGGTTCTTCGGTTGGCATATGGTACCCTTGCCTACATCCTTCAGCACGCCGTTCACATAGTGCAACAAGGTGCAACTAGTATCCTGCGGGAGAACATGTTGGGCATCATTATCAGATGGTACTCATCAAAAAAGACAGCAGAGTATGAAGTCGAGCCTACGATTAGTTACCTTGGTAAGGGCATCGAGGTCGGCTAAGGTGGACACGCGAGGCTGCGTGGGCTGCGGTGGAGGCGGCGGCTGCACGTTGGTGTTGGGCGGCGGCAGCACGTTGGTGTTGGGCTGCGGCGGAGGCGGCGGCCGCGTGTTGGTGTTGGGCTGCGGCGGAGGCGGCGGCCACGTGTTGGTGTTGGGCACCGGCGCCGGCTGCGCGTTGTTGGTGTCAGCGGCCAACGGGCTCAGCCCCGCGAACGGGTCTGCCAATGGGTAGGAGGGCGGGGTCACCATATTCGGCGACACGTGTTACACCGAGTTGCTGCCGGACAAGCTGGGCACCGGTATCGGCCCAACTCCACCAGCGGCATTCCACGCTGCTAGACCCTCCCATAGTTGAGGAGGAATGACCTGGCGCAACCTTGCTTCGAACTTCTCCTCCATCTGCACCGGCAGCGCGGCCACTTGCGCCTTGAGATCTGCAATCTCCTACCTCTGCGCCTCCTCCACCTTGCTTCTTCTATCCTTTCTAGCCTTTGATTCCTCTTTGAAGTGGACGCCGACTTTCGTGGTCAGCCCAAAGCCGGAAACACGCCCAGCGGACGTCATCTTCTTGTGCTTGGGCCTCTTCTTCATAATATTCGTCGCCCTGTTGAAAGGAGTGTCCCAAGGCTCCGATTGCCCTTGGGTGGAGCAAGCTGCCTCGGCGGCTATTTCAGCTTCCTATAAAAGGATTCATGAACCCAATTAGAATCATCGGTTCATTATTGATTGCAAATCGACTTGAGATCCGCGGTAAGTTGCTTACCACGAGTTTCTCAAACTCTTGCACAGCCTTCGCTGAGGTTTTGAATTCCTTTGTCTTGGGGCACAGGTAGTAGCGGGCCCGCACAAAGTTCCGGACCTGTGGGTCCGTGAATTTGTCAAACATGTTGGGCTTGCCAAGACGAATAAGCTCGGTGTCCTCCTTGTCCCACACTTCCTAGATTCCTCTGTAATCGCCACTCCCAAGACGGTGGTGACCTAAGTTCTGTTCATACATCTTCTTCCCCAACGCTGACAGAGCTTTGAAGGTATCGGTCTCCAACTCCTCCTTGAAAAGAAGATAGTCGTCGTGATCTAGAAGTGGCTCATGCTTCTTGATCTCTTCCCAGCTTTCGTCCTTGTCAATCTGCTTCTTCACCCAGGTTCTCCAGCTAGCCAAGGCCGTGCTCATCTTCGTAAGGGCCTGCTGGTTCACCTTGTTGTCTTTGATGTTTAGGTTCTTGTACTCCACCGGGAAATCATATCGCTCGTGAAGCTTCTGTAGTAGGAGCTGCACAAGATGCACATTGCCGGGATCTCGGAGGTTCCTCGTGTTGATCGTCATGGTCTCCCGGACGATGCAACCGATCTGCATCCCGTATCCTGCGGCAAGGGCTTTAGGCTCCACGGGTACGCCGTTTTCATTCACGGCGGTGAAATCCTCACGTTTTGTGCCAAGCATCGGCGGATTCCGATCCTTCCTGGTGGCCTTCTTCTTAGCAGCTGAGGCAGATCCACCATCAGTGGTGTCATCCTCGGCGCCATCGGTGCGCTCGCCGCCAGCATCAGTGGTGGCATCGGAGTCTCCGTCTGCTTCTCCACCCTCGGAGTCTCCGTCTCCACCCTCAGAGTCTTCGTCTCCACCCTGATCATCTCCACCTCCGTCTCCGTCCATGACATCTATTTCCTTCTCCTCAGCCGCCCTCTGGGATTGCATCCAAAATGGCAAGTTTGCCGCCCGGGCTTGTTCTTCGACACTCATTTGGTTAGAAGGGCTAGCGCCGTCGTTGACGTGTCCAGTCGACATGTTTGCACTAAACAAAAGGAGAAAAATGTTTAGTACAACAAAAAATCGATCGGAAAATTCGACAGCACCTCCCCTATAAATGCCTACCTAGGAGTGCCTATTTCTCACCAAAACAGAAATCAATCAACATTTTGGGAGTAATAGGCACTCATTTTCAAAAACCTGTAAACAATTCACACAAAAAAAGCACAAAATGTGCCTTTCCAACACACAGTTGTCGACAACATGCTCACTGATTCATCATCACAGATTGATCATCACAGTAAACATCATCACAGTAAAAACTTCTCAGTAAGTAGCCAGCAACATACACTTACATGTATAAAAAGTTCACAGTAATAAGCATGTCACAGTAGAAAGTTCACAGTAAGCCACTACTAGAAGTAGAAAGTTCACAGTAAGCATGTATAAGCATGTCACAGTAGAAAGTTCACAGTAAGCCACTACTAGAAGTAGAAAGTTCACAGTAAGTTGTGCAAGTTCACAGTAGAAAGTTGTGCAAGTTCACAGTAAATAGCTAACAGTAGAAAGTTAACAGTAGCAAGCAGTGATACCACTTTGCTGATAAAATTAGTCATACAAGAACATGAACCAAAGATAATCTTTTTGGTTAGGTTTTCTAAGCTAATAAAACTGATTCTGTTATATATTTCATGTCCCTAGCTAATGTTATGCTTGCTTAGTTTGCAAAGTAAGCTTCTTACTGTGAATTATCTAAATTATATACTTGACCATCTATCAAAATTATCCAAAGCAGGAAATACAAGCATTGATGCTGCATAATTATTCATGAAAAAAGGTTATATACTTAAGCATTGACACAAAAGCATTGATGCTCAAAATTATCTAAATTATATACTTAACCATCTTGTTGTTGATCGTTATGATCATGCAGATGATAGTTTGAGAATTATTCATGAAATAAGGTTGCTACATAATTAAAAGGGAATTATGACATGCCTCTGTTTTAACATGTCAATCGTTTGAGCTTGTTTTCGTAGGAGACATTAAGGCCAGAATGATAGTTAATGGCAGTGTAGATCAATTCAAGTATGTTGTGTAGAAAACTAACAGACAAGGACACATGTTTTTGTTCGAAAGGCATGTGAATATGAAGAAAACATAGCTGCTTTATTCTATTGCTGACAAAAATAATCGATTCCATTATACTACTACTTCTTTAGGCAAAAGCATTATACTCCTACTCCAACTGATTGATACTTAGTGATAGCTAGTATAATTGAAGCTAGAGTTAACATTAATATGTTACTAACATTGCAACAACACAAAAGGGTTAGCTTACATTGTTCTTGCAGAATATGACGAATGCAACTACGTTTCGTGTCACGGTCACACCCTAGCTAATTATGTTGCTTTCCAACTTTCTTTGTATGGTCTGGTTGGAACATGTGTGGTTTTTGGTCTGTTGCAAGGATAGTTGAATTCACATATAGGTTTTGTAAAATCTAAAAGAATTCCGGTGAGGATACCAGTATCCCTGGAAAGGCATGTGAATATGAAGAAAACAAAGATGCATAATCAGATGAACTTGGTGGGTTAAAATGCCTAATGTCAATCTCAAATTCAAGAAATAATTAGTAACATTTTCCTTCTAATTTTCTTGTGCCCAACAACTACCATGTTACTGTTTTGACAAAAACTGCTCCTAAACATGTAATGCGCGTAGCATTAGTCAAGCTAAGTCCAGTTCATCCCAGCTGGACACCCGGCCGTACATGTTTTCTTCATAATCATCACCGACCATGTTGATGATTCAGGGGAAGATTCAGTAGAGGAGCAGGGGAAGGGGAAGTGGGCTTACCAGGGCGCAGGAGTAGAGGACAGCGAGGAGCTCCGGGAAGAAGACGGCGAGGACCTCCGGGAAGAAGACGGCGAGGGCGGGGAACACGTGGCCGTCGTCATCGAAGATCCGCACGGCGGGACCTTCTCTGCAACCTCCAGGAAGAAGAGGGACGGCGGCTCCGAGGAGAAGAGGGGCGGCGGCGGGCTCGCGGGAGGTGTCCTCGAGGAAGAAGAGCACGGGTCGGCGGCTCCAGGGAGAAGAGGGGCGGCGGCGGGCTCGCGGGCTAGCTAGGGTTCGGGGAAGAAGGTCTCACGGGGAAGAAGAGTGGGAGAGAAGGGAGCCGGCCGAACCGTTTTACCCCTAAGTCAAACATATGCGTGGCGCATCCCACAGAGGTGCGCTACGGATAACTTATGCGTGGCGCACCATATAGGGGTGCACCACGCATGTCTTTGTATAGTTCAAAATACATCGATGTGCAGTCTAGACAATAACCCGCACCTAGCCTAGTGGTTGTGTTCGCGCGCTGGCTGTTTGGGGGAGGTGCCAGGTTCGAACCCTGGACCTCCCATCTTTTTTTCTTTTTATAAAAACTGTATTTCAGAAAGTTTAAAATTATTATAGTGCAATAAATAACATCTGCTTATTCTAAAAATAATAATTTTTAAATAGTACCAGTCCGACATCTATATATCATTGTTACAAAAAACCATATGAATCATATATCATATATATGATCATTGTTACAAAAAACCAAAAATCATTTATATGATTGTTCCTCCAAAAAATGACACATGTTGTTCGATGTCGATTCCGAACGAGCTACCGTCGTCGACTCGTCACGATCTTCTTGCCCTTCTTCATCGCGGTTGAATAATTGAGCCCGGAAATATGGGGATTTCTTCTTGTGTACGGGCATCCTTTAGCGGGTAGGGTGGTCTTCCTTCTTCCAGCGGCATCACTAGGCCTGTCGAAGTACTTGTCGAATTCCTCTTCTATCTTGGGATCGCCGTACTTGTCGAAGTCTTGCTCTATGGCCGCTCCCTCCATTCCGATGATGCTCCTTTTTCCCCTCCTAACGACAACGCGGCTAGGCCTTACCGGGTCGGTAATGAAGAAGCATTGACCAACCTGGCTCGCCAGTACCCATGCCTCATTTTTCGCCTGGACGTTCGCGCTGGATTTGGCTTCGGGTATGACCATGGTGGTGAAGTACCGGCCTTCTTTTTTGACGTTCTTGGCCCATCTGACCCGAAACATCGACATCTTCTCTCCACAGTAGTTGAGTTCCCAGATCTCCTCGATCCTCCCGAAGAACCTTTCATTGACGGTGGATTCCTCGTCCGCGTAGGACCGCATCGTGACCCCCGAGTTCTGGTGTTCGCTGCTATGGTCCTTTTTCTCGGTGTAGAATGTGTAACCATTGATATCGTACGCCTGATAGGTCCTCACATTCATCGCGGTGGGGGCTTGGAGTGGGAGGTAGGGGAAGATGGCACCTTTATGGTGGTAGGTACAACATATCCGTGGCGCACCTCAAAATGGTGCTCCACAGATATATATACCCGTGGCGCACCTCTAAGTGGTGCTCCACGGATATGTCTGCCACCTTTTCTAGAGGGTGGGCCCACACATATCCGTGGCGCATGTATATGTGGTGCGCCACGGGTATCCACACTATGCGTGGCGCACCCCCAATGCATGCGCCACGGATATGGGGGCCTGACACCCCAGGCCCTAGTGCTCGGTGGGGCCCACTTATCCATGGCGCATCACCTTCACGGTGCACCACGGGTAAGATGATATCTGTGGAGCACCTATATGTGGTGCGCCACGGATACTTATCTGTGGAGCACCGAAACGTAGTGCTCCACAGATAATGGGCCCATGGATAAGGGTTTTCCTAGTAGTGGAAGATACAAGGCGATAAAAATCTTTCGGGTTATGACTCCCTGAACCCAGAACATGAGGCCACATGTCGGGTTCTTTGGGTCAACTCGACAAAATATGTATAAGTATTTCACTTTCCACTCGGGGGCTCAGCCCTTCAAGTCGTACGAAATAATATTAAGAAGTTATTGAGCTTTTGTGAGAATCTGAGATATACTACTAGGTTGTTTGCAACCCGATATTCGACCAAAGCAAGCAAGGTTCAAAGGAACCTGACAATACATTAAAAGCACGCCTCGAAATGATGGTCTGTTCCCATGGTCTATTAATAAAGCAGGCACAAAATATAATTCAACATGACTACTTATTACATATAGCACGATAAAGGACAAAAGAGATTACATAAAGAGAGAATCTAATGAAAGTGCACTTCAGCTTTGTACTCCTTCTGGTACTGGGTGCAATCGTAGATCCTCACGTCGAACTTCGACGTACCAATGTGGTAGTCGAAAGTCATGAAGAAGCCTTGATGGAGATCATGGTCTTCTGCAAATTGCGACCAGCCGCCCTTGAAGTACTGCTCACTGGCACCGTCATACCAGACCTCCACTTCATAGGGAGTACCTCTCCCAGAGTGGTCACGAAGAACCGCTTCTCGCAGTTCTCGCCCGTCCATGAACTTGGTGAATTTCAGCGGTAACCACTGAATCTCACGGCACCGCGCACCGGCGATGCAGAAGAAGGAGTACACTTTGGGAGGAGGAGGAGAAACGATAGGAGAAGGAGCGCTTGGACCTGGCGCGGCAGATGGCACCTTGGTTTTATTCTTACTCCCGGCCGAACGGCCGGGGCGCCGCTTCACCGGAGCGGATGACGAAGCTACCGTAGCTGCGATAGTAGCCTTGTTCTTACTGCCGCGAGGACGGCCGATGCCCCACTTCTCCTCCGAGATGTCGATGTTCAGATGCGATTCACCAGCATCGGCCATGGAGCCAAGTGTTGGAAAGAAGAAACCCTAGATGAGATCCAGGAGAGGAAGATGATGCGGCGGAGGAAGAGACTAATGACCAAATTAGGGTTTTTACCCTCGCCAAACATGCTTTATTTATAAAGTACATAATGGGCCTCTACAAAGGCACGGTCCAAAAGTATATGTACGGGCTCTTATATTCTGCCCAGTGC
Source organism: Dactylis glomerata (assembly GCA_007115705.1). Lineage (NCBI taxonomy): Eukaryota > Viridiplantae > Streptophyta > Magnoliopsida > Poales > Poaceae > Dactylis > Dactylis glomerata. Next base: position 1,680,409 of record QXEO01000398.1, on the reverse strand, counting down.
AGACGATAAAATAAGCATCAGCATATCAAGAGACATAGAGAAAAGGGAAAAAAGTTATCTATCAAGAAGCACAGCGTACCTCGTCTTGGACTCGGGGGCTTGAGTCATAAGAAAAGAAGAGAAGAACAATTGAAAGGGCGAATCATGTCGGAAAATATCGCAAGAGGAAATATACGGAACATGTATATCTATCTTCTCGAGCCTATACCCGAAAAATTTGGCTATAGCCTCGGGGGCTACTCCCATCGGGAGCACTGTCGCGCACCCGATAGAAAGAATTCGAAAGAAAGGAGAGAGGTTGAAGTTGATGATAAAGAACCAGCTGATGGACACGTGGTGTAGATGTAATCGATGTGCATTTCGTCAGTAATGAACTTTGGCTACATTGTCGACAAAATAAATATTGATTACTCCCATCGGGAGCTATTCATGAGAGTTAAAAAGGATAACTCGAAAATTTTGTATATTGATTCAGTCAAAAAAGTCTGCGAAATACGATTCTCGAGTTGCGTTATCGCGACAAAACTTGAATGTCGTGGTTGAAATATATCATGAAGGTAAGACCCCAGGATCCGTCCTGTGTGGCCCGGTATACGCACATGGATGCGCTCTGCTGGTACTTATCCGTGTCTACGACACGAAGAAAATCCTGGTGGACGCACTGGGTACCTTAAGAACCACTGGGATTCATTCTTTGTAAGTCCTAAATGCGGCAAAAGAATGGGTTTGACCGGTTTCCCGAATTCAAGTCCAAGGGGATTGAATTTGAAGTAGATGACAAGTATCTGTTTCGGCAGTTAACTGGCATCTTGATCCGTCAGAGTTGTCAGGCTTGTTCATCAAAACCCCTTGCAAGACATTATAATAAAAAGATAAGTCGAAAGACCAAGTCGAAGATTCGAAGATATGAAGAAGAGGTATTGATCAAGTCAAAGATTTAAAGATCTGAGATTCAACCCGAATCTGCAATTCTGATAGAATCTCGGGGGCTACTGACAAGGGTATAGATAATAGAGCCCGACAGTTGAGTACCCCTGAGGCCCGTTAAGCTAGGCCCAGTTGTAATACTAGTCGAAATACGAGTTCATATCGTATATCGATATTGTAATCTGTATCGAATCTCTCCCGATCCTTGAGACCTGGCCACCTATATATAGGGGCCAGGAGAGGACGGTGGGGGACAGATTGAAAGCCAGCCAGGTTTACACCCATATTTACTTTCGATAGACATCTTGTTTGACTGATTTTACCTTCGAGTTCATCCGACGCCCTATCTCCCTGATCCTAAGTCCTTCATCTAGGACATTTGTCGAGTTAACCCTCATCAATCTAAATGACTGAATATTGTCATGTCCTTATTCATTCTCGGTCATCACGAAAACAGCTTAGTGCAAAAATAATTGGTCTTTCGGTTCTGCCCATCCATTGCGATGAAGCGCATTGGGTGGGCTGTACGTCGACGCGTGCCATTCTGGGGTGAGCCTTTGCTCTGAGTTGTTTTGCCTTAGTTGTGACGCGGTTTCGAGGCTATGTGCCCTGATCGTGCGCCTTATTGGCCGGTGATTGGGCAAGGCTTATGCTTGTATTGTGTATTTTGGGTGTACGTTGTAAGCTGGCTTCATTTATATGGTTTTCAGGTCCAGTTTTCCTTATAAACTGAATCATGTTTTCTCTCGTACACTTAATACAATGACGAGCAGCTCTCCTGCTTGTTCTCGAAAAAAAAGGAAGCGCCGTCGAACGGGCGTATGTACATTATATATGCTCACGTCGATCCGCCGGTGTTGGTGCATGCACAACGAAATTACAGTGAAACTTTCAACAACCAGTCCAACATTGTTTATTTGTTTTTCTCAAAAAGGGGAACATAGCTCCAGACTCGACATCAATTGATGCACACATCCTCCTTATTACACAGTTTCAGTTGGTCCACCATTGTTTGTGATCAGTCTATTACCAACTTGCTAATATAATAGTATTCTGACCTTAGAATAAAGAAGATAGAAAATGATGTAGAGGTTTCGTTGTATGACCCTTTTCGGCTAACTTTGATTTGGGTTCTAGAGATATGATACCCGTCCCTTTTTGTTTTTACAGATTTGAAAAACTTTGTGGTTTTTAAACAAAAAAGTTGCTTAGATTGAAAAACACTTAGATTTCCTTGACAGTTAAAATTTATTTGAAAAATGTTTGGATTTGAACATGATCAATTTTAAAAAGATTAAATTTGTAAATTATTCAAATTTGAGAATAGTTTAAACTTGAAAATTGTTCAAAATTTAAGTTCTTTTAGATTTTAAAATATTAAAAATTTAAAAATTTGAAATTTGAGAATGTTCATATGTTAAAAGGTTCAAAATTTAAAAAAATTAAGTTTTAAAAACTTAAAAATACTGATAGAAAATAGAGAAAACTTAATAAAAATAAAATCAGAAGAAAACCAAAAAAAAACCTAGAGAAAATGATAAAAACCAAAGAAAACCTGCTCTCCCTCACTAATGGGCCAGCCCAAACCTACCTAGCTCTATGCGTAGCCCCAAATAACATTCACATTAAGCGGAGAATATGTTTTTCTCATGAAGACTGAGACTATAAATAAAGTTAAACCACTATACATTTTTTTGTTCCAAAAGCGGAACTGGAAAGGATGTATCCTATGCACCCATCCAACTGGTGCAACCGGTGTAGCCAACCTAAACATACAAGTAAAATTTCAAAAATAAATCTTCCACATAGATACACAATAAATCAATTATTCACAAAGTTTCAAATCATAATTTCAAACCCATCTTAAGAAACAAAAATGGCAAATTTAGCTCTCCTAGTATTAATAGGCTCAATTCCTAACACAATGTAAAATGAGTACTGTTCACAATGTGATTTGCATTTTTTGTTCCAGAGTTTTTGCTAGAATTTTAAATTGAAATTTTGTGGCATCATAGATACACACTGTATATACATAATAAGTTATATTTTGACATTTTCTATAACTTTTTCTTGCATATTTTATTTTGGGTGCACAGGTTGCACCAATTTGGTGGGTGCATAGGATACATTCTCACCTTTGGGTTGTACCTTGGACATGCAGTGGCACTCTCGGCCGACCCAAATTCGAATCATGTCTAGATTTAATTTGGGTTATCTCACCTTTCTTCTTAATAAAATTTTAGTGTGGCTCCTTTCTTGCTGGACTCATTTTTTTCTATTCCAAAAATAACACCTAGGTGTTAACCGTTTTACACAAAGCAACTAGACAACAGTGTAAAAGGGGTGCTATGTCTATGTGAGGCTTCCGGACAGGCACAGGTCGAATTTGTATCAAACTTTGCATCCTTGTCAGCAAAGAAAAACCTGACGGGTCAAACTTTTGGTGTAACTCGGTGACCAAAAGTATTTCCTTTGTCGCTCTTTGTACTCATATGATGAAGCATATATAGTGTATATGCACTGTTGATAAATATAATTGCAAAATAGTGAGCTATCATCAATGGTAGCTATACACCTACATCCAACCATTAGATCAAACATACACTAGTAGGGAAAAGCCTACCGCCTGCGCACCAAAAACACTTATCCCGGCGAATTCCAACTCGCCAGCGACCCTAATGCCGGCGGTAATGCCTTATCCCTGGCGCATTGCCCTATTATCCCTGGCGAATTCTGCAATGCGCCAGCAGTAGATGCTATTATCGCCGGCGAATACGGCAATGCGCCAGGGATAATAATTCTAAGCGCCAGCAAAAATAATTACAACAGCAAAAAAAAAATTATACAGCAGATAATACACAGAATAACAGCAGCAAAATAAGGAATCATATTTACAAGTGATCAGGACTCCAATATTACACACAAGTGATCAAGACTCCAACATTCACAAGTTGCACAAAGTCTCGATCTAGACTTACACACATAATAGATAACAAGTAGCTAAACAAGTTGCACTAATTCTCGATCCGGACTTACAAGTCTTGTTCGGGAGAGTACACAAAGTAGCTAAACAAGGAACACATAGAAAAGAAAGACTATGGCGGCGGTGAGCATCATCACGAGAAAGGTGGTCATCCGGCTCCTCTCCATCTCCCTCGTCCTCTCTCGCGCTAGATAGTTGGCATATCTAGTTTCCGCCTCCGCCAAAGTGTTGTATCCCTTGTAGCTGTTGCCGTTGAAACGGTGTACCTGCCTCCTACATTCTTCCCAGTCGTCGTAGACTCCGGGAACCTTGCCCTTGTACAAGACATACCACGTCATCTACACACAAGGAAAAAGTTAGTGGTTAAGTAATGAAGCATGAAAGTTGTGCAGCAAAATTTATTAAAAGCGACAAGTTATGCAATAAATACGGTTTATAAACTAACTCTAAGTTTTGGGTTTTGGCGGGAAGGGATGGATTCCGTCGAGCGTGTTGAATGTTCTCGTGTCATAGCACAACTCTAAGCGGGTCTCGATTTCTGCATTTGACGGTGGTGTGAAGCCGGCGTGGAACAAGCCATCCTTCTTGGTCACATCCCTCAAAATGATCGAGCAAATGTTCCGTTGAATGGCACGGAACTCATCTCGCACTTGTGCATCGGTGGCGTTCGCCATGTCTATGCTAGCTTTTCAGAGTCTTTCTGGCACCAAGAGGTCTTGTTCTGTTTTGATGATGTCCCTCATATGTAGGATGGCGTACCAGGCCTCCAGCCCACTATCTGGCTCAGCCTGCTTGTGGCAGCAGAACTCGGTTTTGTGGAAGAGGGTGAATCAGCCTCGTATTTTTTTCTGCTTTTTGATGGGGCGGTCGGCCTTAGCGACGAAGCCGTTGAAGGCTTTATCAAGAACACCCTTAATCTCGGTGTAGTCCTTGCGATTCGCACTCCCAGAGTCCAGGTAAACCACTCCCGATTCATATGGGTGAACGACGAGGAGGGTACAGTGAATTCCTCTGCGCAAAACAATAAGTGATCCTTAGATAAATAAAATTTACGGAAGAATTAATGTACCGACGGGCAGCGAAGGACTACTTACTCGGGGAAGTAGGGCATGAGAAAGCAGTCCTTATCCTTGTTGGCTACCATAAAATCCTCGACGTACTTTGAGACAATCGCCCGATTCCCAGGGGCACTGAGAAATAGCTCATCCATGTAGAAGGGGTCCATTATCACGATCCTCCCTCTTCTCTCTATGATGATATCGTGCGCCATGCTGAGCGATATCAGGCGGACCAAGCTTTTGTCCATCCGGAACATGTGCAAGAGCCTGAAGATGTCTTCGAATCTAATAAAGAAAAGATCCCCTGGGTACCCATCCACAAAGCCGACATTGGTGGGCACCTTGACCACATGTATCGGGTACCCGAGATTTTTCTCTCTGAGAAGTTGATCCTCCAGATACATGATGCTGTCATGCACGTCCTTGATGCTGCCCCCCATATCTTTGAGAATCTCACTCGGCAGCATTGGTTCACCAAGAAAATGCATCTTCCTCCAAGGGGTCGACAACCTGTCGAGAACCCAAGCCGTTGGGCGCACAGAGGTAGAGGTCGCTTAACCTTTTTGCTTCCGCTTCCTCTCCTTCTTCTTGTTGCAGATGGGAGTGCCTTTTTGTTGCGTCTCCTCCTAGGTTAGAATGAAGAGTGTCTTCAGCGAAATCATAGATTACGGCGGCACGGTGAAGGCGGCAGCTTGTTCCTCTGGCGTTTCCTGAGAACTGAATATCAGCTTCTTCGCCAGAGGACCATGGCCTTGATCGGGTCATGTCGAGGAGCATCGTCGGCCTCCAAATCAGCGATAAAAGTATCGATGGGAGCCTGGTCAATATCCACCGTGCCATCGTGCTCGGGAGGATCATAAGCGGGTGGAGTGTCGGGCCTTCCTTCCCTTGCCTCCGGCACAGAGGGCGGAGCGACCTTGCCTTGGCTCGGCGCCGCCGATGCAACCGGTGGAGTGACCCTTTCTTGGCTTGCCTCCGACCTTAAGGCGGTGTTCACCCGAATCAGGGCTTTTGGCCATAGCAAGATGTGGTTCTTCAGTTGTCCGATCTTCAGCTCGCTTTCGGCGTCCGCTGGTTGGTTAGGAGGATCCAACTCATGGCAGAACGGCAACACATGTGCCACCTGAACCCGGTGCACGCTATCGGGCATAGGGTTGCCGTGGTACTGCCGGCTGAGTGGCATCAAGATGTTTCCCTTCGCCACGTCCTTGAACTGGTTGTCCAGTTTCAGTAGCAAGGTGCATTGTGTCGAGCTTTCCTGCAGAAACACAACACGTATTTCAAAAGAGAGTGGCGGCGATGAAGTAATTGACTGCTTGTAGAGGAGGCTTAATTTATTACTGTGAGGGCGTCGAGCTCGGCAAGCGTCGATGGACCGGCGGGCATGCAAGTGATGGAGGGGCTGCTAGCCTGCCACGGCCGACGAGTCCTCCGTACGGCCAGCACCTGTGTTGCTGCCCTCCGAAGTCACCGTTGCAGCGTGTGAATCATGTTGTGGTTCACTTTGAGCCCACGGCGCCTCTTTGTCCGAGTTGCTGGCACCTATGCTCAGCAACGGTAACGGCCCCGTTTGGCCTCCCGTGATATAAGCGATGATCCTCTGGGCGAGGTCGGGCATGATTTTGTTGACCTTCGCAATAGTTTTCTCCTCAACCCTCCTTTCCATGTTTGTTTCCAAGTCCGCGATCTTTCTCTTGAGGGCCTCCGTCTCTGACATGTCCTGGCTCTGCTTCGCCTGTCGCGACTCCTTGGTGCTATGCTCAGCCAAGCCATAGGCGGAGTGCTTGCGACCTGCTCCAGCGCTGGTGACACGGCCTAAGTGCGGCCTCTTCAATGGCGGCAGCTCCTTTGCGATGTTTATGCCCCTTACGTAAGGATTGTCCCACGGGAATTTGCCTGTCGACGTCTGGGACGATGAGCTGGCGGATTCAGCTGCTAGTATTTGTGCTTGTTGCAGAAGAGACAACATGAACAATTTTAGAATTGTGTGCTACTAGCTTGCAATGGACTTAACAATCTTGTAAATTTCTTACCACTACTTTCTCGACTTCTGCCACCTTCGGGTCCGTGCGCAAAACTACACCCTGCACCACCGTGGGGTCCGTGATGAGTTTCCCGGTTTCTATTTCTTTACGGTACCGGTACCTGACAAATGCCCTGAACAGCGGGTCCGCATACCTATCTTAGGGGTTTTCGATGCCCTGCTCTATGTATGCCTGGTCCTCCTTGTTCCATTTTGGCTTCTTGCCATCGTAACCACGGCAACCGAGACGGTGGTGCCCAATGTTCTTCTCCGCGAGGTCCTTCCCCCATTTGCTTTGCGCCTTGGTGAAATCATCGGCTTCATTCGCAAGGAAGACCTTGAAGTCCTCTTCCGTCATCCGCGGAAAGTGGCGATGGACCTCTTCAAGAGGTTCATGATCAGCAATCATTTCCCTCAGCATAGTTTTATAACTGCTAAGGTGTTTGGTGAACCTAGTGAGGGCATATCTGTTCACAATATTCTTCTTCAAATCCTAGTTTCTGTACTCCGGAGGGAACTCATATTGTGTGTGCAGCCTCGAGATTAACTGGACGCGCAGATGGTCCTTACTTCGAAGGTTCGTCTCATTGACGTTGATGACGTCATGAAGGATAGCTGCCAGCTGGAGGCCGTACCCCTTCACGAATTTTACTAGCTCCTTAGGAATACCACTAGCAGGTTAACCAATGTGAATGTGTCCCACTGGGCGGCGACAAGGTTTGGGCGCTGCTTCTTTTGAACTCTTCTGTTCGCCTAGCTAGATGTCTCGGAGCCACCCGCGCCAGTGCCACTATCGGTGGTTTCCTGGTCGATGACCCTCCTCTCATAGTCATCACCAGCATCGGCATCATCATCGTCACTAGGCCGATATTCAGCATCTTCCTGCTACGACTCCAGGTCCATGAGCCTGTAGTGCTCTTCCATATCTAATTGTCGAGAAGACGACACGGCGATGTCACCGTCGACGTTCCGGTTTCCAGAAGACAACATGGCTACACAAGAGATAAGAGTTTTTAGACAAGAGACAAGAGATAGCGACACAATTTTTCACGGCAAAAATTCGGCATGACCTTTGCAAAAAATGGTCATGCCGGAGTGCCAGAAATTTGCCGGAACGGAAGTTAATCAACATTCCGGCGAAACATTGGCACTCAATGTACCTGCACAACATACACATTGCTTCACATGTTCCCAGTACATACTGTAACATGATTCCCAGTACAAAAAATATTCACAGTGTCGTGGGGATAACTAATGGGGCATGCCATGGGTCAAGCTAAATGCCGGCTGGCGTCCCAGGAGTCCTCTCGGCTCTAGGACGAGAAGACCGGCTCCGTCCGAAGGGCCGGCTGAGCCAGCAGCCGGCTGGCGATTCCACCGAGGATAGCCGGAGCCGGGCGATGAAGACAAAAGCACTCCAACGGTTGTTTCGCCGAAAGTGGTCAGGCCCCGACAAGAGCGACAGAGGCCAAGGACGGGAGTGACGAGCGCCACGACCGGCCTCAGCCAATCAGCGATCAAAGACCCTTCCCCACGACGGGATCCGAGGCAAAAGGGAGAGGATATGCCTCCCAGATGCCAGTCCAGGGAAAAGGCGCTTTATAAAGCGCCTTTGTCAGAGCAGGGCTAGAGGATCACGCCAAGGACGCCGCCGCGGAGGAGCTGGCAGCCGGCCGAAATGCTACCTAACCTGTAACTAGGCCCCCACCTATATAAGGGGGGCCTGGACCCTTAGTCTAGGGAGATGGGATCTTCTTCTTCCTCCTCTAGCCCGAACAGCTCGAGGAGCACTGTAATCGCTACTGTCTAGTCAATACGAAGCAGGCAGGAAGTAGGGGCTTTACCTCCACCCGGGAGGGCCCTGAACCTGGGTAAACTGAGGTGTCTCCGTTGGCACAATCCTGAGCCAGACCCATCGTCACCACCGTCGAGCCCCATCGATAAGCCACCCCATGGCTACTGTCTCTAAATTCCCACAACAGTTGGCGCCCACCGTGGGGCAAAGCGCGGCGGCGAGCGGAGTCAAGTTCTGGCCGGGGCCCTCATCGGCTCTCGGCAAGAAGGTCGCCTCCGGCCTTGTCTGGAGGTTCAGCACCTTCGACTGCATCAGCGACAACTTGGCCCACTTTGAGAACGGCTTCGGCAACAGCGGCTCCTTCCTCGACATCGGCAGCCACCGCTTCTCCGTCGCCAAGCCCTTCCCGGAGGAGGTGACCGATGTCTCCGACCCTCTCTGCGACGAAGGCTCGAGCTGTGGTGAAAGCAGCAGTCTTGGCGCCATGGTCGAGGTGATGGCCCTGGGAGAAGAGGAGGGCGGCGACTCCTTGCGCCCCGAGCGCCCCTCGCCCGAACGCCTTCTTCCACAGGAGCAGGATGCTCCGCTCCCAGAGCAGGACGCCCCGGACATCTCAGTGGTGGACCTGCGCGCACCTCTCGGCCGCGTCATTGACCCCGCCCGGGTCGCCGAGGCCCTGGAGCGGACGCGTCTCGTCCTCCTCAGCAAGGTGGCTGAGGACGAGGCCAACCGGTGCCGCACGAGCACCCCGCTCAGCGAGTTCTGCGATGTGCATGGAGACGCACTGACTGAGCTCGCTCGTGATCTGCAGCGCAGCTTCGCCACCGCGGGCCCCGGCCAGATCCAGCGGTCGCCAGCGGCTAGCCGAGGCCGCGGAGGGCGCGGACAGGGTGGCCATGCTCCGAACGGCAAGGCCCAAGGCCGCCGCGCCTAGCAAGGTGGCGGAGCAAGCAGGCCACGCCAGATACCGGTGCCAGTGCCAGGGTCAGAGTCCCAGACTCGTCCACCGGCGCTGCACATCCACCTGTGGCTCGACCACGTCGACACGTTCCCCAGAGGATCTGCTAGCTCAAAGCGAGCGGCTTCTGACCAAGGAGGCCCGGGGGCTGCCGGCAGTGGTCATGGGTGCAAAGTGGGCAAGTACACCCTCGATGCCGCACTTGATCAGCCGTGTAAGTTCCACACCTCCCCGGGCAGTGAAGCAACCCACTCCACGCGTCAGTGCCGGTTCATGAGAGAGCTGGAGCAGCGCGCTCGGCAGATCCCTGGAGCGTCGCAAGCGCAGCCGGCTGGAGGTCAGGAGGACCAACAGCACGACCCGGCTAGAGGCGAGCCGGACCAAGATGATGACTTCTCGGCGGATGTTGAGCAATATCACATCTTTACTACCCCCGGCAAGGATAAAAGGAACGACCTTTGGCATGAGGCAGAGGTGAACGCTGTAATGCCCGCAGAACCCCAATTCATGCATTGGTCTGAGGCGGCCATCACCTGGGGGCGCGAGGACCATCCGCGGCTTATGCCCAGCCCTGGAGAATACGCTCTGGTTCTGGACCCTGTTGTGTGCTCCGATACGCACATGTGCCGGTTCTCCCGCGTGCTCATCGACGGCGGCAGCAGTATCAACCTGCTTTACCGAAGCTCTCTGGAGAAGTTCGGCATCCCGCTTGCTCAGCTGAAACCGAGCCGGCTCACCTTCCATGGCATCGTGCCTGGGCATTCTTGCACCCCTTTGGGCAAGGTGCAGCTGGAGGTTCTCTTCGAAAAGAAAGGAAACAGCCGCCGCGAGCCCATCTGGTTCGAGGTGGTGAACATCAGCAGTCCCTACCATGCGCTGCTTGGCCATCCAGCCTTGGCCAAGTTCATGGCGGTGCCGCATTACGCCTACCTGAAGATGAAGCTCCCAGAGCCCAGAGGTGTGATCACAGTCTCAGGAAGCTTCAAGAAGTCCCTGGCCTGCGCAAAGGAGAGCTCGCAGCTGGTAGAGGCGCTGGTCATCGCCGAGGAGAAGCGGCAGCTTCTACACCGCGTGGAGCTCGCCCAGCAAGATGTGCCAGTTCGCCAGTCGCCGGTGGAGCAGTTCAAGCCGGCCAATGACACCAAGAAGATCCTGCTGGACGAGAGTGATCCCACCAAGTACGTCATCATCGGCACCGGCCTTTCTGCTAAATAGGAAAGCGAGCTCACCAGCTTCCTCCGTGAGAATCGGGACATCTTTGCATGGTCTCCAAAGGACATGCCAGGTGTGCCGATGGAGCTAGCTGAGCACTCACTCAACGTCCGGCCGGATGCCAAGCCGGTCAAGCAACCGCTGCGGCGCTTTGCGGAAGAGAAAAGGAAGGCTATTGGCGAGGAGATAGCCCAGCTCCTTGCAGCCGGCTTTATCATGGAGGTATTTTACCCTGACTGGCTCACAAACCCAGTCTTGGTTCTGAAGAAGAACAACACTTGGCGAATGTGTATCGACTACACCAGCCTCAACAAGGCTTGCCCCAAGGATCCTTTTGCGCTACCACACATCGACCAGGTAATCGATTCCACAACCGGCTGTGACCTGCTGTCCTTCCTGGATGCCTATTCAGGCTATCACCAGATCCCGCTCTTCCAGCCGGATCAGATCAAGATGTCCTTCATCACCCCATATGGAGCCTACTGCTATGTTACCATGCCATTTGGCCTAAAGAACGCTGGAGCCACTTACCAGCGAACCATGCAGCGATGTCTGCAAGGGCAGATTGGGAGAAACGTGCACGCTTATGTGGACGATGTGGTGGTGAAGACCAAGCAGAGCGGCACGCTCCTGGACGATCTTAAGGAGACCTTCGCCAACCTGCGGCGCTATCGCATGAAGCTCAACCCAGAGAAGTGCACCTTTGGTGTGTCGGCTGGACAGCTCCTAGGTTATATCGTTTCCCAGCGAGGGATCGAGGCTAACCCCTCGAAGATAAAAGCCATCGAGGCCCTAGAGAAGCCCACCCAGCTCAGAGATGTGCAGAAGTTTGCTGGTTGCTTGGCCTCGCTCAGCCGGTTCGTCAGCCGGCTCGGGGAGAAGGTCATGCTGCTGTACTAGCTGATGAAGAAGACGGACCATTTCGTTTGGTCCCAGCGCGCTGATGACGCCTTCAATGATCTCAAGCGGGCCTTGACTACCGCGCCAATCTTGGCTGCGCCGGCTCCGCGAGAGCCAATGCTGCTCTACATCACGGCTACTCCGCGAGTCATCAGCGTTGTGATCGTGGTGGAGCGCACCGAGGAAGGCAAGGAGCCGCCGGTTCAGCGCCAAGTGTACTACCTGAGTGAGGTGCTCACTCTCTCCAAGCAGAACTACCGCACTACCAGAAGGTCGCGTACGGCGTGTACATGGCGGCCAAGAAGCTGAAGCACTACTTCTAGGAGCACCCAATCACGATGGTGAGCACCACTCCGCTCTCTGAGATCATCGGGTGCAAGGGCGCATCAGCAAGAGTGGCCAAATGGGCGATTGAGCTCGCTGCTCATACCATTCAGTACAAGCCCAGGACGACGATCAAGTCGCAGATCATAGCGGATTTTTTCGCTGATTGGGGAGAGCACCAGTACCTGCCACCGGCTCCAGACTCCACCCACTGGCGCATGCACTTCGATGGCTCCAAGTTGCTTGGGGGCTTGGGGGCCAGCGTCGTGATGGGTTCGTAGCATAGAAAACAAAAAATTTCCTACGCAAGAACACATAAACTAGCCAAGATACTCTACGAGGTGGTAGCAACGGAGACTAACCCTTGACGACCGTAAGTGGGGATTACGTTCCCGCACAAACGTTGACGATGGAGAGTCGATGTAGACGCACGTAGTCGACGTAGTTGTTCACTTGATGTAGTCGACGTAGTGGTTCACTTGATGATCACAAGATCGTGTACACGGCGCCACAAGTGGCAGCGCCCCCGTGCTCGGTCACACGTACAGCTCGACGTCGACTCCTCCACGCCCTCGGTCCAGCGGGACAGCAGAAGAAGGGATCCGCCGGACACTCCACCACACACTTCTCCAAGTGTATGAACTACGAACTACAATTCCGGCAGAGCTTCGCTAAGCAGAGACGGGAGGGAGGGGAGGATCAAGAAGTGTGTGAAGAGGGAGAAGAGGGGCTCCTTTTATAGGAGAGGAGGTGGCAGCCCCAAGGAGGGGGTGGCCGGCCAAGGAGATGCCTCTCCTCCTCTTCATGGCCCTCTTCATGGTGGTAACCCCCTCATCAACATGAGGTAACCCCCAATTTAATTTTGCATGACATTCATGCTAATTAAAATTCACACTTATTGATTTAATAAAACATTTTTATTTCTTTAATATTTGTTAATTCATTCAATTAACAAATATTAACAAATACACCCTTGAGTTATTTGGATATCCTGAAATAGTTTCGGTGCTTTTCTGAAACAACCCTCATGCTCTCCTGTAATTCGATCGGAGTATCGTATCCACTCAAAAACGACGGCGAACCTTAAGTGTGTCACCCTACGGTTCGTGAATAACGTGGACATGATCGAGACTCCTCTCTGATCAATAATCAACAGCGGGATCTGGAAATCCATGATGACTCCCATTTACTCAACGATGAACTAGTGATTGTGTGAACCAATAACGAACATAGTTAATTCCTTTTTTCTCACGATATTATTACTTGTCTGAGATCCGATCATTAGGTATCAACCATACCTAGTTCGATCTCATTCCCGACAAGTCTTTTTACTCGTTCCGTGATAATGCATTCCTGTGACCTAGTCACATGCTTGCAAGCGATTCTAATGCAATATCACCGAGAAGGGCCCAGAGAATATCTTCCTGTCATCGGGTCAGACAAATTCCACTCTTGATCCATGAGCCTCAACTAATACTTTCAGAATACCCAAATCAACCTTTATAATCACCCTGTGACGGTGTGACGTTTGATATCATCAAAGCACTCTTCCGGTATCAGTGATTAACATGATCTCATGGTCTAAGGATTAGAACTATTTCGTATGAGTTTGATATAGCAATGAACTTTATGACTTGATCGTATTGCTATTCGTACTATGGGTGTGAGTGTTCATCACATCATTCTTCTAATGGAATGACCCCGTTATTAACAACATCCAATGTTCATGATCAGGAAACCTTGATCATCGGTTAATCAACGAGCTAGTATAAAAGAGAGGCTTTACTAGGAACCTTTTAGTTTATTAATCACACATGTATTAATGTTTCTGATTAATACAATTCTAGCATGAGAAATAAACATTTATCATAAACATGGAATATGATAATAACCACTTTATTATTGCCTCTCGGGCATATTCCCTTCAGTCTCCCACTTGCACTAGAGTCAATAATCTAGTTGATACTTGCATATATAACACTTATGGCTTTCATGTGTTATCCGTACGCGTTGCAGTGGTTAATCTGATCTCCAGATCTGACACTTTCAGTTCTGTGTGTATTTGCATGTCTTTGCGTCTCTACGCATCACTCATTCTCAAATGAGATAGTTGGGTATAAATTTGGTCCTTTGGTGAGACCTTAGTTCCTTTATCTAAAATCATGTTGTCACTATTGTCGCACAATAGATCTTCACAGTAATAGCCAGCTTGGAACTACACCTAGTTTGATAACAAACTTCTTGACACAAATGCCCTCTTTTGCTACTTCTAAAGTAGCCATATACTCAACCTTTGTTGTAGAATCCATCACAATGTCTTAATTTTGGAACTCATCTAAATCCATCATGGATCTTCCTTCCATTACATTGTGCCACCTAAACATATAGCTAAAATTGAGATAAACTTAATTTGTATCTTGTGACAAACTTAGTATCAATGTAATACTTTACAATGAATTATGTGTCACTTTGTCATACATAATATATATCCTTAGTCCTTCCAAAGCACATAAGGATATCTCTACTATTGTCCAGTGATCATCTTATGACTTTTATCACTCTGGTATATGCTCATAACATTTAGAGCATAGGACATATTTGGATATGTACATATCATGGTATACATGATCGATCAAATCATTCATGTGGCTTCACTCATCAAGTGTCAAAAACACCTGAATCTTGTTTCAACCTCTTCCATGCGGCAAGAACTTTTCTCGTCGTTTCCATATTGAACTTCATTCAATATTTCATCTATGTACTTTGGCACAACCATATTGGTACCTCGATCTATCTACATAGACATCGAGACCCAATATTTTGGTTTTGCCTAAGTCTTTCATTGAAATCTAATTTTAATGAAATTCTTAACCTATGCCAATAAAAGATACATCATTTCCAATTAACAATATGTCTTATACATAATGTACTGAAAATATGTCTCAGCGCTCCCACTTAATTTCTTGCAAATGCAAGCATATTCATCGTATCTGATGAAACTAAACCTTTTAATTATTTCATCACGGTGAATATTCCAACTCCGCGATGCTTACTTCAACCATTGAAGTTTGCATGCCTTTTAGCATCCTTTGAATTTACAAAACCCATTGGACCATGTCATGTACATGTCCTAGGTAACCATTCTATTAGAAGAATGTTGTCTTGTTTGTTCAACTAACATATACCAAACTTGGCATATGTAGTGGTTGCTACAGTAATCCTTCCAGACAAAATATCGCTATGAAAGATCAAATCTTGTCATAGTCAACTCATTGAACACAATCGTAAACTCTTTTAACGATGTGTCGACAATTTCAAAGATGTTAAACATCCATGTCTGTCTTTATAGATCTAAATATGTTCATTAGGCTTCATGCCTTTTGAGGGTCTTCCAAGTTCATAAACTTGGTTTCTCGTGTATGGAACTATCATGGATTTTATGGCTTCTAGCCATTTGACGGAGTCAGGGCCCATCATTGCTTCTTTGCATGCAGTCGGTTCATCATTGTCAAACAATAATGATTCATTCTCAAATCTAACTATTTGATTGTTACCCGACTCACGCGGTTCAATAGGAACTTTGATCTATGTAACCATAACCTTTGAGGTACGACAACCATGCGCATTGTGGCCGCCTCTGGGACACTTCCCAGCACTGCGCTACTCAGCACATAGCTTAGGTTCAACAACCTAATCAAAGTTCTATTGTCCTCCCACTTGACATTTTGCGAAAAATTCCTTCTCAAGAAACTTGACGTTTTCGGCGACAAACACTTTTGTCTTAGGTGTTCTGGAGGAATACCCAACATTTATTTTGGGATAACCTACAAAGACGTATTTATCCGACTTTGGTTGTAAACATTTTACATATGCCTAGCATACCAAAATTTCAGAAAAGACAACTTGGGTTTTATCCCATGCCATATCTCATATGGTGTCATTTCAATGGATCATGACGGCGCTCTTTTCAGTGTAAAAAGTGGTAGTCTCTAAAGCTTTATCCTTAAAATATAATGGCAGTTTTATAGACGACACCTTTGATCCAACAATGTCAAACAAAGTTTGATTTCATCTCTCGGACACTCCATACTCCTATAGTGTTTCGGGAAATATAAGTCTATGGAACGATTCCTCAACTTTTAGGTATTTGCTAAACTTGTAACTCAAATATCTTCCTTTATGATCAAATCATAAATTCTTTATTCTCTTGTTACAATGATTTTCAACTTCATCCAGAAATACTTTGAACAAATTTCAAATATTTCATGCTTCTTCCTTATCAAGTAAATATACACATATATCTACTCAAATCATCGGTTAAAGTAAATGAAGTTCAAGAATTCACCACACACGGCTACACATAATGGACTATATACACCAACATGTACAATATCCAATAAGTTAGTCGTCCGTTCTTCTTTGGCCTATGAACGGAGTTTTAATCATATCTAGGAAATTCTCACAAGTGTTAATTGATTCAAAATCAAAAGGCTCCAGAATTCCATCAATATGGAGTTCCTTCATGTTTTCTTTCCAATATGATTTAAACGGTGGTGTCACTCATAATTGATCTTCTAATCATTTGTCTTAAGACATTTTTAGCATCAGTGTTATGGATGTGATTTCTCCAACAAGATAAGCGTTCATTCATCTTTTATGAATGCGGTAATAATTTGAACAACCATTGTTCTCATAATACCAGAACAAAATAACAATTATTCAAATAAATCTTGAAGGCTAGGTTTAATTCCAACAAAACACAATAACACTTTATTTGTTTTCGATGAGAATCATCCGATCTTCATTTGCTAGTTAATTAGGCCATTGTAGTTCTTGTATTGCGTTGTATGACAGTTCATACCAACCAATTTAGTATCAAATACCCAAGAACCACATTGTTTTAACAAGCAACGAATACAACCATAACATGTATATCTTCTATATACCTGAGCTGGACATTTCCAGTCTTTTCTTTTTCGCCAGAATAAATTTTGGATTCTCTTTTAGCAATTCTTTTCCTTCTAGAAGAATCTATCAACATCAATAGTGGCGCCATTCACATGGCATATAGTTCAAGGCATGATTAGTCAAACACTAATACCCTTGGACTCACACTTTGAAGTAGATCACCATAATCAAATATTTGGCGTTCTTCCAAATTCCATTCTTTAGTAATCTTTTAGTGTAGTAAACATTTTACCTACATCTTCTATTCATCCTATCATGACAACTTTCATGATCAAGCTACTATAGCTCATGAGGATGAATTGTGAATATAATGTTAGTTCCTAAAACCTTTTTAGGAGATCTGGACGCCTAGCGTCTCCAATCTTCACAAATTCTCATACAATATGAGAACATGTGTGTTACTAAATTATACTCTATCACATTGCAACCAAACATTGTTTCAGATATCAAAATATCTTCCACACATGATAGTTTATGAAACAATTCTTTCAACTCCTAGATAACCTTGATACTAAAAACAACTTTTGAATATCAAGGATTATGGAGGAAAATGTGATACTTAGATACTAACAGTGGAATTGTTACTCTTGATTTAATACTACTTATTAAATTTTATCGAGTAACCAAGGTTTGCTAAAAGTTAGCAATAGGACTTTAAACTTTAGATTGACATTCAAATAATACGATACCAGTTCGTAAAGTTAACATCCTGAATTCTATATAGTTCTATTATCTCAATTATAGCTAAACGCAAGGTAGTAAACGGATGCCAATGCCTACAACAAACTATGCAAATTCACTTTGATTTAGTTCATGATAAATTGAGTTCTATAATTCAAAATTACTAAGTGAACTCCCACTTAAAAACAACATCCCTCTTAGTTTTCTTAAGTGATTACACGAACCAAATTCACTATACCGCAACCGATCATCACGTGCAACGGAATAGTTTCAAAGGCGAACATCACCATGTTCATCATATCAACCATATGACTCATGCTTAACCTTTCGGTTTGTGTTCCGAGGCCATGTCTGTACATGCTAGGCTCGCCAAGTAGAACCATAACATTCGCGTGTGTAAAACTGTCTTACACCCGTCGTATGTGAACGTAGAGTCTGTCACACCCGATCATCACGTGGTGTCTCAAAACGATGAACTTTCTTGACGGTGCATGCTATGGAAAAACACATTTTTATCTTGATATTTATGTGAGAGGGATCATCTTATAATGCTACCGCGCGATCAAATCTAAGCAGAATAAGATGCATAAAAGGATAAACATCACATGCATATATAATGTGATATGATATGGTCCTTCACGCATTCGATCTCCATCTTGTGCGTCATGGCATGATCTCCATCATTCCACCGGCGTAGCACTAAGGTCCATGGCGCGCCACCTTGGTTGTCTTCCTCCATTACAATATATCACTTGGATATATATATTCGGCACGCAGGCCATTTAAATATAAAGACAACCATATGGCTCCTGCCGGTTGTTTATAACTTACAAAAAGGATCATTGCATACAATTTGTAACATAAACAATTTAACCATATCACATCACATGCCCTGCTAAAACAAGTTAGACGTTTGTAATTTGTCTTGCATATTTTACGTGGTTTGGGGCTTTCTAGGAAGAACCGTTCTTACCTGCGAACATGTAACCACAACGGTGATAAAAATATTATTAACAACTCTTTGTAAAATAGATCATAACTATAGTGGGAGAAACGTGCACCCGCAAAGCCACATATGCCGAAGCATGTCAAGTGTGGGACAAGTCTCGTGAACGCGGTCACGTAAGGTTAGTCTCGGGCAGCTTCAATCCCACTATGCCATTATGATCCAAAATACAAAAAATTGCAATAACATGATCATCAACGCCCACATCCACATGTGTTCTAACCGTGCAAACCAACTACGCATAGAGATGGCTCTGATACCACTGATGGGTTCGTATCATAGAAAACAAAATTTTCCTACGCAAGAACACATAAACTAGCCAAGATACTCTACGAGGTGGTAGCAACGGAGACTAACCCTCAACGACCGTAAGCGGGGATTACGTTCCCGCACAAACGTTGACGATGGAGAGTCGATGTAGACGCACGTAGTCGATGTAGTTGTTCACTTGATGTAGTCGACGTAGTGGTTCACTTGACGATCACAAGATCGTGTACACGGCGCCACAAGTGGCAGCGCCCCCGTGCTCGGTCACACGTACAGCTCGACGTCGACTCCTCCACGCCCTCGGTCCAGCGGGACAGTAGAAGAAGGGATCCGCCGGACACTCCACCACACACTTCTCCAAGTGTATGAACTACGAACTACAATTCCGGCAGAGCTTCGCTAAGCAGAGACGGAAATTGGGCAGCAACTATGCGAGGGAGGGGAGGATCAAGAAGTGTGTGAAGAGGGAGAAGAGGGGCTCCTTTTATAGGAGAGGAGGTGGCAGCCTCTCCTCCTCTTCATGGCCCTCTTCATGGTGGTAACTCCCTCTTCATGGTGGTAACCCCCTCATCAACATGAGGTAACCCCCAATTTAATTTTGCATGACATTCATGCTTATTAAAATTCACACTTATTGATTTAATAAAACATTTTTATTTCTTTAATATTTGTTAATTCATTCAATTAACAAACATTAACAAATACACCCTTGAGTTATTTCGATATCCCGAAACAGTTTCGGTGCTTTTCTGAAACAACCCTCATGCTGTCCTATAATTCGATCGGAGTATCGTATCCACTCAAAAACGACGACGAACCTTAAGTGTGTCACCCTACGGTTCGTGAATAACGTGGATATGATCGAGACTCCTCTCTGATCAATAATCAACTGCGGGATCTGGAAATCCATGATGACTCCCACTTACTCAACGATGAACTAGTGATCGTGTGAACCAATAACGAACATAGTTAATTCCTTTTGTCTCACGATATTATTACTTGTCCGAGATCCGATCATTTGCTATCAACCATACCTAGTTCGATCTCGTTCCCGACAAGTCTCTTTACTCGTTCCGTGATAATGCATTCCTGTGACCTAGTCACATGCTTGCCAGCGATTCTAATGCAATATCACCGAGAAGGGCCCAGAGAATATCTTCCTGTCATCGAGTCAGACAAATTCCACTCTTGATTCATGAGCCTCAACTAATACTTCCAGAATACCCAAATCAACCTTTATAATCACCCTGTGACGGTGTGACGTTTGATATCATCAAAGCACTCTTCCGGTATCAGTGATTAACATGATCTCATGGTCTGAGGATTAGAACTATTTCGTATGAGTTTGATATAGCAATGAACTTTATGACTTGATCGTATTGCTATTCGTACTATGGGTGTGAGTGTTCATCACATCATTCTTCTAATGATATGACCCCGTTATTAACAACATCCAATGTTCATGATCAGGAAACCTTGATCATCGGTTAATCAACGAGCTAGTATAAAAGAGAGGCTTTACTAGGAACCTTTTAGTTTATTAATCACACATGTATTAATGTTTCCGATTAATACAATTCTAGCATGAGAAATAAACATTTATCATAAACATGGAATATGATAATAACCACTTTATTATTGCCTCTCGGGCATATTCCCTTCACGTCGTCCTCACCTCTCCCAAGGGAGACAAGCTGCAGTACATGCTGCAGATGCACTTTCGTGCGTTGAACAACGTCGCCGAGTACGAAGCCCTGGTACATGGGCTCAAGATGGCCAAGCAGATTGGCATCAGGAGGATCCTCTGCTTTGGAGACTCCGACCTGGTGGTGCACCAGATCTCAGGGGATTGGGACGCCAAGGACGCCAACATGGCCTCCTATCGCTTCTACGTGCAGCAGCTCAGCGGATTCTTCGAGGGCTGTGAGTTCCACCACGTCCCCAGAGCAAACAACGATGAGGCGGACCGGCTGTCCAAGATCGGCTTCACCAGGCAGGATATCCTAGCTGGGGTGTTGCTGGAGGTCATCCGCAAGCCGTCCATCAAGCCTTCACCGGAATCTATGTCCATCTACGTGCCTGGAGACCCTGCCCCGGCTCAGGTGCCACCACCGGACCCGGGGGCTGCCGTCTCGGGGCTGAAGGAAGCAGCCGGCCAGCCCAGCGCGGCCGGCTCGACGAAGGACACAGGGGCTGCCGGCTCCATGCCGGCTCTCCCAGCCGGCCAATCGGACGAAGCCGGCACGACGACGGACCCGGGGGCTGCTGATCCCTTGGTCGCCAGTGTCTTTCACATACGGGAGATACCTTCCTGGGCGGAGCCATTCTCCAACTACCTCATCACTGGGGACTTGCCGCAAGACGAAGTGGAAGCTAGGCGAATTCAACTGCCGCGCAGGGGCGTACACCATCATCAACAGCGAGCTATACAAGCGTAGCGTGTCAGGCATCTTCCAGAAGTGCATCGAGCTGGAAGAAGGGATAGAGCTGCTAAGAGAAATACACCAAGGGGAATGCGGACATCATGCATCTTCCAGAGCTTTGGTGGCCAAAGCTTTCCGCCATGGTTTCTACTGGCCAACGGCCAAGCAGAATGCAGAGCAACTGGTGAAACAGTGCAACGGCTACCAGCACTTCTCCAAGCACAGAAACACTCCAGCGGCAACCCTCAAGACCATCCCGCTCACCTGGCCGTTCGCAGTTTGGGGCCTGGACATGGTAGGGCCATTCAAGACCGCACCCGGGGGCTGACACATCTGCTGGTTGCTGTGGACAAGTTCACCAAGTGGATCGAGGCCAAGCCAATCAAAAAACTCGACGGCTCGTCCACCATCAAGTTCTTCAACGAGATCATCACAAGATATGGAATTCCCCATAGCATCATCACGTACAACGAGACAAACTTTGCGAAGGGAGTCTTTACTGATTACTGTGGCAAGAAGGGCATCCGGCTGGACTTAGCGTCAGTAGCGCACCCTCAGACAAATTGGCAAGTGGAGAAGGCAAATGGGTTGATCCTAGCCGGCATCAAACCAAGGCTGGTCAAGCCTCTTAAGCGCTCAGCCGGCTGTTGGGTCGAAGAGCTACCCTCAGTGCTCTGGAGCCTGTGCATCACTCCAAACCGTTCTGTTGGCTTCACGCCTTTCTTCCTGGTCTATGGAGCGGAAGCGGTGTTGCCCACTGATATCGAATTCGATGCGCCCAGAGTTGTCCAGTACACGGAGAAGCAAGCAAAAGAAGCTCGTGAGGACGGCGTCGACCTCCTCGAGGAGGCACGAGAACAGGCTCTAGCCAAATCAGCGCTCTATCAGCAGCAGCTGCGACGATACCACAGCCGAAAAATCCGTCCGCTCGCGTTTTGCGAAGGAGATCTCGTACTCCGGCTGATCCAGAACACCAAAGGCATGCACAAGCTGTCCTTTCCTTGGGAGGGACCGTTCATTGTTAGTCGGGTGCTGGGCAATGGGGCTTACTACCTCATTGTCGCACAAGAGCCCAGGAAGAACAAGGCAGATAACTCTGACAAGGAGACGGAGCATCCCTGGCACGTCAGTCTCCTAAGACCTTTCTTCTCCTAAGGCAAAAGCTTGTACCCCAAAAAACTTGTCAATGAATAAAGGATGACAGAGCGGCTAGTTACGGCCGGCTCCGAGGAAAACACTTCGTGCATGTTTTGCTTCCTGCGTTATTCACTTGACCGGCAGCCGGCTCCGGGCACCGAGCCACAGCCGGTAGCCCTAAAAAATAATCGATTCCTCGTCAGCCGGACGAGTACTACGTATGAAGAAGGTCTCGAGCCCAACCTCTACCTTCCGGCTCCGCGTAGCCGGACAGGAAGGAGCCGGCAGGCCACATACGAAGGAAAGCCGCAGAGAGAAACCGTAAACGATAGAAAACTGCTCAACCAAGCGCGGGAGGCAGTGTTCGTTAACCATGCGGTGGTTTGCACGAGTCAGGTGCCCAATAAACCGAAGTACTACTTCCCACCCCGCGGCATGCTCCCACCCTAGGCCGGCATTCGGCTGCCGGCCCAAGGGAGACCAACCGGCACCAGGCTGCCGGTTGGGGGTAGAAGGGCCGAAGGGTGGGAAGATTAAGGAAAAAGTTGAGGGAACCGGGCTAAGGCAAGCCAGCGAATGGTCGACAACCACAGTCTCTAGACGCTTGGGCTGAGTAGCCACGTCAAAGAGGTTCGAAGCTAGAGCTGCCTCGCTCGACGTCGGCACCGTACGCGGAAAAGTTAGTTTCGAGCCAGCTGTCAGTTCAACTACCCCAAAACTCGGGGGCTAGGGGGAAAGGGAATCGGCCCTCAGAAGTAGGCCGGTTCCAGTACCTCGACAGTTGTCCGCTCAGCCGGCGCTGCGATATGATTAGCAAACGAGCGACGAAATCGAAACCTAATGACCACAAAGAGGTGGCTAGAGCCAGAAACTTGGAGATTTACTCCAACCGCGGCAAGGGACGTGCGAAGGCCTGGGAAGGGAGACGTGCCAGCTCCGGCCCCACTCGAGCCGGTACAGGACTTAGCCTTCACTCCAACCTCTCCAAGCCGGGTAAGCACCAGCAAAGGCACTACTCCCTCCGCGCCGAAGCCGGAGGTCCTTGCCCGAAGCATCTGCGCAGGACAGTGACCATCGTAGTCCCTATCTGCGGATTCGCGCGGCAACGGTCCCATCCAAGGAAGAATCCTAGCCAAGGAATCGTCACAGCACGATGATGTAAACAGAAGAACATTTGCGCGATGGCAAAGCACACAGTAAATAAAGAAGGACAAGCAAAGATTTGCAGGAAATCAAAAGAGTTCTTAAACATACGGTGCACAATTACATAACATGGGCCACGCTAAGGGCCAAGATAGCAAAAGAACTCCCCCTCCTGAGTCCCCAGACCTCCGCTGACGATGCCATCGTTGAAGAGGGAGCTTCTAGGGCGCGTGCTAATCACGGCCAGGAGGAGTAGGCGCGGGCGCAGCCGGAGTCGTCGACGACGCGGACGCAGAGGATGGGCGACCCAAAGCGGTGGGTCAGAATGAGAGATCAGCCCCGCTTCAGGCCGTATTCGGCGAAGAACTTCACCCAGCCCTCGGTGAGGTAGCTTTTCCCTTCCTCGTCGTGGAGGACCTCAACGACGTACAGGGGCTGGCCGCCGCTACCGTCCTCCACCATGAAGCTCATCGGGGGGTTCTTCCCCATCATGCCGACGAAGCTGGTGGGGAGCGGCAGACGCTCATTGCACCCGGCCAGCAGGTGCACCACGGAGGTGGCGAACCCGTGCTTCGGGGTGTAGGAGAGCCGCTGCCTCGGCGGCGGATGCCGGGGCTTGCGCGCCTTACCGGCGGCCGCGCGGGAGGAGCCGCCGATGCTCTGGCCGGCGAGGCCCAGAGGGGCAGCCCCGAGCGCCATCGCGGCGCCGACGAGGGCGGCCGCTGCCTCCAGGGGAGTCCCGGTGAGACCAGCGACGGAGGTCGCGGCCGCGGGGACTGCAACATTGGCGGCGGCTACGGCAACGGCCCCTCCGGGGGCCGCGATGATGGCGGTGGAGTGGTTGACCCCGAAGGGCTCAGCGGCAGCCGCGGCCGCGAGCGCCTCTAGGGTTTTCTTGTTGCGGCTGCCTGGAGGGCGGCCGCTCCGCCGCGGTACCGGTTGCGTCGCCGCCGGGTCCTTGACTTTGTTTTGGCTCCCAAGCGGGCGGCCGCGCTTGCGCCCGCCCGGCCCGCCGATGGCCCTGGCCCCGGCTCCGCTCGAAGCCTCGAGCGACGACATTGAGGTCGCAGGGGGAGAAACGGAGATGACGGTTTGGCGAGGTGAAGGAGTGGAGACGCTTGGGAGTGGGGAAAACCCTCGAGAGCTCCGAGATTTAAAGGCTGGTCAGGCACGAAAAGCTGAGCCGGTTTAATGCGAATAAACCATATGCGTGGCGCTTTGATGGGACTTATCGTTGACGCAAGCCTCATCTCGACACATGACGTCAACTGGAATCATTACGGAGGCCGAAGAGTCAAAGTGATGGGACGGGACGCTGGCCACTGGCGCACTACGCCGACCGCAACGTGGGAGCAAGACCCGAAGCAGCACAAGTTCCAAGGGGGCAGCATGCCGGCTCGCGGCTGCTAGCTGGGTTGGGCCTGGAGCCGGTACGTCTCGAGACGGCCGGAGGAGTCCCGCGTGACTTGGCCTCGAAACCAGCAACCTCCAGACCAGACGGAAGATACTAGGACTTCGACAAAAATGAGAAAGACTTCGGCGAGGAGAAGAACCCACCGAAGTCCCATGCTAACCCATGAAACTTCACCAGTTTCGGGGGCTAGTGTCGTGGGGATAACTAATGGGGCATGCCATGGATCGAGCTAAATGCCGGCTGGCATCCCAGGAGTCCTCACGGCTCTAGGACGAGAAGACCGGCTCCGTCCGAAGGGCCGACTGCGCCAGCAGCCGGTTGGCGATTCCACCGAGGAGAGCCGGAGCCGTGCGATGAAGACAAAAGCCCTCCAACTATTGTTTCGCCGAAAGTGGGCAGGCCCCAACAAGAGCGACAGAGGCCAAGGACGGGAGTGACGAGTGCCACGACCGGCCTCAGCCAATCAGCGATCAAAGACCATTCCCCACGACGGGATCCGAGGCAAAAGGGAGGGGATATGCCTCCGAGATACCGGTCCAGGGAAAAGGCGCTTTATAAAGCGCCTTTGTCAGAGCAAGGCCAGAGGATCATGCCAAGGACGCCGCCGCGGAGGAGCCGGCAGCTGGCCGAAACACTACCTAACCTATAACCAGGCCCCCGCCTATATAAGGGGGCCTGGACCCTTAGTCTAGGGAGATGGGATCTTCTTCTTCCTCCTCTAGCCCGAACAGCTCGAGGAGCACTGTAATCGCTACTGTCTAGTCAATACGAAGCAGGCAGGAAGTAGGGGCTTTACCTCCACCCGGGAGGGCCCTGAACCTGGGTAAACCGAGGTGTCTCCGTTGGCACAATCCCGAGCTGGACCCATCGTCACCACCGTCGAGCGCCATCAATAAGCCACCCCATGGCTACTGTCTCTAAATTCCCACGACACACAGTACCATGTCCAGTACAAGAAATATTCACAGTACCATGTCCAGTACAGTAAATATGAACCAGAATATTCAGTTCACTGCAAATATCACAGGGACTATAACTGTACCATTTATCCAATCAAAGTTCAGTATGCTAGATGAATCAACTTAATTTATTTCTGTATGCAACTTAAGCACAGTGATAAGAAATACCAGCAACAATATTCAGAACAAACACACACTCCATAGTGGGTATCCAGATTTAAATCCATCTAAACTTGAAGATAGTTTCATTGCACCCTTACAAAGTTTTACACCACTTGTTAAAGATGAAATAGCACTACAGGTCACTAAACTTGGCAGCTATGTAAACTATAGCCCAACAACCATCAAATCAAAAAGCAGAACCCTAACCACAGCAGATGCAAACTGATTCAAGGTTTACGTTAAAATTTCCTCCCATCATATACACACGCTAACAAAAGAAAAAGCTCGGAAGATACTTAGCAAACCATCACACTATGGACATGGTGAACCAAAAAGTTTATAAAAACTGAAACCACTGTAAGCTCTTATCCATCATTCTTTCACCCACAACTTAAATCCAACAAAGCCAATAACTTAGAAATTAGAATAGAAATAAACATGATGCACACAACTATTTAATATTATATACATTGTTTATTATGGGAGGCTTTACCAAAAAGAATCTGTTTTATTTAGATTTGGCAGATTGTAGAGAACTACAAAGGAATGAGTATGGGGATTAATCAAAATGGGTGGCATGCACTTTTTATGCGAGAAAGAACAAACATTAGCAATTGAAAAGTATATAGTGATGTAGTAGTTTCTTTATAAATCTTGGCATGAAGTAGTATGTCACAGCAGGTTGTTTATCAAGCTTTGTTAACATGTTTTGTATTGTCTTCAGATATCACATGATGGTCAAGCATCTTGATTCATAATCTTGCTGCACCATGTTGTTAACTGATTACTGACTACAGAAACTGAAATCACAATTTTCCTCTCCTGTGCTTGCCCGCAAGTTTGCTAATAGTGCATAAAAATAGGCATTCTTATTTTTCACACCTGAAGCACCGTGTGTTGTGGATGTGGCCAAATATTTTTGAATTGTTGTCTCTAAAGGTTCCTAATTAGGGTTAAATACTACTGCACATTTCATTTTTATTGCATGCCATAGTTAACAATACACTGTTCTCCGTAATATATTGCTAGCTGCTAAGATAAGAGGCAACTTTTGCTGATATTGCACACATGGTATACACGCAGTCATTGTTCCTTGGATGTGGAGATTGGTTTCTCATAATGTACTTACTGTTTGAGGGAAGCTTTTAGATATTACAAGGGGGCTACTGATGGTCTGATGTTCAGGAATTTGTGAAAACCTGATATATCATAGAAAGTGGTGTCTCTTACACTAGAAGATTTGTGCCACTTCTAATTTTATATGCCTTGTTTTTCCTCCAAAGACTCTACAGGTTGTTTAGAATAACTGGTTGTCTAAAGAACCGATGTAGTTTGTTAGGTGTACTTTTGAAGCATCAGGGGAAGATAGTAGTGTATTAGCTGCAATGAACACACACACCGAACAGAATTAAAACATTGTTTCCAACCGTGAGAACATCACAACATGTTCTTATGCAGCTTATATCAGAATCAACATAGCAGAGATGAACAACCTGAACTAGAGGATAATATACTAGTGCATTAACCCAACCAAACAGCAGGCCAAGATGTTCTTATGCAGCTTCTCAGAATGATAATAATATAATCATAAAAGAAGGTCAAAACCAACAATAGGCTCATAACAGCATCACCACAAAACATCGATTCATGAATTCAAATATCACCACAGATCGGATGAACTCGCAGAGGACAAGCAGATCGGATGAACTTACAGAGGCGGGGAGGAGCTAGCAGGAAGGAGAGAGATCGGGGAAGACGGGGAGGATTTCGGCGGCGACGCGTCCTCCCTCCTGCGATGTTCGTGACTCCAGCGAGCTAGCGGGCGATTTCAGCGGCGGCGCATCCTCCCTCCCGCGTCGCTGCATACCTCGTGGGGGCGCGGCCGGTGGCGGCTCCGGCTTTGGCTTCAGTGGCGGGGAGGAGCTAGCAGGGGATCGAGGTTCGTGCGTGGAGGGAGATCGAGCGAGCGAGCGAGCGAGGGAGATTGAGCGAGGGAGATCAAGCGAGGGAGATCGAGCGAGGGAGATTGAGCGAGCGAGGGGGATTAGGGTTCGTGCGTGGAGGGGCCAACCGGTATAGGCAGGGGAGGCTTACCCCTGGCGAATATAGGCATTAGACAAGGAATTCGCCAGGGGTAATGCCGGTCCCGATGACATGTGGGCCCGTGGAGCTTACCCCTGGCGAATTTAGGGTAGGGTTCGCCAGGGATACAAAGCCACTGGGACCCACCTGTCAATTTACCCCTAGCGAATGTAGTGTGCTGTTCGCCAGGGATAAATTGACAGGTGGGTCCCAGTGGCTTTGTATCCCTGGCGAATTTAGTGTGCAGTTCGCCAGGGGTAATATGACAATGTTTTTTCTTTTTGCTTTGTTTTTGTTTTTCTTTGTTTTTTCTTTTTGCTTTTTTTGTGTTTATTTGTTTTTTTTCTTTTTGCTTTGTTTTTTGTGTTTCTTTGTTTTTTCTTTGCTTTGTGACTAAGAAATATGTGATAAATATATGGGCATAAGACAAGGAAAATGTAATTGATAAATATAAGTATATGTGTCCTAAACTTATACATCATTAATTGGAGATCGATACATATCATTGCGATGGAATTTGTAGCGTTTCCATGCATCACACTCATCTTCGTCTCTGCGAATTGCCTTTCTTGGTCGTCGTTGTTGAATACTTGACCCCCATATCGTGACTTCTTCTTGTGTACGGAACACCTGTCCTAGGTAGCATGGTCCTGCTTCTTCTTTTGGTGTATGTTGCGTCGTCTTCATTAGATTCTTCCATCATTGGGTCTCCTACGAGGCCGTCATAGTCTTGCTCGTCGGCGACTCCATCCATTCCGATGAGGGTCTTTTTTCCACTCCTTACAACAATACGACTAGGCCTGGACGGGTCGGTTATGAAGAAGCATTGCTCCACATGCCTAGCCAGTACCCATGGCTCATTTTTCGCGGTAGGGTTCTTGGTCTTGGATTTGTTGGCTACGGGCATACACATATTGGTGAAATATTCATCTTCTTTTGTGATGTTTGTAGCCCATCTGACACGGAACATCGGAAGCTTCTCACCGATCTAGTCGAGCTCCCAGATTTCCTCGATCTTTCCGTAGTATCTTTTCTTCTCTTCACCCGTGTAAGACACCATCGTTACAGATGGGTTCTGATAATCGCCTCCTTTGTCTCTTTCCTCCGTGTAGAATGTGTACCCATTGACGTCGTATGCTTAATAAGTCATGAGGTTGGGCGCGGGTCCATATGACAAGGCGAGTAACGTTCTGTCGCTCTCAGAGGTCATTGGCGGGGGATTGGCATCGATATGGTCTTTGAACCAGCGTGCGAAAGAGGAGTTGTGTGCTCTAAATATCTCTTCTTCCATCATCAGCTTGCGTGCACTGTTCTTGATCATGGTTTTGTGCTCTTCCACCCAAGGTTCGAGATCTTCAATGTGTTGTAGCGCTACTAAGTGGGCCCTGTTGAAGTCGGCTCTCCGACCAGAGCAGTCCACATCCATTGCCCTCTTGCCAGTGTTGTGGCCTACTCCCTCAAACCTGCCAAGGTGCTTATTTGCGGGCAAACCAACTGGTGTGTTCTCCTCATTTAGATAGTTCTTGCAGAAAGAGATGCACTCTTCGGTGAGAAAGCCCTGGACGATGCTTCCATCTGGATGTGCCCTGTTACGAACGTATGCTTTGATGATCCCGTTCATTCTTTCTAACGCCATCATGTTGTGCAAGAATGCAGGCCCGAGATCCTCGATATCATCCATTATATGGACAAGCAGATGGACCATGATATCAAAGAATGCGGGCAGGAAGTACATCTCAAGCTCGTTTATGATGGTGACAATCTCTTTCTGCAACCTCCCTAGTTTCTTCACGCTTATCGACTTTCGAGTGATGACGTCAAAAAAGTGACAGAGCCCAGTAAGTGTTTGACGGACGTGCAGTTCCATTATCCCTCGGATTGCTACCGGAAGTATCTGCGTCATCATGATGTGACAGTCATAAGACTTCATCCCGCTGAAGATTTTTTTGTTTGGGTCCAGGTATCTGCTTATGAGCCCTGCGTAGCCTAAGGGAAATCTGACTCCCAGGAGGCACTTGAACATCTGGTCTAGCTCATTGGGACTTAGAGTGAAGTAGGAGGGGACAAGACTGCATGATTTGCCCTTGCTGATCTCCTCCGCCGGCGGTAAGTGAAGCTCTTTCCTTATATTTAGGGCCATGAGGTCATTTCTCGCTTTTGGCCCATCTTTGGTCCTATCCGGCATGTTGAACAGAGTGCCGAGCAAGCTCTCGCACACATTCTTCGTGATGTGCATGACATCAAGGCAATGAGGCGTACCGAGGATCTTCCAGTAGGGCAAGTCCCAAAACACGAACCTCCTTTTCCATACACCCATGAGCGGTTCCACTTCAGCCTTGTTCTTCTTCTCTCCTCGCTTTCGCTTCTTTATTATCTTTCCCGGCGGAGGGCAATTTTTCCAATCTTTCAACAAAATATCGATCTCTACGCCGCTC
The DNA here is from genome assembly GCA_007115705.1 of Dactylis glomerata. NCBI lineage: Eukaryota > Viridiplantae > Streptophyta > Magnoliopsida > Poales > Poaceae > Dactylis > Dactylis glomerata. The sequence goes on along the minus strand of QXEO01000398.1, from coordinate 1,649,552 downwards.
CTCCTAGGTGGAGGTCCTTCGAGCTCATCTTTATCGTTGAAAAGATGTCCACGCCTTCTCCAGGGATCGTTCTTGGGTAACCACATTCGATGCCTCATGTAGATGATTTTCGAAGATCCGGGATCCTTACCCAGCTGTAGAAATGGCGTCAATTCCATGCACCTCACACAAGCCTTGTGTCCGGTGGCACACCTGGCATGCAATATATCCGTATCTAAGATTGTCTTGCACCATCGTGAGCAGCGCAACTTTGAGATAGAAAGTTTCTTCCTTGTGGGCGTCCCATGTTTCTACCCCTTCCTCCCACAAGGTGTCTAGCTCTTCCTTCAACAACTCGAGATACATGATGATATCGCTCCCTGGCTGTGTCGGCCCTTGAATTAGCATACTCATGTGTATGTACTTCTTCTTCAGGCACAGCTAGGGGGGGATGTTGTACATCCATACAAACACCGGCCAGGTGCTGTGCTTGCTGCTCTGGTTCCCAAACGGATTAAGTCCATCGGTGCTCGCACCAAGCCTGATGTTCCTTGGATCTCTCCCGAATTCTTCGTAGTACTCCTCGTCTAATGCTCTCCACTGGCTTGCATCTGAAGGGTGCGTCAGCACTGGCTCTTCAACCCGTTTTGGATCAAGCAACACCGCCGCCTTTCTATCTGCGTGCCAAAGCATGAGCTTTGCTTCCTTGGGGTCCATGAAGTACCGCTGCAGATGGTGCCTTAGCAGGAAGTACCACACAACTTTTCGAGGAGCCTTCTTGGTCCCTCTCTTGTACCGATCAGCTTCGCACACTGGGCATGTGGTCTCGTCCGCGTGCTCATTCTGATAAATTATGCAGTCGTTGATGCAGGCGTGGTATTTTGTGTGCGGCAAATCGAGAGGGCACACGATTTTCTTGGCCTCATTTAGACTACCGGCACACGTGTTATCTTTAGGAAAGAGCTTCTTCAGCCATCGGAAGAGGTCGTCCATGCTCGAGTCGGACCATCCGTGTCTTGCTTTCATCTCCAGAAGATCGACAGCTACTCTCAAGCGGTTCTCCTCTGGCTCGCGACCAGGTGCATTGTACAATGGAGTTCTCGAGTCTATCTCTAGTTGCGCCAGCTTAGATTTCCGTCTATCGCCAGCTCTGGCGCCAGTCGATATGTTGTTCATAAGAAGTTCTTGGAAGTGAGGGTCTCGCATGGCTGCGGTTAGCGGGGTACTTCTGTCCTCGACTTCTATATTTTCCACTTCTTCTTCATCGTCGTGGGCGGCATCCTCTTCGTCGTCTTCATTGCCATCTTCCTCATTTTCTGATCTCGCCGCCCTATCTTGGTCATGATTATCATCTTGGTTATCATCACCCATCCACTGGGTGTGGTCCTCCATGAAACTAGACCTAAGCAGGTGCTCCTTCACCGTGCCTGAAGAGGGGTGAACATGGACCCTAGTTTGCATCTTCGGCACAGACACCTTATATACATGTCGTTATTTCGATGCATCTCGGCCGTCGCGCGTTGCACGTATCTATCCACATCGCTTTCTCTCATCGTGAACACCATTGTTGCCTGTTACAACAAGAGAATTGATTAGAACGATCGTCTCGGTTATGACGGAAAATTTCGGCATGACCTTCCCTAAAAAGGTCATGTGGAGAGCCGAAAATTCGCCGGAATGGAAGTCAATCAACATTCCGGCAAAACATCGGCAACTCATTCTCATGCCATCATATCTTTCTCTCTTGTTATGTACGTACCTATTAGATCGGTACGTATATTGACGCGTCAACCCTTACTATGAAGTTCTAGATCTAGATCTACAAGCATGCATGTATTTGGGAGAGATCTAATTTGGTAGAGGGTGAGTGCATGTGGGTAGGAAGAGATTGACCAAGATATATCAAATATTGTTGTTGGATAAAATAGCTAAATTGGGAGGAGGGAAGTGGGGAAATGAGTTTGGAAGTGGTTTGGCTCGAGTTGCAATAAGTGAGGGGGGGAGATGGGTGGTGGTGGTAGGTGGAGATTTTGGCTGAAAATATCCCAGGTTATCCCTGGCGCATATGCTCATATGCGCCGGGGATAAAGCCCATTATCGCCGGCGCATAGGCACATATTCACCGGGGGTAAAGTTTATCGCCGGCGCATAACATACCTATTCGCCAGGGGTAAAAATCACCCTGGAAGGGGTGGCCCCAGCCCACCTTATCCCCGGCGCATACTACTTCTATTCGCCGGCGGTAAGTCATCTATCCTCGGCGCATACAGGCTATATGCGCCGGAGATAAATATTCTTATGGATTTTCCCAGCCTTTGTGGGCCCCCATCCATTATCGCTGGCGAATATATATATTATGTGCCGGCGATAATAGATTATTGCCGACGAATAATAGGCTATGCGACAGGGGTAACATTACCACTGGCGAGTTACTTTCTGGTGCGCGGGCGATAGGCCTGCTGGCTATAAGCAATTCTCTAATGGTGATAGACATTATAGAATCCTATTCCGGGAGCATAAGAAGTTAACAGTAGAAGGAAACGCAGGCTCTTTCATACCACGCATATGGCACCTGCCCACAACACCACGGAACGCCCATGCCACCTCCGACTGCGCCGCGCGGAGCCGGATCCGCGAGCTGCAGCACGACCTCGCCACGCTCCTCGACATCCTCCCCGTCGCCAAGCTCGGAATCGCCGACGATGTTGCGGATCTCCTCGCGCTCGCATCGCGCCAGTGCCGCGGCGGAGCGGGAGCTCAAGGCAAGCGTGCTGGCGCTGATACATGAGGTGGAGCGGGAGATCGTGCCGGGGCGGGAGCGGCTAGAGGCCATCCTCGAGGCCATCAACGACCCGGCCGGCTGCAGCGAGGAGATCGAGATCTTGGAGCGGGAGATCAGGGCTGCTGCTTCGAATCAGCACGGTGGGCCATGGACCGGTGCCCACAGCCCACTTCCCATCCCTATTCTACTTCCCCACGTCTGGCGGCGACACCCCCACCCCTCTGCATCGCGCGGAGCTGGAGGCCGGGCGGCACGCCCTTGAATCCAGCGTCGTGGTCGACTGGCCAAGATCGACGGATTACTGCCCAGATCGACAGAACATGTGGGTGGAGGCGGAGGAGATCGGGCGACGGCCGTCGGTTGAATCTTGCCACACTGGATCTTCTCGTCTCCACCAATGCGATACTCTGTTTTGGTGTTTATTTCTCTTCCTTTTAACAGTATTTTATTTTTAAGATCCGCTGGTTTTTGCAAAGAAATTTTCCAGATTGTTCCAATGTGTCTTAGTTAATTCCAAAAAACCACCACATTTACGGGAAAAATACTTAGAGCCACCGGTATTTAGCGAAATTGTAAAAAAATACCGATTTTGTGTGAATTCATTTCAATATGCACTGATTCTTGTTTTTAGTCGCCATAACACGATTTCTGACATACGAGACCCATTGTCAGGCTGACATGGCAAATAAATATCTATAGATTCAAGACTAGTTTGCAAAAAAGGTTCTTATTGTATCTTATCTTCCTACTTTACATCCTTTATTTTTTATTTTTTTATTTCTCATTTCTACCATGTGCTGTGCGCCGCTGCCAGCCCCCGGATTGACCACCGCTACCGGCTACAGCTCTACACGCCGCCGCCGCCCCTGCTCTACGCGCCGCCGCTGCCACCCCCTTCTCTGTGCGCCGCCACTAGGCCTGCAGTGAATAAGGTTTTCGTAGGTGAGCGAGACGCTGACGGCCGACTCCGCCGACGAGCGCCGCCGCTGGGAGAAGCTCCAGCGCCAGCTCCGTGGCCGCCTCCAGCGACTCCTACTGCCCGCCCGACGAATGGCAGCAGGTCACCAACAAGACCTGCGTCACGGACGAAGCCAAGGCCAGGGCCAAGCCGGCGCCCAACAAGAAGAAGCCGCTCGCCGTCGACGCGTGTGCCGAGAGGCACAGAGCCCCAGGTGCGTACCTACACGACGAAATCTGCCGTTTGATTTTGAAAAGAGCACTGCAGTGGTGGTAGCCACGCTGACCGTGCCTCTGCTCTGAGCGCCGCCGCCGCCGTCCCCTGGTCTGAGCGCCGCTGAACTACCATGCCCGCGCAGCCGCCGCCGGCCACCCGCTCGGCACGCCGCCGCCCCTGCTGTGAGCGTCGCCGAAGGCTCCTACTCTGCGCGCCGCCGACGGCCCTGCTCCGACCGCCGCGCTTGCGCCCCTGCCCACGCTCCGGCCGCCACCGACTTTCCCTGTTCGACGCACCGCCATGGGGCTCCGCCTGCTCCCCTGTGCCGATGTCGACCTCCCTAGGGTTGGCATCGGCCTCTCCTCCTCCGCCGGCCACGCGTGGCCCCTGCTCCGGCGAGATTCCACGGTGGATTCTAGTGAGGAGGGAGAAGAAGGAGCTGACAAGTGGGTCCCACCCAGAATTTACCAAGAGACCCCTAATAGTTAGGTTTGTCTATTTTTTTACCTTGATTACATGTACGTTGTGCGACGTCAGCCTGGCAGTGGGGCCCTATTGTCAGAAATCATGTCAATCCGTCTCAATTTGACAATCAGTGCATATTGAAACGAATTCACGCAAAACCGGTGGTTTTTTACAATTTCGCTAAATACCGGTGGTTCTAAGTATTTCCTCCGCAAATGTGGTGGTTTTTTGAAATTAACTCAAGGTGTCTAGATCTTCTTTTCGAATTGAATGTTATAGATATTAAAAAAGTTTATTTCCAAAATTGTTCTTCCCATATTTTCCTTTGCATTTGCATAGCAGAACAGGTGTTTTTTGGTTGACTGAATGGAACCGGCGAGGTGATCACGACGGCCGCGACCTATTCTACGCGCCGATGCGAGGTAGGGACTGTGCGAGTCTATACGTTTGCGGGGTTTTCAACCATTTCTCACCGAGAGCTATTTTCTCTTGGTTCTAGTTCTTGTACATTGAGCAATCCTTTCTGACCTCGTGTATGTTTAGAACTGACCTCGTGTATATTCAAAACTGGATGGAACTCACAAAAACATGCCTATGCGCACTGTTTTATCTCCAAGCAGGCAATCTTAATCTTTCTCTCGATCTTCTCTGCTAACAGGGACTGTTAGCAGGATAATGAGCTAATTTGTTTTCCGTTCTGTACAGCTAATTTGCTTTTTCCTAAAAGAAAAAGCTCCTTTCTTGCTTCGTTACCAATTGCATAATTAGCTAAAAGAAATAGAGTTGGAATAATAGGCAGCTGTGCAGCTAGTGCAAAGAAATCCACGACAAATTCAACACATCACTAGTGGAAAACAGGTCATCAGTCCCGGTTGGTAACGGGCTTCAGTCCCGGTTGCGTAACCGGGACTAACCAACCGGGACTGGAGCCCTATCATTAGTCCGAGTTGCTATACGAACCGGGACTAAAGGCTTACCACGTGGCAGGAGCCAGGCGCTCGTGGGCGTAGGGCCTTTAGTCCCGGTTCGTGTTACGAACCGGGATTAAAGAGCCCACACGTGGCAGCCTTTGCTTTCTCCTTATTTTTCTGTATTTAAATTGTTTGTTAGGGTTTATCATGTATTTTGCTCCATTCAATTTACTGATTTATTTCAAACAACTTTTCATACAATATTATATCATAATATACAAACCGATACATATATAATATATCTTGTCCGCCGAGCATATATATACAAGTATATACAACTTGTTTACACATATAAGATCACAACTTGTTTAATTACACACACATACAACTTGTTTAATCGAAACTGACATGAAATTCATCATTTGGGTTAATGACATGGTCAAGCAGAAATCCGGCTATTTCCTCTTGAATTCCTACTATGCGTTCAGTCGGTGAGAGCCGATTCCGCTTTGCTTCGAACTACGAAGAAGAAGATCAATATGAATATAAATCATCATAACAAAATTGATGGCAATAAATGAATTTGTCAGTATATTGTTTACTTACTGTTTGAAAATCAATTCCTTCAGTGACCTCCGCACGAAGGTTCTCGCAAGCGTAGTATGCACATAAATTAGTCCTCGATGGCTGCCTCGCACACTTTACGAGAATAGATTTTAGTCAGTGACATATCAAGATTGATATACTTAATGGTATTTGAAACTAGAATTAAAGGGATGTGTGGACCTAGCTCGTACGACTTACCTCGATCGAACGGTAAATCAGCTCATTTTTCCATTCACCTTTTGCTATGCGTATAAACTGTTTCCAAACACTGCCGAGCAAACAAAATGAATAGATGAGTTATAGATGAACGAAAGAGACCGATATAATGCCGTAATGATTGAAATTACCTATCCATCATATCAATGATGCTTTGGTATTCATTAAGTTGTTTATTCAACAAGTCAAAGATTTCAACCCTTCCATAGTCAGGTTCAATCTTTAGCAAAATCCAGTGGTAACTGCGTGCAAGTTTAATTATATAAGTTAATAACTCATCAATTACACTTATAACATCGAGTAAGGAAAAGTAACTGTGTATAAGATAGTAACACTCACCTAAAGTTGTACGGAAACAGTATTCTAGATCTGTATTCCTACGTAAGTAAGAACTCTAGGAAGATATCCGCCGTCTTCTTGCATTTGTTCTGTACCGTCACTGCGGTAACTCGATTTGGATCAATGAATCCAACTTGGAAGTCATTCCTTTTTTTACATTGCATACTCTTCATTCTGCATAATAAACAGCGTAGTGAGGATAATTACATGCAAAGAACGAGTTGAGCTAGAGACTTATAGAAATAATGAATCACTTACAGAACATAGGCACTGACGAGAGATTTGTCGAGCGCGTCTTGATTGAATAGCTGAAAGAATTCATCAAACTCAATATGCACCAAGTCTGCACCTAAGAAATGGTCCCGTGAGATTTTCATAAGGAGAAATTGTTGCGTGCCCTTTGCGGCTTGCATGTACCACTTATGCAATTTTCGCATTTGTGTTGGTAGATTTATTTCAATCTCAGGTGGGACCAGACTCTTCCCATTTTCATATTGCCGTGCTATAGGCGCCTTTGAGATATCTTCATGTATCAATTGAGAAAGAGTCAAACCAGCTTCAGCAGCAAAGTCGGCGGGATTGGGTTGAGCAACACTCCCACCAGCATCACTAGCAAAGACCTTTAGCGGGGAGATCGATTTTTTGGTCTGTGCTCCAAGCTGGGCAACGTCTCTTTTTCCTCTTGCAGTTGCGCTTGTCTTATTAGCTTCTTTTTTTTACATCTACCTGCTTATCCAAACAACGCTTGTAGTCATCTGGCTTACGCAATTCATATTGCGAAGGTTGGGTAAGCATATCAAAGGCCCACTCCTTCTGTTTCAGAGTATATACCTACTTTGGGGTAGGGGTCGGGCGTAGCGCTGCGAGCTTTCTTTTCACTTTGGCTCTATCCTCCACCTCAATTTCTTTAGCAGTCTTCTCGACAGGAGGAGGCGGCACCGCCTTAACTTTCTTGGCCCATTTCTTCGGAGAGACATTGCTAGTGGACATAGCAGCGGACTTGCCATAACTCTGGGACTTATGAGTGGGCAGAGGCGGCGGAGGTGGCTGACATTGAGGCGGAGATCGATGTGGACTCGGGGTATGGTAGTCGTCCCTGTCGTCGTTGGGAGGTGGTGAATTGCGAGGACTCGGAGGAGAGGGTGGCCGCCTTGGCGCCGAGCCTAGAAACACGATGTGTTTCTTATCCCAAAGAATGACACCACCCAATACTTCTCCAAGTGTTGCCTCCTCTTCAGGTCCAGCGACGTCAAGATCGAGGGACTCATACCCCCTTTCAATTGCATCCACCCCGACACGAGCATAGCCAGCTCGAATCTCACGGCCATGCCAGGTTTGTCCAGGTCCAGAAGGTAACACATAGCCAACCGCCACCTTCATCGATATGTTCTTCATGGGAACATGCATCTCACAGCTTGTCTTCTTGGTGATATCATCCACGGGGTAGTGATCCATCGGTACCTCCGTAGAAGCCACGCTGCTTCTCCGCTGAGATCGGTCGCCTGATGCATGTTCTAGTTGTTGCTGATGTTGAGTTGTCCCTTGCGACTTTAATTCCTCCAGTGCCTTCTGCTGCAGTAAATACAACTCTCTCAGCTCAGCATATTTCCTTTCTATGCTCTCTATCCGTGTAGCCTCCTCCTACGCCTTTCGCTTCTTCGCTCTCTCTCGGCTTCTATAAGTCTGGCTCTCTTCGGCGAACCCAGACCTCCACGGAATGGCAGAACCCAGACCCCGTGTTCGTCCTGTGTGTTCTTTGTTCCCGAGGGCCTTTGTCAGCTCGTCGTTCTCTCTGTCCGGCTTGAACGTCCCCTCTTGAACCTCGGCGATTGTCTTGACAAGTTTACCCAGGGGTTCATCAATTTGTTTCTTCTTTTCGACTAATTTCCCTGTTCTCTCATCATAGACAGCCCCATGTGCAAGTGCCCAATTTCTTGACCTTCTGGGCCATTGTTCTGTTTCTGGTTCAATGCCTTTTTCTTGTAGGGCAGCCTCTTGCATATCCCACTTAGGCTCGGCTCTTTTGTAGCCACCTGGACCCAATGTATGGTGATATTTTTCTTTTTCGTGGTATTTAACTGATTTTTCTTACTCCTTAGCTTACCCAGTTCGGACTCCTTGTACTCCACAAATGCGTCCCAGTGATCCTGCAGGTTCTCATTGGGGCCAGTAAATTCTGGAGCTTGTCGATCGGCGTTGACATAGGCGGTCCATAACCTCTTCTTGTGGTTATTGAACTATGTAGCCATCTTCTTGAGAGCCCACTCCCTGACTTTCTCCTTCTGTTTCTCTGCGTCTTCGAGGGACTCGGTGACCGGCAGATTGAAATGTGGAATGAGGGATTCCCAAAGTCTGTCTTTCAAGAACTTGGTGACATAATTGACTGCTACACCCTCTTCTGCCTCTGCCTCTTCTGGCTCTCCCTTTGCCGCCTTGGGCTTATACCAATACTGAATGCTTATCGGCACCATGTCCCTGACAAGACATCCACATTGATGTGTGAACGCATTTGCGACACTCTTGGGTTCCAACGGTTCGCCTTCATTTGAGAGACGCCCAATCGTGTAATGCTGATTAGATGCCAGCCGTTTGGCCGGGCCTCGCTTCTTTCTAGAAGATTCAGAGGTCTAAAAGAAGAAAACATTCGTTAATATATATACCACATAATGCATCGTCATCTACTGATTCATGAATAAAGGCTTAACATATGTATACCTTGCCGGACCGCGTTAAAGCACGTCCAGTCCCTTGTGAGCCGTCCTCGCAATCATCATTTGTTTCCGATTCATGCGGCTGCTCCTCCTCCATTCCCTCACCCGACTCGTTTAAAACTTCCGAGCCGTCTCCTTCTCCACCGATACCCTCTCCTATAATATTCAACATCTCGTCCTCACCATCTCTCCCGGCGCCGAAATCCATAACTGAAATCCATAACATAAATCAACAACATTACTATATTTCTATATTTCTATTTCTATTACTAACAATTTCTATTACTAACTACTATTTCTATTTCTAACTCTATTTCTATTATTTTTTGTAACTATATTACTAAAAAAATTGCTAACCCTAAATTTGCATTTTCTAACTATTATTGCTAACTAGTAATTCATTTTTCTAACTATTTGCATTTTCTAACTATTGCATTTTCTAATTCTAACTCTATTTCGAACAATTTTTCTATTAAGCCCATTTCTAACATTTCTATCTATTCACTATTTCTAATAAATTCCCAATTCTAACATTTTCCTAATAATTTACATATTTTTAACTATTTCCTATTTGCATATTTGCTAACCCTAATAATTCTAACTATTTCCTATTTGCATATTTGCTAACCCTAATAATTCTAACTATTTCCTATTTCCTATTTGCTAACCCTAAATTTGCATATTTGCTAACAATTTTAACTTAACAAAATTAAAAAAAAATTGCTAACCCTAAATTTGCATATTTCCTATTTGCTAACCCTAAATTTGCATATTTGCATATTTCCTATTTGCTAATTCTAACTTAACAAAATTAAACAAAAATTAAAAAAACTTAACAATTTTATACCTGCAGGTGGGCGTCGGGGGCGGCGGTGAGCTCTGGTGTCTGGCCGGGCATCGGGGGCGGGGGTGGGCGTCGGGCGTGGCGCGGCGGCTGTGGCGGCGTCTGGCCGGGGCGGGCGTTGGGCGCGGCGGCGGGCGTCGGGCGCGGCGGCGGGTGCGGCGTCTGGCCGGGGCGGTCGGGCGTCGGCGGCCGGGCGACTGCTGCGCACGGGCGTCGGGGGCGCGGGCGGCGGGGCCGGGCGGTGGTCGCGGGCGTCGGGGCGGGCGTCGAGACGACGGCGTGCGGCGGCGTGTCGACGGCGGCGAGCGGCCGCAACGTTGGGCGGCAGGAGCTCGTCGGGGGGCCTCTGTCGATCGTCTCGAAACTGCTAAGTGTGGCAGTAGGGAAGAAGGAGGTGGGGCGGCGGGGTTATATACCCCCCCCCCTTTAGTCCCGGTTGGTAGCTTCAACCGGGACTAAAGGGGGGTCTTTAGACCCGGTTGAAGCCACCAACCGGGACTAAAGGGTCTTTAGTCCCGGTTGGTGCCTCCAACTGGGACTAAAGACATTTGGCGGTTCGCGCACCCAGATCCAGACCTTTAGTCCCGGTTGGTGAAATGAACCGGGACTAAAGGGGTAATTAATGCGTGCCAAGGGACAGATTTTTTCAGATTTCATTTGAAAATATGAATTTTGAATTTTAAATTGAATAACTTCTGCAGATTTTAGAATTTGATAAAACTTTTAATATGAAAAGTGTTTCAAATTGAATAACTAATTCGAAACTATTTTCTATTTTTAAAATCAATTATTCTAACTATTTAAACAATTAACAATTTTGCCATTTTCAATTAAAACTATATTGATTAATATTCTTTTTGCAGATTTTAGAATTTAATAAAACTTTGAATATGAAAAGTGTTTGAAATTGAATAACTAATTCAAAATTATTTTCTATTTTTAAAATCAATTATTCTAACTATTTAAACAATTAACTATTTAGCCATTTTCAATTAAAACTATATTGATTAATATTCTTTTTGCATATTTTAGAATCTGACAAAACTTTGAATATGAAAAGTGTTTGAAATTGAATAACTAATTCAAAACTATTTTCTATTTTTAAAATCAATTATCCTAACTATTTAAACAATTAACTATTTTGCTATTTTCAATTAAAACTATATTGATTAATATTCTTTTTGCATATCTTGGAATTTGATAAAACTATGAATATGAAAAGTGTTTGAAATTGAATAACTAATTCAGAACTATTTTCTATTTTTAAAATCAATTATTCTAACTATTTAAACAATTAACTATTTTGCCATTTTCAATTAAAACTATATTGATTAATATTCTTTTTGCATATCTTAGAATTTGATAAAACTATGAATAAGAAAAGTGTTTGAAATTGAATAACTAATTCAAAACCATTTTCTATTTTTAAAATCAATTATTCTAACTATTCAAACTATTAACAAATTTGCCATTTTTAATTAAAATTGTATTGATTAATATTGTTTTTACATACTTCTAAATTTGACAAATCTTGGAATATAAAAAGTGTTCGAATTTGAATAACTAACCCAAAATCATACATTTACATAAAAGGTTTAATGCATTATTACACATCACCAACATCCCCATCTAGTGTTGGGGTTTCCTTCTGCACCGTAACCATGGAGTATCTTCTTTGTTTAAGAGGATGGTTGGGTCAGTGTTCACACTGAAGGGCAGAATTTCATCAAACTTTTTATAATCTTCTGACATATCTGTCTTGTCCTCCACTCCCACGATGATTCTTTTCCCTGAGAGAACAATATGTCGCTTTGGCTCATCGTGTGATGTATTCGTTTTCTTATCTTTTCTTTTTCTCGGTTTTGTAGACATGTCCTTCACATAGAAAACCTGAGCGACATCATTGGCTAGGACGAATGGTTCATCCATGTACGCAAGATTGTTGAGATCCACTATTGTCATGCCGTACTTTTGGTCTACAACTACCCCGCCTCCTGTCAGCTTGACCCATTTGCACCGAAACAAAGGGACCTTAAAAGACGGTCCATAGTCAAGTTCCCACATCTCCTCTATGTAACCATAATATGTGTCCTTTGTCCCATTGTCGTGTACTGCATCAAAGCGGACACCACTGTTTTGATTGGTGCTCTTTTTATCTTGGGCGACCGTGTAAAATGTATTCTCATTTATCTCGTAACCCTGGAAAGTCAATATAGTTGAAGATGGTTTCTTGGCCAACATGGACAGCTCATATCCAACAGTGGCATCATTTATGAGAAGTGTTTGCAACCAACCACCAAAAGTCGCCATGTGCAACTTTGTAATCCAGGAGTCAGACTGCCCCGGGTTTTCCGAGCGTACAATATTCTTGTGTCGCTCCATATACTGCTCCACCAACGTGGAATTTCGTAAAACTGTGTAGTGTGCTTCACTCAAAGAATGTCCGTCCATACAGTATGCTGATTTCATTCCTAGCGTGCCTTTTCCACTCAGTCTCTCCTCATGCCGCGATTGAGGAAGACCAATCGGGTTCAGGTCAGGAACAAAGTCAACACAAAACTCAATGACCTCCTCTGTTAGATAGCCCTTGGAGATGCTTCCTTCTGGCCTAGCACGGTTATGCACATATTTCTTTAAGACTCCCATGAACCTATCAAAAGGGAACATATTGTGCAGAAATACTGGACCGAGAATGGTAATCTCTTCGACTAGGTGAACTAAGAGATGCATCATAATATTGAAGAAGGACGGTGGGAACACCAACTCAAAGCTGACAAGACATTGGGCCACATCATTCTATAACCGTTGTAGATCTTCTGGATTGATTACCTTCTGCGAAATTGCATTGAGGAATGCACATAGCTTCACAATCGGTACTCAATCATTTTCCGGTAGAATCCCCCTCAGTGCAACCGGAAGCAATTGCGTTATAAGCACGTGGCAGCCATGAGACTTTAGGTTTTGGAATTTTTTCTCTGCCATATTTATTATTCCCTTTATATTTGACGAGAATCCAGATGGGACCTTGATACTGCTCAGGCATTCAAAAAAGATTTCCTTCTCTTCTTTGGTAAGAGCGTAGCTCGCAGGACCCTTAGAATCCTCTGGATGCATGCCGTCTCTTCTTTTCATACGGTGCTGGTCCTCACGTGCTTTCGGTGTATCTTTTGTCTTCCCATATAAGCCCAAGAAGCCTAGTAGGTTCACGCAAACATTCTTCGTCATGTGCATCACGTCGATTGCAAAGCGGACCTCTAGGAATTTCCAATACTCAAGCTCCCAAAATATAGATTTCTTCTTCCACATGGGTGCATGTCCGCTAGCGTCATTCGGAACAGACAGACTGCCAGGACCCTTTCCAAAGATTACTTTTAAATCTTTGACCATATCAAATATATCATCACCAGTATGGCGTTTAGGCTTGCCCCGGACTTCTGCCTCGCCGTTGAAATGCTTGCCTTTTTTCTTCAATTGATGTTTGGGCGAAAGAAATCGACGATGCCCGAGATACACCACCTTCTTACTTTTATCCAAATAGATACTATCGATCTCACCTAAACAGTGCGTGCATGCATTGTATCCCTTGTTTGTCTGTCCTGAAAGGTTACTAAGAGCAGGCCAATCATTGATGGTCACGAACAGCAACGCTCGTAGATCAAATTCCTCTTGTTTGTACTCATCCCACACACGAACACCTTCAGTCTGCCACAGCTGTAAAAGTTCATCAACTAATGGCCTTAGATACACATCAATGTCATTGCCGGGTTGCTTCGGGCCTTGGATAAGCACTGGCATCATAATAAACTTTCGCTTCATGCACAACCAAGGAGGAAGGTTATAGATACATAGAGTCACGGGCCAGGTGCTATGACTGCAGCTCTGCTCCCCAAAAGGATTCATGCCATCTGTACTTAGACCAAACCTCAAGTTCCGTGCGTCTTCCGTAAAATCTGGGAAATCTCTGTCGATTTTTCTCCACTGCGACCCATCAGCGGGGTGTCTCAACATCTCGTCACTCTTACGGTCTTCTTTGTGCCACCTCAACAACTTGGCATGCTCTTTGTTTCTGAACAAACATTTCAACCGTGGTATTATAGGTGCATACCACATCACCTTGGCAGGAGCCCTCTTCCTGGGGCGCTCGCCCTCAACATCACCAGGGTCATCTCGCCTGATCTTATACCGAAATGCACTGCACACCGGGCATGCATTCAAATTCTCGTACTCACCGCGGTAGAGAATACAGTCATTAATGCATGCATGTATCTTCTGCACCTCCAATCCTAGAGGGCAGACAATCTTATTTGCTTCATACGTACTAGCGGGCAATTCATTATCCTTTGGAAGCATCTTCTTCATAATTTTCAGCAACTTTTCAAATCCCTTGTCAGATAAACCACTCTCTGCTTTCCATTGCATCAGTTCCAGCGTGCTTCCTAGCTTTTTCTGGCCGTCTTCGCAATTTGGGTACAAATTCGTTTTGTGATCATCTAACATGCGTTCCAACTTCTCCCTCTCCTTTTCACTTTCACAGTCAATCTGTGCATCAACAATGACCTGACCAAGATCATCAGCGGGCACATCTGATGCCCGTTCTTCACCTTCTTCTTCTTCTTCTTCTTTATTATCTTCCATTGCGGTATCGGTGGTTTCAGGGAACTCAGGATAGTTGTCATCATTCTCTTCTTCATCGTTGTCTTCCATCATAACCCCTCTCTCCCCATGCTTGGTCCAACAATTATAGCTAGACATGAAACCGAACCGGAACAGGTGGATGTGAAGGGTCTTTGTGGAGGGGTAATCCTTTTCATTTCGACAAACACCGCATGGACAACACATAAAACCATTCCGCTTGGTTGCCTCAGCCACATTGAGAAAAGAATGCACACCTTTAATGAAATCTCCAGAGCGTCGATCGGCGTACATCCATGCTCGGCTCATCTGCATTATATAAGTATATATCAAACGCAAATCAAATATACAATTTCTATTTCTATCTCTAATTTTGTTTATATGTCCATTTCTATATCTTTAATTTTATTTCTATCACTATTTCTACTTCTATCTCTATTTCTATCACTATTTTTATTTCTATCTCTATTTCTATTATCTATATATTTTTATCTCAATTTCTAATTCTATCTCTATTTCTATCACTATTTTTATTTCTATCTCAATTTCTATTTTCTTTTTCTATTTCTATTTCTATCTCTATTTCTATATGTATTTCTATCACTATTTTTATTTCTATCTTAATTTCTATTTTCTATTTTCTATCTCTATTTCTATCGCTATTTCTATTTTCTATTTCTATCTCTATCTCTATCTCTATTTCTATTTCTATTTCTATGTCTATGTCTACTTCTATTTTTATTTTTAATTCTATCTCTATCTCTATCTCTCTATCTTTATTTTAATTTTCTATTTTATATTTCTATCTATATCTCTATCTCTACCTCTATTTCTACCTCTATCTTTATCTACTTCTACACATAATCAAATGAACATCTAAATAATTGCTCCCGTAAAAAATTCACAAATCTCTCTACTTCTAGAGCATTAAATGAGCTAAATTACCAATAAAAGACAAAAGCACAAAGTTCCTCACCTTTTAGTCCACTTAGATTGAAGTGGGGACACCAATTTGTGACAAAAAATGGTGGTCAAAGAGGATGAACTCGAGCTAGCTTGTTGCATGAAGAACACTTGGAGAGTGAAGAGGGAGAGTGGCTGGCTCGGGGAGGAAGAAGGAGATTTTTTATATAGGAAACTCATTAGTTCCGGTTGGTAATACCAATCGGGACTAAAGACCCAGTCTTTAGTCCCGGTTGGTATTACCAACCGGGACTAATGAGCCTGGCAACGGCTGAATTCGACCCCAGGGCCTTTAGTCCCGGTTCGTATTACGAACCGAGACTAAAGGTTCAAAACGAACCGGGACTAATGGGTTCTGGGGTCCTGCGGCCGAAAAAGCAGTGAAGCCTAGGGCATCAGCCCCGGTTCATAGTGCAACCGGGACTAATGCCCTAGAATATTAGACCCGTTTTCCACTAGTGCATATAATCCATGTAGTGGGGCCGCTGCAAATGCAAATCGAAATTGACTGGCACAAAAGCAACGGGAGAGCATAGTTTTAAGTACCACGGACGAGCAAAGTTGAAGCTACTGGACGTACGGAAATTGTTCAAGCGTATAGCCAGGCAGCACGACCTCTTCAGCCAGCCATGTGAAACAACCAAAGAAAACTATCATCGTAGTATCCATCTAGCGCGACCATGCACACCGTTCAGCGGCATCGACCGGTTCAGCAACACGGCGTTATTGCATGGTATGTCTCGCACGTAATGTTGGAAGGCGATATCGCGTGGTATGTCTAGCAGGTTATTTGGATAGACAGGGACACAAGGTTATTCCGCGCACATCACTGGCTCGAGCCACTGCAGGTTGCCTGCAGAGGTAGCCTTTCGGAAGCACCATAGCATTGCAACAAACGGATGCTTTTCATTCGTTAGAACTAGCATAACTTCCGTGGGAGAGGCTTTTTGGCTCTGGGGTGCAAATGCTTCCTTTATTTTAAATGCAATTTAAATGTATTTTGAATTGTCAAAAAAAAATAAACAAAAAATGTTGCATGTACATCTTCACAGTCTATGCATGAGCCAAGTTGTTTCACAAAAATCCGACTCTTATCGTGGGCTAGGCAAAAAAGATAAAATTCGGTGGTAAAATAAGAGTTAGTACGACGGAAATCCACTTTGGCTCATAGCAGCATATGCACCCGCTGGTCTAAAATCTTTTTTAAAAATATCTACAAATTCTGAACAAAAATTCTTAGCATGCATCTAGACATTTTATGTTCACTCACCAAGTTTTGTAAGAAAAAGATAATTTTTATGACATGTGTAAAAAGACAAATTTTTATGCTACAAAATTGCTATTTACGTAACTGTTTTTTGTCATTTTTACATAGGCCACAAAAAATATCCTGTCTGACCAAAACTTTGATGGATGGACATAGAATATTCATATGTATACCCAGAATTTTTTGTTCAATTTCTTTAATTTTTTTGAAATGCATTTAAAATGTATTTTCATAATAGGTGCATTTGCTCCTATGAGCCAAAACACCATGTCCTAAGATATTTTTTTGTCTTTTTTACTCACAACAATTTTATCGTGAAACTTGGTCATGCATACGTAGTCTGTCGAGATGTACACACAAAATTTTTGTTCGGAATTTTTTCATATTTTCAAATATGTTTATTTTTATAAAGAGAGCATATGCACCCTAGATCAAATATGCATTTCCCAACTTCTGCTTCCTACATCACCTGCAGTAGAAATAGTATGATCCCACAATACAAAGACTATGCATACAAGCATAGCTATCATCGGTGGTAGCAAATCTGCGTTAAAATATAATTAGTCATTCCTGACGAGACCCGATAGGAGAGAAAAATGGCTCCAATGGAGAACTTGCTCCAGCGGGAAATAGTATTTTAAAAAAGTTTTAGGTGAAAACATAATTTAAAAGGGATGGAAAAACTTTTATTGTTATCATCATGTAAATTTCATGGAAAAGAGAAATTTGTGGCCATATAAATAAATAAATTATTTATTCCCTCGCAAGAAATTTTTGATGGTGCTAAGTTTTAAAGTTTTCTTCCGTATGGAGAAATGGTAGTTTCGTGTGCAAATTGCAAACATATAAAACTAGAGAATTTACATGTGCCATATGTTCCGTAATCTTTGAACAAGTTTTCAGTTTAGTGTGCCGTAGAGGAGATCGAATGGGGAGTGCCATCTCGTCATGGCCGTGATGGTGGCTGCTGCAAGTCTAATGTCATAATTTTAGGAGGATAAAACATTAAATGATAGATATAACATTAAAATTAATTTGTAGCATTTTTTTTGCCTTCTCTAAATATAGGCATGCAATGCCTAATACTTCCACTAGTGGGGACAGGGGCTTTAGTCCCAGCCCGTAAGGGACTTTAGTCCCGGTTCCCCAACCGGGATCAAACAGGCGGGACTAAAGGCCTAACCTTTAGTCCCGGCCCTGTTACAAGCCGGGACCAAAGGAGCTCCACGTGGGCGCCTGGGAGAGCCCTCAGGGGCAGGCCCTTTAGTCCCAGTTCCTAACACAGACCGGGACTAAAGATTTTCTACAGATTTTGTTTATTTTAGCGTTTTAGGGTTTTAGGGTTTAGGTGTTCGGAGGATTAACGTGATGCCTCGTTTGGTGCCTTGTTTGGTGTTCGGGAATTAGTTTTCGTATAATTCTAAATATATATGTTTATGCATATATATAAGATTAACGTATCTTACAAGCGAGCATATATATACAATTATATGGAGATCAGAATTATCGGGACTAGAGCCCGTCTATTCGATTACATGGACCAACATCAGTAATGGCCCCTAGCTACACTAAATCGTCCTTTGTCGTCTATAGCTTCCGTCCCTAGAAAGGTCGCTAGCTCCTCTGCAACAGCAATCGCGCGTTGCTCTGGTAGGTACTTCTCCCTCATGGCCGTATACTATATAAGAAGAGGAGATGAATATGAATATCAATCATGATAACAAAGAATGACGGGTAAAAATAGAGGTGTGAATGTTCATTGCTTACGTCGTATCTGTAATCCTTGTGCTCGGAGGTAAACGTGCGAATGGTCTCGCAAACGTAGTATCCGCATAGATGCGTCCCCCGTGGCTGCTGGTCGCACTTTACGAGAATAGAATATATATAATCAAAATAATAATCTAGCATCATAAATGTATTGAAAATAGAAGTATATCATACTACTACTTACCTGAGCCGCTCTAAAGGTCAGCTTCTCATGCTCAATACCGTCAGTCACGCACTTGAACCGCTTCCAAACCCTGCCCGACAAGGAAAATGATTTGCTAAGTTTTTCATTAATTGATATATCAGAAAATCATCGAAAGAGACCGATAGAGCGCAAGAATGATTGAAATTACCCTTGGAGCATGTCCTGCAGGCTTTGGAACTGTTCCAAGGGTCTCGATAATGGGTCGAAGGCATCAACTCTTCCCTTATCAATTTGAATGTCCAACAGAATCCAGTGGTAGCTGCACATGTATATATATATATATATATGTGTGTCAGTAACTTATCAATTACACTTATAAGTGAATGGACACAACAGAGTAAGACCCTCACCTGAAGTTGTATGGAAACAGTATGTGGTCACAGAAATTTTGATATGTTAGAAACCTTAGAAGGTTTTCCTCCGTCTCCTTGGGGTTATCAGTTAGCGTCGTTATATGTATTTTATCTGGGTCAATAAACCCAATATTTAGGATGTTCCTACTTTTATATTCCAGAATCTTCATTCTGCATAATAGAGTACAAGTCAGAACGAACAAGTTATATGTAGACAATGAATTGAAATAACTGAACAAGTTATATGTAGACAACGAATTGAAAAACTTACAGACAATAGCAACTCATAAGCAATTTGTCGAGGGCGTCGGCATTGTACATCTGGAAGAGTTCATCAAAGTCGATATGCATGTCTTCGGGACGGCCGTAGTACTCCCGTGGGACACGCGCCACGATCATCGTTCTCCCATTCTTTGCTTCACTTAAGTACCATGTATGCAAGTAACGCATATTTGTTGGGAGATCATCAAACTTATCTTTGCTGACCAAAGGCGCTTCCATGACAAACTGTGGCTTAGGGGCTACCACAGCCTTGGGTAACCTGTCGTCTTGGGAAGCCAGAACGTCTTCAACAGTTAGACCCCATTCAGCCGCCCACTTCTTTGCTAATTCCAAATCTTGCCCCTGCGCCAGAGAGGGAACATTCTCGGGTAACACCCTGAGGGGTGGGATCGACTGTTTGGCCTGTTGTCCAAGCTGAGGAACGTCTGATCTTTTTTTGCTTGTAGTTGAACTTGATTTGCTCCCACTTGCAGTTGCACATGATCTGCTCTTTTTCCCTTCCTTCTGCAATGTGCATGTATAGTCGTCTGGCTTATGGTGTAAGTCATACTGTGATGGAAGGGTCGTGAAGTATTTTGCATATGCTATTTGCTTCTCGGTGTATTCGGGGCTGGGCTCGGGTTCCTTCTTTTTTATCTGCGCATCATAATGTTCCTTTGCTATCCTGGCGTTTTCCTCGTCGGTACGATCATAAGGTCTGATAGGAAGATTAGCATGAGGTACCTTTGGGAGGGGCGACAGTTTGCGCTTTGGGGAGCTCCGTCGCTTAGAACTCATCGACGGATCGTTCTTGCTGACACGCTTCCGCTTAGCGGGCGGCGGCGGAGACGGCCGACCCAAGTCCGGCGGCGGTGATCGAGATGGACTCGTGTTGTGGTGGCCGTCGTCATGTGGAGGGCTTGGAGGTGATGGAGGTGTAGGTGACCTGCGACGACTCAGAGGCGGTGTTGTCCTTGGGGCCGAGCCTGGAAGCTTGATGTAGTTCTTGTCCAATAGGATGACTCCACCCAGTACTTCTCCGAGTGTCCTCTCATCTTCGGGTCCAGCTATGTCGAGCTCCATATCATGAAACCCCGACATGATTTCATCCACCCCGACTTTAGCAAAGCCAGCTGGAATCTCACGGCCATGCCAGCGTACATCAGGGCCAGAAGGTAAAGCTTGTCCGACGGCCACCTTCATGGATATGTTCTTGAATCTCTGATGGAGTTCACATGATGTTGACTCCTTGATTCCATCCACGGGGTAGCCGGGACCGCCCTCTATCATTCTTCGTGCATCGTCGGGCGGGGCCTCAGATTCAGCCACGCTGCTTTTCCGCTTAGATGGGGCGCCGGTAATATCGAGTGCAGGATCTTCCTGGCGCGCTACTCCTCTATGCTCGTCAATCTGCTTCTGTTGCTCGTTAAGCCTGGCAAGCAACTGGTTGAACTTGTCATTCTCCTCATCCTGCTGTCGCTTCTTTGCTCTCGCTCGGCTTCTGTAAGTGTCTTGGTCTCTGGCAAACCCAAGCCACCACGGGTAAGAAGGACCGAAGCCTCGCGTTCGTCCTCCATGTTCATCATTGCCGAGGACCAGTGTGAGCAAATCTTTCTCTCTATTTGGAGTGAACTGTCTTTTCCCCTCTTTAATTTCTTTCACTATCTTTTTCCAATTCTCCCTGGGTATCCTAAGACCGTCACTGCAGATAAGGTCCCCTGTTTCTTCGTCGTACGAACCACCATGCGCAAGGAACCAATTTCTTGCTCTCAATTCCCACTCATCACGGATGGGTTCAGGTATGATGCCTTTAGCTAGCATATCTTGCTCTTTCTTATCCCACTTTGGGATGGCAGTCTCATAGCCCCCTGGCCCTAGCGTGTGGTGATATTTCTTCTTGTCGGCATTTTTCTTGTTCTTTTCTGATAATGCCTTGGCATCTTCTGACTTCTTGTACTCTTGAAATGCCTTCCAGTGATTCGCCTGCTTGGCTAGATACCCCTCGAATACTGGCACTTTCTTTGTCTTCCGATAGTTTTTCCATAGCTTCTTCTTCCAGCTACGGAACAGTTCGGCCATCTTCTTTAGAGTCCACTGCTTGACTTTGGCCCTCAGTTTTTTTGCGGCGTCTTCATTCTCACATTCTGGCAGGTTGAAATGTGACATGAGATCATTCCAAAGATTCTCTTTGTACCTGTCGGCGACATAGTCACTATCGGCTGCCCCTTTTGTCGTCGTGGTGAAACAACATATGCCATAGGATGGCTTAAATGGGGGCCGAACTAGATGCTGGAGGATTCGGGAGAGGGGAACGAGCTAAAAAGCACGACAGAAAGAGGCACTGATCTACCCAGGTTCGGGGCTCTCGTAAGGAGATAACACCCCTACTCCTGCTCTACTGATTGTATATTTGGGTCGATGTAGTACACAACAATGGTGCTTCCAAGCTCTCTGCTAGAGAAGGAAGATGAACTGCTAAGTGTAGGAACACAGAGTGACCAACCAACCTTCAACCTTCCAACCCTTTGCTAGGACTCCCTGTGCCACCTTATATAGTGGTGGCCAGGGTTACAACGGTCATACAAGACCACAAGACAAGGGCTACACTCCAAACAGGAGCTGGTGGCGATGGCAGAGACCCTTGACTTCTTCCCTGATTGCTCTCGATGGGACGCCATATCCCTGTACCTTGTACCTCTTGAACTGTGGCCTTACCTCTGTGCGGTAAGCTCGTACTTGTGCACAGTGAGGGTAGGTAACCTCCACTGTGCACCCTGCCATCTTACTCTGCTACCATGCTTGGATGTTTTCTTCCTTGATTGTAGGGATGTGACACCTTGGTTGACTTAAGTATCCCGGATATGACCGTTGGCCATACCCAGGACTTATATGCCGGACCAACGACCTACGAGGGTCGGGTAATCCGGCCTCCCCTGCTCCTGCACAACACACCAAATGGTTAGGCCGGCATATCTAAGTATATGCCGGCACACATATACCAGTATTCCGGCTATACCGGCATATCCAAGTATCAGCCGGGATACACATTATATGCCGGCCTGGCCGATGCTCTTATATTCCGGCTAGGCCCTTCCTTGATAACCCGGCATAAAGTCAACCATAGACCTTGTGTCTTTCTAGTCTCTTGACCCTACCGGGGGTCATCCCCCCGACCCTAGTCCCCGAAGCTGCCGAGGTTCCCCAGTCATAACTGTGGAGCCTTGACAGGTTCAACATACCTTTCTTCATTATGCCCCGGCGATCAGATTATATGCCAGCACATCTGCACATATCCCGGCCTCTGTTCCTGTTCCAAAACTTATTCCGGCCGGTCCCGAGGGTATTCCGGACGGAACATATACATCGGGCAATTAATCCGACATATAGACGAGTCTTCCTCGAGAAGCCATGCCTGACAGCTTTGCATCGAAACTTGTAACTGCCCTGCCACCTCGAACGGTCACCCACGACGTGACGGTTCACAGTGCAGTTACTCCTCGCCATCATTGCGTCATGGCACGGTTACCGGAACCGCCGCCCCACTCCGTGCCGCCACGTGGCGACTCTCTGCAGGAACGGTCGGGGGAGTGGAACACTCCCACGATCCCCACGACCCTGCCTCTTCGCTATAAATAGGGCGGCGGGGGTAGACTTATCTTTTTACCCCCACCATCGTCTTCCTCGCCTGCTCCTTTGCCTCCTGCGCTCCACCGCCGGTCCGAAGAGCAGCATCTCCGCCGCAGCCGTCCTGCTCCCCGCCGACGCCGACGCTCGACGGCGCCCTGCATCTCCGTCGACGACGCCGCCGCTGCCGCACCGTTCCTCCGCGACATTGCAGGGAGATTGAAACTCTTCCTGCACGCCCGCCGCCGCTCCATCGTCGCCGGCCAAGCTCCGGTGAGTTCCTCTCTCCCTCTGTTCTTCCTCCTTCAAGCTTCTTCATAGCTTCTCATTGGTAGCCATATCCGCATAGATCTGGTGCAGTTCCTCTCTGGATTCGACTAGCATTGCTAACAGCGCTCACAGGTGTTCTTCCTTAGAATTTTTACCCTTATTTGTTTCCTATTTTAACTGGCTCGGTAGATCTTTGATTTCTGCTAACCTTGGGGAGAGTGGTATGCCGGAGAGACTAACCTCCCTCTTTTCTCCGGCCTTGATAGGAATATCATCACGGGACTCCGGCTCTCACGCCTTGTCCCGGCCACTAAGATGGCATCTTCAAGCATGACGGGCACCTCGGCCTCTGAGGAAGATACCTCGGCCCGAGCCCAAGGACGCTCCGGCTGGGAGGGGTCGGAGGTTACTCCGGCCGAGATATCCTGGGTCATCTCCACCAGGAGAGTCCCGGAGGGCGTAGCATGCCGGCTACCGGCAGGAGAAACTGTGCCGGCACCTGAACCTGGCGAACGCGTCGTCTTCATCGCCCACTTCGAGCGTGGCTTCGGCCTGCCGGCATCGGACTTCTTCCGGGACTTCCTCAACACCTACGACCTACAACCTCATCATATCCCGGCCAATGCCGTGATGATCCTCTCCGCCTTCGCTGCTTTTTGCGAGGGCTATGCCGGCATAGAGGCCCTTACTCAAGGCTGGGCGAAGTACTTCCAACTGCAGAAGCAAGTCGTCCAAGAGCCGCCCCGGAGCAAGGACGACCCGCCGGAGACGGCCCAGGAAAAGAAGGACCGCCCCATGACCCTCTGCGGCGCGGCCACCATCATGTCCCGAAAGGGCTCGGACTTTCCCAAGGTGGAACTCCTGGAATCTTGCAAGAAGTGGCAGAAAAGCTTCTTCTACGTCAAGAACACCACCAACGAGGATCTGCTCAACCTGCCGCCATTTGTGGACGAGCCACCCTTGGCGATGACGAACTGGACCTACAACCCGAAGAACTCGGTGATGCCGGTGAATGCGCTTCACCGGGTTAAGGGCGAGCTCCTGGATGCCGGTCTTACTCCTCAAGACCTGGTGGCCTGCTATATAAGCCGGCGCGTCTCCCCTCTGCAGCGCCGGTCGCACAAGATCTGCCAGATGAGCGGGCCAATGGACCCCACCCGGCACTCCACACACGAGCTGACTCCGGCCGACATTCTGCGCCGGATTAAGGATGTCTGCAAGTCCTCTCAGGCCACTTTTGCCTGGGGGCTAGAACCATACAGCCGGGATAGGCCCGCCCCAACGGTAAATCATCTTATCCGATACATAAAGTCCATGTCCGGCACATAGATACTTAAGCCGACACATGCCTGTTTGCCGACACATATCATATTGATCCGACATACCTCTTCCACCGGCATATTTTCTTGTCTGCATACTTGACTTTGCTGTTTATACAGAAATTCAGCTTCCAAACCATGGAGAACTCCCGGATCAAGATCGCGGCGGACCGCACTGTTGCGGATGTTGAAGATCCGGATCATTGGGATAAGCTTCCCAGGAGCACCCGTGCTGCAGCTGCCATGGGTAAGGGCTCTTCAACCCGGCATTATACTCAAGACCGGAGTGAGACTGATTCTGACGAGGAGATCCTGCTGTACTATGACCCGATGCCACTTGCGTATGCCTTTCCAGAAACACCTATTGCTTACAAGTTTCCAATGCCGTCCTCAGCTATCCCGGACGATATGGTTATCGACGCCGCCCCTCTGAACCAGGGACCTCCTTCCACCGGCGGACGTGCCGGCCGGAAGCGAGGGGTGAAGCCCCCGCCCGACACACCTCAGAAGTCGAAGAGGCAGAAGGTCTGCGTGCCCATAGCGAAGAAACCGAGACCTGTCGCCGCGGGGTAAGTTCCTTCTGCTTGTTTCATTTCCGACATATCTCTTGCTTGCATTACTGACTTGGCGTTTTTTCTCTTTCAGAGCTCCTCTTGCGCCGGAACAAGCTTCTGGCTCGAGTGGCGACCCGAAAGTTACCAAGCCCGCGGCCCCTGCTACCTCCGACATTCCCTCTGCCAGTCACACGACCTCCCCGGCGCCGGCATCCTCGCCTGCGCCCGACAAGACCTCCTCCCCGGCGAAGGACGTTCCTCCGCCGGAACAAGACACCTCTGCCCCCGACGTCCACATGGACTCGGGGGCTCAACAGGAACCTCCGGCTCCTGATGTCCACATGGACACAGGAGCCCACCAAGAAGCACCGGACTCCGGCGCGCCCACCAGCGACGCCGGCACAACTGAAGACGCCGGAGCAGACATCAAGGGTAAAGGCCCTTTAGTGCCGGAAGTCCGGACTATTCCGGATCCTGCCTCTGCTGGCCAAGATGCACCGGCCGCACCGGAACAGCCCGTGCCCAAAACTCCTTCTGCTGAAACAACTCCTGCACCGGCCAAGACCACGGCGCCGGCCAAGACCTCTGCCCCGGCCAGGTCCGGCACATTGAAGATCCAGCCGACCAAGTCCGGCACTCCATCCGCCGCCACTGCTCCTCCTAAGGCAACGCCTCGGACCAGCTCTGCTCTGGCCCTGCATCTTGGCAGGGCAGCAGCCCGGCCTGGCTACCGGCGCAACTTCTTCGACACGCCAGAACTTGAGGGCATCATCCCCCTGGTGACAAAGAGTAACCAAAGCCTCGGGTCTCTCAAGGAGCATTGCACCAAGTGGAACGACGCCGGCAGCATGGACACCGCGGACTCCAGCAGCAAGAAGAAGGCCGAAGCCGCGGCTACTGGCAGCCCAGCAGATATCCTGCCCGCGAAGCCCCTACCGATCGCCTGCGAGCTCCTCAGCCTCCAGCAGAGACTTCACCGATTGGCCGATGCCACCAACGTAAGTCCTTTCTACCTATAGATATCCCCAGTCCCCGAAAATGTCGGCTGTCCGGGATACGGACATCCGGGATTTTCTCATAGTCTTTTAGCTAGCTGCTTTTGCAATTAACTTTCCGACATATGAGCTCGATTCGAGCTTCAAATCCTAGTCACCGAGAGCCGGGATAGGTGCGCAGCACCTGTGCCGGGTCTCTACAATTTCACATCTCAATTATTTTTCAAATCCTCCTGACCGAGATATAAGCTCGATTCGAGCTTCAAATCCTAGTCACCGAGGGCCGGGATAGGTGCGCAGCACCTGTGCCGGGTCTCTACAATTTCACATCTCAATTATTTTTCAAATCCTCCTGACCGAGATATAAGCTCGATTCGAGCTTCAAATCCTAGTCACCGAGGGCCGGGATAGGTGCGCAGCACCTGTGCCGGGTCTTCAGTAGAATGATAACTTGATAGAATTTTCAACTTAATTTCCATGCCGAATTTCTCTGCTGATATTTTAAATCCGGGCACTTTTGCAGCGCATGAACAACACCCGGGCCGACCTGTATCATAACTTGGTATGCGAGCATCGGAAGTTATCCGACGAGCATAGCAAGCTTCAGCTGGAGCTGTCCCAGAAAGGTAATTTCAGCCGACATACCTTGCCCCTTCTCAATAGACCTCTGGCCGGCATATCTTAATATGCCGACACCTAATCTTTGTCCGACATTTCGCAGCTGGTGCCGAAGCCCAAGTCACCGAGCTTACCAAGAGAGTGAAGGAACTGACAGGTATGCCGGATCCCCTTAATCTTCAACTAATCCTTCTGTACTTCAAATCCTTTAATGTTTTCACTGTTTTCTTTCTTCAAATCCTTGTTTTGACTTCAAATCTTTTCAGACGAGAAAGCTGCACTGGAGGCACGCCACCAGGACTGTGTGTCCTCAGTGGATGTAGCCAAGCAACTGGACGCCCGGGATGCCGGTCACAAGGCCGAGGTTGAGCAGCTGAGGGGCCGGATCACCGAGCTTCTGGACGAAAAGGAACAGAGGGAGGGCCTACTGAAGAAAACCCAGTCCCTGCTTGTCATCTCCGAGACTGATGCCTCCAACGCCCACGCTGAACTGGATAGCCTGAAGGAGCAGGCCACCAAATGGGAGGTTACAGTTGCACAGCTGAATGCCGACCTTGCCAGTAAGCTTCAAATCCTTTCCCTTTATCCTTCCCGACATAGTGTAATTCTCTCCGGCATATTCTCCTTTTGCTAACATTGTTTCTATTCCTTAGACATGTTTCCCGCTTCCGTCGCAGACGTTGAGAGGGCTTTGCAGTTGGATCGAGAAAACCGGGGTGTTCCGGTTGACTCGCCCAACTGGGACATGTCGGAGCAGCTGTTGGCTCTGCAGTCCCGGAAGAACGCCATGTCGCTCTATACTGAAGAACTCTTCTATGGCGCCCAGGAGGCATTCTCTGCCCTCTGGCCGGGACAAAGGACTCCCACTGACCCCGTCGACCTCGGCAACGATCTGCAGCTGGCCAAGGTTCGCCTCCGGGAGTGGCGAGATTCCGGCGCGAGGGTTGGAGCTGACGAAGCTCTCACCTACTTCTTGTCCTGGTATGAAAAGGCTGACTTGGAGACTTTGCGCACTGTGCGCGAAGGATCCATCTGGACCACGGATCCGGAACATATCCGGCGCCGGCGAGAGTTGGCCCACAGCTATGTGGACTATGCCGACACCGACGCCTTCGTTCGGGATATCCGTGAGCCGGAGAAGAAGGACGATGCCGGGACATCCGCCGCTGCTGAGGGCTCCGACTCCAGCCAGGATGAAGATGAAGCTGAAGAGGCCGACACTGATGTCCCGGAACAGGCATCTGCCCCGGGCGGAGGTGATGGCTCCATTCCATCTGCTGGGTCCGGCACTCCTGAAGCCGACATCTCCACCGCCACTGCTCCACCGGCCGGCGCCTCTGCTTCTGCCCCTGCTCCTTGACTTTGCAGCATAAAAACTTTAAGTTTTATCAGATCCCCGGAATGCCGGGTGCAGTTGTAATATACACGCTTAATTTCCTTTGGTTTGCTTCCTGAACAAGTTTTATCTTGGTTTGCTTGTTACTAATGCCGGATCATCTTTTGGCTAAGTCACCGAGTTGTTTTCCTGTTTCCTCAATTTCACAACCTTGGCTGCTTGTCTACCTCAATTGGCTTTCGACGTATGAGTCTCAAGGTTGCTTCCTCGAACATACAGTACTTTAACTTTGAGACTTAGACTTCAAATCATCCGACACTTCAAATTTTAACTTTAGCTTTAATGAAAATGTCGGTTCGCTTGCTTTGTATTTCCTTAGCCGTTTTCCATGTGTAGACAATCTCCGGCATCTACTCTTGCTAGCCATGAAGCCGGGTTTCGGACAGCAGCTGAGTCGAAGAGTGGCCTTTGGTGCCGACACATTACTAGGCCGACATAGGGAACATTCAAATAAAGCCAGCCGGCATATAACAAAAAACTGTAAATAAACAACAAATATACCTCGGAGTTAGTTACCCGGCTTCTTCGGGATATCCGGTATTTCATTCATTAGTCTTGTGCCGGCACAACACGCCGGCATACAAAGGAAAATATGGAAATACATACATTGTGTTGCTCAGGAGTAAAAGGGGCGCAGTAGAGCTATGTTCCATGGCCTCTTGGTTTCTTCTCCGGACCTGTCCGCCTTATTCTTCTTGGGGTCCTGCGCATCTATAAGATAATAGGCATCATTGTGCAGAGCTCTGCTCACAATGAATGGCCCCTCCCATGGAGGAGTTAACTTATGCCGGCCTTCTGTTCCTTGCTTTAGCCGGAGTACTAGATCTCCCTCTTGAAATCTCCTTGGATTTACCTTCTGCGCATGATAGCGTCTGAGGTTCTGCTGATATACTGTTGTCCTTGACAGAGTTATTTCCCTTGCTTCCTCTAGCAGATCAACATCATTTTCTCTGGCTTCTTTAGCCTCTTCCTCAGTATATAGCACTATTCTTGGTGCATCATGTATTACATCTGTTGGAAGCACAGCTTCTGCTCCATACACCAGGAAAAATGGTGTGTAGCCTGTTGATCTATTCGGAGTTGTTCTTAAACTCCACAGCACTGCTGGCAGCTCATCTAGCCAACATCCCGGAGTTTTCTCCAGGGGCTCTATCAGCCGGGGTTTTATGCCGGATAATACTAGCCCATTCGATCTCTCTACTTGGCCATTGGCACAAGGGTGGGCAACCGACGCAACGTCCAGCCGGATTCCCACTTCCTCACAAAATCTGGCAAATGGCCCTTGGGCAAAGTTTGACCCATTGTCAGTGATGATGCTATGAGGAACACCATATCTCAAGATTATATCCTTTAAGAATTTCACTGCTGTGTGACCATCACACTTGCTTATGGGCTTCACCTCAATCCACTTGGTGAACTTGTCCACCATGACCAGGATATGGGTCATTTTCCCTCTGGCCGGCTTAAAAGCCCCGACCATATCCAGGCCCCAAACAGCAAAAGGCCAGGTTATTGGGATAGTTTTCAGGGCAGATGCCGGCTGATGAATCTGGTGGGCATATCTTTGACACCCATTACATTTCCGGACCAAGTTTTCTGCCTCTTGCAGTGCCGTTGGCCAATAGAAGCCATGCCGGAATACCTTTGCCACCAATGCCCTGGACGAAGCATGGTGACCACACTCCCCCTGGTGAATTTCCCGGAGCATCTCCAGACCCTCCGCAGATTCGACACATCTCTGCAATACTCCGGTGGTACTTCTCTTGTATATTTCTTTGTTGATGATGGTATACGCTTTGGATCTCCTTATAACCCGGCGGGCCTCGGTTTCATCCGCCGGCACTTGACCATCCACCATGAA
Organism: Dactylis glomerata; assembly: GCA_007115705.1. Lineage (NCBI taxonomy): Eukaryota > Viridiplantae > Streptophyta > Magnoliopsida > Poales > Poaceae > Dactylis > Dactylis glomerata. The sequence goes on along the minus strand of QXEO01000398.1, from coordinate 1,619,440 downwards.
GTTCATGATAGGACGTGCCCATTAGGGCACTTCCCTGACAGTGAACACTGCCTGATCTATTTCCATCATTTCGACCAACACATAATCGATCTCCATGGGCTGCGAAGTCCCCGGGACTGAAGAATCAGTCCCGGTATCCGAGCAGTCCGGTATACCGGCACAACCTCTTGGCACATTTTACCCTTGCCTTTAGTTTTGCTCCGGAATACTGTACTAACAGCATATGCCGGCCCAGTCCCCGGGACTGAGGAAACAGTCCCCGGGTTATCCGTCCTGGCTCCGGCATCTATCTCCATTGGAGCTGCTTCGTCTGGACCTGGCGGGACATAAATGGAGGATGACTCCGGCGAGGGTTTGATCGATGGCTTCCTCAGATGCTCCAGCGAAATGCCGGGCGGGATTGAATCTCGGGAAGACCCCAGCTTGGATAATGCATCGGCTGCATCGTTCTGAGCCCGGAGAACGTGCCGGAACTCACAACCTTCAAAGTAGCCACTTAACTGCTGCACTAGGAAACGGTATGATGCCATGTTAGCATCATGCGCGTCCCATATGCCGGAACACTGCTGGATCACTAAGTCAGAATCACCGAAGCACATAATCCGGCGAATTCCTATGTCCTTAGACACCTTCAGGCCATGCACAAGTGCCTCATATTCCGCCACATTATTTGATGCTGCAAAGTGAATCTGCAGGACGTATCTCAGCTGGTCATTCTTTGGTGAACTGAGAACTATGCCGGCACCCAAGCCATGGATTGTCTTGGACCCATCGAAATGCATCCTCCAATAATTGGCATCTGGCAATGGTGGCTCATACTGTATCTCGGCCCAGTCAATAAAGAAATCAGCCAAGACCTGGGACTTGATTGTATCCCTCTTATCGTACTGCGGTGTATATGGTGAAAGCTCTATTGCCCACTTTGCTATCCGGCCGCTGGCATCTTTGTTGCCTATAATTTCCGAGATAGGGGCCTCGGCCACTACCCGGATTGGATGCTCTTGGAAGTAATGCTTGAGCTTCTTGGCCGCCATATAGACACCATAGGTCATCTTCTGATAGTGGGGGTAATTTTGCTTTGAGGTGGAGAGGACTTCACTCAGATAATATACCGGCCGCTGCACGGTTTTGCCTCCTTCCTCTCGCTCTACTACCACCACAGCACTGACAACTCGGTTGGTTGCCGCTATATAGAGCAACATTGGCTCCCGGGGCATCGGAGACGCTAATACCGGCGCTGTTGACAACAACTGTTTCAATTCTTTGAAAGCTGCATCTTCTTGCGTTGTCCAGACAAATGTGTCGGACTTTTTCATCAACTGATATAACGGTAGAGCTTTCTCTCCCAGCCGGCTTATGAAGCGGCTCAGGGATGCGAGGCACCCAGTGAACTTCTGTACTTCCCTCAAATCTGTCGGCGGCTTCATCCTTTCTATGGCACGAATCTTGCCGGGATTCACCTCAATACCCCGGCTGGAAACAAGGAAACCGAGCAACTTGCCCGCCGGCACACCAAAGGTGCACTTAGCCGGATTCAACTTCATCCGGAATCTCCTCAGGTTCCCAAAGGTTTCCCGGAGATCATCTATGAGAGTCTTGCTCTCCTTGGTTTTTATGACGATATCATCGACATATACCTGCACATTTTTATCTATCTGATCGTGCAAACACTTTTGCATACACCTTTGGTAAGTTGCGCCGGCATTTCTTAAACCGAACGGCATAGTGAGATAGCAATAAGCCCCGTACGGGGTAATAAAGGATGTCTTTATTTGATCTGGCTCAAACAAGGGGATCTGGTGGAAACCAGAATAGGCATCTACAAATGATAACAGTTCACATCCGGCTGTGGAATCAATCACTTGATCGATCCGAGGGAGCGGGAATGGATCTTTAGGACATGCCTTATTCAAGTTGGTGTAATCAACACACATCCGCCATACTTTCACTATGGCGGGCTCGTGTTTCTTCTTTTCCACCAAAACCGGATTAGACACCCAATCCGGATGAAGTACTTCCTTGATAAAGCCAGAGGCTAAGAGCCTGGCCACTTCCTCCCATATGGCTTTCCTTCTATCGCCGGCATTCCGCCGGAGCGGCTGCTTCACTGGCTTAGCATCGGGTCTCACGTGCAATGCGTGCTCAGCCAGCTCCCTCGGCACACCTTGCAGGTCCGAAGTAGACCATGCAAAGATATCCCGATTCTCACGGAGGAAGCTGATGAGCTCGCTTTCCTATTTGGGATCCAAACTTGCCCCAACCAGGGCATGGCGCTCCGGGAAAGCTTCATCCAGAGGCACCTTTTTGACTTCCTTACTCACTTGAAAAGAAACGCTGCCACCGGGATTTGTCATGCCCGGCATATATTTGCCGGCCACGACCGTCTCAGCAATCTCCACTGCTCGCTTGAGCCTCTTCCTCTCCTCTGCAATGATCAGAGTCTCGGCCAGATTGGATCCGGCGGTGGCACACGCCATCGAACGCTTGTAATCACCAATGATGGTGATCACTCCTTTGGGTCCCGGCATCTTCATCTTCAGATACGCCACATGCGTAGAGGCCATGAATTTTGCCAGTGCCGGTCTACCCAGCAAAGCATGGTAGGGGCTCTCCAGATCAACCACCTCGAACATGAGGTTTTCCACCCTGCAGTTATCCCGGCTGCCAAACATCACATCCATCCGGATCTTGCCCATCGGCGCACACGAAAGTCCCGGCACAATGCCGTGGAACGTGGTCTTGCTCGGTTCCAGCATATTTTCCTTGATTCTCAGCTTCTCCATCGTATCCCGATACATGATGTTGATGCTGCTTCATTATCAATGAGGACCTTGCTGAATCTTACGTTATTAGCCGGCCCGACGAATGTCGGATCCATCACCAGAGCATATCCGCCGGGATTTGGCATGATCCGGGGATGATCTGCCCTGTCCCAACCAACAGCCTGGTCAGACCAGTACATCAGCTTTGGCACAGCCGACATAACGGCATTCACCTCCAGACACCGCCGGTACAAACTCTGCTTGTCTGTTCTCTCGGTCTCAAAGACCATATAGCTCTGATCATACTCCTTGTACTCATTCCGGCCCGCTCCTGGGCCTCCGGCGTTATATTCCGGATTATAGCTCTGGTCAACTTGATTTACGCCGGCATTTCCGGCGTTGCTCTGATTCCCAGGATTAACCGGCCTAGGTGGGACTGCAATCGTATTGGCACCTGTCAACGGCGATGGAGCTGCCGGGACAGAGGGTCTAGCCGGTCCCCAGGGACCTGCACGACCTGCTAATATGTCGTCCAGCCACGAACAGTTCCTTGTCAAATGGTTTGCCGGCTTCCCGGCTGGAATGTGTGGAACACACAAGGCTTGTCCATGGCCAGACCCACAGTATACTTCGGCCACTGCTTCTTCTGGCCGGCGGCTCCGCCGGCATTCTTGTTGGTCCAGACATTCTTCTTCTGGAACGGCTGTGCTTGCTGCTGCGGCTGCTGCTGAGGCTGCTGATAGTCCTCATATCTCGGACGCTGGCTACTGCCGGCGCCCCCTTGCTCTTCCTCCACAGCTGCAACTTGTGCTGCCCCATACCGGTGATCCGGCCTTTCCTCTCTTCTCTTGTTCCGGTTATCAGTGCGATAATATTGCCCTGATCTCCCGGCATTGCTGGTGTTCCCCTGGGTTTGCCCCTGTCCTTGTGAATCGAGACTGGGCTGCATGGGATCTCCCAGAGCATAACTATCAGCGATCTTGATTGTTTCGGCCAGCGTGGCCGGCATTTGCCTCTGAAGCTTTTGCCACAGCATGGTGCCATGCCGGCACCCATGAGCGAACCACATGATGGCCTGCTGCTCATTGATTCCTTCGCAGGAATTGCGCAACGTGCACCACCTGGTCAGATAGTCACGGTCAGTCTCATTCACTCCTTGCTGGCAATTAGCCAGCTGCTGCGGACGGTTGGGCCTCTTGTATATACTGGTAAAGTTCGACACAAACTGCTCTTCGAAATCAATCCAGCCGTTGATACTCCCGGCCGGCAAATTATTCAGCCATATCCTGGCTGGTCCTTCCAACATCTGCGGCACATATCGTACCACCCATCTGAGGTTTCCTCCGGCGATGTTCACCGCTGTGGAGTAATCCTCCAACCAATCTTCCGGCTTCGTACTGCCATTATATGTCCTCGCGCCACGCACGAGCTGGAAGAAGTAAGGCACCGGCTCCCCATAATCCGGGGTCCGAAACACATAGGGCCCGGAGCTCCTTGTCTCTCCACCAACTCTGATTGGTGGATCTTGTCCAGCTTGAAACGTGCATCATTGGCTTCCAAGGACCGAGGTCCAAGCCGGGATGCTATTGGGCCTGCGATCATCTGCTGCTGCTGCTCCGGCTGATGCTGCTCACTAGCCGCCTTGCTGCTGCTGCTGCTGATATCCCGCCCTGGCAAGGGCGGAATTGCAGTCATCCTCTCGATGTCCGGATGGCCTGCACCCTGCTGCTGCGCTGCACCTCCGGCGCCCTGTTGCTGACGCCGGGGCTGCACTGTTACTCCGGCCACCACCGGCCGCGCCTGCTTCTGCCCCGGCCGGCACACTCTGGCCGGGCTTCTTGCTGCCGACATACTTGTCAGCTTGGCCGACATTCTTCTGCACCATCGCCTGCTTTCCGGCGACAGCCGGATCGTACACCTGGATCTGCTTGTCCCGGCGGCCAGAGGTCACACTTCCGGCACGCCGGGCGCTAGGATGCGGGGACGAGGCTTGGCCCCTCGACCTCGCGCCGGCACCTCCCGCCGACACAATGTACTG